>OY856412.1:198716743-199916743 GCA_963693085.1 Alisma plantago-aquatica
GGTTGGGAAATCCTATAGGTTGACCTCTCTAGGTAAGTGGATTGACATATTTCTAGTTTGAAGTGTGGAACCACTCTAAATAGCTTGTATATTTATGTTTGCTCAATCTCTCTCATCCTTGCTATGCATGTTTTAGTTGCACACAAATTTCCTATTTAGCAACCTTATCTTGTGATATATCTTGAAGGTCTAATGAATTTTTTTTAAGTGCATTCAGCTCTATTCACCCCCCTCTAGAGCATCTAATCACCCATCTAGGATCCAACACCTAGGGCCCCTCCACTCATGGAGGATCCCAAAGAATGTCCAAGATCTTCCCCAACCTACCCTGAGTGGCCAAGGATCAAGCTAAAGAAAAGGTGCCCATGAAGATCAAAGTTTGATCCTCAAAGTGCAATCAAAGTCCTAGCAGGTTGTGGTGACATGAAATAGCCATGATACAAACATCAAAATCATAGGGAAAATCTTAGTTTTGAAGCAACTACAGCAAACCCTCCAACATCGACATGTTGCCACCCCTCTGCAACAGTCATGTTGCCCAACACGGTCGTGTTGCCACCTGACCACCACAGTTATGCTGCCTAGCACAGCCATGCCACATATCACCCACACGGTCATGCTATCCAACATGGTCGTGCTACCTAGCTCCCACCACATATGTGCTGCTCAACACGAATGTGCTACCAGCCTTCCAAGAACCCAGAATTTTATCTGCAACTTTTGTCATTTTCCACCTCACCCTTTCCATTCCACCACGGCCATGTTCACCCCACCTTGCCATAGTCATGGTGACCAAAACGACCATGGTGGCTAGCAACCCTAGCATACTTTTTGCACTGCTTTTTCTATATTACCCCCACTTAACCTAGTGCTTTCCCACCACATATATATACAAGGATGGTGGTTGTAGCACAAGGTTGGCCACTCTTAAAGCCCCCTAGCATTCATTTCTACCTCCCTTAGCATTGAAGGATCTCTCACCTACCCCCATCCATCACCCATTCCAATTCCACCTTCTTCCACCTCAAAACCCTAGTTTTCTAGGATTCCACCACAAAACCTCACCTTTCTATGCCATCTACCTTTTTGTATGGAGGTGATCGAGCTACTTCATCTAGGAGGTGAAGAAATGAGGAGCTTCCACGTGATTCCATGGCCATCTTCTTCTTTCTCCTTTCTCTTTTGTTATTTTGTTTAATCATGTGTAGCTAAGCCCCTTGTGGTGGCCTATTTGGGGTTAAAATGATACTTTGATACCATGTTAGGGGAATATAAATTGTAAACTCTATAATTTCATTCTATGATGATTGTTTTCTACTTCTATCTCATTTCTCATGTTTATTTTTGTGGTTTGTTCTTGAAAACATTAATTAATTTTTGTTTTGTGTTTGAAACCGCCTAAGTCTAGGAGAAGATTGCATATGTGAGGCTATCTTGGGATTTGCACATAGGTCCAACTAGTGGATCCCTAGCTATCACCTCATCTTCCCATACATATATCCCTTCTCCTACTCCTAGGTGTGAGATCTGAGCATCTAGTGGAGGATTGTTTAGTATAATTGCTTAGGAGTTTACTAAAATCTAGACGGTGAGTAATGTGAGGTGAAATACCCTCACCTCGACTCCCCATTCCAACTGTTGACTCCCAATTACACTAAGCATTCTCGCCCTAGAAGCCTAGATTAGTCAAATCCAATTGAAATCCCACCTAACCTTGGTTTAATTGAGCCTTGCAAGGTTAAATAGGGTGTATAAGGGTGTAGTTTCCCTTTTGCACACTCTATTCTATCCATGGTCAACCAATAGTCTAGGGTGACTCCATTGCATTTTATTAATTGTTTGGTTTATCAATCTATAATGAATGATTAGGTTTTACATAATATATTCCACACAACTAATATCTTAGCAGTATTCCCCCAAACAGCCCACCTCTCTTTATATTTCTTAAAACCCATCTTGCTCTCTTAGTTATTTCATGCTAGTTTAGTTGCTAGCTTTAATTACTTCTTAGTCAATTTCCTTGTCCTTGGTAGTTAATTCTTATTAGGGTAGCTAGTGGTTCTTTGTGCTTGTTTAATCTAGTTAGTAGTAATTTATGTTTGTAATCGCTTTAGTGTCTTAATTGTTAGTCTAGTATAGTCTTGTGCTCTTGCTTAAATAGTTGATTTCCTTGTTAATTAGAATTTCTTTCTTAGGGTTAAATTAGGTTTGCTTGTTTAGTTTCATCTCTTGCCTACTTTCTTGAATAGTTAGAGTAAACAAACCCCTAACCAACTTTAAACCCTAAAAACCCTAATATATGATTTAGGAACATAGCTCACCCTAACTTAGATCTAGTGTCCCCTCTCTCCCTGCGGATCGATCCTTATCTTACCCCTTGTCTATACTATAACACGGCCTCTACACCTGCAGGTGAAGTGTGATTATTCTAAGTGAGTTTGTTTGACTAGGTTCTTATAAATTTCAAAAGATCCAAAGTGTGTGCACTAAAGGCACATCTATTCCAAATTCAATGGGTTAGGAGTACCTCAAGTGAGAACCCCATCAAGCTATCTAGCACCATTGTCGAGGATAAAAGGGGCATAGCTACTAGTAGTTGTGGTGTTGACTCTATCCTTTAGAACCATTGTTTTCTAGTCTATTTTTTTGCGTTTGAGAAACACACCATATACTCAATATTATACGACTTTGATCATCTTCTCACAATCCTTGGATCTCTATGAGGCTACCCATTTTATGTCCATAAATTATGAACATTAGGGAAGTTCTAATGCACATATGGAAAACTATGATGATTAGGTACTCATGTATTAATTAAACTAGTTACCCATCTTTCATCAAAATGGACTACATTCATAATGTCTTGTTAATATTTATGCAATTAAAATTTGAAAGATGACGAACTTAGCAATAACACACTTAGCTAAAAATTTTGTATTAAGGCTATGAATGGGCCACCACAATAGGATCAAAAGGCATCTTCAATTACTGATATATCATCATTTATAACTAAGAAATGGATTTGGATTCCATCAATTCAACTCACATGATAAAAAAACTTATAAAAAGTACTAGAACTGACAAATTGGAGCAATTTCCATGTAAAGGTCACACATTTCAGTTGTACAGCAAGGGAAAGACCATAATTTTATATAGAGAAGAATTACATTCTAAGTTTGTTGTATAGAACCTAAAAATCACCTTAGAATCCCATTTCCAAGTAATATAACATGTGATTTAATGATTTTAGGTGATTTATGTAGGCAAAGCACCACAAGTATATCCAAAACATAAGCAATACCACTCTCTTAATATAGAACGAATCTCTTATAGGTTAGGATCTTAGGAGAAACAACCCCAGATCAAAAGTTCCATAAACAATGCTCTAACTACCCCAACTTGCCTACACCACTTTCAACTAGGTCATGGAAGAAGAAAGGAGAAGATTTAGGAAAGAGAACCAAGTTATCTTTTGTGGTTTTTAAAGAACTTCCTCCAAGGTGTAGCAAAGTGATAAAAGAGGTGAAAAGGGGAGAAGAAGATATACCAAGGTTGAGTCTCCTTTAGGTTAGGAAGGTGAATCCAAGCTTGCATCTACCACATGTTGACTCAAGGTCTAAATTGAGTAAACCCTTGTTTTGATGATGACTAAACCATTTCACTTATTTGTGTCTAATGTCTCTACTTGAGTGATTTTAGATTAGGTATAGACACACTCCAAATGCCCTAACTTGCGCATCTCAACTTGGAGAAAAGACAAGTCAAAGTCCATACAAGTGCACGTTTTTTGAATGTGATGTAAATCCATTAGAACCATGTTGTAAATCAGTTGTAATGATTGTATGACTTGTAGTTAATATTAGAAAAAATCAGGAGCACTTAGATCGAATGCTTAAGCACTCATAAGCCATTTTTCAAAATTCACATCAGGTTGTTCATCAGTCGAGTTGCAAACTCGACCAATCCTGATTGGATCTTGAAAATAACTTTTGATCGATTGAGTTTGCACTTCACAAAACTCGACCGATCCCTCTATTGACCAAAACTAATTTAAGTGAATCGGTAGAGTTACCCCAGGACAAACTCGTCCGATAGCCTAAATTGGTCTTGTCTTTTAGTGGGATCGGTCAAGTTACCTTTATAGAAGCTCGATCGATTGCACTGTATGGAAAAGTATAGAAAAGTGTTTCTAGCCATTGTGGAGTTGCAACAATCAAAAATATAACCGTTGTAAGCCAAAAAAATGGCTAGTTTTCATTCTTAAGTGTTCCCAAATGCTTCTAGGCATCCTCAACTATAAATAGGACCCCTTGGCTTCATCCCATGGTTATCCAAGCACTATGAAGGTCCCTATTCTATAGTTGAGTGATCCTACAATCTCCTATCTCTCTCTAAGCTTAATCACTTGCTACATTCATTAGAGTGAGTAGGAAATCTGTAAGAGATCTAGTCCTACATGTATATCTTGTGAGGCTCTCACTTCCACCACCTCTCTATCTCTCATTTCAACCATGAAGATGAAGGTTCTCTCTCTTGGATAAGAGAGGTGAAGAAGAACAAGGGAAGGAGTCCCTTGGTGAAGATCAAGGTTGAAGACTTAGAGAAAGAGTGGGTAAGACCTTGGTGAAGGCAGAAGACTCCTTGCTCAAGTGGGTAAGTCCTTGGTGGAAGCTTCTCCAGGTGAAGGAGAAGGCAAAGGTTGAAGATCCAAGAGGAGAAGCAAAGTCCTTCAAGGCAGAAGACTTGAGCTTGAGTTGGTAAGACATTGGTGAAGGTTGAAGACTCAAGATAAGTGGGTAAGTCCTTGGTAAGGTGGATATCTCCTTGTGATTGGATGGGTAAGTCCTTTGGTGGTCATGTATTGTAAGTCTTATGAATGAATATAAGAGTGCAATGGTTAAGAAATCCTAGAGGTTGACCTCTCTAGGTAGTGGACTAACTCACTTCTAGTTTGAAGTATGGAACCACTCTACATAGTTTGTCACTTGGTGTATGTCCAATCCCTCTCTTCCTTACTATGCATGTTTTAGTTGCACTCAAATTTCCTATTTAGCAACCTTATTTTGTGATATATCTTGAAGGTCTAATGAATTTTGTTTATGTTCATTCATCTCTATTCACCCCCCCTCTAGAGCATCCAATCACCCATCTAGGATCCAACAATTGGTTTCAAAGTGGGTTTTCTCCAAGCATACTTCAACAAGTAGGAGAAGATGGGTGACTACCAAGGTGGGAGATACTTCATCTACCTTCCAATCTTTGATGGGAGTAACTTCCTCTATTAGAAAATAAGGCTACAATTCTACATCCAAGGGTCAAGTCTTGAGCTATGGCAAATGGTGGACCATCCATACAATCTACCGGTGAAAAAGATAGAAGAATGGGATGAACCTACCATGAAGAAATCCACCTTGAATGCAAGAGCAATCAACATCCTCTATGCCACCATGACCTCCATCGAGTTCAACTGGATTTCTTCTTGTGAGACGGCTTATGAGGTATGGAGAAAGTTATGCATCACTTATGAGGGAACTCAACAAGTGAATGAAAGCAAAGTCTACATGCTCAATGGGCTATTTGAGAACTTTAAGATGGGAAAGGAGGAGAAGATAGCCAACATGTACTCAAGGCTCAACACCATTTTGAATGGTCTTGCAGTTCTAGGACATCCTATGAGTACAGGAGAGATCAACTCAAAGATCCTTAGAACTCTCCCCAAGAGATGGGAACCCAAGGTGACTTCTATTGAAGAAGTAAGGTCTCTTTATGACATCCCCATTGAATCTCTCATTGAAAATCTACAAGTCCATGAAGCCACACTTGAAAAAAGAGAAGAAGTTGAAAGACAAGAGGAGAAAGAGCTCAAGAGAATGAAGAAGGCTGAAATGAAGGCTAAAATTGAAGCTATTATGGGACAAGCCTCTCCATTCTCTCATGTTGAAGAAGATGACATGTACTCCAAGGGTAGATTCTACAAAGGCAAGAATTCCTCCTCCATCCGGTGCCTCAAGTGTGGAAAGAAGGGTCACTTTAAGATAGATTATCTACAAGGCAAGAAGATCCATCATCACAAGAAAAGAGAAGAGAAGTATAAGATAAAGGAGAATTGGAACTCAAGCTCAAGTGACTCCTCCAACTCAAGCTCAAGTGAAGAAATAAGTGTAGGATCTAGCTCAAGATCTAGTGAAGAAGGAGAATGTCATTTTTCTCTTATGGCTACTACAAGAAAAGACTCAAATGAGGTAAATCTAAACTCTTTAGATAAAGAACCTTTAATTGCTATCATTAATGCTACTCGTGCCTCTCTTAAGTCTTGTAAAAAGAAAAGGAAAAAGCTTGCTAGAACTGTTGATAATATGCATGTAGAACTAGATGATATTGAACTTGTTAATTCTTGCTTGCTTGATGACAAAAATGCTTGTCTTAGCGAAGTAGACTCTCTTAAACTTGAAAATGCTAGTTTCCTTGATAAGATTAGATTTCTAGAAGGTCAACCTATCATGCCTAGTTCTAATGAAGAGCATAATTTAATTGTTGATTCTCTCATGCATGATATTGATGTTCTTAAATCTGAAAACAAAGACAATGATTTTGTTTTGTAAGGATTAGAATATAAAAATAGTTTTTATCTTTCTAAGATTGCTTTTCTTGAAATAGAAAATGCCTCCTTGCTTGCTAAAAATCAATGTGATTGAATCTTGTTCTAGTTCTACTAGTAGAGCGAATAACATTGTTGCTCTTCATATTGATAGAGATTCTTATTTAACTAAATCTCTTTGCTTAGACAATGATCTTTTGCATTCTAGAGATAATATCAATCATTTGTCCTCCACTATTTCTTCTCTTATGCATGATAATCATAGTTTGATGTCTTCTTTGCAAAGATTCTTAGTTGGTAAAAAGAATCTTAATGATATCCTACACCATGCTACTATACAAATTTGTAGACATGGTTTGGGGTATGATAGTAGTCAAAGGAACAACAAAGGTAAAGGACCTCCAATCTTCTACGGAGAATCCTCCAGTTCTAAGACTATGGGTACATGTAACTATAGCAATGATATTGGTCATTATTCTGAAAGCACCCAAGATAAATAGGACTTGGGTTGCTAAGCTAACCCCTCCGGACCCAAAAAAATGATTGGGGACCATTTCATCTTTATTCTTGTAGGTACTTGCAAATGGATTGATTTGAGCTATTGAATTGCAAATTGACTTCTCAATTCACATGAAAGAAGAAAGGTGACATTTGTAGAGGGTAAAAACAAGTGTAAAAAGAAATGGTAAGAACAAAGGTAAAGATTTTCTTGGTTATAACCATTTCTAACTTATTTTTGTCAAGTTAGTGTGCATTATGCATGTGGTTTTTGAGTCAAAAGTTGTATTTTGTGTTTCTCTTCACACTCTTGCTCAGAAACTATTTTTAATGCTTTTATAGTGCATTACTAACTTGCTTATACATGTTTAGATATAGCTTATATCTTTAGCATGTCTCTAAATATATTTTTATGACATATATGTGCCTTTTGACAGCAGCTTTGTCGGTCGAGTTTGTCATGTTTGAAACTCGAACGATAGGCACCAAAGGGTGTTGCCAACAGCTGTCATCGGTCGAGTTGTCAATACACATAACTCGGCCAAAAACACTGTGTACAGAATATACATTTGGCTTATTGAACGAGAATTTTCCTCTCAACTAGATTTTCTCAACCAATAGCCTTATTCTTTGGCACTCTCATTTGGTACCTTTATATATGCATACTGCCATGTCCTATAGTGCCTATCTTGCTTACAACTCTATCTTTCTAATTGCTCTAAATTGGTATATCTATATCTTGCAATTACTTGCTTTGAGTTGTTTTGCAGGTTTTGATGATGATCTTTTTGGATCTCTGGGTTGTGTCTTAAATTTCTTCTGCTATGCTCAAACTTGCTAGATATATATAGTTGTATATCTTGTTTGGATACAACCTTGAGGTTCTTAGTGGTCATCATCTTTTGGCAATGATGCATACTTGTTAGTGAGTTTATCTTGAGTTGCTTACATAACATTGTGATGTAGGATACATAGGGCTACATTGTATGTAGAAATTGGAGTATTTTTTGTTTTCATGCAGATTTAGCTCCAGTTTTAGTTTTTGGTGCAAGATTAGTGTTTTTTATACAAAAACGGCCTTCTAAGCAAGGCTTGTCGCTTTTCCATGAACCCTGCCACTTTTTGGGCAATTTTTGTCATCTTGAGGGTCAAAATTGTGATTTATTGTTTTTCTACAGCACTTCATCTTGCATTTTTGGTTTGTTCAAGTGCATGCTTTAACTTGCTTTTGTTCTATGCTCGGACAAGCCCCTAGTCGTGCTCTTCTACTCTCCTTATATAACTTTTTGTTATCTCCTTTCTCTTAACAAGTGGTGTTTTTTATTTCTTCATACCCCCACTTTTTGAAATGACAAAGGGGGAGAAAGGTATGTCTTCTTTTGACAAAAGAGGAAGAAGGCATGTTTTACATGAAGAGGAGAAGTATATTCATGTAAAGGGGAGAAGGTAAAGGGGAGAAGATATATATGTGTAGAACATATATGAGTAGAAGACATTGTATTCTATAAATGTTATGAAAGCTAACCATGCAGGAGAAATAGCATCAACTGAGGGGGAGTATGAGAACTCCACTAGCATCAATTGAGGGGGAGAATATGAACTCAATTCTATTGAAACCCCTAGGTTTCTCCAAAGATATGACTTTACTTAAATGCTTTCAATACATTTATGGAATGGTTTGTCATCTTCAAAAAGGGGAGAATGTTGATTGAAGGTCTAAATTGAGTAAACCCTTGTTTTGATGATGACTAAAACATTCCACTTATTTTTGTCTAATGTCTCTACTTGAGTGATTTCAGATTAGGTATAGACACACTCCAAATTCCCTAACTTGCACATCTCAACTTGGAGAAAAGACAAGTCAAAGTCCATACAAGTGCACATTTTTGGAATATGATGTAAATCCATTAGAATCATGTTGTAAATCACTTGTAATGATTGTATGACTTGTAATTAAGCTTAGAAAAAATTAGGAGTACTTGGATCGAATGCTTAAGCACTCAAAAGCCATTTTAATTCACATTAGGTTGTTCATCGATTGAGTTGCAAACTCGACTTATCTTGATTGGATCTTAAAAATGACTTTTGATCGATCAAGTTTACACTTCATAGAACTCGACCAATCCCTCTACTGACCAAAACCGATTTAAGTGAATCAATTGAGTTACCCTAGGACAAACTCGACCGATGGTCTAAATTGGTCTTGTCGTTTAGTGGGATCGGTCGAGTTACCGTTATAGAAACTCGACTGATTGCACTGTACGGAAAAGTGCAGAAAAGTGTTTCTAGCCGTTGTGGAGTTACAATAATCAAAAATATAACTGTTTCAAGCCATAAAACGGTTAGTTTTCCTTCTTAAGTGTTCCCAAAGACTTCTAGGCATCCTCAATTATAAATAGGACCCCTTGGGATTCATCCCATGGTTAGCCAAGTACTATGAAGGTCCCTATTCTATAGTTGAGTGATCCTACAGCCTCCTCTCTCTCTAAGCTTAATAACTTGCTACATTCATTAGAGTGAGTAGGAAATCTGTAAGAGAGCTAGTCCTACATATATATCTTGTGAGGCTCTCACTTCCACCACCTCTCTATCTCTCATTTCAACCATGAATATGAAGGTTGTCTCTCTTAGCTAAGAGAGGTAGAGAAGAACAAGGGAAGGAGTCCCTTGGTGAAGATCAAGGCTGAAGACTTGGAGCAAGTGTGAAAGCCCTTGTTGAAGGCAGAACACTCCTTGCTCAAGTGGGTAAGTCCTTGGTGGAAGCTTATCCAGGTGAAGGAGAAGAAAAAAGCTAAATATCCAAGAGGAGAAGCAAAGTCCTTCAAGGAAGAAGACTTGAGCTTGAGTGGGTAAGACCTTGGTGAAGGCTGAAGACTCAAGCTAAGTGGGTAAGTCCTTGGTAAGGTGGATATCTCCTTGTGATTGGATGGGTAATTCCTTTGGTGGTCATGTATTGTAAGCCTTCTAAATGAATATAAGAGTGCAATGGTTAAGAAATCCTAGAGGTTGACCTCTTTAGATAGTGAACTGACTCACTTCTAGTTTGAAGTTCGGAACCACTCTACATAGCTTGTCACTTGGTGTATGTTCAATCTCTCTCCCTTGCTATGCATGTTTTAGTTGCACTCAAATTTCCTATTTAGCAACCTTATCTTGTGATATATCTTGAAGGTCTAATGAATTTTATTTAAGTGCATTCAACACTATTCACCCCTCCCCCTAGAGCATCCAATCACCCATCTAGGATCCAACACCACCATCCATAAGATTGCCAACATATGCATAGGATATTCTTCAAACTCGACCTATCCATATAAAAGAAAAGCTAAACAAGGGTTTGGGTGTGCTATAGTCTTATATATGGAGTTTACTTGTAACTAAATTTGCATTTTAACCCACTTCCAAAGATTTCAATAGAAATCATCATAAGTTAGTTGATTTTATTCAATAGTCAATCTGACAATGGGGTCATGTCATTCTGACTTGGTTTTAACAAGGTTGACTAGCAACCTCACCCTCAGTATTGGTCATCCAACTAGTTGGTCCAATAAATCAAACATTTTGCCAACTATCTGTTCAGCCAACAACATGTCTAGGTAGCACCCTAAGAGTGTCACATGAACCCTTGCTAGTTGGTTAATCTAACTAAGACTTAGTTGGTGGTGTGACAACCCAACCAGACTAAAAAGTAGTGATTAAGTTCAAGATGTTGTTCAATATTATGGGGGCATAATAGTTAATCGAATAATGGCCACAAATGTGTTAGTACACTATCTGAATTCAGCAAGCAACCTAAGAGGGTATCTCTAGAGACCCTAAGGGTTTACAACCCCTAAATAAGGTTTGAACCAATTCCAAATAGGTAGAAACCCGCAGTGGATGCTAAGATTAGATGGTTCATTCTAATTTTCTAGTAGTGAAAGGACCGGAACATGGAACTCCAAATACTTAGAATTGGAGTCCCATTCATACTAAACCCTAGAACATCTATAGCATGTCAAGTAGGTATTTAACATATTAATCAAGACCATCATCATGCAGAATTAAACAAGGGAAAACCACATACTTTAAAATGATAAGACACAATTGGTGTTAAAATAAGAAACATGGTCTCATACAAAATGCAGAAAAATCCGAAATGACTTCACCAATGCCCAATAGGTATGGAAAGTGTAGCCAAGAGCCTAGGTAAATCAATCATATTACAGACAAGAAGGATACTTTGTTCTCCATATTCTAGAGAGCCAAAGGGGATGAGCTTTGATGTTGGTATGGTGGTTTATATAATTGTTTGGAGTGTTTGACATTTTAGGATGAGGAATTATTCTTAAAGTTTTGGTACAAAGTCATTCTATTTTCTAAAGTGTTTTGAGAATTAAGCATGTGGTTTCTTACAAACATGATATCCCACGGGACCCATGGTATTCTCAAACATGGCATTCCAATGTGTGTCTAGTGCAGTGAAACACTTCATTCTATTTGCATTTGGAGGAGAAAAGCGTAAAAAGGTTTCATGTTTAGTCTTTCGTAATTAGGGAGGCTTATATATTCAAAATGTAGAATTTATGGTTTATCATTTTCTCTTGAAGTTATTTAGAAAAGTGAGGTATAAAAAAGAGGAATCCAAAAGTAAACATGGGGACCGAGTCATTTACCTATCTTTTCCTAGTGCCTTCCTTCTTTCATTATAAAAAAACAAATTTTATCAAAGAAATCTTATTTATTTCTTAAAATGAAATTGATTAGGATTATTGGTTGAGTAATTTAATCCACAAGTACAAGTCTTCTCAATGAGCTTATCATTTCCTTTGGAATATAAATTAATTATAAAAGAGAATATTATTTCACTAGTACATAACCGACCTTTAGTGTCGGTTATTTAAGGCCTTTAGTGTCGATTTCTAAGCGACACTTATGTGGGCGACGCTAAAAGCTCAGCCGTTACGCGTCAGTTCAAAAACTGACGCGAAACCCTTCGCGTGCCACCGAAAACGTGCCAGCAGGGGACTATCGGCGTCGGTTATTAGATAAGAAACTGACGCCATATACCTTCGAGCCACAGAAAGGGCGCCATCTTGGGCACTATAGGCGTCGGTTATTAGATAAGCAACCGACGTCATATCACTCCCAACACGGCCGTGCTGGCCAGCACGGACGTGGTGTTAAGGAAATAGACGTCGGTTACGAGTAGAAACTGACGCCATATCACTCCCAGCACGGCCGTGCTGGCCAGCACGGCCGTGTTGTTAAGGAAATAGACGTCAGTTACGAGTAGAAACTGACACTGTAACTATGTGGCGTCGGTTTTATACAAATAACTGAAGCCTATTTTTTGTTTTTTTCTGTCAGTCTGCAGACCTGCTGTATGGCTGGTCACAGGATGAGAAACATGTAGTTCAGTTATGAACTGCAGGTTTTATGACATCCATTGATATCAGCCAACAACAGGCCACAAACCTGCAAAATTAACAACAAAAATATTCACACATTTAGCAATGCAACCTGTAGTTCCATTTGATTTTCACACATTTAGAAACATTCATGTAGCTGGCAATCTGTAGTTCCATTCATTTTCACATTCACACATGTAGAAACATTCATATAGCAACCAACAGTTTCATTCATTTTCACTCAGACACATGTAGAAACATCCAGACATGTAGAAACATTCACACATATATTATAATTCAGAAATTCATTTACAAAATATCATTCTTTAGTCATTATTTGCTATCAACATCCCAATTATATGTTAAAACCCTCACTACTTGTATGGATGTTGCCCATTCTTCTCTTACTTCATTTAATTCTCCCGTCGTATAGGGAGCATCTACATCTGGTAAGGCATTTCCTGTAGTGTGGTCAGTTTTAAACACCTGTAAAGAGAATGATGTATATATATAATTAATGAGCTATAAATAAGATTGATATATTTCATATTATCTAATGAGACTATATAATACCTCATGAATAGTATCGATGTCCACTGCGGCATATTTGATAATCATGTGCATAAATCGCATCACATAGTATCCACATGCCCATCCGTTGTCTTGTGTAGCACACTATAAATTCAAACATACAAAATATTAAAAAATACAACTAATTAAGCATTGTTCACATAAATAATATATACATATATTGCAGTCGGGAACTTACTTTCACGTTCTTCCAAATTATTGGCTGGTTCTTTTTCGTGGGGACCTTTCCTCCAGCTTTTTTGAACTCATGTAAACCCCTACATATTAATGTAACACAGTACATTACATAATTAAATAGTAATGTAATAACATATGTTAACGGATATGAAAATGAAATATTTCTCACTGGAATAATGCCATTTTCATTATGTGTCCATATTTTGAATTCAATTTACTCCCCTTAGGATCTAGATAATAGACAGTGAACGTCTCGGGGACAATAACTAGTAACTCCCAATGCATACCACTAGAGGTAAAAAAGTTAAAAATTAATAACTCAAAATCCACAATAAAAATGAAATTTTCAAGTCCAAATTATAATAAGCAAAGTAAACTTACTCTACATTGAATGGAGCTATTATCACCGTCTTCTTATTTTTAGAAAAATTTGTAAAAGCCTCACAGCAGTATTGTTGAACTGACGGAGGGTCTTTAGCTACTAGACTAATCAAAGATGGAATCAAAAATCCTACATGTTCGAATGCAAAATCTGTACATATCTTGTCTAAGTAGCTGCAAAATATGTATTAATTACGCATGCATTAATAAATAAGAAACCAGATCACCAGATCTTACACAAGGTATATGGATGTATAAAGAAGATCTCACCTTATCCATAGCTCTATCATAGATGTATTTAGCCAATCATATCGAAACAACTCCAAAATATCTTGTATAAATAGTTTGCTTTCGTATGATTGACCTGCAACATCTGAATCTATAGAAACAAGTATAGGGCAATTTATATCATGTTCGCCTAACCATATTGCCATACCCCTACAGTTAGGACCTAATGGGACAGGTAGGTCATGTGGAACCCAACTGGGTAATGTAGGAGGTGGAGGTGGAGGCCTAGATGATGTGGGTGTCTTCTTTTTAACCTGTATATATATATAATTTCAGATCAACTGACATCATATACACACACTAACAATTTAACGTAATGTAAATTTACCATACAGTTTCAGTAAAGAGGACATCCGCTTTTGGCCACAATATCACTCCCCCTTCTGCCTCACCAAGCGTTTCACAATCTGGGTGGGCATATGGCAATGGAAGATCCATCCACTTGGAGAATATATGTACCGGGCTCACACGAATCCAACCAGATGGTAATGGAGACCCGTGAAACATTTCCCATGGTAGCGATGGGTAAGCCGACGCCTCTGCAACGACATATTCTTTACTTTTTAGACGGCATGGCTTCAACCCCTACAAATTTTTGTGTAAAGAATGTTATATACATATATACATATCATCTTTTTTTGAAATGACTACAATTTCATATATACATATCATCTTGAAAATATATCATCTTGAATTAAAAAACTAGTTACTATGTCATAAAAATACTTACAGCGAATGTGCTAGGTGGTGGGTCTACAGGATTACTCCCAACCTCTGTAGTAGGAGTAGAGCGGGATGCTATAATAGGTATTGTCTGCTGAGTGGCAGTCTGAGATGCCTGCCACTTTTTCAGTGCTTCTTCGAGTTTCCTATCAACTATCTTATCTACCTATACATGGATAAAAGAAATGTTAGCTTCTAATTATTGAATTCTCTTTTTACAGTAACATTATAAAGAAAGAATATGTTACCTCTTCTTGTGAAAGTCCCACTTTTGGGACATGTTTGCGCTGGGATGGCCCAAAAAAAGATTTGATGCCCACACCAGCGCCTGCAGCCCTAACACGTCCAGGATGCTCTGGGTTACCCAGAGCAACTGTCAATTCATCCCTTGTGCCCTCAGGGATGAACTTGCCTTGTTTCCTCAGCTCGTGCAGCTCCCGCTAATCGCCAAAATAAAAATTTGTAATTAAGTAAACACCACAAATAATCAATATTCAAACAATTGTTGTAAGAGTTGTATTTTACCATTTTGCAGCCGCCTCAGCAGTTGCGGGCTTCCTTATTTCTTCCTTCTTATTTTGCCTCCCAGCTATCCAGACATCATGGCGAGGCAGAGGTGTGCTACCTATAGTAGAGAACTCTTGAGTAGCAGAAGAATGAGAAATAGCCTCAGAATGTAGTCTTTGGCAAATGCCTGCATACCCCTTTGGACCCATTGTGTGGTCATGCACATTCAATGCACGCCTTGATTTTTGTGCCTCACTGAGGGCATATAGTTAGTATGCACATTAATGATTTGGTTAGTAACAGTAAATGTTAATCTTGAATAGGTGAATACAACATATATTAATGAGATTGGGACTGACGCCTAATACCTTGAATTCATCAATTTGTCTTGAAGCAACAAACGTGTCCCATTCTTCTTTGTCCAGGAAGTTCCATTGTTCAGTGGTTGTCTTCGTCCTCTTGTCAGCTTCTTTTATGTATTCTCAGGTGAGATTTGTCCTATAGTTCCTTAGGACTCTCCCACAGTGTTGCATCACGCATTTACGATGCAGTTTTTCATCCAATTCAAATATACTCTGCAAAATAGAATTGCTATTAACTAGTATCCAAAAAATTAGCAATCTACAAAATAGAATTGCAAATTAATAATAACTCACGCATAAATCCTTCCATATTACGTCTTTCTTCTCCTTAGAAACTTTATGCGAAGAATCTATCTTACAACTACAATGGCTACGAGTAACATACCCAAGATATGAAACAAACAAATTGTGATTCACACCAGATGCATTTCCTGCATTATCAAAATCCACAACAAGTTTGGGTCCATTGCCCTTTTGCGCTATTAACTTCTTCATCATAGTGATGCCCCTTCTCTTGTCAACTTTTTGGTGCTGTTGATCAAGTGCCTCAAGTGCTTCAGATGGTACATGTGCATCATCAACCTAAAATTTGACAAAATAAACACATTTACAAGATATAACCATAAATGGACATATAGATATAAATATATGATATATTTTTAAAACTTACTTTGTGAGGCGGCGCATTGATGTCCTCACCCTCACGGTAATCATCAGCACGGTCATCAGAAGAATGCTCAGCCATCTAAAAATTCACATTCACATTGTAAAGTTCACATTGTAAAGTAATTCAAATTGTAAAGCTCACATTGTAAAGTTCACATGCATTCACATTGTAAAGTAATTCACATTGTAAAGTTCACATTATTATAAAGTAATTCACATTGTAAAATTGACATTGTAAAGTTCACATTCACATTGTAAAGTTCACATTCAGAAAAATAAAACATATAAAAAAATATAAACATGCCTCTAATATTGTGATTTTTTATCAATTAACAATCCTTCATTGTGATCTCTGTGCACATACAAGTCATCATTAGCTTCAATATTTGCTGGTGTTGGCAACCCAACTGAGAATGGACTGGAGTCATCATACTTATCATAGTATTGTTCTTCATCTATAGGATCTTCAATGAACTGTCTTTTACCATGAAGAACAACCGACCATTTATCATTTACAGGATCATCGATATAAAATACTTGTTTCGCCTGTGATGCCAATATGAATGGTTCACCCTTCTCGCCAATCTTTTCAAAGTTCACTAAAGTGAAACCCAATTCATCCAATATTTGGTTTAAAGGTGAGGCATTTGATAGTTTCAGTAATATAATCTGGTGTTTGAGATAGTTGATGTAAGACTTTATCTTCAAACCACTTAATAAATGTCTTGTTATGCTCTCTAGCAAGCACATTGTATTGGCTCGAGGATATTGTCTCTTGATGAAATTGGTATGTTCCTCGATATAAACGTTCACTTCGTCCATGTTGTGTAAAATATACAAGTGACCACGTTCCAACTGCTCACGGCTGATTACTTTCACACGTGATCCCAAAATTCCTTTGCCAAATTGCTCGTCAATATTCTTGTCATTATCAGGAGTGTCATTACCACTGAGAAAGTCATTGCAAAAATCCATAACCTCTCTCGCCACATAACCCTCGATAATACTCCCTTCAGGCCGATAACGGTTTCGAACATCACTTTTAAAAACGTTCATGTATCATTCAAAGGGATACATCCAATGCAAGAAAACTGGTCCCAACATTTTCACTTCCCTAGTCAAGTAGACAACAAGATGTACCATGTTATCAAAGAATGACGGAGGAAAATACATCTCAAGATGACATAGGGTAACAACCACTTCTCTTTGCAATTTATCGAGAGTATCAGGGTCAATAACTTTGCTGCACAAACTGTTGAAAAAGAAACAAAGTCTGGTGATTGCAAACCTTACATGCTTCGGCAATATAGATCTAATTGCCATAGGAAATATTTGTTGCATTAAAGTGTGACAATCATGAGATTTAAGACCTATCAACTTCAGATCTTTCATTGATACCAATCTACGGATGTTGTATGAGTAACCCTGTGGCACCTTAACATTTACCAAACATTCACAAAAAGCTTTCTTCTCCTTTCTAGACAATGTGTAACAAGCGGGAGGTAAGTATGTTCTCCGATTTTCCATTTCACGAAATTCTGTTAATTCTGACCTTATTCCCATTTCACATAGGTCCAGTCTGGATTTTATCCCATCTTTAGTCTTACCGGGTATATTCAACAAAGTACCAATGAAACTATCACAGACATTTTTCTCAACGTGCATGACATCGATACAATGCTTGACTGTCAAAGAACTCCAATAAGGAAGATTCCAAAATATTGACTTCTTCTTGAATAAAGATTTGTCACTCCGTGTGGCAATAGTACATTGTGATCTCTTACCAAATTCATTGACAAAGTCTTTTACTCTTTCATAAACAACCTCCCCTAGTATAGGTTTAGGTGCACTCCGTTCCTCATTCAATCCATTGAATGATTTACGCTTCCTACGATACAGATAGAATTTTGGAAGAAACTTTCGATGACTGAGATATACAGTCTTACCGCCATGTTTTAGTCTTGTTGAATCAGTATTCTCTTCACATATAGGACACGCTTTAGCTCCTTTGACACTATATCCAGACAAATTCCCATATGTTGGAAAGTCATTAATAGTGCAAAACAACATAGCATGCAAACGAAATGTCTCTCTTCGTGAAGCATCATAGGTCATCACACCTTCACCCCAGAGTTTCTTTAAGTCATCAATCAGAGGTTCAAGATAAACATCGATGTCATTTCCAGGTTGTTTAGGGCCCGATATCAACAACGACAGCATTACGTACTTATTTTTCATACACAGCCAGGGAGGAAGATTGTATATAACAAGAATGACTGGCCAAGTGCTATGTTGGCTGTTCAATGTCCCGTACGGATTCATACCATCTGTACAAAGCCCAAGTCTTAGATTCCTGACTTCTTCACCAAATTCAGGGTATAATAGATCCATCTTCTTCCACTGTGGGGAATCAGACGCATGTCGTAGGATCCCATCATTATTTTTCTTAACATTTGCATGCCACCTCAAATTCTTCGCATCTATCAGATTGGCAAACAAGCGTTGAAACCGTGATATTATAGGTAGATACCACATCACCTTGGCAGGAGAACTAGTTTTAGACTCCCCCGAAGTCGTCAATTTATACCGTGACGCACCACATTTTGGACAATTTTTCAAATCCACATAGTCCTTTTGAAATAATACACAATCATTCGGGCATGCGTGTATCTTCTTGGCATCCATTCCCATTGGGCACAACAATTTCTTTACTTGGTATGTTGAGATTGGCAGCTCGTTTCCTTTAGGAAGGATTTCTTTCAACAAAGACAACAATGACGTGAAGCTCTTGTCGCTCCAACTATTGTTAGATTTCAGCTTATTCAATCTCAACACAATGCTAAGCTTCATAAACTTACAACCTGTGTATAACGGTATCTCAACATCATGCACAATGTTTCTAAACATGGGAGGTGGATCGGTGTGCTCTACCCCACAACTATCCATCATCGCATCAACGATGTCTACTGGAACTAGTCCATTCACATCTACGTCATCGTAGGCAATTTCTTCTTCCACACAAGCACTTCTATTGACATCCACTGGTTTTGGGTTTGAAATCTCTCCATGTCAGTGCCATTCTGTATAGCCTTGTATAATCCCGTTACACATGACATGACTTTTGATTTCATCACCAGTGCTGAATTTCAAGTTGTTACCGCAATGCCTACATGCACAGTAGAACCTATCTCCAGGATGTTTCCTATGTTCCTCGGCAAATCTAATAAACTGGTCAAGACCATAAATAAACTCTGGGGTGCAGCGATTGCAAATGGACATCCATGATCTATCCATTCTATGATCAAAGAGAAATCAAATATACATTACAACAAGATTAGGGTCTAGGGTTAACAAATACATGTGATGTCATTCTTATATATAATAAATGTGTACCACCTATCCCATTCTTGAACACTTAATCTCACTAGTAAGTGTATAATGTGTATTGGGTTTTCAAGAAAATTTTGGTAGCATTTCCCCGCTATTCTCCAAGTGCATATGTACTTAGAGAACAAACGGGGAAATGCTGCCGAAATTTTCTTGAAAATCCATTGCACATTATACATTTACATCCTAAGCGAGATCATGTGTTCAAGAACAGTCTCAAACTGGGGACTATTCGAGATTTACTCCTAATGAGTAAATCTTGGACGGGTTTCTAGGCCAACAAATACATGTGTTATCATTCTTATACCTAAAATCCTAGTTCTTCAAGTTAGGGTGATTATTGATGTCTTTAAAAGCATGATTGGCAATTTAGGGAAAAGTTCATCATTTACATTCCAAGCATGTCACATGTGTGCATTACAGTTCATCATTAACATGTGATGTCATTCTTATATATAATAAGTGTGTACCACCTATCCCATTCTTGAACACCTAATCTCACTAGTAAGTGTATAATGTGTATTGGGTTTTTGAGAAAATTTCGGCAGCATTTCCCCGTTGTTCTCTAAGTACATATGTACTTAGAGAACAAACGGGGAAATGCTGCCGAAATTTTCTCAAAAACCCAATACACATTATACACTTACATCCTAAGTGAGATTAGGTGTTCAAGAACAGTCCCAAACCGGGGACTATCCAAGATTTACTCCTAATGAGTAAATCTTGGACGGGTTTCTAGGCCAACAAATACATGTGTTGTCATTCTTATACCTACAATCCTAGTTCTTCAAGTTAGGGGGATTATTGATGTCTTTAAAAGCATAATTGGCAATTTAGGGAAAAGTTCATCATTTACATTCCAAGCATGTCACATGTGTGCATTACAGTTCATCATTAAGCAAGAAGGGTGATTAGGATTCTCAATATACTCAACAATGAAACAAGTTACAAATTTCATAGTTAAACTATCCATTAGTATGGAATGTCCAGTTTTATCGTGAAAGGCATGCATAATCGACTTGACATTGAGAAAACATCAAAAACTTGCTGGCGAGCCCAACTACCCGATAACTTACTTCATCTGCTTTATTGAAAGTTAATCTTAATCATGTGATTGATATGACTCAAATATATCTAATATGCATGCTGCTAAATATCATCCATAGGAGTCATAGCCAAGGTTTTTCTAACAAAGACATAATCATTTTTTATTAATATATTGCTGCTTCAGTCGTGTACTAAACATGAAACATGCATAGAGTAACATCACATTAAAATATAAGAAGTATAACTAGAGCTTTCAAAAAAATCAAGCAATTCACTCATTTGAGCTAATTTTTCACCATTGTGATGTACCCATTATACATGTTCCTACTCCCAGTTCTTCAGTTACTTATTCTACATGTTTTGATAAGTTACATTGCAGACAAATGTTACTTCCCCTAGTTGACACAGTAAGAGGCAATGCCACCATGATGAATAGGATGAAGAACCAAAAGTCAGATGGATAATCAGATATCACTGTCAATAAACTGGCTTCCTAACTTACTTCAACATCAATGGATATGAGTTACTTATCAAGTTACCAATAAGTAAATAACTTTAAAAAAACACCCAGCAGAAGCCTAGGTGTGCCTTGGCACCACCCAAGCAGCCGCCTAGGCGGAGGAAGGAAGGAGAAAGAAGGCAGTACCTTGAGGGCAGAGGAAGAACGCCTGGCCTGGAGAGCAGCGGCCTGAGCAGAGACCTGCAGGCAGCCGGCAAGGACAGCACCAAAGCATCCACCGGCGGCGAGGAGAGCAGCGGCGCGGCGGCGAGGAAAGTTGAGGAGAGGAGCGGCGCGGCGGCGAGGAGAGGAGCGGCGGTGCGGGGGAGCAACGGCGGTGGTGGCGGGCGCGGGGGAGCAACGGCGGCGGGGGCAACGACGGCGGGGAGCACCGGCGGTAAGAATCGCCAGACCTAGCAGGAGGTTCGCAATGAAACATAGAAATGGGGAAGAGTTCTCTGTTTCGTGGGGCTATTAACTGTACCATAGGCGTCGGTTACTCAAATAAACCGACACATAAAATTAAAGGTGTCGGTTCTACACAAAAACCGACACCTATTCTCAATTATAATCGTCGGTTGTAACTACAAAACAACCGACGTCTAAATACATATGCCGATTAAAAAAATTGTTCTCGATTAATGACCATAGTCGTCGGTGTCTTCTGAAAACCGACGCTTAAAGGGTGTGAAAATTTCCCCGCGGACAGCGCGGGAAAACTCATAAACGTCGGTCATTGTAGTTAAACCGACGACCAAAATGTGCCCAATTTCTGTCTCGCGAATAACCTTTAGTCGTCGATTTATTATTTATCAACCGACGCCATATGTTAAATTTTGGAGGTAATTTTTTTCGCTGGAAATTTTGGATTTGGCGGTTAATTTTAGGCGTCGGTTTTTTATTAAGTAACCGACACTGAATTAAAGCGGTACTCGTGTCTGGTCGCCCTTCAAAGATTGGATGTCAGTTTATGTTATCAACCGACACTGTATAGTTTAGGTGTCGGTGTATTTATACAACCGACACCTTTAAAAGTGACGTTATAAGCCATTTATGTAGTAGTGTTTCCAATTAAGATCAGAGATAGAATGTTTTGTTCATGGACAATTTAGTTGATCAATTTATCAAAAGAGATTGGTAGAAAGCTCAATTATAATATCATTTTCACAGGATTCTAGAGTGCAATTCTCCATTACCCATGACCCCACCAACACATGCATATGTGGATAAATGGATGAACCAATAAGAAGAATATCATGAAAAAAGTGACAGAAACATGCTGAGAAATGGTATCTTGTAACGACACACACTAGGAGACTTGACTTCATTGTGATCATTGATTGAGGGATCAAAAATAGGGTGTCAAATATTAATTAACTAAATATTACTATTGTAATAATAATACTCATGCATATATATAGGATCAGTTGTCATAACATAGTAGTCTTGCATATAAATAAGAATTCTAGATTTCATTAAGACTTGATTAGAATATCAATAGGGATAATTGAAATATAATTACAAATATATCTATAGATTACATGTACAAAATGTTGTGTATCTGAAGTGTGGTTAATCTGTTAATCTTTTTACCAAAAGAATCTAGCCCAGTTAATCATTTGGTTGGTTATAACTGAATATTCTGACCCCTAGTTATGATCATAGCCAAACAATGGTTCAATAGTGATGAATACATAAATGTGTTAGTGTAAAGACCAATCTCCACATGCACAGTCTTGGTGAGATATATCTTTCCACTTCTTTCCACTGTAACGAAAGATGTATCTCACCAAGATACCAAGGAGGTTCATCTTCTTTTGAGGATGTTAGTTCAAGGAAGAGCGACACTAGAGACTAGTAGAATCTTATTGTTTGTTTCATCAAAGATTTCGCCTAAAGGGGCTCATAAAAAAATTATCATTAAGCCAAATGATCGTAAGTATTTCTTGGCCAATTGTTTCAAGTATTGTTCTCTTTACTTCCTCACACCTCAACTCCAATTAGATGATATTAAAAATCTGATTTTGGGTAAAACTCACATTGTGATGGCTTTGGATGAACGAAATAAAAATTAAGCCAATCTAAGATTTCATATTAATTAATTTTCTTGTAACATCAACAAAACTCTACACCAAAAATAATATCGCATAAACTGACGGTTAAACCGTACAGGACATACATATGACATTGGTCAGTCAGACACATAGACTTTTGTACACCACACGTACTAGATTGTGGCCTCTATTTGAAGCAATGCTCAATGTGCCTCCAACGCTGCTACTCCGACACAGCTCATATTATGACACCAAGGCTACAGTAATCCATAAAACTGATATAAATCTCAACCCTTATAAAATTAAGAATATCTTAAACAAAAACTATCGCTCCATTCTTTGTTTTCTCCAAAAGTCATTTGTGTTTTGAGCATCGATCTAATTTTTATGCAAAGTAGATGCAAACTGAGCCATATTGGGGTTGACCATTTTTCTCTAAATTTTCTTCATAACCATAAACGGTGTCGTGAATTTGCCCTATTTGATTTAAGATTATGACAATTTCAAGGTCGATGAAGCAAGAAGGCTAATTCTTACTATAACCCCAACCGTTGAGTTGTGATCAAAAGAACTTTCATTTTTAATCTGTGTTTTAAAACACTGACTCCTCTGTCAACTACAGTTAGCTTCTTAGAAAGCAAAGTCGCACCAGAAGGAAAAAGAATAGTCTTCAAAAGAACCAATAATGAAGGAAAACTGTTGCCGGCAAACAATATTGACCAACTAAAATCTGGTGTTGCGTATCTTTGTTCAGAGAGCAGTGTTGAATTGCACATTAAGTGTTATCTGTGTAAATACGCGTTCGCTCTAATTGTACACTTGAAACAACCGGAATAGAATATCAAGGGCGAGACTAAAGATGGACAAGCGCCGTTCATGAAAGCTTTGAGGAAAGTATAGAACCATTGATTTTATTGAGAAACAGAGAAAGGTAGGTAAATGTAATCATTATTTGATAGACTGCAGTGTAAGTCGGCAGGAATCCTTTACTTTTTAGGAGTATCAATTGTCCATTTCCTCCCAAAAGTATGGTGCGCTTGAAAATGATGAAATTTGCTAGAAAAAAATGTGTTGTGCAACGACAAATTGCGATAGTGCAATTCGCATGTGAAGCTTTAGGCTAACAAAAGGGGAATAAACCCCTTTATTACAACCATACAGGATTAAATATAAATATCTATAGTTTACATACAGTAATAAGCATTTACAGATGGACAGTTTTAGTCAAATTGGTTCTGCAATTGGAGGTCAACTGCAGATTGTTGAAGGTCAACTGCAGATAGAAGATCATGCAATAACTGCCATTATTATACCTAGCATATAACACGGTGTACCCCCACAGTAAGACCATCTCAATAAAGGAGATTTAGAATTAATTTTCATGTTCGCAGTGACAAATTGAATCACAGTTAATCTTACATCTGAAGCTTCAGGAATAAGAACTTCCAGCACCAAAAGACTGAAACCCTTTCTTGTAACCATTTAGGATCAAGTACAAATAACTAAAGTTTAAGTAAACTCAAGAACACATACACGTGTGCAGTTTTAATGGGGATAGTTCACTGCAGAGAGATCATTAAATACTTGGTGTTATTATACCCAACATATATAACCTACATACGCATGGGCAAGACCATTTCAATAAAGGAATCATAGCATAACGGTGTCGTGAGCATTGGAGTAACCAGACCCAACACGGGCTTAAGACTAGTTGGCTAAAAAGTAAACTCATTGTATCCGTTCATGCCCACATTATTGTGGCATAGAAAGAAAGCTATGGTCTTGATGAATTTTCGTTCAGTTGAAACTGTAATTGGCGTTGTCATCCTTTGGAAACTGTGTGGTCAAAGCTTATTCTTAACATTAGGGAAGAGGTTAATATACAAGAATGGATCTATAGTAGCTCAAGGCTAGAATACAGGTACGGGTCCAATATTATAATGGAACAGGGAATAAAGAAACATGAAAAACCGGGTACCAAAACAAAGGTGATGCAATTGCAGTCTGCATGCCATCCTTTCGGGAGCAGGCTCGAGTCCCAGCCCAGGACTTCGCTAAATGAGCATTTCACTAAATCAGCATACAACTTACAGACCGATGGGCAGATTTTTTTAAAATGTAGGACTCCCCTGCAAACTGCAGATGTGTCCGGTCTTTCTTAATTGTTATCAGGGCTGAAATTTTACAGAGGCAGAAAAAATAGACAAACGGATGCTTTGTTTCTACTACTTTCTTCCGTTTCTCCTTTCTACATCGGCATGCCTCGCAATTAATAATACAAACACGTAAAATTCAATTAAATAAGATGCCGAATTCAAGAAACTCCTTCAAAATTTCTTCTTTTGCCTTTTGTATTCTTGATACAAGTTTACAGATGCGAGTGTCTTATTCAGCTCCCTCCTCAGGTTATCATCTTCTGAGAAGTTCTGGAGAACCCTGAAGTGGTCATCCAATTTTGCCTGCAACTCATCTTCATTTATCAGACATTCTTTATTCTGATGTGATTTCACAGACGACAATGGCCATGTTCTATTCCTTCCCTTTCTTTGTTTTAATGTGGCTTTTCCAACAAGATTGAATGATTCTCGTTGGATGGATAAGTCAGCAAATGCCTGCTGTGGAGAGGAAGTGGAGAGGTAAAGCTGATGCTGGGGAACAGTGCTTGAGGATGCAATGCTGGAAGCCATGGATGAGATGGTAGGGTGGTAATGTTTACTTAGAAGGCTTAGCTCCCAAAGCACAGAGGCAAGAGCACCGCTCAGATTGGGATCAACAGCATCTGGCTGATATTTCTGCGAAAAATAAATATAAGATGGGAAACAGCTAACAAATCTGATTATTTAGTTAACAGATACTCACAACTACTAGCCCAGACAAAGAGCCTCCGCCAGAATCATTTTCCAAAAGATTACGACATTTTCCATGTCTTTGGAGCAAATGCTTCAAAGTAATCAATGCTGCAGAATTTGTCAAAGAGCAAACATAAGATATTTCAGAGAGCGCAACAGATACCCAACAACAAATCAGAAAACACATTTTGAAGATTTATTTGATTACAAACCAATTTTTTAAATGTTAAATACTTACATTGCAAGCAATCTGTGCACTTAATTACCCACCTCTCTGTCCAAATTGTAAGCATAAAAGAATCATGTTTTTGGAGAGCAAAGTCACAAATTCGGTATTTGGGATACGTTCGGCCAAGCTAAAAATTTTAGAATTCGGGAATTGTGCGGGATATTCGGATAACAAACGGTCAACATACAGTCCACGATTCAGGAATAAAATCAAAAATATAGACATTAATATATGTACGGGTATATAAATCTCTCTCTCTCTCTCTCTCTCTCTGTATATATATATATATATATATATATATATATATATATATCATCACCATCATCTAAGCCTCAGTCCCAACTATGTTGGGGTCGGCTACATGGATCCTTTGTTTCCATTCCGCTCTATCATGGGTCATATTTTGGTCGAGATGTAAAGATTCAAAATCTCTTTTTATAAGTTCTTCCCATGTTTAGGCATTCTTCTTCTTCTATTAATTGTGTTTGACTCAATAGCATCACTTTGTATAGGCGCATTAGTCGGTTTGCGTTGCACATGTCCATACCATCTGAGTCGGTCCTCGTGCAACTTGTCCTCAGTGCTCGTCACCCCCACTTTATTCCTGATATAGTCATTTCTCAAGCGATCTTTTCTTGTCTTCCCACACATCCATTTCAGCATACGTATTTCAGCCACGTTCATTTTGTTGAGACCTTTTTTTCTTCATAGCCCAACATTCACTCCCATAGAACATGGTTGGTCGTATAGTTCTATAAAACTTGCTTTTTAATCTGAGAGGGATCTTCCGATCACACAATACTCCAGTTGCACTCCTCCATTTCAACCATCCTGCAGTGATCCTGTGACAAACATCATTTTTGACATCCCCATCTATTTGAATAATAGAACCCAAGTAATGAAATTTATCACATTTTGGTATGTCTACTCCGTCCAACTTGGCTCCATTCACATTGTGAGATTGGCTGAAATTGCAATGCATATACTCAGCTTTGCTACTACTAATCATCAATCCATTTGATTCCAATGCCTTTCTCCAGAGTTCAACTTTATCATTCAATCCATCTTTAGTTTCAACAATCAATACATTATCATTAGCAAATAACATACACTAAGGCATATCATCCTGAACATTCTTTGCCAACTCATCCATAACAAGGATGAACAGATATGGGATGTGTGTGGATCCTAGGTGTACACCCCAACTGTGATAGGAAAAGTTGGTGTCTCTCCTTCAGGAGTCTTCACACTTGCAGTAGAGCTATCATACATGTCTATAATCAAGTCCATGTATTGGATTGGCACACCCTTTTTCTTCAAAATCATCTACAACACTTCCATGGGTACTCGATCATAAGCCTTTTCCAAATCATTAAAAACCATATGAAGAACTCTTCTGCTTTCTCTATACTTCTCCATACCTTAATAGAAAGATTGCATCAGTTGTTGATCTTTCAGGCATGAAACCAAATTGGTTGTTTGATATCTACGTTATAGATCATAGCCTCTGCCCAATAATCCTCTCCCAAAGCTTCATTGTGTGACTCATCAACTTGATACCTCTGTAGTTTGTGCAGCTCTGAACATCACCTATATATATATATATATAGAGAGAGAGAGTCAAGCTAGAATACACTCGAGTGTACAGATCACACGCTACACTCAAGTGGTGTTTGCATATCAAGACTATTTTTTTACAAAATGTAAACCATTAATCTTCATTGTCATACTAAAAGTAGGCAACATACAAATTTTGAGTTCATTTGGATGAGTGTAAGTTACTCATCCAAGGGCAACAAAATCGACGCACAAAACTAATTTGAAATGTATAATTTTTGTAGTATTCATAACATGAGCTATACATATCCAAATGGGCTCAAATTTTATTATAAGTTGTTCACGAGATGTTTAAGAAGATCAACGGATTGGATTTTCAAAAAAAATATTGCATCATGAAAAACTACTTGAGTGTATTCCGCTCCGGATACACTCGAGTGTATTCTGGCCTGACTCTCTCTCTCTCTATATATATATATAGAGAGAGAGAGAGAGAGCGAGAGCGCGAGAGAGAATTGAGCTGCAATATACTCGAGTGTATTTGTTTCATGGTACACTCAAGTATATAGTCGTTGGATACTTTATCTTGGATTTGCTCCCACGGATTAGCTGACAGACAAGTTTTTTTCTCGTCCATGTCATCACTCTGTCCTGTGATCCTGTCAGAATGTGTCGGCATCCCTCTCTCTCTCTATCTCTGGACAACAGTCGAGGAAGGTAACCCAATACATGGGATTGTTTCTAGTAAGCCAACGACACGGCTACACTGAGACTGGTGACACCATGCGGATTTGTAGCAACACAAAGAAGCTCGTGAATACAGCAATGCTATAATCCCTGGGCGGCTTCTTAGCAATGACGAACATACAGTTGATCTATGCAATGTGCATGTACTCAGCCTCCACCGTCTTCACATTTCACTTCTTGTCCTTGGATCCTAAGTTCATATTGTTCTGAGCCCAACGTTGGATAGCAACTTCGGATATTGACATCAGGACATGTACACCATGTCATTGAAACGAGTCGCAAACCCAGTTACAAAAGGAATACAGCTGACAAATGTTTTCCAACTATAATCCATCGTGCATAATTTTGAATTAGAAATGTGCGAACAGCTCGTCAATATTAGCATGGATTGAAGAGCAGCATGAGAAATTGCATATGATGGTATGGAAATAACGATGATTCTCTTTCACATAAAGTGATATATATAGAATAATCAAGATATGAAGTCATATCTCATGTTGTAGGTGTCAAGAACCGCTCCCTCACCGTTCGGAACATCTCCTGGTCGGATGTGGAATTTTTACTGAAGATGCAGAACACATATTGGCCTCGGTGAGATTTTGCACAATATAGACTTGGAATCTTTAAAAGGAATCGCAAATCTCAACCACATCCATCATGAATCCAAGCTAAAGGTCCATGACATTATTATCGGTGATGGTGCTAACTGCAATTGAGAGGACAGAAAGCCAACTTCTCCACAATGTCTGCATACGTGAAATGGTAGATGGTAGCTTTCTTATGTTGTTTCTGACGCAAACATCATGCACCTAAATGGATTAGTAACAATGGATGGTTTTGTTAAAATAATGTACACTTTGAGTAAGTGCATCAACTGTTGATTTTGTTGGCACAATGTACATGTCTATATCCATAGTTGGTCCTATGCTCGTCATCGCCAATAAGAAAGGTAAAGGACTACTACACTGATCTATTCATTATCTTCTCAGTTCTGCTACTTACCCGGCACGGTGTCGCCTGTCTTGATGAAGGTGGGCCAGTCGATGATTCAAAAGCAATCTCATATTGTTGGTTACTTTCAATTGTTCAAGCAAACAACAAAGTGGAAGGTGAGATGCCAAACCAAGTTGCAACTGCCATCACCTTGCAGATGAAAGGAAGGTACTCGATGCAAAGGAGTTTGGCAAGCAACGATGTCTTAGAGAAAGTTTTCCAAAGATCCCATTAAAATATCAATAATGTGTTTGTGAAAGCGTGCATGTGGGCTGTTTAGGCATGTTTTGACAAGTTGGATCAGCGATAATGCTCTCTGCTATTTAGACACAATAACAAAGGATTGCATGCAGAGGTTATGTGCAACTAGGTTAGAACACGAATTAAAAGGATGGGAGGATGGAGTAGTAATAGTGTTGTAGTTTGTAAGTCTTCTTGACAATGTTTCGGGCCCATAGGCAATGACAAAAAATGAAAGAAAGTCAATATTGCAAGATATTTATGGTGGCCCATTCATCCTTTCATGCACACCTGATTTACATAAATCCCATATCAGCTTCGCCTTCTGAACCATGCCATCTTCCATACGAGATGCAAGTGCAGTACTGACATCTAGTGCAACTCCAATGACTATTCCTTTGCACTTAGCGTTCTTCACAGGCCAAGTTTCTGATGGTTACCATGATGTGAATAAGTGAATTAAGCTTGGTAACTTCCTCCCCACTAGTACATGCAAGGAGATAAAAGAAGCCATGCACAAGCAGAGGTTATTTTGGTTAAGCGAAATATGAGACGACAATGAGAAGAAAAAAACAAACAGCAAACAACAAATCAACAGAGCAGAGAGAGAATAAAAGCGAAAAGACAAAGGGAGCGAGGTCAGTACGGACGGAGATGGGAGTAACAACGGATTTGGATCTGAGATGGATGATCGGACAATTAAAAACTTGAGTGTATTGATGTCTTAATACACTCGAGTGTATTCTAGCTCCACTCTCTCTCTCTCTCTCTATATATATATATATAGCACATATACATACTGCACATATACCAATATATGTATATACATAAATACACATATTACATAGATCGAATATTACACATATCTATCAATCTATTAGATACATATCTTACATACACGTGTTTTCATTTTCGGACACATTTATAGACACTCAAACTAATTCATTTACGGACACATTTATATACACTCAAACTAAGCTAGTCTTAAACAATATAAACCGGAAAAATACGAGAAAAACGTGCAAAACATGAAGAAAACATACTAGTGAATAATACGGGAATAAAACGTAAAATTCAGGAATTAGGAGTTATACGGCTGTTTCATACGTTTGGGGAATTATTTGTGTTTTAAACGCGACTTTTTCAAAAAGTCGGAGTATATTGTGACTTTGAAAGAGAGAGAGAGAGAGAGAGAGAGAGAGAGAGAGTTCATTTTGTTTCCATTACGAGAATTAAGTACCCTGAACAAAGGAGAATACAGAACTTGATATATAAATAAGAACCAAATCCATCCCTGCATAGCTTGTGTTAAAGAGTATATATTAGCCTATTTAGTTAATAGGTTAATTTGTTAGTGGGCCTTTAGTGTCTCGGTCCGTTTAGATTACTTGGGACACAAGTCTCAGGGTTTCTCCCTTACTCCTTCCTATATATAGGACAGGGTTGTACCTCTTTTATTCATCTAAACGAATCAGTTCAATACAATATTCTTTCACATGGTATCAGAGTGTGTTCGCTCGTGAGGGAACCCTAGCCACCTCTGCATCCCTCCTCTCCTAGTCGCCGAAGAACACAACCCCAGGCCGACCTCCGCCTCTCTGAGAGAGAACAATAGGGGGAGAGCCCACCTGTGGGCGGCCGCTGCCGTCGCCATGGCTTAGGTCGGCTGCCCGCTAGGCACTTTCGGCCTTCATGGCTCTTTTTCTCCCACTTTCACATAGATTTGTACGTCGACGCTAGTTCCCGACATGCAATCTATGTTTTCCAAATCCAAAGTTGACCGTTGGTGATCTCCTTTCCGGCCATCACGTATCCGACGCCATGGTCACCTCTGCCATCTGTCGACCAGCAGCCATCAGTATGTCGGCCAACATCACCTATCTTCTTTCTTGAAGAGTCACTGCATCCCACGCAAGTGTTGCCCGACGTCGCCACTCCCCAGCACCATCACTATTTATCCAGCCGGCTCCGTCTTCCGCAATAGCCGCCACCGTCGTAGTAATCCGCACCGCCCATTAGCAATAGCAGCCAGACAGCAGCAGATAACACCGCCGCAAATCACAGTGGTCATCGCATCTATCGCTGCATCACGCCGACGTCCTCAGCATCAGCCTTCGCCACCACTCATGGAGAGGCTCCGCCCTAGGCTCTGCATGCGGCCTCATGGCCTGCAACATCTCCGGAGTCGCGCAGGAGACCTTTATCATCTCCTCCGTTGCAGCCAAGTGCTACATCAACTGAGAGACGCAATCCAACCATTTACTGCTCGTCATCTCGCTGCTACAGCCACGGTTGGCACTAACCATCAGCCAATCTGATCAGCCACTACTCTAAGACAAACTGTTGTCGCCATCCATTATCTATGCCCATTAAGCTACTGACTACCGCGGGCGATCACCCAACACTCTCCCCCGCTACCAAACAACCCCAATATTTTTACTGCCCCCTATACAATATGCCTAAAGCTATTTGGATCATTAATCGATCATATCTTTTGCTAGTCGGATCCAATTTTAAGCCTAATCAGATTTTTCGCGGGGGCCAAACAAATCCCTTTCCGGGTCGGGATTAGATCCATTAAATTTTCTACCTGAATTTTACATTGACCCATTTAGCGTATTCTCTCCGGTTATCGGTTTCATTCTCCACATATCCCATATCTCCATATCACAAAATCCTCTCAAATCCACCAATTCCTTTCCCACCCACCCATATCATGTGTGTATCCCTTTCCACAGTGCGAGGGGGTCATATATCCAATTCTCCACACCAAAACACTCACTCTCGTAGTATTTGGTGTAGGGGATAGAGAGGAGAGGAAGAGATGAGAAGAGAGAGAGAGAGAGAGAGAATATGTATGAGAGAGAGTACGAGAAGATGATGATATATGTATTCAGGCTACATATTCTAAGTTATCTTCACGAGAGCTTCGTATTGTTCAGCACATTTGTTCTCCATTTCCAGACAGCATTGAAGGATCTCCACTGCAGCGTTGACACCAGCGTGTTCGCACCGCATTATGTACGTCAAGACAAGAGTTTGCTACGCATATTTCAGCCCTCTTGGTTCCTCTTCCTTCGGTGTTAATGGTGGTTCAGTTGATCACTCTTGCTGCATTCTTGAGAGACATATGGGTGTTTTTTCAGACTTCTCAAAAGCTCAGCAATTTCTAGCCTGCCAAGTCTACATCTGCAAAGTTGATTCATCCAGATTTATCTTCACCGAGCTACTTCATAACGTCTTCTCCGAGCTGCATCTGTTGTATTAGCATCGTCTTCCGTTGATCTTCTTGGGACTTTCCTTGATGGATGATATCTCCTTTCCTGTCAAGCCCCCAAGGTTCATGCGACAGAGTTATGGTTCCTGCATTGTATCACCAGCATATCGTTCGTTTGTGCCCGTGTCACGTTATGCATGTCTTCTCAGACGCTTTGAAGACACCACTACTGCTACATCATCATTGGAGATCCGCGTTCGTGCCGCATTAAGTATGTATTCCAGTGAAGATGGTGTAGTCATGGTATTGATGATCGTCTGCTCCAATTGGCGAATTACTATTGCAGTATTTAGGTTCCATTTCAGATGTTCTTCATTCCAGATGCACTCCAAATGACCATCATCAAAGCTCGAGGATCTCCAGCCTGCATAATACAATTTCAAATAAAAGAGGTGTCGCCATATGATTCAGGGGAAATTTGGTTTAAGGGTGAGTATCAATCTTTTGTATGGGGAGTGACATTTATCATTTCTATTTTTCGTTTATCATTTCTATCTTTTCTTTTATCGAGTCATGTAACTCCAAGCTTGGACATGTGTTTCACCCATGATCCAGTTTGAGGGGGGTTGTTAAAGAGTATATATTAGCCTATTTAGTTAATAGGTTAATTAGTTAGTGGCCCTTTAGTGTCTCGGCCCGTTTCGATTACTAGGGACACAAGTCTCAGGGTTTCTCCCTTGCTCCTATATATAGGACAGGGTTGCACCTCTTTTGTTCATCTAATCAAATCAGTTCAATACAATATTCTTTCACAGCTTGCTCTATTGGATAGCCACGTTTTGAAGATAAAAACTTGCAATTAAAACATGAACAGCCCAATAAGACCTAATTCCTGAATATCAAAGACCATGCAATAAATATTTTCTAGAAATATAAATATTCAAATATTTGTCACTTTAGTTACAAATCGTACGAACTCTTGCTCATATATACGGATTTTGCCAGTGTTATTTCAGAGTTTGTCCCGAATAGCTGACCACATTTACCTAACTTCAGCGGGATTTTCACAAATTTCTGCATAAATTCCAAATTCTGAAACTGTCAACTCTGGCTGAACTAATCCACGATGTTATATGTGGATTTTTCCCGTGTTATTTCAGATTTTGTCCCAAATAGCTGACCACATTTACCTAACTTTAGCGGGATTTTTACAAATTTCTGCATAAATTCCGAATTCTGAAACTTTCAACTTTGACTGAACTAATCTCCAATTCCATATTTGTGACTATGCACTCTAGTATTTTTAAGACTTAGGGGATGCTACTTAAATTTTGGGAGGATCGAGAACATATTGTTCGATAGTTACAAGATAATGTGAATAATTCAGTAATTAGGTGCCCTCAAAAAAATCCAGTAATTAGGAGATAATCTAAAAAGATCCTGCAAAACTTCCTAAGCTAGGGCATGCCCATTGTACATAATGAGCTAGGAACGCAAAAGGATAACTGATGGTTAAAACTTTAAAATGTCCATCCAGTGCCTAAAAGCATATAAGGTTTTGATTCTTCTTTGCGTGCAAATTGTGAGCAATCTGACAATCTACATCAGAGTATCGTCTTCTCAACTCAAGAAAGGAGAAATTTGTTATAGCCACCTGGTTTTGTCACGTGACAGTGTCATAGGACTGCTTTGGGATTGTTAGTTTGCCATAATTTGCATGATTGAGAAGATTCATTTACCTTGTATGCATTTTGGCTCCAGGTGGTGGGCATTCTTTAACTATGTGAGCAATTCAACCAAGTACACAAAGAAGAGAAACTTGGGGTTAAAGAATGTCTACAATCTGAAGCCAAAATGCATGAAAGGTATTTGAATCTTCTCGTTCATACAAATTCTAGCAAACTAACAATTTACATCAACAGCTCTCTTTTCAGGTGAGGTGAACCTTCTATAGATGCTTGGCTGTCACATATCAATGTCATATTATTGCCTTGAATTGCTCACATAGTTTAAATAGACTGCTCGAATGAGTAAAAAGTGACTGTTTTTTCTTCTTGAAACTAGGTTCCCGCCCTCCAACAGATACAACTTGAATTACTACAGCAGCTTATCACATCATGCCTGAGTGAAAAGTGTGAGAAGCAATGTGCCGCAAGGCTGCTTGCGTTGCAGCGGTGAAGGGATAAGCTACGTATCCTCTTCCTTTCATTAATAAGAGAACTAAAACAATTACATAGAGGTCCAGCAGTAAATAGAAATTACAGAATATAAATAAACTGAATATAAAATAGATATATTAACACTCCCCTCAAGCTGGAATGCACACATCGTGTATGCCCAGCTTGTTGAAAAAAAACTCTAAAAAATTGTTGGACTTAACGGCTTTGTGAGAACATTAGCAAGTTGATCTTCAGATTTGACATGAGGAGTCACAACCTTCCCATTCTTGATCTGATCTCTGATGAAGTGGCAGTCAACTTCTATGTGATTTTTATGGAAGACTGGGTTCTTGGCAATATATATTGCAGCTTGATTACCACATTTGAGCACTATGGGAGACAATACGGGAATCTTTAATTCAAAAAGCACAGATTGAACCCACTGCAACTCGCAACAAGCATGAGCCATTGCTCTATACTCAACCTCCGTGCTAGATCGTGCCACAACATTCTGCTTCTTGCTTTTCCGGGTGATAAGGTGATGTCCTAGAAAAGAACAATATCCAGATGTAGACCTCCTGTCATTCAAATTACCAGCCCAATCTACATCTGCATAGTCAGTAAGAACAATAGTAGACATAGGAGTCTTAGGTATGTAATAGGTGATCCCCTTTCCAGGTGCACCTTTCAGATATCTAATGATACGACAAACTGTTGTCCAATGTGACTGTTGTGGTGAGTTCATATGTTGTCACTCCTACGGCAAAGGAAATGTCAGGGCGAGTGACTGTCAGATATATCAGCTTACCAACAATCTTCATGTAATATCCTGGATCTGGATAATTAGTATCATCAGTCTTCTCCTTCACATGATAGTCCATAGGAGTAGACACTGGCTTGGACTCACTCATACATGTTTCATGAAGTAAATGCAGCACATATTTCCTCTGAGATAAATTAGTACTTGCATGAGATCGAAGTACTTCAATACCCAAAAAATACCTCAGTTTGCCCAGATCCTTTGTATGAAAATGCCTCTGCAATCCTTCTTTCACACGTGATATACCTACAGAATCACTGTCAGTGATAACTATATCATCAACATATACTGCAATAATAAAAGATCCAGCGGAAGATCTAGAATAGAATAAAGAGTGATCAGTCACAGAGCGAGAAAAGTCGATCTTTAATACAACATCACTAAACTTGTCAAACCAAGCTCTAGGAGATTGTTTCAACCCACAGATGGCTTTCTTCAATTTACACACCTTCTGACACTCCCCTTGAGCAACAAAACCAGGAGGTTGCTTCATGTACACCTCTTCCTGTAAATCACCATGAAGGAAGGCATTCTTGACATCAAGCTGAAATAGAGGCCAGTCAAAAGTAGTAGCTAGAGAAATAAGAATTTGTACTGAATTCAAACGAGCCATAGGTGAACAGGTCTCGAAGAAGTCAACCCCATATGTGTGAGTTTAACCCTTTGCCGCCAGTCTAGCTTTCGATCTCTCAAATGAACCATTGAGATTATGTTTCACTGTAAATACCCATCTGCAACCCACAATATTCTTCTCTGGAGGTAAGTCGATAGGTTTCCCGGTGTCATTTTGTAGAAGAGCAAACATTTCCAATTGCATTGCCTATTTCCAACCAATATCCTTCATAGATCAAGATGATTTCTTGGAATGACCACAGAATCAATCCCAAGAGCAAAGGAATGTGTCTTCTTAGATAATTTTGATAAACAACACACACCCACAATAGAATGACAAATAGTACAGGAACGAGTACCTTTGCGGACAGCAATGGGAACATCAAGATCAGATGGTTCTTCAGAAGACTCTTGAGTAGAGGAAGATGGGGAAGGCTCACGGACTGGAGTTGCTAATTCCTCATGGTCTTGCCTGCCTCGTCTGCGATAAACATGTGAACATTGTTGAATTGAAGTAACATCTGTTGGCTGCTCTTCCTGAATTACAGTATATTCTGGAATGATAGGTGGCACTCTCTCACTCTGATGTGGTGGTGGCACTCGCTCACTGGTTTCTGATGGTGGCACTCTCTCACTCTCACACAATTGCTCCCGCTTATTGGGAACACTAGAGAAATATGGAGTGGACTCATGAAAGGTTACATCCCTAGATACAAACATACAACGGAGACTGGGACATTAACACTTGTACCCCCTTGCTGGTGTTGGAGTAACCAAGAAAGAGAGTCCTAATCGACCTAGGAGATAGTTTATCAGTCTTAGGATCAAAATTGTAGACAATTGAAGTACAACCAAACACCCTAAGGGGAACAAGAAATGGCTAATCATTAGGACGTAAGACAGAGAACGGAGTACGTCCTTGAAGCACAGAAGAGAGTTGCATGTTAATAAGAAAACAGGTCGTAAGTAAAGCATCAGACCAAAATCTCTTAGGAACATTGGATTGAAACATAATTGTCCTATCAATATCAAGAAGGTGACAATTTTTCATCTCAACTACCCCATTTTGTTGAGGAGTGTGAGGACAAAATGTACGATGTATCATCCCAACAGAACTACAAAAATCAGCCATAACATTTTGAACATATTCCACGGCATTATCAGATCGAAGAATTTTAATATTGCAATCAAATTGGATTTTTATTTCTTGATGAAAATGTTTGACAATCTATAACACAGACTCTCGACTCTTCAACAAATAAATCCATGTCATGCGAGAAATATCATCCACAAAGGAAATGAAACAGTGAAAGTCATTATAACTGCTTTCTTTTATAGGACCCCAAACATCACTATGGACTAACTCAAAGGGACGAAGAGCCCGTTTATTGACACGAATGGGATATGACATTCTATGATGTTTCCCCGATTGACAGGACCGACACTCTAATGAAGAAACATGTGATAAATAAGGTTCTAACTTCCTCAAGTTCTCCCGAGAAGGATGTACATATCTGTAGTGCCACAGTATGGGAGAACCACTCAAAATGATAGCAGGAACAGGAGCAGATACTTGGTGAGGCAGACTTTCACCATGGAAGAGGTAAGAGATCACCTTTCCTAGGCCCCCCCACCAATCGTCCTCATACTCTTCAGATCCTGAAATACAAAACAAGAGGGTCCAAATGTCACCGTACATTTCACAGTTTCAATCAATTTTGCAACAGAAAGAAGATTAAATGGAAATGCAGGCACATAATGTACAAATTTAAGATCAATTCTAGGAGTCAGAGCAATAGATCCACTGGCTAACACTCTCCACACTGAACCATCTGCTAATGTCACAGACTAGTGAGGAATATGCGAGTCAATGGAATGAAGCAGTGTCCTCATACCAATCATGTGTTGTGAAGCTCCAGAGTCAACCACCCATGAAGAAGTTGAACTGGAAGCCAGTAAAGAGGTAGCTTGATTACCGGTAGACGCCAAGTTAACTGAACAAAAAGATGATCCCAAACTCGGATGTTGAGTAGCCAGAATAAATCTATCATATTCCTCCTTGGTGAGTATGATGCTAGAAGGTTCAGAACTCAAAGTATGAAGCTCAGAAGATTCAATAGTGCCAGTAAAGTTTGTTGTCCCCACAGGTGGTGCAGAAGGTCTACCATGCTTCTTCCAACATTTCTCAGCCGTGTGTCCACAACAGCAACAGAAAGTGTGCTTAGGCCGTGTGCCACCTCCTCGGTATGTACATGTACGACCTCCTTTAACTGCAGCAGCTACAGATGCATGAGAATCTCCAGGAGACGTGATAGTTGTAGAATCAACTAGTACAAAATTTGACTGTAAAACCCGTAAATAAGCTTCTTCCAGGCTGGGATGTTTGTCAGAAGCTAAGATAACACTGCGGGCTGAACTGAATGAAGAGCTCAGGCCAGATAAGAACTTTGTTGTAATCAGGTCAACTTTATCCTTGACCAGTTTTTGGACAATCACTTGATGATAAAAACTCAGTTCTTGAGCAATAGTTTGGATCACCCCAAAATATTCTTCCAAAGGCTTGTCTCCCTGTCGTTCTGGAAACAGGCGGTCATATATCATGAACTAACAAAGAGCATTCTTCTCTTGAGACTAATGTTTCTTGACCGCATCCCATATCTATTTGGCAGTGGTGTAGGACATGAACCTAGCAGCAATTGCAGGCTCCATGCTCCCCCATAGCCATGTCTTAACCAGACTGTTATGACGCTTCCATTCAGCATAGCCTTTGTCAGTAGTCGCAAGAGGATCAGACTCAACATGCTTCACCTTGTCTCGGGATTCTGTATGGACAGCATTCATCCGCAAGAGATAGTTCTTCCCGTTCAGCTTGATGGAGGAAATAGGTGACATTTCGTTGTAGACGACCGATGCCTTAGTGTCCTCCATGATACAGAAGGAAGATAGGATGACGGAGTGACACACGTCAAGAGAAGGAAGATGACGGAGTGCTACACGTCAAGAGAAGAACGGAGTGACAGAAAGATGCACATCATGTCAACAAATTAGAGGGGTGTCTGACGCATCTACAGCCCCCAACTGAAAATTCCCTAATCACACATGGAGATGTGATTAGGAATTTTTGACGTAGACGCAGACCCTTCGGTTTGGATTTTTAATCTGTCAGATTAACCGAAGAGATTCATTAACGTGCTGGTCGACGGCAGATTTTGCTGGATTGTTGGCCGGTAGTGGCTGCCTCTCTCCTTGGCACTGACGCCGGTTGCTGCTAGCCTTGACGTCGGCGACGGTTGCAGCTGACCTTAGCATCGGTGGCAGCTGTTGTTGGCCCTTGCCGGCGGCGGGGGCGACTGGTCTTTGCGTTGGCTACTGCTGTTGATGGCTAGGGTGGCGGCTGGTCTATCCCTTGGACCTACATTGCTTTGCTACCTACATTGCTTTGCTACCATGTGAGAAGCAATGTGCTGCAAGGCAGCTTGCGTTGCAGCGGTGAAGGGATACGCTACATATCCTCTTCCTTTCATTAATAAGAGAAATTGAGACAATTACATAGAGGTCCAGCAGTAAATAGAAATTACATAATATAAATAAACTGAATATAAAATAGATATATTAACAAAAAGAAAAAACTGTCAATGGGGATTTAAATGCTAATATCGATGACATAATGAAGGAATTACTCAAACTTTCAAAGCACAATGTATACATAAAATTAGGCATATGAAATAATATCTTCATATCTTATATCAAAAATGTTGAGAGTGGGGTCTTCATCATTTGTCGTGTCCTGCTATCTGCTAAGGGGGCGCAGTATATACATTATAATTATTGCAGTCTACAATCACAGTGTATATATTACATAATTACTCTTATGTCTGATATTATTGATTAATTAGGTTAAAAATGCTCAAACCAGTTGATGTTATTAATTTAACTATATTGCTAATATTTAAGTTGCATAACCAATGGTTCAATACTAATATACTGATATATAGATTTAATTAATTCACTATGACTCACTCCCAAACATAACATTGCCAATATTTTTCCAATTTTTCGCATGATATGCACCAGTCTGTGTGTGCATATCTGTTTTTGGTCCTTCGAAACTGGATAATCGCCCAATATTTCACAATTCCAATCAAATCTTAAAATCATGGTCGAACATACAGCGGCATCTTTTAGATCAGGGACTCTTAATCACTATCTACTAATACATGATATATCAAGCCCTGGGGTAGTATGTAAAGTGTGCAGACAACCTTATGTAATATCCAACAACAGAATTAACTTTCATGGCTTCTTTAGAAGGCTTGGTTCCGATCAGAATTTACAAATCTAACACATTACCCTCAAGGATAAATTGATTTGTATCCAAAATTTTTGGTATAAAAATGAACTCAAAGCCACGTCTTCAGTATTAAAATATAGCATCACCACTGTGATTCCAGTAAAAACTCTCTATGCATAAGAAAGAATCCTGCCCAGTCTAAGTATGCAGTTATTAACTGTATTTCATATCAAAGAGTACACAATGGAGTACCTGCACTGGCCTCTGCAGATCCAAAGCACAAACAAAATGTTGCCAGGCGTTTCACAAAAGCTGCTGCCCTTTGCATGTCATGTTGTCTTCCTTCACACAGCATGATCTTCAATGCTTCAGCCAACACTTCTCCCTGGTCTCTGCTTGCATGAAGTTCACCATAACAAAATGAATATTGACTTCATAATTTTGGTCAACTTATGGGGATGGGCAAAGGGGTAATGATTCAAAGTGATACTGAATTAGTAGTGGTCACTACATAAAGAAGTTTATATATTTTGCAAAGCCAAACACTAGTTAATCTATTGTATCCATTGCATGTTCATCCAATTAAAAATCATTTCAAATTAATAGAGTCATATTCCAGCATCCTTTATTTGTTTAATTGCCATAATCTACAGTTTATAAAATTGGTGATGTTCCATTCATAAACCAAATGCATTTACCACTACGAAGTACGAAAATCATTAAAAAAACAAATCAACCTCTTGCAAGTTGCAACCTCGCAGTGCATATAAAATAACTTATAACAGAAAAAAGGATGTGAATCCTATTGCTGATAACAGCTGTGGGTGTGAAAACAAGAACTACTTTCAGATCTAAGTGTATGTTCTAGACTCTAATAAACTGCCGAAAACAGACTTGCAACTAGAAAGTCAAATAATATCTTAAATTTTGTGATATAACAAGTGTTTCTTATTTGGGAGTCATTCTATGACACATCATAGAAGAGTAAAAAACGAGGAGGTATATATATTCTTCATTGTCTTAAAACTAGGGAGTTTTATTGTATGTATTATGATCTTCCCTTTTTGTCAAAGATTGTCATAAGTATGTAACATCTTCCATATACATTAACCCCTTCTGGTGCTACCCATCAGCTGAACCTGGCTTCTTTAACAAAATATTCTTATACATTATGAATCCAGGATTATCGCATCATCATGAGATCATAAAGAGGAATCAACCCAGCAAACTAGACAATAAAAACTAAAGTGAAGCTGCAATAAATGGGTTTGTTTAATAATGACTCAAAGAACCAGCGGCCTCCTCCAAAATGGTACTCGTCGTGCAGGCCGGCTAAATGTGCGCTTCAACCGGTTCCCGGGTGGGTGGGACGCCGGGGCCCGAGGGTTTCACGCTGTCTAGTGGGGTGGTGGTGGTGGTGGTGGTGGGGGGGGGGGGGGGGGGGAAGGGGGGGTTCACAAAAGTAGCCCATCTACGGGGGCAGTTCCCTCTATAATAAAAAAAACAAAGAAGATGCATTATCAAGATGTTAAAATATAGCTATAACAGTAGGAAAGGGTCAGCCTCATTCTAATTTTTATCCACATAAACGCTCACATATAGAGATGACACGTATTTTAGACAATTTCAATTTGCATTCTGACCTGCCAGGTCTGTACTCCAAGAGGAGATTATAAAGATTAACAAAAAAATCTTGGAGATCGACATTCAAAGCATCAAGGTTGCTCCTCATGACCTTGAAAGCCACAATGCAACATTGCAAGCGTTCAGAGACCGATAAAGGTTGGTCAGATGGAACATGATCCTCAAATCCACCACACCCAGCCAACTTTTTGAGGCAGCCCATGACATCGCCCATGTAATCTAAATCTATCAGATGAGAAAATTTTGCCAGTCCTCTCAAACATGGAGCAAGAAGAGGGCGGGGATTATTGCCAATTAATGCAGCATCAGCCTCGGACCTGGCAAAAAAAAATATTAGCAATCCAGGTATGGTATCAGGCAAAATACATACAACTGAAAAACCCAAGTAGATATCATATCAAATTATTGCTAAAAAGCTTGATGAAGAGATTGAAAAACACTGTTCCAAAAGTTAATGAATGAAAGAGAATGGTAAAAATGCTTCATTTGAAAATAGAACGAACTTTCTAGTTCCAAAACAAGTTGTGTCTGGCCATGACGAAGCTTGAATCAATTTAAAGAAAGGTTAAATATTGTTTGGAAAGTCCAGAATAAATTTTAAGAGACTACAGGTATTAAGTCTGATAATGAGAACAGAAAAAAAATTAAAACCCCATCTCAGTAGTTCTATTAATTTGTATATGGCAGCAAATTCAGCATTTACCCTAAAAATTTCAAAAGAAGACGGATGCCTTTCAACCATGAATGTCAATAAGGTCAAGATAGTAATAGCCTATGTAAGTACCAAAACACAGATCTGTTGGTTGACATCATGATGTCTCCAGATTATAAGTATGGTTTAGTCCACAAAGTTCACATGCATGAAGGACGAACTGACTTTATTATAGATTATTCCCTTGTTCCAAATCAATTCATTACTGCCCTAAATAGCAAATGTAGCATACTTTCCCCGAGAAAAAAAATGTTATTCTTTATTTGTTTAAGACTATAAGCAAGATATACGGCATAAAGGGGGGGAAACGAGATATTCAATTCCATTCTAGATCAAGAAAGATTGTACCAAAAATTGTGGCATCATCAAGACCAGACCTTTCTCCCTAACTCTGCCTAAGGACTTCCACCCAGAAAAGAGCAATATTCATAGCCCTTAAAAGAATTTCTTAACATACAAGATGACCCAAAAAAAACTCTCTTCTATTCCCTTCTTTCAGTGTTGTCATGACAGAGCAATACGCACGCCTCTATGAGATACACTTAACTTCAGGTTACGTTAGATCCATCCATTTGCCATTACCCAACAAGACGTTGTTCAAATTGATCAATTATCTCCAGAAAAAAATTGTTTCCTAGTCTTCAGTCAAAAAAAAATGAATTCTCAATCGTTTCAGTCTTTACAGTTAGGAAATCACAATAGGTCTGTCTTTCCTAGTCGTTGAGACAATACAAGCTCGAGCCTTTTTGATGTGATTCACTCTAATGTTTAGGGACCATGATGAATACCTACTCAGTTGGGAATATTATGGTTGTTTCTTAAAGAAAGATCTGAAACTAATAATTTGTTCAATAGTTTCTTGAATGAGATTTTTACTCAAGTCAGTTTTCTATTAGTCCTAAAACTATCTGCACTGATAATGCCCTTGAATATATGCAACATGGATTTCAGAATATTTGTATCTATCGGGAAATCTTACATCAAACTTCATGCAACTAGAGCCCACAATAAAATAGTGTTGCAAAACAAAACATAGACACCTTGATGTGGCTTGAAGTCTACTTATTAAATGCAGGTTCCTAAAACTCAGTCTTAAAGCCATTCTCACTGCTAATTATCTTATCAATCGAATGTCCTCTCCACTGTACTTCAAAATGCTACTCTCTATAACTTGCTTAAACAACCTTTAGCCCTCCAATTAAAATATCCGATTGTCTTTGCTTTATTCATAATCACCACATTAATATTGACAAACTTCCCCGTCAGCAATCCGGTGTTGTTTCTTTAGTTATTTTAGAACTGAAAAAGGTTACAATGCTTGATTCAGTTGCACATTGCGTGCATGCCAATGTTGATGTTACCTTCTTTGAAGATTGTTAGAAGAGATGAGGAGGAGAGGAGACGAACACCGAGAGATTTGTCGGCTGCAAGGAGCAGCTTCCATGAGAGGGCAATAGCCGTCTCTCTTCTTTTTATATATTAGGGTAAGATACATTGTGGTACAAAGGAGAAAATAATAGAGAAACAATAAAACAAATAATATAATAAAGATAGAACCAGGAGGCAGGCCGCCGATTTCCGCCGTTGTTCTACTGTCGATACCATCGACAGGATTGTCGATGGTATCGACAGAGTGTTGTTCTGTTGATGTGATAATCTTGATACCATAGAATAAAATGTCCGATTTCGATGTCGTGTCCGATGGCCCAGAAACAGAAATTTTTCGAAATTTCGCACTAAATTTCGATATTTACGGCCCTAACGATTTCGACGACCAAATAAGCGAATTAAATCATGAAAATTTACCAGGATGATCTAAACGCCAAGATCTACTCAAATATGCAATAATATTTCATATTGGATATGTGGGGGGGAGGGTCTCCCACATTTGTAAGTGAAGGAAGCTGAACAATTTCGACAGAATTTCGATGGCAATTTCGATGGCAAAATGAAGAAATTAAGCTTTGAAATTTTGCAAACACAAAGTCTAGACATAAACACACTAGATTATATAATAAATTTATATGTTTAGAGGTTAAGGTGGGATCCATGTCTTGATGAGTGAGTGCACAAATGAACAGAAATGTCAAGTCTGCTAGACAGTTAGAGACTAAGTCTATTACAAACTTACAAATTTCAAGTTTAAACAACTACTACTAGACTTTAAAACTTACAGGTACTTACAACTTACAACTTACAAGTTACAAGTACAACTTGCAAGCTTACAAATTACAACTTATAATATATCATTATAAAATAAAACAAATTAACAACTAACAAACTTACACATTATGATGTTCCATAAGTCTTGCGTAGTAGTAAACTAGGAGTCCAACAATCCTAGTTGAAGCTTGAGTGTCGTGGTGGTTCTTGTCCTTGTGGTGGTTGACCATACATATCCTCATTGTCAAGGCCGTTAGACTATAAATGAGTGGGATCCATGTCTTAATGAGTGAGTGCACAAATGAACAGAATTGTCAAGTCCGTTACTCTGTAAACAGCTTAAAAACCCAAAATTTACCACTTAGACCTTAAAACTTACAGTTGCAAGTTACAAACTTACATGTTACAACTTATATAAGTCTAGTGTTAAAATTTAGTTAGGTTACATGGGTCATGTATACATAGATCATAGAAAATGCATTATTTTTAAGTCATTTTATGTATAAATATGTGTAATAATAACAAATTTATTGTAGAATTGCAGACTTAATACTATTATTTCATAGATCCACAAGTTTGTTTGTAGTTCATGTGATTTTCCAAAGAGAATCGCCAAAATACCTAACATATAGTAGCAGCACTTAGAACTTTGTCATTTTTCATAGTATCTCTTCACAACTTTTAGAAGAGTGTAAACATAGAAAGAGGTATACATGGGCTAGGGATAGGGGAAACGTACCTTAGAATCAAAGAAAATAGCCTCTATAAGCAAAAGATACAAAGAGAATTGCCAAAATACCTAACATGTAGTGGCAGCAGTCCTAGGAACAAATATCTCGAAATTTCTATCGAAAGTTTGTGCCATTTCGCGAAATTATGGCCCAAACTGGGCGAAATTTGCACTGTTTTGTGAAATTTCGCACCTAAGTGCGAAATTTGCACTGTTTTGTGAAATTTCGCACCTAAGTGCAAAATTTGCACTGTTTTGTGAAATTGCGCACCTAAGTGCGAAATGACGTCCCATTCTCTGCGTACATGCGTTTCGATGTCCGGTTGGAAAAAATTTGAAATTTCGATCAAAATTTTGCAATTTCGATTGAAATTTTGTTCCATGCTCGATACCATCGACCTCCTGTCGATGGTATCGACGGGGATGCAGGTTGTTTCACACTCCCCCTCAAGCTGGAGAGTACACATCGTGTATGCCCAGCTTGCCACATAATCTCTGAAAAGCTGTCGGACCCAAAGGCTTTGTCAAGATATCCGCCAGTTGATCTTCAGACTTGACGTATGGCGTCACTATAGTGCCATCTTTGATTTGATCACGAATAAAATGGCAATCAACTTCTATATGCTTTGTACGCTCATGAAAGATAGGATTCCTGGCAATGTGTATAGCAGACTGGTTGTCACACTTGAGCTCCATAGAAGACATAATAGTGATTTTTAACTCAGAAAGAACAGATTTGACCCATTGTAGTTCACAACATGCATGGGCCATAGCACGGTATTCAGCCTCAGTGCTGGATCTAGCTACCACATGTTGCTTTTTGCTTTTCCAAGTAATCAAATGATCACCTAGGAAAGTACAATAGCCTGATGTAGACCTTCTATCAGTATGATCACCAGCCCAATCTGCATTTGAATACCCTGTGAGAGTCAAAGTAGATGGAGCCACCTTGGGTTTAGAATATGTGATCCCTTTACCAGGAGCACTCTTCAGATATCTAAGAATCCGGCAAACTGTTGTCCAGTGTGATTGTCGTGGTGAGTGCATATTCTGACTCACGATGTCAACAGCAAAAGAAATGTTAGGTCGTGTAACAGTCAGATATATTAGCTTGCCAACTATTCTCCTGTAATATCTTGGATCTGAGTACTCAACATCATCAACCGTCTCCTTGATGTGATAATCCATAGGAGTAGATACCGATTTAGATTCAGTCATACATGTTTCCTATAGTAAGTCAAGCACATATTTCCTCTAAGATAGATTGACACATGTATGAGATCTAAGCACCTCAATGCCCAGAAAATATCTCAGTTTACCCAAATCCTTCATTTGGAAGTGTCTCTGCAACCCTTCCTTCACACGAGATATGCCTGTAGAATCACTGCCAGTAATCTCTATGTCATCAACATATACAGCAATAATGATAGAGCCACAAGAAGAGCTAGAGTAGAATAAAGAGTGATCAGTCATGGAGTGAGAAAAACTCATTTGGAGTACAACCTCACTAAACTTGTCAAACCAAGTTTGAGGAGACTGTTTCAGCCCATATATGGCTTTCTTCAATTTACACACCTTCTGACACTCCCCCTGAGCAACAAACCCAGGAGATTGCTCCATATATACCTCTTCCTGTAGGTCACCATGTAGAAAGGCATTCTTAACATCAAGCTGAAATAGGGGCCAATCAAAGGTAGTAGCCAGAGAAATAATAATCCGCACAGAATTTAGACGAGCTACTAGAGAAAAAGGTCTCAAAGAAATCAACGCCATAGGTCTGTGTGTAGCCTTTTGCTACCAATCTGGCCTTCAACCTCTCAACGGATCCATCCGGATTATGTTTGATGGTGAAAACCCATCTACAACCCACTGCTTTCTTCCCTGCAGGTAAGTCAACAAGATCCCATGTGCCATTATGCAAAAGAGCTGACATCTCAAGTTGCATTGCTTGTTTCCAGCCACTGTCCTTCATAGCATCATAGTGATTCCTTGGTATATCAACAGAATCAATCTCAATAGCAAATGTGCGGGCCTGCTTAGATAAGTGGGACAGACAACACACATTTGTAATAGGATGTCTAATAGTACAAGAACGAGTACCTTTCCGAACAGCAATAGGAAGATCAAGATTTGATGCTTCTGCAGGAATCTCGTGAGTAGAAGACAATGAGGAAGGCTCAGGGACTGGTGTCGCTACCTCTTTTGGATCTTGTTTGCCGCGCCTACTATAAACATATGGGTACTGCTGAATAACAGGCCTGTCAGCTGCCTGCTCGTCCTGAATAAAAGTATAATCAGGAAAGATGGGTGGCGCTCCCTCACTCTGCACAGATGGTGCCACTCTCTCACTCTGAAAATCTGGTGGCACTCCTTCTCTCAACTGCTCCCCCTTACTCATAGCATCGGAGAAATATGGAGTGGTCTCATGGAAGGTAACATCCCTAGACACAAACATGCGATGAAGGCTAGGACAGTAACACTTGTATCCTTTGCTAGTACTAGAATAACCAAGGAACAAGGTTTTAATAGACCTAGGGGAAAGTTTGTCAGCATTAGGGTCAAAATTATGGACAAAAGAAGTGCAACCAAACACTCTAAGGGGAACAGAGAAGGGCAGATCCGTAGGTCGTAACACAGAGAAAGGAGTTTGTCCTTTAAGAACAGAGGATAGTTGTCTATTAATTAAGAAGCAAGCAGTTAAAAGAGCATCAGACCAGAATTTCTTAGGCACATTGGATTGAAACATGATCGAACGAGCAATATCAAGAAGATGGCGAATTTTCCTCTCAGTCATCCCATTTTGCTAAGGGGTGTGAGGACAAGACATGCGATGGATCATGCCCACAGAACTGTAAAAACCAGACATAGCCTTTTGAACATACTCTAAAGCATTATCAGATTGGAGAATTTTTATATTGCAGTCAAACTGAACCTTTATTTCTTTATGAAAACGTTTCACAATAGATAGCACAGACTCTCGACTTTTGAGAAGGTAGATCCAGGTCATGCGGGAAAAACCATTATAACTCTGGTCTTTAACAGGACCCCATACATCACTGTGGACTAACTCAAAAGGACAAGATGCCCGCTTATTGACACGACTGGGATAAGACAACCTATGATGTTTTTCCAACCGACATGACTGACACTCTAAAGATGACACTTGGGACAACTCAGGTTCCAACTTCCGCAGGCTCTCTAACGACGGATGTCCATATCTGCAATGCCATAGTAAGGAGGAACCACTCAACAGGATGGATGGAGTTGGAGCAGAAACTGGGCGAGGCAGACTGTCACCGTGGAAAAGGTAGAGATCATCTTTCCTAGGCCCCCCACCAATCGTCCTCATACTCTTGAGATCCTGTAAAACAAAACAAGAAGGCCCAAATGTTACCGTACATTTTGCAGTGTCAATGAATTTTGCAACAGAAAGAAGATTAAAAGGAAACTCAGGCACAAAGTGTACAGATTTAAGATCAATCTTGGGTGTTAGAGAGACAGATCCACTAGCTAGCACTCTCCTCACTGAACCATCTGCCAGTGTGACAGATTGGTGAGGGATATACGAGTCAATAGATTGGAGCAATCTCTTCATACCAGTCATGTGCTGTGACGCGCCAGAGTCAACCACCCAAGATGAAGTAGAGCCAGAAGTTATGAGAGATGTAGCTTGATTACCCACAGTAGATGCTAGGTTTGTTGATGACGAAGATGAAGATCCCACACTCATGTGTTGTGTAGCCTGAATGAACCGATCATACTCCTCCTGAGTAAGAGTGATATTGGTCCCAGAATTGGTGCCCACAGCTGAAGACGGAGAGAAATATGTAGAGGTGGCACAATGTGCTTCCCCCACAGGAGGTGCAGCAGGTCTCCCATGTTTCTTCCAACACTTCTCCATTGTATGTCCCGGTTTGTCACAGAAAGTACACTTCGGACGTGTCCCACGTCCTCTGTCCATACCAGGTCGTCCTCCTCTCACCGCAGCAGCTACGGATGCATGAGACTCCCCAGAAGATATAGTAGAGACAGGATTAACAGACTCAAAAATAGATTGTCGAATTCTCGAATAGGCTTCCACAAAACTTGGCAATTTATCAAAAGTCAGAATGACACTCCGGGCAGAACCGCAAATGGGATTAAGCCCGGATAGAAACTTAGCAGTAACCAGGTCGTCTCTGTCTTTGATCTGTGCAGCAACTGTCACAGGATGATAGTAGCTCAGCTCTTGAGCAAGTGCCTGAATAGCTCCAAAGTATTCCTCAAGAGATCTATCACCCTGCCTCTCAGCAAGCAGACGATCATATATCATGAATAGCCGAAGAGCATTCTTCTCCTGGGAATAGTGCTGCTTCACTGTGTCCCATATCTCTTTAGTTGTAGTATCGAACATAAACCTAGCCGCAATTGCAGGTTCCATACTATTCCATAACCAAGTCTTCACAAGACTGTCATGACGCTTCCATTCAGCGTATCCTTTATCAGTAGTGTCCAGGGGACCCGAGTCAACATGTCTCTCCTTGTCGCGAGATTCCAAGACAGTGTGAACAACGTTCATCCATAGTAGATAGTTTTTCCCGTTGAGCTTGATGGAGGGGATAGGAGACGCCTCGTTGTAGGGAGTCTTGGTGTCCTCCATTGTAGACGGAAACTTAGTGACAGATTGATACATGTCACAGAGAAAGCTGAGGTGACGGAGACATACACATCACGGAGATAGATGAGGTGACGGAGAGATACAAGTCACAACATAAAAACACGGATAAATGAGTTACTGATGCATTCACAACCTCCAATCGATTTTCCTAATCACACATGGAGGATATGTGATTAGGATAGCACTCTGGAAGAGACGAGTCTCTCGGATTGGGCTTTAGATAGCCGTTGGATCACCTGAAGATTCCCAAACAGTAGTTCCGACTCCCGAGAACTGGCCGAAAATTGTTGTAAATCAATCGGAAGCTTGCTAGCGGCTCCGGTCCTTGGTGGCTAGATCTACAACAGCGAGGGAAAAGCTGCTATCGATCCAGCGATGAAGACGGCTAGCGGTTGCTAGCCCAACAGCACCCGCGCCGGCGGCGGGCTGCTGTTCCTGCCGGCCCGACGGCCGAGGTGGCCACGTCGCCTAGAGAAGTGGGTCGGCGGCGGCGGCTGGGAAGGAGAAAGGAGGCGGGGAGGCTGTGGCGGCAGCTTGTTGAGGAAGCGGGGCGGTGGATCAAAGCCGCTCTGATACCATGTTAGAAGAGATGAGGAGGAGAGGAGACGAACACCGAGAGATTTGTCGGCTGCAAAGAACAGCTTCCATGAGAGGGCAATAGATGTCTCTCTTCTTTTTATATATTAGGGTAAGATACATTGTGGTACAAAGGAGAAAATAATAGAGAAACAATAAAACAAATAATATAATAAAGATAGAACCAGGAGGCAGGCCGCCGATTTCCGCCGTTGTTCTACTGTCGATACCATCGACAGGACTGTCGATGGTATCGACAGAGTGTTGTTATGTTGTTGTGATAATCTCGATACCATCGACCTCCTGTCGATAGTATCGACGGGGATGCAGGTTGTTTCACAAGGATACTTCATAATTCTCTCCACAATTTCTGAAAATTTATCCATTGAAAAAAATAGTCCATCTCTACCTATCTCTCTATAAATGAATCTGATATTCGGGATGTATTCACCTGTGTTTCCGCTCCTCCTCAAGTCTATGATCGTTGAAAGAGAGAAAATCACTTGGAAGTATCATCTACACATACATTTCCTGCATATATTGTTTCACCAATTGCAAACACTATGTAGTAAAGGTGAAGGTACATAACTTAATTTGTTGATTGTTATAAGGAGCAATAACGGTCATGTACACAATATTCTAGTTTGCATGCTGCTTCTATAGCTCTCATTCAAATTCTAGGATGACTAAGTTTACTGAAGCTATATCATTTGTTTCAGCTCCGCACAGAAGCTCTGGTGATCCGGGATGGGAAGTCTCTATGGATGAAGCGATGGATGCCTAAAAAATCTCATCAGACACGGGTCCTTACGAATGAGCCCCCATCTTTTAAACCATATTGTCGTTGGGTTTTAACTGTCATGTACCTTCCAGATGGGTCAGTTAAACATTATTGTTAGAGCCCGCTCTTCACTATTTCCGTTTAAGTATCTCTTTACTATTTCCGTTTCCTGTTGAGTCTATCATGTAAATGTTCTCACTCTATATAATAAAAGAGAACCCGCTCTAGACAGGCATCGCTTTGACCCAAATACACTCACATGGTATCAGAGCACATCAGATTGTTGTAACCCTCGTCGCCACCCTATCTCTCTCCTCCCTCTGTTAACACCTCCGCAGGATACCACAGCAAGACACCGCCGCCTCCCGTGTCAGTTCTCACCGAGTCGGTTTTCCTCCATCTCCATAACAGCATGGTGGCTACTTGAAGGAGAGGAAACAAACACTTGTTCTATCCCGTAGAGAGGAGCACCTCCCTTCTCATCTTTCCTCTCCACGTAGTCCACGTACGTGGATGAGTGCCTAAGTCTTTAGGGGTTGTTGATGTGTCAGATTCGCATCCTCAATTCACAAGTGACGGTGCTAATTCCCATCACCCTGGAGCGTCTTCGCGGGGCCATCGTTCTCTCCAGTGCGTCTTCTCGAAGTCCTTTATCCTTTTGACGGAGCCAAATGCCGTCAAGATCTACATCTGCCGCCAACATACACATTGTGTCTTCAAGCAACACGACGTGTTGCTGCCAAAGGTTCCTTCTGACAGTGTAGATCTCCACTCTGACTGCAAGTAACATGGCGTGTCCCTGGACGACATGGCGTGTCACAGCTACCGGAGTTTACACCTCCGACGGAGTACTGGCGTATCCCACTCGTGACATGGCGTGTTTACGAGCATAGGAGTTTGCGCCTCTGACAGAGTACACGGCGTGCCTTCTGCCTATACGACGTGTGCAAGAGATCCAGAAGTTTTGTCTTATACCGTTACCAATAGACATGGTGTGTCCCGAGTTCCACACGGCGTGTCAAAGAGTCAGAAAGTTTGTCTTCTGTCTTTGCAGTTGACACGACGTGTCCAGTATTCAACGCAACATGCGATTATATGTCGTGTCAAGTGTACTACTACACACCGAGTCACCTGTCCTATCTGCTGTCGTTACCTTCATCCAATCTTAATGTGGGAGATGCAAAGCCAGTTGCTTCCGCTACAGCCATCTACGACGACCAGTCTCAGATAAGTTTCGTGAAGCCTAACTCACAGAATTACCTCCTCTGGATAAATGTTATTTCAATTGTGCTTGAATCTCGAGAGAAGGTGGAAATTATTGAGTCAGAATCTCTTGATGAGTGTAGCAAAGAGTACCCTACTTGGCGGAAAGTAATGGACTGGTGAAATCCTGGTATTGGAATAGCATGGAGCCCCAGATTGCTTCTCTATTTATGTTCTATTCTACAGCGAAATAAACCTAAGAAGCTGCAAAGAAACACTTCTCTCACGAGAAGCATGTTCTCCATCTCTATATTGTTTAGGTTCGACTCTTTGCAGGAAGACAAAATAGTCGCTCTCTCGAGGATTACTTTGGTACTATACAGTTCATTTCTCATGAACTTAGTTTCCACCAGCCATTGAAGACTGATGATCACATGAAAGAACAAGATGATCTAGTAACGGCAAGATTTCTATCCGACTTAAATCATGTATATGTTTCAGCCATGAGTGTTATTCTAGCCACAAACAAACTACCAAGCCTTTAAGAAGCCTTTGTGCAAATTCAACAGTCTTCATTTGAGTCTATTTCTGCTATTCTAAGAGAACGTCACACTAAGAATCATGCCTCTCTCGTTGTTGCTGCCAAAGGAACTGGACGAGGTGTTGGTCAAGGACAAGGCAATTGTCCTGGAGACAAATGTACTTTCTGTGGGAAACTTGGACATACATAAGAGAAATGCTATTCTAAACATGGTCGACCCCCATTGGTGTTGCACATTATACGGCTACTTTGTCGGGAGCATCTGCCTCTGGAGCTTCTAAACATGTGCAATCAGGTATTACGATCTCCAAGGAGGAGTATGACTGTCTATTTCAGGCTACCCAGCAAGCTTCCTGTGGCTTTTCCGTCAATTTAGTTTCAAATACATGTAACCAGGGGATTTGTTGCCTCTCATCCATCTTCTACATGGGTGGTGGATTTCGAGGTCTACCAGCACATGACGGGTATACGATCTATGCTTCTTTATTCTGACTCATATATCATGCATTCTTCTATGACACTTGTTGATGGTTCTATCAGACGAGTCCAGGCATGTGGCATTGTACAAGCATCATCTGATTTGACTTTACGGTCTATACATTATGTACTAGACTTTCCAATTAACTTAATGTTTGTTGCTAAGCTGGTTGATTCTTTGAAATGCTTGGTAATATTTGGAGACTCTTTCTTTGTATTACAGGATCCCAGGAGTTGGAAGACTATTGGTGGGGGGTCAAGGATAGGTGATCTCTACTTCTTTGAAGGTGGTCGCCCAGCTCGCCAAATTCTATCCACCACATCTACCGTTTTTAGTTGTTCTTCCTTACAATGGCATTGTCGCTATAGGCATTCATCCTTGCAGAGTCTTCACAAGCGTATCCCAGGCTTAGCATCAATAAAGTCGTTAGAGTGTCAATTGTGTCAATCAGGCAAGCATCATCGCATTTCTTTTGGAGTCGCACTGTGAAACGCTTTAAGCGTCTTTTGACCTTATTCATAGTGTGATGTTTGGGCTCTATTAAAGAGCCAAGTTACAATAGCTTTTGATATTTTCTGCCATTCATTGATGATTTCTCCCGCATGACTTGGTATACTTAAGTCTCCGGATTAAGTTGTCTGTCATACAAACTTTTCATCAATTAATAAAAATTCAATTTGATGATCATATAAAGATTGTTCGTACTAATAATGTCTTAGAATACGTTCAAAAGGTTGTTTCTACTTTTTGTAATTATGTCGGCATGAGTTGCACCAGTCGACTTGTCCTCATACACCTCAACAAAATGGGGTTGTTGAACGCAAAACTGCCATTTACTTGAAGTAGCACGTACGCTACTCTTTCATATGTTTGAGCCAAAGAAATATTAGTCTAATGCTTTTCTTACTGCGTGTTTTTTTATTAATCGTCAGCCATTTTCTGTCTTACATGGGGCTACCCCTTTATCTGTTTTACGACCTGACGAGCAATTTTTTCCTGTTCCTCTTGTGTTTGGTTGCACTGTGTTTGTTCATGTGTTTGATCCACATGCTGACAAGTTGTCTCCTCACACAGTTTGCATCGTCTTTTTGGGATACTCTCCCACAAAGAAGGGATACATATGTTATTGCTCGTCTCCATCGTCTTTTTCTTTCACCTGGCGTTACTTATGAAGAATCTATTCTGTTCTTTAGTGACTCTGCTCAAAGTGAGGGGGAGCACAATCCTGAGAGTGACTACATCTTTGAGCGTGAGAGAGCCACCTCTTCCTATGCCATGTGATGAGATTGTTCTAGATACCACCCATACTCCACCACCACCACCTAGACCTCCACCAGTTCAACCTTTCCCATTGGCTTACACCAGGCGAGCAGGGCATCACCAAAAGGATGTAGCATCACCGGTCCAACAAATTGCCTCATCATCAGACACTCTGGAGGTAAATGTTCCTACTGAGAGTTCTCTTGATGCCTCAATTTCAGACTTACACCTTTCAGTTGTAGTTCGTAAAGGTGTTCGCTCTTGCGCTATACGCCATCCACTGGTGAATGTTTGTTGCTTGTTCATTTGTCACCTGCAATCTTCATGTTTGCTCTTCAGCTTGATTCTACGGTTGTTCCTCGCTTCTATAGAGAAAGCAACACGACATGACAGATAGGTCCAGGCAATGGAAGAAAAAAAAGTGCCCTGAGGCGCCAGAGGCGTACGCTTTGAGGCGAGGCGCACTCAGGGACGCCCCAAGGCTTAAGCCTCAGTCACTTTTTGAGAGGCAAACGCCTCACTTTTTAAAAGGCGCTAAGGCGTAAGTGAGGTGTAAGCCTCTCCCTGCTGACTGAAATTGATGATCTGCTATACTATTTGGACTGTTATTGGGTCTGGCCCAAGTGGTTTTTATTCAAATATGAGATCTCCACCTCTAGGCAACCATGTCACAGCAGTCTTTGGGCTGCTCCAGCCCATGTTGGTGGTCGTGGTGGTTGATCCAGCTGCTGCTAGGCACAGCAGTGAGAGTAGCCAAGTTGTTGTTGCGTTTAATAGCGAATATTTTGTGATTTGATTATTTAGTTGCTTATGTATATAACTTATATATATAGAAATATATTATATATACATACATGACACATATATTATATATACATACATATATACATACATATGCATATATAATTATATATATGGTACAATATATATAGATATGTGTATATATGTATATAATATAAATATATTTATACGCCTCGGTACATTCTGAGGCTTATGCCTCGACCGCCTTGAGGCTTACGCCTCGTTACGCCTCACGCTTTTTTCAACCTTAGTCCAAGCTATGGACAGTGAGATGGAAGCTCTTCATGAGAACACCTGGGACTTGGTGGATATTCCTCCTGGCAAGTCTGTTGTAGGATGCCGCTGGGTTTACTGTGAAACAGAAACCATATGGGTCTATCGATCACTTGAAGGCTCGTTTGGTGGCGAAGGGGTACACCCAGACACATGGCATAGACTTCTTTGAGACTTTCTCTCTAGTTGCCCTCTCAACTCTGTACGGATCCTTATCTCAGTTGCTACTCATTTTGACTGGCCTCTTCTTCAGTTGGACGACAAAAAGGCCTTTCTTCATGGTGATCTACTTGACGAAGTATACATGGAGCAACCTCCTAGGTATGTTGCCCAGGGGGGAGTGTCAGAAGGTCTGTAAGTTGAAGAAATCCTTGTATGGCCCTGAAGCAGTCACCACAGACATGGTTTGATAAACTTAGTGTTGCACTTATACAGTTTGGGTTCACCCATCTTCCACTGATCATTCCTTGTTTGTGTATAAGTCTTCAAGTGGCACTATTATTCTATTAGTTTATGTAGACGATATTGTCATCACAAGTGATGACTCTATTGGCATTCTAAAGCTCAAGAAATAGATGCAAACACAAAAGATCTATGTAATCTCAACTATTTCCTTAGAATAGAAGTTCTACGTTCTAAGAAGGGCACAAAACTCTCTCAACGGAATATCTTCTCAACCTCCTTGTAGAGACAGGCATGGCACAGTGCAAACCAATCTCCACGCCTATGGATTATCATACCAAGACGTCTAATTCTGATGACAGTGACTTTTCTGATCCAGCAAAGAATAGAAGGATTGTAGGGAAACTAATTTACTTGACAATTACTCGTCTTGATATCTCTTATGTTGTGGGAGTTGGTAGCCAGTTCATGAGTGCGCCCAAGATGTCACACTGGATGGCAGTCACTCAGATTCTACGTTATGTAAAGGATCGCCAGGGAAGGGCCTTACTTTACAGGGAAAAATCTCACACATACATCCTTGAAGCTCACTAGATACACAGACACTGATTGGGTAGGTGATGTTCGAGATAGACATTCTACCTCTGGCTATTGTGTGATTTTGGGGTCACACTTGGTGACTTGGAGGAGCAAGAAACAAAATGAGGTAGCACGGTCCAGCACAGAGGTTGAATATCAAGCTATGGCACATGCCTGATGTGAGCTATAGTGGGTTATGTTTGTATTGTCTGAAATGGGAGTGTTTGTTGAGATAGCAATTTCTCGCATGTGTGATAACCAGGCAGCCATCATATTGCTAGCAAGTAGCAATCTAGTGTTTCATGAGAGGATTGACATATTGAAGTGGACTGCCACTTTGTTCGTGATATAGTGCTCTCCAAGAAGAGACAAACTTCCCATGTTCGGACTGGACAACAAGTGGCAGATATCTTCACTAAGCCGCTTCCATCTTCAATTTTCAAATATACGAATTCCAAACTGGGTCCAGCTTGAGGGGAGTGTTGGAAAATAGTTTCCTTATTTATGTATCTCTTTACTATTTATGTTTCTTGTTGGGTCTATTATGTAAATGTTCTCACTCTATATCATAAAGGAGAACACGCTCTAGACGGGTATCACTTTGACCCAAATACACTCATAAGTAGCAATGTCGTCTTGTTGCTAAAAGATACAATCGGATCCAAAATGGATGTCTTTGAAACCTCCTCCCATGAGACAAAGCTCAACTATGCACATATTCTTCTTTCCATTGCAATAAATTGAGGCGGGATTCGTCAACAACTTGATGTTATGGATGCTTTCTTATATGGAGACCTATAGAAAATTGTCTATACGGAGCAACACCTTATATCAAAGGGGAAGTACAAGAAAGTTTGTAGGCTCAAAATGGCTATTTGTGGACTAGAACAATGTCTAAGAGTTTGGTTGAAGATATTATCTCAAACGTCGAGTGCTTCTGGTTTCGACCAGTCTCATTGTGACCATTCTGTTTTTAAAGAAAACCTTTGCGGGAATTGTGATACTTATTTCATAAGTATATGATATTATCATTTCTGGGAGTGATATTGTCGAGATTGGAACTAAACAACAACACGTTGCATCATTTTGTCACCAAGGATCTAAGAAAACTTCCATATTTCCTTGAGATGAAGTTAGCCCACAGCAAGAGTTGGTTATCATTGTCCTAACATAAATACATGTTGTATCTCTTAGAAGACACCAAAAAATGTTTGGATTCTGATCAATTATTTCTTCAAAGGATAAGACTCCCGATTATATCTCGATGCACCGACTTTGTTGGAAGATAAGCTATGCTACAAGAGGTTGACTGGAAAGCTTCAACATTTGTCTATTACAAGACAAGATATTTTAGTTGCAATGGCCACAACAACTTCGACAATGAAGATGGCATGTATGGGAATCATCCCATAACACTGTAAATGTCGATAAGATGGAGAAATTCAGTTTACTACCAGATGATCGACTAGTAGGTCAATGGATCTACTCATCCACAACAGAGCAGCACAAGTGACTGAAGACAGGCCAACATTTCTATACCTAAAGGGGGAATTAGAAACGATCTAAGCAATACTAATATGGAGAGCAAATTGATTAGCATCCATAGGTTACGTGGTGTTAAACCCTAACCCTAATATTTATATCTAATTAGATATAAATTTAAGTGAGCTTGTTGATTCCCGATTGTAACTCATTCTTAATTATTTGTTGTCTAGATAATTTGATAAAGACGAAACACAGCAGTCCTGCTCATGCTCCCTGTGGGATTCAATCCTAAAATACTACTTTGACAACCTTCCCCTGCGAGAGATCGAGATTGAGTGATATATTGGGTAGATTTTGATACTCAAAAGATATCACTATCCGAAACTCATCGATAGTAAGAACGTACAATGAAGACTGTCTAATACACAAAAGCTACCATTAATCAACTGATACATTCCTTATTGGAATGCTGAAATTACATATGCTCTCAACAAAGATACAACAGATACAGAACCGTAGAAACAATGAAAGTAAGAAGGCAAAATGCAAAGACTGATATGTATAAACAAACTTGTTCCAAATATTTGAATGTTGTGAGCAAAACATACATGGATGTGTCAGATCTGATACTGTGTTTCAGAACTCGAAAGTATGTCTCAAATAGAGCAGAGAGGGTATCTGACTGCATCCATCTTCTCTCGTCAGATTCTGGGGCAAATGAAACAGCCTTAAGGTCTGCTTTAACCTACAAGGAGTAACATTTCTAATTTTAGTTGAGACAAAATATGATATCAATTAACATTTTCCATAAAGAACCTCTTCTCTGGTCTTTGCAGCTAACTCTTTCTTTATCAACCTCTTCTCGCTCCCAGGTATCATCTTGGGTTCTTCAAAGTTTTTCCTCTGCCTTTTTTTTGTATGTTTTGTTGTTTCTTTCTCCTTTGATTTATACCTTCCAATATCTTCATCAAATGTCAAGGACAAGAAGACCTGACATATAGATGATTAAAAAATAAAAAAAGGCAAATAATCTTAATATAAGGAATTCCCAGAAAATATTTCAAGAATCACAAATCAAACAACTGACTTTCGTATCATGATATAATCAGCAAAACAGTCACTTGTTTTATGAAGATGTACTGCAGTACTCATTGGCCAGAAAGGGACAGATTTTATTAACGAAGTTTGTTTTAATTCATTTATCAAGTAGAGATCAATTTTATGTACAAGAAGAGTCAAACATATTTTTTCATGATATAGGTTAAATTTGACTTTCTCTAAGATTTGCTTTAAATCCTTTAAAGAATCCAAACTCGGGGTTTCCTCCATGTATATGATTGCTAGATTGAAATAAAACCTTGTTTGATCCACTTAATTACCTTAATTACATCAATTGCCACATTATCGAATAAGACATTGCAGACTGCAATCAAACATCATCTAAAAACATTGAAAGCCCTTCAAATAATAGACAGTGTGGAGGCTTGAAACAGAAGCAATAGCACGGTAGAAAACCCGACATAAAGTGTATTTGGATTAACACGAACATAAATAACAAAATTCAAAGTGTGCCTCGGATCAAGAAATACCGAATTACAATTCTCTGTAATTAATTTACTAAAAGAAACGAGGTTGGCCAAAATGAACAAAGTCCTAACTGGGATCACGAAATGCAAAATAGTAAGAATATTAGCATCGCCGGTAAATAAAACCCAAACTATTCTAAAGGTATTGAAAGTTAAAAACCATCATTTTGGCAAAGATATGGGTGCACAAGTAGGTATCAACATGGCTAAAATGACTTAACGCAAACTAGTTTTGAAGTTGCAGATGGCAATATCTCGATAAAAATAATACTGAAACTGCAGATGTCACAGATAAAGCAAATTATAAGATAGTAAAAGAGCAGATCTTCTACAAGGAATCCATGGGAGTCACGTCGGAGACAACAAGTGAGTCAAGTAATACTTTTGGCTTATGGGCTCTAGAGCACTGTGACAGCTCTAGAACTTCATTTACTTGAATCCTATAACATCAACAGTCAAGGAATCTAAAGGGCACATGACATGTGTATAAGAAGCATCTTTTAGGGCTCATGTATCCTTGGTTGCAGTACTGCATGACGGGATAATAATATGTACCTCAATGCAATCAGGATGAAGCAAGCAATCATGACTTTTAACAAGCATTGCTATCAATCTCACAGCCTGTAGAGTCACTTCACCACCATGCTTTCCCTCATTGGTAAAAACAGATCTCATGGCTCCACAGCAATATTTCCTTAAAATTTTAACAAAAGAACGATACATTGCAGGTTAGCATGGTACACTTTGGGCATTGTAAAAAGTGTGTGTCTGTATGTTCTTAAAACAGGAATCCATTTCATGGAAGGTGATAAATCGCCGCACGCTTGTGTTGTGTGTGTGTGTGAAACTTCTGAGAATTGAATAATGATACGAGAAAATGTGAATTTTATGTTCAGAAGAATACACTATGCCTAAAGACAGCAGAGTCAATTTCCAAATAAGGGTGTGTCACAACAACCAGCAAACATAATGTGACGGAAAATAAAATTGCCCAATGTAAGATCAAACTTATCAAAAAAAAAAATTAGATCTGTGAAAAGGTAGGATGCCATTGCTAAAGTAAAAGTTTCTTGTTGAACAAGACTAGCATAAGAAATGCCAAATAAATAGCAAAGAAGCACATGTTCAGACTTGAGAGCTATATCCAAATTTATGTAAAATTGATTTCAGAAGTGTGATTTCTACCAAAGTTCATATAGACAAAACAAAGTGAAGATTTGAAGTAACCATCTAAACCTATGCATTTAGCATCCACAATCACCGCCACACCATCTAAAGAGATATATGACCAACCACCACCAATGCAAAAGGAGAAAGGAAGAAAAATGCATATCCAAGCGTTATGTCAGATTGTTTTCAGAAATATGATTTCTACCAAAGTTCATACAGACAAAACATGTTGAAGTTATTAGAGTGTGTGGTATTCAACCCAAAACCAAATGGCAATGAGTGAATGGACCACACACCTCATAAGCCCTAGGAGCACCCCCTAAACTCAGCGGTATGGGACTATTCCTAGATCCCCCCTCAAGTGCAGCCACTTTTGTGTGCTTGCACTTGTTATTTTAGGTAGGGTGTGGTTCTCACACTTGTCTCGCGGGATCTGCTCTGATACCATATTAGAATGTGTGGTATTCAACCCAGAATCAATTGGCAATGAGTGAATGGACCACACACCTTATAAGTCCTAGGATCACCCATGAGCTCAGCGGTGTGAGACTATTCCAACAGAAGCAAACAACTCAACCTATGAATTTAGGATCCACAATCACCACCACACTACCTAAAGAGATACACGACCAACCACCACCAGTACAAAAGGAGAAGGAAGAAAAATCTAAGCACCTAACAGCACAACATGTTGAGCAGACTGCGTAACTAAGATGTACATAGATACATGACCAGGCAGTGAAGAGTTACTAATTAGAGAACAACTAAGTGAGACAAATAAAAGGGATTGTCGATAAATGTACCTTATAACCTCCTCTGGAGATGTAATATTTTTCACTGCGCTCGATAAAAGATTTTCCCAATAGTTAAAATGTGGAACTGCTTCAAGCAAACTGCATAAGCATCGGACAGCAACTTGGCGAAGTGGGCCTTTCTTTTCTAATACCGTCAATTTCATCAAGTATGCCTGATAAGAAACGTCAGAATGGTTTACTGAATCGATATGTGAGCCAACATTCTTATTAAAGTGCCAAATCTTTCAGAAGACAGCAAAAGCAAATGTGAAGTCACAATGTGTTTAGTCAACTGCTTACTTATGCCATATATAATACATTGATGATAAGTAGATCTTGCAGAACATAAACTGAGGGGATAGATAGAGACTTGACATAAATGCTATAACACAATGACAATAGCAAGCAAAACATACTATACAAGAATCACAATTGACTACAGCACCAGTAAAGTATATTACTGGCTTGAATCAAGGAGCAGTACAAGCTCCTAGTCAAGAATATGCCTGACAATTTACTTTCTGTGTCAGACAGTCGAGTAAGGTGCTTTTGAAATGGATACTTATTTTCAGGTTCTATACTTCTTCACACAAAAAAGGTGCAAAAATAACTATTACTGTACTCGAATTTCATTCCCTGAGATTCATACACAATACAAAAGCAAACTGATGATCAAAAGTTAAACAAACATGAAATAAGACTATTGTTCACTCTTTCATTGTAGACGACCTCGCTTCAAGAAAGAATACCAGATTGGGTAGATGATACTGGATGATAACTGGACAGAATTTAATCAATGATCATGCAGTAGCTGTCCTAAAGGTTACTAAAAGACTAGTGAAGCTTCTATATAGGAACATGGTTTGTTTTATAGTGTATTACAACGGACTTCATGTTAAGACCAATATACTACGCTAACACAACTTAATACTCATGGTGGATATTGCACGCACAGTTTTGTCTCTGATGCCCTCAACAATATTGCTCTGACAAAATTTGGTTCATGGTTGGAACTTGGAAGTAGAAAGTATCCACTTCGGCCACTTGAGCACTTTGGCAGATACACCTGGGGAATTTTGGCTGAAGTGGCAGGAGAAGAAGCATTTTGTTGTGAGGCTTGTGTTTTTTTCCCAGCTTCATCCCGTTTTATCCCTTTTTGCATGGCCCACTTAACCATGCACTTAGTACCATTTCATTGAAACGAGGTTTGGCATGGTTCAACAATAAATATATGAAAGAAAAGAATGATTAATTCCCAGAACTTATTACAAGCTAAAAACGTTAAATAAAGTGACCAGAATAGAGTATTCTTCTCCCTATATTACAAGCTATACATGTACCAATGTTGTACGCGTATGGTCACTCACTACCTGTAACAAACTTATTACTTTTTATACCTAATCAATAATATCCTATAGGACCTATGTTGATTTCAATGTACAAGAGCATTATGTTAGTATCATGGAAATACTAAGTATATGTATCGAACAAGTCCTATAACAGTACCCTAAATCTGTTGTGTCAAATAATATAAGCTATTAGTGTAAGTAAAGAGTACTCTACAGTACAACCTATAACGAATGTGTGTACTGATTTTTTTTTATTAGCTGGATGCTATTATCTACTGTGGAATACCCTGACCCAATCTAATCATTAGTTGATTGTCATTCTAAAACAGTAAGTTGGTACCTAATATGCTTCTATAGAACTATATAAATAGTGGTCGTGATATTTAGTTTTACCTACCTCAATCTAACTAACAGAAATAATTCCTATTTCTTGGTTGTTGAGTATTGAGCGGTTAACAAATAAATTGGCAATGTGGTATTGGTAACATGCAATATCTAATGTGTTTCGCTATACTGTTGTTTCAAAAAATGCATGCTTAATTGGCCACTTGACACTTAAATGCCCACAGCAGTTTGGTGCTAGCATCACGCTTTGCACTTTCTGAAATTTAGGTTGCATACAACCTAAATATCAAGTTCCATTTAAATTTCATGAATGGACTCTATGTAGTCTTTTTTCTATCTAAGGAACCGTGTCCTCTGGTCCCAAAAGTATTTGTATGTGCTTGTTACTAATAGGTTTACCCAACAACAAAAATTTCTCCCAGCACTATCAAGCATCCCTTCCAAACACATTAAAAAATCATATTACTAATATTAGAGTCTGGTTAATTTAGTTAATTAAGTTTTTGAGTGTATTTGTATATGGGCCCAAGTGTGTCTTGGCCCATTAGGATTTAGTCTAAAGTCGGTACGCCTCCCTCCTCTCCTATATAAAGGAGGAGAATTCCTCTTATCAAATATATCACATAGCCTTCTATTACTTTACAACTACTAATGTTCCCTTTCTTAAGTAAATTCCTAAGTACCATTGTGTATTTATAAACTTACCTCTATCTACCATGAGACATCTCTTTACTCACTCTCACCTATCCACATCATATACACCCATCTACATGTAGCCACCTACATCAGCTCTTCCTCGCCTTGGGTCTACCCACTACAACTGCACCATCCCAGAAGTTTATTCCTAGTTAGGAGCCTCTTCTCTTGATCAACACGCCTCTTGATGCTACATCCACTGCATCCACTAAGGTTCTTGCATTCTGACCCTAAGCATCCAGTAACCTTCCAAAATGAATAAATATCATGCATCTAACATCTTCTATCTCCTATCATTTGTTCTGGTTAAGATTTTGTTTGGCATACTCTAGCCGCACTCCCTTTCATCCCTCTTATGTGATCAAGCATCCTTTATTTCATGTGCGATATGAGCATTGGACCCTAAGTAACGTTACTCATCACATTTTGGTACTCGCACCCCATATGACTTGGTTCCACCTTCGAACTCCTATTTTAGCAAAAATTCCAACGCATATACTTTATTTGATCTTAAAGCCATTAGATTCCAACATATTTCTCCATATTTCTACCCACTTGATGCTACATCCACTGCATCCACTAAGGTTCTTGCATTCTGACCCTAAGCATCCAGTAACCTTCCAAAATGAAAAAATATCATGCATCTAACATCTTCTATCTCCTATCATTTGTTCTGGTTAAGATTTTGTTTGGCATACTCTTATCAAATATATCACATAGCCTTCTATTACTTTACAACTACTAATGTTCCCTTTCTTAAGTAAATTCCTAAGTACCATTGTGTATTTATAAACTTACCTCTATCTACCATGAGACATCTCTTTACTCACTCTCACCTATCCACATCATATACACCCATCTACATGTAGCCACCTACATCAGCTCTTCCTCGCCTTGGGTCTACCCACTACAACTGCACCATCCCAGAAGTTTATTCCTAGTTAGGAGCCTCTTCTCTTGATCAACACGCCTCTTGATGCTACATCCACTGCATCCACTAAGGTTCTTGCATTCTGACCCTAAGCATCCAGTAACCTTCCAAAATGAAAAAATATCATGCATCTAACATCTTCTATCTCCTATCATTTGTTCTGGTTAAGATTTTGTTTGGCATACTCTAGCCGCACTCCCTTTCATCCCTCTTATGTGATCAAGCATCCTTTATTTCATGTGCGATATGAGCATTGGACCCTAAGTAACGTTACTCATCACATTTTGGTACTCGCACCCCATATGACTTGGTTCCACCTTCGAACTCCTATATTAGCAAAAATTCCAACGCATATACTTTATTTGATCTTAAAGCCATTAGATTCCAACATATTTCTCCATATTTCTACTTGTGACCATATAGAATGAGAAAACCTTTATATGAATGAAAGATAATAACGACTCAAACCATTTAAATCTCTCCAATGATGGATGGCCATAACGTTGATGAAGCTAAAGAGGAGAGTTGAGCCTAGTGCATTTGCAAAGAAGTAATAAAGATCGCCCACTCAAAAACACAAGCCTATCGTTGTCAAAAGTCAAGCAACTTGTTATGATGAAACCAATAGGCTTGAAAGGTCACATCACACAAACAAATCTACATGTTTGAAATAGAAATAAGGCTAAATGGGAAATAAGGATCATAATGAACACAAACTAATTGAAGTGTAGAGGAAGTGCAATGGTGCTGATTCTTGAGCAATCTTGTTAGAATCGTAGCTAAGAGGAATGCTTGGGTGAGGTATCTGACATCAAAAGTAGAAAGTAGGTGATGCATACTAGTTGTATCCTGAGTTGCATCAAAATCAACAATCCATGGCCAGCTAATGGCTAACATAAAAGTTCCAAAATTGGCATGTTGGGATGGAGGAAATACTACTCGAAAAACCAATAATACAATGTCTCTTGTCTCTTCCCTACATGCTAACAATATTGTTGGGTATTTGGGTGTCAATCGGTATTCTTGGTCAAGTATAATTCTCATTGCAAGGTGGAGTGTCTCAAAGCAAGGTTGGTCACAAAAGGCTTCACCTAGATCTTCAGAGTTGACATCTTTAAAAGTTTCTTGTTAGTTACATGCATTGCATCCAAGTGTGTTACAAAGATGTTGGTGATGGGAGACCTGAACAACAAGGTCCAACAAGCTTGTTGCGGAGATGAAGAAGTGTAACTGAGCAATCCAAACCGAATACATACGACGAAGATCAATTGAAACAAGCAAGCAACCACAAAGACGAGATTTATAGTGGTTCAACAAATTCCCAATGTGGGAGCCTACATACACTGGCGGGATGATATTTTTTATGGGAGAGATTACAAAGACGATGATTACAAAAGAGAGAAGAAGAACCCAACCACTTTTAGCCCGAAAGCCAACCATGGAAGAAGATGGTTGCTTGGAGAGGAGCTCTTGGAGGCGTGAAATCCTAAGAAAGCCCTAGGTCCTTTTGTGGCTTTCAGTTTTCTAAAAATGACATCTCTTGATGTCTCTTCGTTGCTCTTCATGTTTGGGACAAGTTGTGGGGTCTGTTTATAAGAATAGGGCCCATAAACAAAGTCCCAAAGTCATACGGTTGTTTACCATCCGCGTTTACGGTTCGACTAGATTGTATAACGATCTATAACACGGACTGTAATTTCATTTCAGCAGCATTTATGGTCCACTGCCATGGTTGTACAGGCCTCCAGGCGGTCGGGTGTTGCCCATGACCTCCCAGACAGCCTAGGCACCTAGGCAGACACCTAAGCGTTCCTAGGCGTGTTTTGTTTTTATTTTTGAATTTTTTGAAATTTTTTTCATTTTTAAGTTTATATATATATCGTCATATACATATTAATATAGTATCATATATACATAATTAGCTTTTAACCTACATGAATCAATGTCAAAATATATATATCACACAAGCATGTATATATAAGGAATGCAACATAAATACAATCAATATAGTTATTAGGTGGAGAGAGAAATAAAGAATTAACTCATTGTGGATTGTCGAGCAGCAGTCAGTGCAAAAAGAAAAACAAACAGTAAGTCATGAAGCAACTTTGCTGCTTAATTATACGTAACAGCGTAAGGATCGAAATAGCCATGATAGGAGGCTGGTGAGGCAACAGTAAGGTATGGCAGCAAATATGCTGCCCAATCAAGCAACAGGAAGAAAAAAACAAAATCAATTAATTGTGGATTTGTGAGCAGCAATCAGCACACAGTAGCAATATTTCTACTAGATAGAGCAAAACGAAAAATAAAATAATTCATGGAAGTGAATTTGCTGCTTAGTAATTCATAAGGAAGAAAAATAGAAATAACCATGGTGATAGGAGGATGGTGAAGCAATAACAAGATGTGACAGCAACTTAGTCCAACAAAATGAAAAAAAAGGAGCAACAACCAAAAACTTGTTGCTTATAGGAACCATCAAGGAAAAATGAAAAAAAAACTAAATTATATGGCCCATTGACCAGGGCCAACAAGAGGCCCAATAACCGCCCAGGTGGTCCGCCCAGCCCGCCAAGCGGTCCGCCCAACCCGCCTAGCCCGCCCAGATGCCTATTGAGGCTGGGTGCCCGGGTTTTGGAGGGTGGGGGAACACACCTAGGCGTGCCTAGACGGTGCCCGTACAACACAGTCCAGTGCTGGACTGCATATGGTCCAGCTAAACTGAAAATGCAAATATATTCCAAGTAGACCATATGGTATGAAGTATGACCTCAAATGCACCTGTAGGTGCACAAAACGCATCACAACGATGTTGAGGCTTGGTGTCGACGTCTGGTTCATCAAAGAAGCTTTTCTAGAGAGTTTAAGACACTCTCTCCATGTGTTTTCTCCTCTTTTTCAAGGCACATCTGGATTGGCCTTTACACCAACTTGGCATAAAGAATGGTTTCTTACATGATGATATGGCATAAGATGTCTACATACAACAACGTCTATGTTTCTTTGTAAGGCTCATTTTCAGTTTTGGGTCATAGGGTGGGCAGTTTGGGGCACAAGGGGTCCTTGTACTATCATGGTGTGCGAAGAACCCCAGAGGCAATGAGACGATTGCCCTGGCGGAAGCAGCCTAAACGACGAGCAAACACTCGAACGTGAAAGCAAGGGATCGCCCAACGAATGGACGAGTTCCAAAGAGGAAGGAGAAGTAGCGGTCGGGGGGGTGGGGGAACGGAGCGGAGGGAGGGACGGGGCCAAGCGCAGAATGTAAGGGAGACAAATCAGCCATAGTACTCTAGTACCTAAACTAGGGAAAAATATGTCGAGCATATGACGATGTCGCCCATTTTCATTTTGTAGAAGTTCCCAACAGAGGAAAGGGTTGTAGATGTTGGCGCGTTCTACTTCGGGCAGATATCAAAAAAAGGGGGAAGTTGTTAGTAAAGATGTCTAAGATTTGTTGTTGAGGGGGAGTCTGCAAAGTCTGCATTCTACAGCTATAGATCAACCACTTGATGCAATACCATTTGCATGTTTCAACAAGATTAGAATCGTACTTGAATATCTGGTTTTTAACAATCGCCCTAGCCTATTTTTCACAAAATTTGATTTTTGCACTATTGATTTAGCAGTTTATGTTGATGATAAAGCATCACTAGCAACGACATCGGCGGCATTCTGACCCTCAAAAACTCTCTTGAAGTCACATTTTCAAACCAAAGTCCTAGGCTGACTCTCATACTTCTTAGGGATTGAGATTCTCTATTCTAACACAAGATTGGACCTCTACAAATCAAAATGTTATAAATCTACTTAAAAGACACATAAATGCTTAATCTTAAGTCAATTTTCTCCCAAAAGATTGAACTACCATCACAAACACTTTAAAGAGTATTTCCCTGATCCTAAGTTATATCGACGAGTAGTTGGCAAACTCATATACATGACTATTACTCCTCTTGATATCTCCTTTGTTGTGGGAGTAATTAGCCAATTCATTAGCATTCCTTGTGATGCCATTGAAAAACTATCCAGAGGATGAATATCTAAAAGGATCTCCCAGAAACGATCGTTATACAGACTTCCACTTCAAAAGTCGATCGCTATCAAAAGCTATGTTGATGTTGACTTGGAAGGTGATGTTAACGACCGGAAAACTAATTCTAGATTATGTATGTCATGGGCGATCACCTCGTTAGCTTGTGGAAGCAAAAACAATCAATGGTTGATCAGCCTACATTGAGGTGGCATACCAAGTCATGGTTCATGCATCATGCCTATTGTGGCATTCGATGGGTAATATCTCGTCCATGGAATTAGGATCCCAATCCATACTCTGCCTTAAGATGTAAAAATCCAACGGCTACACGACCAACAATCTTGTGTTTCATGAATGGACCAAGCACGTCAATTGCCCAAAATGTGACTTCGTTAGAAACTTGGTCAAAGCAAAGAAGATTCTCAATTCGAGCCCACCGTCTCTTTTCCTAAATATGTGCAACGATATGGAACTACAGAATGTGTACTCCCCCACTAGAGGGAGAGTATTGGAGATATAAGTGATGCAGCCCTATTTTAGGGCTTCATCTTGTGCCTTATTGCATGATAATCATATCTAAACAGTTTAGATTACAAGTTATTCCCTTCAATATGATCTTTCATGGTAAATACACGTATGCCTCCTTTTGTGTGTATTTCAGGGCACTTTTGCATGCATTGATGCATGGGAGAGAGATGAAGAACGTCTATGGGGTCTTACACCCCAAGAGTGGACCTATCTCTTCCCCGAGCCTTCCTTGGATGCACAAGAGCAATTCAAAGCAAAAGGAGGCTAGATGAAGAAGATGAAGTAGAGTTCAGCACCAAAAAAACTCAAAACGGTCATGGTACATCACCGCGGCCGTGGACCGCGGCCGTGGGAATTATGCTCCAAAAGTTACAGGGAATGTGCTCAATTTAGACATGAATGCACACGGTCGTGGTCATCACAACGGTTGTGGTCACTGAAGACCACATGACCGTGGCTCCCCGGATGGCCGTGGCCAGCATATTCCACCTCGCTCCTGGTCATCACCTCGCCCGTGGTAAATTATGCATAAAGATCCCCAAAATCAATAGGGAGTTGGTCCATTTTACACGTGAATGACCACGGTCGTGGCCATCAGCACGGTCGTGGCCCTTGAAGACCACCTCGCTCGTGGTGCTCACCTCTCCCGTGGTGAGCTAAAGACACAACGACCTCAAAGTTGCCTCGCCCGTGGCGTCCTCCTCCAACACGACCGTGGTACCCCACACGGCTATGGTACCCTCTACCCACCACGACCGTAGCACCCCACCACGGCTGTGGCCACCATATACACTTATCACTTCCAGCTCCATTCATCACCTCGGTCGTTCCACCGCCCACTACCGTGCCATGTAAACCCCAACAAGGCCGTGGTACCTCAACACGGCCGTGGTGACCCCCTAAACCTACCCATTTTCACCACTGATTTCCCCACTTTGCCCCTACATACCCTAGTGCTTCCCCACCACCTATATATACACACAAGTGTCGGCCACAGCACAAAGGTTAGACTCCCCCAGCTACCATTACTCCTCTCCACCCACTCTTGAGCATTCATTGCACTCCCCTTGCATTTATGCTCTCCATCCACCATTTCCACCTCATTTTCACCATAGAAACCTAGTTTTCTAGGTTTTCTACCATAATCCCTTTCATTTCCATGCCCATCATCTACCTCGTAGGAGGGAGGTCGCCCTACAGCAGCTAGGAGGTGAAGGAGAAGGATCTACTTCGAGCTCCATGGAGTCATATCCCCTTCTTCTCATTTCTTTTATCTTTTCTTTGAGTATGTCTAGCTAAGCCCCTAGTAGTGGGATGTTTGGGGTTAAAATGTGACTTTGATACCATGTTGGGAGAAAATAATTTGTAATGAACATAATTTCATTCTATGATGATTGTCTCCTGCTTCTATCTCATTTCCCATTATATTGCATGTGGTTTGTGCTTTTAACATATATTACTTGCTTTGTGATGCTTGATGACACTTAGCTTCTAGGGGAAATTGGAATGTATGTAGCAATCTTAGGAATGGATCCTAGGTCCAATTAGTGGATCCCTAGCTAGCCCCCTTTGTTCCTGCATACATCTCCCTTCTTCTACAAGTGAGTGTGAGATCTACGTAGCTAGTGTAAGTGTGATTGGTGCAATTGCCTAAAGCTTCCTAAAGGCTAGATGGCAAGTAACATGAGGTGAAATACCCTCATCTCTACTCCCATTCCTACCCTTGGCTCTTAATTGCCCTAATACCACTTACCCTAGAAACCTAGACTTGCCAAGTCTTACTAGAATTACACCTAACCCTAGTTCTCCAACTAGTAGTATGTTCTAATAGCACTTGCATTGTTGTTTGGTTTGATAATCTAGATTAAATTGTGATAATTGCGTTCTATGTTGACCTCCCCCCAACTAATATCAAAGTGTGTTCCCAAACGGCCCACCTATCCAATCCATTGCTTAAAACCTAACTTGTCATCTTAGCTTCTTAATGTTAGTTTAACTTAATTGCCTTTGTTCACTATAGCTAATTACTTAGTCTTGTTAATTAGACTTAACCTAGATCCTTGCTTGCTCTAGTGTTTAGCTTAGTTCTTAATTGTTAATTGCCTTGTTAGAGTAGCGTAAATCATCTTGCTCTTGTTTAGTTGATTTCTTAATCTAGTCTCTTAGACCTAACTTGCCTAGGATAATCTAGTTTTTGGTAATCTAGTTTTCATATTGCCTTTACTTGCATGCTTGCTTAGTGTAATCAAACCAAACCCAATTTTAAACCCTTCAACCCTAATCTCCGCCTTAGGAACGTAGCCAACGCAAACCTAGCTCTAGTACCCCCTCTATCCTTGTGGATCGACCCCCATTGCTTGCCTCTCATCTATACTATAACATGACCTCGTGCGCTTGGGGGAGCATATTTTCGTGTTGTGAGTGAACTTTGTTTGGGGACTTATAAATTCGAAAGATCACACGTGTGTGGAATACCGCACCAATAAGTCATATTTATTATTTGGCCTAATGGGCCAAAGGATACAACTTAGCTTATGTATACATGTCGTACACCACACTTCATAGCACTCCTATATAAGGGAGAGTATTGTATGCATATTGTAGTTAACTAGAACAATTTGCAAATTACGTCCACAATAGAGCTAAGTCGATCATAACATACCCCCTTTTTATAGGATTTCACGGTGTCTTAACGGCATGAATCCTAACACTAGTTATTGAAAAACTCATTCATGTCTTTATTCATGTCAATATATTGGACTAAGACCTTTTCTAATAATAAAGAGATATACCTCTCACATTTGATCATAAGTCTTTCTTGGACCAATAAAAACCGCATAAGCTCTCTTCGCTTTTTTCTCTATACTTCTTGAAAACCATATTTCCAAAGATAAGCACCCATTATTGATCTCACAAACAAGAAACCAGTGTGTGCAATAGATTAGCCTTTACTTAATTATCATCTCCCAGAGCTTCATAATGACACATTGTAATAACAGCTCTTTGTAGGTTCTTTAGCTAAAAACTATCCTTAAAAATGAACTACTTCACTTTCTCCCAATAATTCTTTCCCTAATGCGTATCATAAATTATAGTTGTGAAAGTATTAGGGCAAAACGATACCCTACTGTAGCATAATAGCTTTTATTATATAGGAAGAGAACATTTACATAATAGACCCGATAAAGAAAGGAATAAGATTAGACTACATGAATAGCTTCTATTTTCTAACCCTCTACCATAAGCTGGAGCGTACACATTGTGCATGCCCAGCTTGGAACTCATATGGCTAAAAGTAGAAGGTATAAGCGGCTTGGTGAAACTTGTTGTCCAATGTGAACATGAGTAGTCTGAATCTTCTAGGGGAGCACTAGATCACGAACAAAGTGGCATTTCACCTCAATTTGCTTGGTCCGCTCATGGAACACATGATTGCTAGCAATGTGAATGGTTGCTTGATTATCACACATGAGAGAGATTGGAGTTTCAACTGATACTCCCATTTCAGATAATATGGACATAACCCAGTGTAGTTCACAACAAGCATGTGCCATTGCTCGATATTCAGCCTCTGTATTGGACCGTGCTACCACATTTTGCTTCTTGCTCGTCCATGTTGCTAAATGTGACCCATCCACCCAAGGAACACACAATGTCTGGAGGCGGATCGCCTATCTCCAACATCACCTGCCCAATCAGCATCAGTATATCCAGTAAACTTCAATGAAGTAGATGATGGATCCTTGAGAAATAAGTGAGATATTTCCTTGGTGATCCTATAATATAACTTAGTATCCTGGTGACCACCATCCAGTGCGACATCTTGGGTACATTCATGAACTGGCTAACATGGAGCTAAAACTCGACGATGTTGGGCAATTTTTTGCCAATGTTGTCGACGTCAACAGGTAACGACGTCGAAGCGTTGATAAGTCGACTTGGACACAATGTCGAACCAATTTTTCCCTTGGCCCAGTTCATTTCCTTAACGATGTGGTCGATGTCGTAGATTAATCGTTGATGTTCAAATCGACATTTAGATGGCCATGGCCCATAGTCAGTCCACTCAAGTGTCATGCGTGAGTTTTATTTAAGCAAGAGGAGTGCTTGAATTTGCCTCCCACTTCGCTCCTTAATGAATTGAAGAGTAATGAGTGCTAGGAACTTGGTATTTTTATTCATTTGAGTGTTGGAGGTTGGAGGAGGCACCCCTTATGCTAGGATTTGAAGAAGAAAGTTGTTGGCCTACTATTATGTAATTAATTCTACTCTCTACATTTCTAATCTATACTTTGTGACTTATGAATCTTGTGTTGTTCGTGAACTCATGAGTTTGATTTATTATTGTGATGTTTAAGGTAGAGTTCTAAGTTCCAACAATAATTAGAAGTTTTCCATCGATGTTCTCTATGAATTTGCTTCATTTTCTTTCAAAAATTGCATCGAAGTTTTACCGATGTTTATCAAAGTTTGCGTCTAAACTTCCCTAATGTTTCCACAGACTTCCACTTCCACACCCGGCAAAGTCGAAGTCCTACACTATGCAGGTTAACAACTCCTACCGCATAGGAGCCATCAGGACGAGTAACCGTCAAATGGATCACCTTACCCACAATCTGTGTACTTTGCTAGATCCTAAAATCATTGTCATGAGAAATAGCCGCCTTGGTATGGTAATCCATAGGCATGGAGCCTGGTTTGCAATGTGGCATGGTTGTCTTTGCAAGAAGATCTAGAGCATATTCTCGCTAAGAAAGATTTGTGCCTTTCGTGGAAGGTAAAACCTCTATTTCAAGGAAAAACAAAGACTACCCAAATCTTTCGTCTGAAATCGCATTTGTAGCCACTCCTTGAGTTGTAAACTGCAGTAAGATCATCACATGTGATGACAATATTGTCCACATATACAGCCAGAAAAATAGTGTCACGAGAGCATTTGCACACAAATAAAAAGTGATTGGTAGAAGACCAATTGAACCCAAATTGTATGCGCAGCCATGGAACAGGACTTCGACTTCGAGCCCACTTCGCCAGGTGTGGACATGGAAGTTTGTGGAAATGTCGAGGAAATGTCGAGGATTTTTACAACCAAACTTCGATGCAACTTCGACAAAATTTAAGCTAAAAAATAGTCATTTTGTGATGAAAATCGACAGTTTTCATCAAATCTAGCTAAAAAACACAATATACGTTTACATATAGCCATTCATATAGGTTTACATATGTAGATAAATACACGATTACATGTAGTCGTATCCGAAGTACGAAGTTCTTCCATATATAAAGTTTGTGGCAATAAACAAACTACATAAAAATGGTGTAAATATGTGGTAGATTTAGCAGAGAGGGGATTAGTCTATTACTATTAGCTTAGAATAGTAAAAAATAACATTAAAATCATCTTACCTCAAGCTCCAACACTTTTTTCCCCTCACACAACAAACTCCACAAAAGACCAGAAGAATGTCGCCAACTTCGACGGCTTCGACAGATGTCGAGGACATTGTGGAATTTTTGTATAGACTTGGGTCAACTTCGTCGACATATGGGGAAATGTCGACAACTTCGACGAAATGTCGAGGATATTGTGGAATGAGGATGTTTACATGCATTCGACGTCGCCGGTCGTCGACATCGACAATATCGGCGAAATTTCGCCCCATGTCGACGACATTTAGTTCCACGTGCGCAGCACTAAATTTGTCAAACCATGCCCATGTTGATTGTTTCAGGCCATACAAGGATTTCTTTAGTCTGCACACTTTCTGACATCCTCTTAAGCAACATACCTAGGAGTTTGCTCCATGTACACCTCAACAAGATCACCATGAAGAAATGCATTTTTGACATCCATTGGAGAAGAGGCCAGTCAAAATGAGTAGCAATAGAATCAAGGATCCGTAATGATTGAGCCGAGCAATAGGAGAAAAAGCCTCAAAGAAGTCCACACGATGTGTATGTGTACCCTTTGGCCACCAATCGAGCCTTAAAGCGGTCAATAGATTCATCCAGATTCTGTTTAACAGTATACACCCAACGACAGCCTATAACAGGCTTCCCAATAGGAAGATTCACCAAGTCCCAAGTGAAATTCTCGTAAACAGCTTCCATCTTACTATTCATGACTTGTACCCATCTGTCACGTCGGGTTGCTTCACCATATGGGCAAGGAACAGCTGTAGAATCTAATTGAAGAGCAAATGTGCATGTTGTTGGTAATAAGTGGGATCAATGTTTTAAAAAACGTTAAGCGGTAACCGTGCGGACAGCACCTTGTAACTGGTTAAGCGGTAAGCGGCCGATTTTTGAAAAAAGGGATTTTAATTTCCTATATTATTTTATACAAAATTACATATATATGTATATAAATACTAATACTCTTTGGAACTTTTATATATATCTAAAGATTCTAAACACTCTACCCAACAATACAAAACACCCACATAGTTTATAAGATAGCTATAAGACAATAATTATAGCCATAATATAATAAACAATAGATTTGACATAGATAAAATACCCTACATACATGATTCAGAAATATTTTTGTATCACGTGTTTACATAGTTAAGCAGTAAACAATGGACTAATTATTGGATACCTTTCTAACTTATTGTTATATGTGCATATCATCAATTAGTCATACATTACAGCAGTACAAATAACTAAAGTATGCATTTTAAAATTAGATAATAGTTACATATATTTTACTTGTATAAATTACACTTTACAACAGTACCCTATTATCCCAACTTGCATACAAGTATGCATTCTATTAGAACTAGGCTTATCATAGGATATTTAATGTATATAAGTTTAATATATTATAGTCAGTAATACTTGGGACCATATAGTTTATATAAAGTTACAGGTGTACAGCAAAATTTTAAAAAAGAACAAAAAACGGCCAAAAAGCGGGAAAAAAAGGGCAAAAAAACGGAAAAAACGGGAATAAAGCGGGGAAAAACGACCGATTAATTACCAAAACGTTAACCGGCGATTTTGGCAAAAATCAAACGGCCTGGGCATTGGGCCGATGAAGCGGCCGTTCAATCGGGCGCTCAGCCCGTTTTTCATTTCACTGAGTGGGATAAGCAACAAACACCACAAATCTGATGTTGTATTGAACAAGATCGAACACCTTTACGAGCTGCAACTGAAAAGTGTTAAGTCTGAAACAGAAGCATCAAGAAAACTTTCAGCATGAACAGATACCTCAGAGTATCCACGAAGATGATTCAATCTCTTGAACTGATGTCGCTACATCTTCTAGTGATGCCCTACTCACCAGGTGTAAACCAGTGGAAAAGGTTGAATAGGTAGAGGTAGAGATGGAGGTGGTGGTGGTGGTATAATAGGAGTGGTATCTGGCACACCTACATCACACGGCACAGGGAGTGGTGGCTCTTGCTCTATCATTCTCAAAGGTAAGTTCACTCGCATGTTGTGCTTCCCCTCACGCTGGACAAAGTCGCTAAAGAAAGGAGTGGACTCATGAAAAGTAACATCAGCCGACACAAACATACAACGAAGACGAGAACAATAACATTTGTACCCCTTCTGTGTGGGAGAATGTCCTTAATAGACAGTGCGGAATACATGAGGAGACAACTTGTCTGCGCGTAGATCAAACACATGAACAAACATAATGGAACCAAAGACATGGGGAGGAACACGAAAAGCTTGCTCGTCTGGTCGTAAAACAAAATAGGGGGTTGCCCCATGCAAGACAGATGCCTGATAATTAATTAAGAAACAAGCAGTGAGAAGAGCATAACACTAAAACTTCTTTAGCATAGACAATTGGAACAGTAACGTAGGGCTTCATCAAGTAAATGACAATTTTTGTGCTCAGCAACACCATTTTGTTGAGGTGTATGAGGACAAGTCATTTGGTGAATCATGTCAATCGAATCATATAAATTAGAGACAGTCTTTTCAACATACTCTAAGGCATTATCAGTACGAAGAATTTTCATATGAGCATCATACTGAACTTCTATTAATTGATAAAAGCCAAAAGGTTTGGATAACTAACACAAAACTTTATCTCCAGACTTAAGTAAGCATGCCCAAGTCATTCGAAAGAAATCATTAATAAAGGGAAGAAATAACGGAAGCTATAATAACTTGGACACCTTAACAGGACCATAGACATAACTATAAATAAGATAAAAAGGGCACTTAGAGCATTTTACTGTACGACTAGGAAACAACACGATGATGTTTTTCCAGTTGACAAGATTGACACTCGATAGACTCTACTGATGATAAGATGGGAACAAATTTCTAAAGACTCTGCAAGGAAGGACACCAATAGCGGCAATGTCACTACAAGGGAGAGCAGATGACGACGGTAGATGTGCTGGAAGGGATCTGGCGGGTTGGGCGATCACCCTCGAAGAAGTAGAGATCACGTTTCCTAGACCCCCCACCAATCGTCTTCCAACACCTGGCATAATGTAACACGAAGAAGTAAGATCAAATATCACCAAGCATTTCAAGGAAAAGGAAAGTTTGGTACATAATGTACAGACTGTAGAGTCAAAGAAGATGACGCATGTACAAATCCACAAGCTTGTACTCGTCCCACCGTTCCACCAGCTAGAGTCACAAAAGAATGTCAAATATATGAGTCCTACGAAAGAAGCATGGATCCTATACCCGTCAGAGGTCCTTGAATCCAGCACCCATGTAGAAGATTATGGGTGGGAAGGAATAAGTGATGTCCCTTGGTTACCTGCATCTGAGACAAAATTGGCGAAGGAACTAAGAGAAACTTGTAGGTGATCTAAAGGAAACTGTCATACTCCTTGGAGATAGTAATATATGATTGTGTCTGTCTAGAAGCTCCAGATATAGATGCTCCCGAGGTAGTCGCCATATAATGTGCAGCACCAACAGGGGGTTGACCATGCTTAGAATATAATTGTCCTTTGTATGTCCAACTTTCTCACAGAAACTACATTTGTCTCAAATCTGAGTGCCTCGTCCTCAGCTCCTCATCCAACACCTCATTCAATGCCCTTGGAGCAAGAGAGGCATGATTGCCGGAGTTTTGTCCTCCTTTAGTGATAAAGACTGACTCAAAGAGGACTGTTAGATCATCAAAAACGTCTCATCAAGGCTTGGTAGCTTATCAGTTTATCTGTAACAAGAATGACACTTTTGGCCGAATCATAGACAAGATTTAATCCTTGTATAATCTAGTTATTACCAAGTCATCTTTGTCTTTTATCTGATCACTAGTTTTTAGTGGCTGGTAGAAGCTAAGTTCTTGAGAGATAGACTTTATGACACCAAAATGATCCTCCAGAGAGTGACTATCTTGTCTTCCACTGTTCCACACAAAGGCAGTCATAGACAATGTAGATAGGGAGAGCATTCTTCTCGTGCGAGAAGTGTTTCTTTGCAGCTTCCCAAATCTGTTTGGATGTGGAATAGAAATGAGCGTAGACGCAATATAGGCTCCATGTTGTTCCACAACCAGGATTTTACCACACCATTGTGTTTCTACCACGTGAAGTAGTCTTTGTCACTTTCATCAGGAGGATTTGACTCTATAATTTCAACCTTCCCTCGAGATTCAAGAAAAGTATATATAAGATTCATCTAAAGAAGATAAATCTATGAGTTGAGCTTCACAAAAGTTTTGTGATTGATCATTGTGGACGATTGTAGCAGAAAGTCACTATCTTTTCGTCTCCCACAGTCGAGACAGACTGCCGACAACACGTTGTGTAGAAATTTGACGTGGCGTGTAAGTAGTTGACAAGTCGTGTGAAGATCTAACACACTGTGTAAGTTGTCGAAGACGTGAAATAGTCTTCTGCTGACACATCATGTGGAAAACTAACACGCCATGTAGAATGTCGAAGGCGTGAAGCATACTTCCGCTGACACGTGCGGGAAACCAACACGTTGTGTAAGATGTCAAATAGGTGAAATAGACTTACGCCAACAAGCCGTGTAGGATGTCGAAGGCAAGAAATAAACTTTCGCCGACATGTTGTATGAACCAGACAAGCAATGTCAGACAATTATGCTGCATATCTAGACGGGAATTGTGTCATCAAACAAAAAAATAACCCCAGGAAGACGCATCGGGGGTGAAGGGAATTAGCATCATAACCTATGTCAATAGATGATGTGAATTTGACACATCAGCAGTCCCTAGAAGCTTGGGCACTCATCCATGTATGAGGAATACATGGAGAGGAAGAGAAATAGGGAGGGGGGTGTTTCTCCTCTCTACAAAATAGAATGAGTGGTTCTCCTCTTCTCCTTCAAGGAGCCACGGTCATGTAGCAGAGACAGAAGAGACAGAGAGGTTGGCGGCGGCCGACGAGGAGTTAGAGTCCACAACGGCCGACAGTGGGAGAGAGGCTGCAACGGCGGCGAGCGTAGACTGGAGAAGGAGAGAGAGGGAAGCGAAGCCAGCGGGTAGGGTTAAATCTCCAGGACTTGCTCCGATACTACGTGAAAGTATTGGGCCAAAGTGATATCGTGTTGTAACAGGTTAACCTTTATTATGTAGGAGGAGAACGTTTACATAATAGACCCAATAAAGAAAGAAACTAAGAAAAGACTACATGAATAGCTTCTAACAATAGCTTTTGCTCAATTATTATCTCCTAGAGTTTCCAAACAAAGTGCATCATAATGATAGGTCTCTTTTGGCTATTTTGCTAAAACATCTCCTTATAAATGTATTACTTCACTTTCTCCCAAGCAATTTTTTCCTCATGAAGATTAGTTCACAAGTGTTTTAAGTCAATGTGTGTGACCTTGATACATTGACAAGGTCTATGATACCTACATTAGAATATCCCAGAAGAAATTTTCATAGGATAAACACAAAATCCTGGATGTGACCATAGTTATCAAGGCTCCAGTCTAGGCCCCACAGGCTCTAGGTGAGCAGCCTTAAACTAGGCGTCTAGACTTTTAAATAACTAAAGTGGATGCCTTAACCTTTTAGGCCCAAATTAAGACACGGATAATACCAAATTGGCATGGATTAGGTCTGAATTTGGTGATTAGATCAAGTTTAGTTAATTTAGGCAGATTAGGTCTGATTTGGGGACGTGTCTAATTTGGGGGGAATTAGGTCTGATTTCCTCAACTTAGGATTCATTTGGGTCAATGTAAGACAAACTAGGGGAGGTTACGTCTGATTAGGTCATCTTATGCCAAAATAAGTCTGACTTAGGTCAATTTAGGGCAGACTAATAAAATTAGGTCCAATTTAGATCATGATAGGTCAAATTAAGGTTGAATAGGTCTAGCTTAGGTCATAACATGTGTGAAGTAGGTGAAGCTATGATTGATTAAGCTTTGGCATAACCAATACAAATGTACATAGTGATGTATATGTTTGCATATAGCTAAATGTATATGTAAAATTATTTTTATATATATGCAAATGTAAACAAATACGAGGAACGCCTAGAAAAGCATAGGCAAGACTTCCCTTGGATGGGAAGGACCGCTAGCGGCCTAGACAAGTATGTGACAAATGAAGACGGTGGCAATTCATGATGTATCCATGCAAGGAAGTAATTCTTTGTTGCATTCATCTGATCTTCACAAATTCTTGGGTGATTCAACATGCTAAATCAATTTGTTTGTAACATTTTTAGTCTCCAGAGGAGAAATTTGAAATTAATGCGAGTATAAGAGAAGTTATCAGCGTAGATGTGGATATCAAACTTGGATTTTACCTTTTATCAACATACATTTAAATTAAACAATAGATAAGACTAGCTATTTAACTAGGGGTGTCAAGATTTGGCATTCTTATCGGATAGTGGTGAGTGTTATTTAATCTGAATTTGACCTAAAAAGTTCAATCCTAGATCCAATCCAAAATCCAACGGATTCATAGCGGAATTCCACATCTAAATTAATCGGATAACGTTTAAATTCAGGTAATTATCCAATTAGAACTAATAATATTATGTTTATGATTACAAAATGGATAATATATATATATATTATTATTAAAAATAGATTATTTTCAATTTTCTAAAACAAAGATAGTATTTTTAACATAGTATATGATTTTCAATTTTTTTTATTTGAATAAAACAATATCAGAATTCAATCCAAGTTTTCAAATTTTAAATTTTTTATTTGATATCATTGGATGTTATTTTTAATTTTGGAATGAGAATGTATACCGAGTCATCAAATTCAAGGATTTATATTTCCATCACATTTCCATTAAATGTTTCATTTTCACGTGTGAAATGGCAGGTCTAATGGAAGACCAAGATTTTCATGGAAACGTGATTACGGTGTTCGATGAAACCAGCCACAACAATACAAGCTTCATCAAATCATGGAAAATAACAAAAATATTAGTACAAACATAGTACTTTTTTATCTTTCCTTTGTGAAAATGAAACATTTAATGGAAATTTGGTGGAAATATAAATCCTTGAATTTGATGGTTTTTATCTTTCCTTTATAACAAAAATATTACATTCCAAACATAGTGATTTTCACGAGAGACGACGTGTGAAATGGTTGGTTTAATGAGTTTTACTCTCTCTCCTTCCTATCTACATCTGTTTCTTCCACTCTAACCCCATCTTGATCAAAAGATCACTCTCAAATTGCAAGTTGCACGTGACAAACTACAACTTAAAAATGAAGATTTATGAAATTATGTTATAAATTACATACATCAACAATTATTTTACAAAAATTAATTTGATATATATCCTATTTGCCAAGATAATTGACGGAAATTTTTCAAAATTGAGCTGTTTTTGAAGTTTTTTAATGTGATATTCATATATATAATGTAACACTTAACAAATGTTGAATTTATAAATAAATATCTTATATAGAGATGATTTCCGTAGAAATAATTACAACTATGTAATATTTTGAATAATAACAATAAACTATTTTAGGCCTTAAATGAAAAAAAAAAACTGACACAATTTTGAATTGTTATGTATAAAGTTTTGTTACAAACATCAAATGTCAACTACGAATGTGAATAATATATAGTTAAATGCATGGAACAAGACTTCGACTTCGAGCCGACTTCGACAGGTGTGGACATGGAAGTTTGTGGAAATGTCGAGGATTTTTACAGCCAAACTTCGACACAACTTTGACAAAAATTAAGCAAAAAAATACTGAATTTGTGATGAAAATTGACAGATTTCATCAAATCTAGCTTAAAAACACAATATGTTTACATATAACTATATAAGTATATAACTAGAAGCATAGAACCATCCATGTAGATTTGCAAACGTAGAAAAACACACGGTTACATGCCAGCGTGTGATGCAAGTGCAAGTTGTGCAACTAGGGATTTCTTCAAGATATATAGGTTTATGACAAATAGACAACTTAAAAGATTACAAATTACAAGTACTAGCATAAAACAAGTAGAAAGCAACTAAGTAATTTAACAAAAATACCAATAATACAAACTGAAGTACCCACTTGAGTCGAGTCTGATGAGTGCCAACTAAGACTAATACCATGCTGAATGTCTTGCATGCTCTTCATATTGACCAATATGCCTAGAGCCAGCTATCTGGTTATCCACTCTTAAAGCACATTGCATCCATGTTATATTTTCTTTGTGGTTTAGCTCATAGTCGGCTACAAATGCCGCAAAATCAGAATCAGAAAGGTCCGCAAGACATCTAAATCGAGCATAAGAAGAAAGATCAACAGTTCTATATGATTTTGATCTGGGAAGAGCGTCAGAATCATGTGACAAAGGTGTAGATGATCTTTCATGTTCAGAATGTGTGCAGGAGGGCTCATGACTAGAGAGAATAAAAGGATCATAGGTCTGCCCTTGAGATCTTTCATGATCATTAGTTGGATTCACCATAGAGCTATTAAATGGATAATATGTTGTGCTTTGAATACTTGTCCCATGGGATCCACTAGAAAAATAATGACCACTCCCACAATGACCAAAGACACTATCAATATCACTTTTCTTCTCTGGAATTTGATAATGAGTAGGTGCAACGCTATATCCACCACTGCCCATTTCGAATAAATCATCCATGATACTAGATCCTTCAACATTACCAGTATTAGGACCACTAATATGCCAAGATCCCATAGATTTAGTTAAGTTATCAATGAATGGTTGTTCTGGCACTTGAACTTGTCCTTGTTGTCCATAACCATATTGTCTATAAGGATCATAAGATTCATAACCATAATTTTGATCATAGCCATAAGGAACATAAATCTGTGGTGGGAGCAAGCAGGGCAATTGTTGTTGTTGCTCAGGATGTGGTTGTGGCTGGCTAGAGTTATCCTTTCCTTTTCTTTGGTATTGTTTTGTAGATGCAGGCCTAGGAGGAAGATCTGCTTCTTTTCCAGTCCTTTTAAGCCTTGATAAATCAATAGGAGGACTTGGAGGTGGTGGAGTTCGTCCTCTGATGTGTGATCCATCTGATGGAGCAGTAGTAGAAGAATCACCAGATGTAGACTTATCAATGTATCCTCCACCAGATGGTATGGTTGACCCTGAGGATGCTTCACTTTCATCTACAGGTAGAGGGCCAAAGAAACCACATGGATCATCCGGATCTTTCTCAATTCGGTTGATTACAGAGTTTGCTTGAATTCCCTCTTCTTAATTGTATTGTTCTACATTAATACCCATCTGACTTGCAATTGTAGGATCAGGGTCACCACCTGATCTACCTACATCTAAAACAGGAGTATAAGTTTCCTCATTCAACCAAGCCTGCATGGGGTCATCATCATCGTCTCTGTCATGATAAATGTAAGCCCAATCCAATGGATCTTCAGTCATGAAGTCTTTAGTTGGTTTGCTGAATCTTTCATGAAGATATTTTTCCTTCAACCTTATGTTGTAATGCACATATACCAAAGTGTGCAATCGTTTTGCCCCTAGCATGTTCCTTCTTTTTGTATGAATTAAGTTAAAGGTGCTCCAATTTCTCTCGCACCCCCCTGCAGCAGCCGTTTGGGACAACATTTTAATAGATATACTTCTTAACTCTTCACAGTCAATTCCATATTCGACCCACCATTCAGCTGCATATGCATTCAGCTGCATATGAAAAAATATATAAAGTTAATAACCATATATGATAATTCATAGGTCTGTAACAAGAATGTAAGTACTAAGTATGTAACTTTGAATACCAGTTGCCATCTTATCCCTTGCATATACAGCACCTTTCATCCCAAAGGCGCCTTGTGCTTCCCTAAATCTCTTCATCTGTTCAAGGGAAGATAACATAAATTTATAGGTCAAGATATGCTACATGATCAAGTTATTCTTATTAATACTTCATAGTAAATTATTAAGTTATAACTTGCGCCACAGCTAGCAATGCCTTGTTGCTGTCATTGCCGTTGTACTTGTCAATCACTGTATGTACCGCCATTTGTAGGTCTGCTTTCAGCCCTAGATCAAGACTGTATTGGAACCTAGGATTGAGGTAATAAGCTGGGTACGGAAAATAATTGAAGTGAGTGATAAGACAAAATAGTCAAATTTATAATGTAATTTGTAACTTGAAAGTTAATCCAAAATCTTTACCAGCTTTGTGAAGGGGATGACTAAGCATTTTCTTCCATCTCTTATCAATTGATTCGAGGAATTGTTTACAAGATTTTGATCCCGCTGCCTCCTCTACACGTTCTCTCATCATGCACATAGCCTCCTAGACATAAGGCAAGGTGGCTTTTTTGTCGCCATCCACCATTCGGAGAACATGCACAAGTGGGCTCATTATCTTCAAACACCTTGATAGCCTTCTCCAAAAATTGTCATCATTAAGAATTTTCCTTACTGTTGTTGCCTGCTCAAATTTACTATCTAGATGACGAGCCCATTGTTCAGATATAAACATCCTAAGAAGCCCTTGTTTCTTATCCTTTATACTTTGCATTGCAATGAAATTATTAGCAAAGCGAGTAATTCCAGGTCGTACCAAATCTCCATCACAGTACTCCTTGCTTCTCATTATTGCTAGAAGAAAGGAGCAGTTATATATGAAGTTGGTGACCCTCCTCGCACTAACCATTACTTCATTGAATAAAGTAGTTTTCCCAAAGTCTTTAAGAATCAGATCAACATAATGAGTTGCACAAGGAGTCCAATAAAGGGAATATTTTTTAGAATCTTCAAGAAGTTTACCAGCTTTCTTGAAATTGCCACCATTGTCTGTCACAATCTGAACCACAAGCTCTTTTCCTATACCTGCAATTGCACTCTCCATTAACTTGGCAAGATATTTGTGGTCCTTGATATGTGCAGATGCATCAACAAACTTTAGAAAGTAGGTCACTCCCTCATTAAATGCTAGAAAATTTATAATTTTCGCTTTGTGCCACTTGTCCAACCATCACACATCATAGTAACACCAAAGATAGGCCAAGTCTTCTTTCTCTGCTCATCTATCCACTCGTCTATTTCCTTCTTCTCAACAGATAAGTACTTGTTCATCAACTCATGTGAAGTTGGGGCCTCAGTTCCCTTTCCATGTTGTGCACATACATCAATCATGTGTTGCACATATGAGCTAGACGCCACATTGGGAGCAATACCATGTGCAAAAATAAATTTTCCAATAGTTTGACCTACAATCTCTTTGTCATTTTTCCAAATGCCAGTTATTGTTTTCTACTTTGCATCCTTCCTGCGGAAAGTAGGCTCAGAAGATGTGAATTTCATGCTATGGGATCTGAAATTCTCCATTGTAGGGCTCAAGATTTGACTTCTTGTGGCTCGAGGTACACCAGATCCACCCCCTGCTTCATAAGTAGAAGCACCAAACCCTTTCCAGGTTTCCATGAAGTGTCTAATGTCATCTCTCTTATGCCTTTCCATCACATATTCTTTCATGATTGCCCTCCATGCTTTTCTTTTGGTCGGTGTGTCAATATCACTAGGGTACACAATGTCATCATCATCATCGTCACTATCATCTACACGGATGACACTAGGACCAAACAATACTTCTTTGAATCTGTTATCTCTAATTGTGTCATCAGCTCTCTTCATATTCTTTTGATTTGCCAAACCTTTAAAGTATTTCTTCACTTCATCGGGACATCTCCCACAGACTTTCACATTCTTGTTCCCTCCTGTCAGATGCTTTTTAAACCTAGAAATACCTCCACTACCAATCACCTTGTTGAAATAGTTGCATTTTGTCTTCCGCTTAGTGCCATCAACCATTTGGCAATGCTCCCATCCAGGATCAGTTTTTCCCCCAATATTAGATCTACCACCACCACCACCACGTTCCTCCCTCCCACTCCCATCATGGCTCATCCTACCACCCTCAGATTCAGAACCAGGGAATGAAGTAGACATCTTAAATCACATTTACTAAACAAATCAGACCTCAAATTAAGCTAATATATGCTGCAATTATTATACTAATTTTTCTAATACATATTAGAATTATTCATAAGTTTTTAATATTTATTCATAAAATTTTAGCTTACTAATGAATATTTAATACAAAATTCCGTAATAAACAGTAGATTATAATCAACTTTAAGTATATTTTTCCTTTTTAGTAGTGTATAACTATATAAGAGTGTAATTATATAAATTTAACTTTTATTATATGTAAAATCCCAAAAAAATGAGAATATAAAAAAACGAGTTTAGGAGGGGTAGGAGAGGAAAATGTGGTAGATCTACAAAAATTTCGTAAATATATGTTAGATCTAGTAGAGAGGGAGTAGATTTACCAATTTTAGTTGTTAAATACTAACAATAGTGAGTAGATTCCAAAAAATACGAATTTGGGAAGCAAACTAGAAGAAAATATGAATTTATGATAAATTTGTGGTAGATCTAGTAGAGAAGGGGTAGATCTAGTAGAGAAAGGGTAGATCTACTATTATTAACTAAGATTAAGCAAAAAAAATATCAAAATTACCTTGCTCCAAGCTCCAGCTCCTTTTTCCTCAGCAGTCGTCAAAATTGCAAATGTGTCGAGCGAATATGTCGTCGTGTCGCCCGGTTCGGCAACTTATTGGAATATTTGCACTGGGTCGGGCCTGTTTCAGCGACTTTTGGGCCCATGTCGTCGAACCGGCCCAATATGTGGACGACATTGTAGAAAAAAGATGTTTACATGCATTCGACGTCGCCCACTGTCAACATCGACACTTTCGGCGACATATATTCAATATGTTAGACTATTAGTATCAGCTAATTTTAGTAATTTGACCCAATTTTATGAACAATTTTAGGTAAATTAAGAATACTTTTAGCATTTTCACTCTTAGATGAGCTATAGTATAGCATAACCTATAAAGTATAAATTGAAATTGATTATTAACCTGGTGATCTATAGCATAATCTATAAACATTAAAGATTACATCATTACATCAAGGACTACTAAAGAAACGCCTTCGCAGAGGCGCGAGCTACAAATTGGGCCGCCAATCCTTTTTGGATGGCAAACCCCAAAGATCGAAAGACACAATCTAAAGACGTTGATGATGGCGTCATAACATTTCTGTTTATGATATTTTGGATACGTCGTACTAATTCCTTCATTTTTTCATCAAAAGAAAAAATCTATAAACTAATTTCTTCATTATGTCATTGAAAATGTCATCTAAATCCCCTTTGAAAATTTTTGAATCATTTCACTCACACATGTAGGAGCCCCCCCATCCAATACCAACATATGATATTATTTCACAATACCAACATATGATATTATTTCATAATTAAGTGTGTTTATTAATGTAGATCATTCAGATAACATTCCGTGTTTAATTCCAATATTTGGTCGTCAAAAATGTGTGTCGAAGTCTTGTGTGGACAGGAGCAGAAAGGTCAAATTTTCTTTGAAATTCTATTTCTAAGCCATTTGAAACGGCGTCAAAATCGAAATTATAAACCTTGACCAAAGGTTTGATATATAAAATTCATGAAATGACGATCTCATCAATTTTCTATTAAGTTCAGTAACTTGCATTGGTTTGTATATTGCTAAAAAAAGTATCAAATTTTCTTCCAACAGATCAGTATTTCGCAAAATTCCCACCAAAATTCTCACAAATTTCCTTTTCCATGAAAGCAAAAGGGTGTAAAAATTGGTATGTCAAATCTTTTGGTCAAATTTCAGATATCAATTTAAAGGCCTAACAATCATTGTTAAACAAAACTGCTATCTATTGGCCTTCTTTATCATCAACAAAAACATAACAACTCTAAAGGTAGACCAAAACCCTTTTAATGAAAACTGAATTGTCATACAATGTAATCTTGGGGAATAAAATCTAGACACTAATCAAGCAAGAAGCAAGCGACAACCTGATCAAAAAAAAGCACACCTTGTATGAATGTAGAAGTGTAGACTCGTAAAATCGCGTCTTCCTTACATCTTTGGATACCTTCATTTGCAACTCTTTTTCAGTAGGAAGCCTGATCCGATAGCTGCATTATTGAAAAGCGATAAATTTGAAATCAAGATATGAAAAGATCCATAAAGCTGACAGTGACTACAGGTAAAGAATTATTACCCAGGTATGATATCCTTAAATACAGCAAGCAGAGATAGAAGCCCTAATTTAACTACTTTTGCATCCTTATCACTGCAAAACTGCATTAAATCCTTTAGGGATTTAATGTTGGATTCAGGATCTTCAAGCAAAGAAATTCCAATCTCCGCAAGGCGGTTCTTTTTGCTAATGAACTGTCCTTCAGCCGAGAGGTCTTCCTCAACCTTAGCCTACAATATACAAAGCACAAAGATGTACTCGTTTAATCCATAAACTGAATAACTTTGCCCACGAAACAATACTAACACTATTCTAAGGGCCAAAAGGGATAAGAAGACAAGTTCGAGTGATATGAGAACAACAAATAATTAACGGTGATACAGGCCCTGATAACTTTACTAAACAAGCATGCAAAAGAAAAGTTAAACGCAAAAAAAAAATTGTGCTAGGTAAATAAGTTAACTATACCTAGTTGGCACAATGCTGAAGACTTGTTGAGAATTTACTTAACAGAAAAATTATCACTAGATAACCAAGCAATGGCATATAATTATTACAATACGTAGGTAAAAGTAGGGAAATATAAATAATAGTATGTATTACAATTTGGTAGACTTACAGTACAAAACACATAAGAATACTGACTTACTGAACGATATCAGTTGCAAGATGATTATCTAGTTACAATATTAGATTAGGATATCCTACAAGGCTACAACAAATGATAACAGTCAACCAACAACAAATACACATGCTATACTTTACACCCTATAATTCCGTGTATGATGTGATAGTATACATACAAACTATAGTTTATATAATTTAAACAAAACTTATGCATATTTACAGTAATCTTAAAGCAGTTTTGCAATGCTTAAATGTAGTACTTACAATATACTAGCATACTACTCTAAAATAAAATAGTGAAATACGTACACACCCTATATGTACTATCAATTGTAATAAACTAATACGCTTATAAAAGCAGTCGTGGCTGTAAAACATAGAACATCGTATATATAGATAAACTGAGGCTTCTTTATTAAGTGAGTAAAACAGTGTACAATGCAGTCTCTTATATAACAGAAGAGAATAGAGACTAAAGCAGAGGTGAGCAATATGGGACTAAACTACAGAAGAGAACATAAGTGAGGCACATGCTATGCACATGACACTCAACAAAACATAACAGAACACAAACATATATCTATACTCCCCCTCAAGCTGGAGCGTAGATGTCGAACATGCCCAGCTTGTCAACTAGAGTTTGAAACCGAGCTTTGGGAAGTATCTTCGTGAAGATGTCTGCAACTTGCATGTCTGTACTGAGATATGGAGTGCAAATCCGGCCAGAGAGAACTGCTTCTCGAATAAAGTGACAATCGACATCAATGTGTTTCGTCCTCTAATGAAAGGTGAGGTTGCTCGCAATAAAAATGGAGGCTTTATTGTCACAAAACATCGGAATAGGGTTGGAATAAGATATATCAAACTCCTGAACGAGACTATAAACCCACAGCAGTTCGCAAGCAGTATGAGTCATCACTCGGTATTCCGCCTCTGCACTAGATCTGGCGACAACAGTCTGCTTTTTGCTTTGCCAAGTGACAAGATTTCCACCCACAAATGTACAGTAGCCTTATGTTGACTTTCGATCAGAACGACTTCCTGCATGGTCCGAGTCTGAGAAACCAGATAGGTTGCAGTGGCCATGCTTCTTATACATCAAGCCTTTTCCTAGAGAACTTTTAAGATATCTCAGAATATGGCATATAGCATCCCAATGACATTGTCGGGGTTTGTCAAGATACCGGCTGATGAATCCGACAGCAACAGTAAGATCAGCTCGTGTGACAGTCAAATAAATAAGTTTGCCTACCAGCCTCCTGAACTGCTGATGAACAGCATAGGGAGGAGAGTTTGCATTATCCTAGTCCATGTTTGGGTCAAGTGGAGTGTTAGCCGATTTGCAGCCTAGCATGCCAGTTTCCTGCAACAGATCAAGCACATATTTTCTCTAAGATAGACGCAGTCCTGCAGATGATCTGGAGACCAATGCCTAAGAAATATTGAAGTTTTCCGAGATCTTTAGTGACAAAGTGATTTTCTAAGTAAGTTTTAGTTTCATGTATGCCCACAGTGTCACTGCCAGATAAGATAATATCAGGCACATTAACAATCAGAATGACAAGTCCAGCCGCTGTCTTGCGAATAAAGACTGAATGATCAGAATGAGAACGATGAAAGCCAAAGGTGACTAATATCTGATTGAGCTTGTCAAACCAGGCTCGCAGACTTTGTTTGAGACCATAGATAGCCTTGTTCAGCTTGCATACTTTGGAGACAGACTCCCCCTGAGCAACAAACCCAGGTGGTTGCTCCATGTAGACTTCTTCCTGTAAATCTCCGTAAAGAAATGCATTTTTCACATCAAGCTGGAAGAGAGACCAGTCTTTATTTACAGCAACAGAAATGAGAATGCGAACAAAGTTTAATCGTTCAACACGAGAGGTCTCAAAATAATCGACACCGTATGTCTGTGTGTAACCCTTTGCAACAAGACGGGCTTTGAGACGTTCAATAGTCCCATCAAGCTGATATTTAATAGTAAAGATCCAACGACAGCCCACTATAGGGCAAGAAGAAGGGCGATCCACAAGCTCCCATGTCTTGCGATCACACAAAGTCTGCATTTCCTGGTCCATTGCCTTCTTCCAAGCTGGAATAGTAAGAGCCTCTATAGCATTTTTCGGAATAGTGACAGCAGAAAGTGCAGAAGTAAAGCAGGCAACGTTGTTATGCAAATTGTCAGATGTGCAGAAATGACTGATAGGATGTTTAGTACAGGAGCGAACACCTTTCTGTAAGCTGGTAGGAAGGTGCACGTCAAAAGTTACCTCAGTGTTTATTTGATCATCCGCAGACGGAGGAATTGGTTGAGGGGCCATGGAAGGAGTATTTGTCTTTGGTCGGCGTTTGTATACTTGCAGTGGACGTTCTTCAGGCTGGTCAGAGATAGACAGATCATCAACAATGTTCGGTAGAGGTGTTTGTGCCAACACATCATGAGATAGGCTTGCTCCATCCTCAGAAAAGAAGGGCATATGCTCAAAAAAGACTACATCTGCACTGACAAACCACTGTCCGAGTATTGGATCAAAGCAGTGATAGCCTTTTTGAGTTCTGGAATATCCCAAAAAGATACACTTAGTAGACCGAGGGTCAAGTTTTGACATTCCTGGGCGCAGATTCTTAACAAAACAAGTACACCCAAAAATGCAAGGTGGTACTAAAAACACAGGTGCATCAGGAAACAAAATAGAGTAAGGGATACGATTTTGTAGAATAGAACAGGGCATTCGATTTATAAGAAAACAAGCCATAGTGACAACCTCAGGCCAGAAACAGTGAGGAACTTTGTAATGGATAAGAAGAGTGTGAGCAACCTCTAAGAGATGGCGATTTTTGCGTTCAGCAACACCGTTTTGCTGAGGAGTATAGGGGCAAGTGGCTTGGTGTATGGTGTCATGATCCGAGCAAAAAGAGGTGGCAGATTTCTGCATAAACTCTAGGGCATTGTCAGTACGGAGGAATTTTATGGTTTTATTGAATTGGGTTTTTATTTCAGAAAAGAAAATGTGGATATTGTCCAATACAGTACTCCGGTCTTTGAGCAAGAAAAGCCAGGTAGAACGGGAATAATCATCAATAAATGTCAAAACATATTTAACACCAGTTTGACTCGAGACACTACAAGGACCCCAAATGTCGGAATGAACAATATCAAACATATCTTTAGACCCAAGATTATGCTTAGCAGGAAAAACAGACCTCGTTTGTTTACTCAAAACGCAGGTTTCACAAGAGAATTTATTTTCAGCTAAAGCGGGAAATAAAAGTTTCATCTTCGCAGCAGACGGATGACCCAGCCGGAAGTGCCACTGAAGTCCTGAGACAAATGTAGATAAGAGAGATGACGCCGCAAGTGGTCCATCCAAGTAGTAAAGTCCATCTGGTCCTTCATGGCCAAAACCAATCCTCGTCTTCGTGCGGAGATCCTTCAAAGCACAACCAGAGGGATCAAATTTAATATAGCACTGAAGTTGTTTAACAATTTTACTGTCAGATAATAAATTAACAGGAAACTGAGGTATATATAAAATAGAGTGAAGATTCATCTTGCTATATAGCGGAACTGTACCAACACCATGGACAAGCGTTTTTGAGCCATTGGCAACCGTGACCAATGGAATATGTAAAGTTTTAGATAGAGCAGAAAATAAGTGGATGTCGTCTGCCATGTGGACAGACGCCCCAGAATCAACACACCACTTATGGTTACCAGCAGAGGGAGATGCAAGCATAGCAGAAGAACCAGCCGCCGATGTCGAAGGTAGTTGAGTCATTTTCTCCTGGAAGAATTTCTCGAACTCAAAGCGGAGCCATTCAGTGGATGGAGGAGCAGCTAGTGGATCAGATGCAACTTCAGTGGAGGCCTGGTTTGCCCAGGCTGACTTGTCGTGCTTGATCCAGCACCTATCTTCAGTGTGATTGTCACGACCACACCAGTTGTAGTAGCGAGGTCCAGTGGCTTGACCTCGGTCAGGAGCAGTAGAAGTGCCTCTTCCTCCATAAGGTGTCAACCGCGGCCACGTCCAGAATCAGTATTACGGGTAACCAAGGCAGGATGCTCAATAGCAGGTGTAGAGGATACATATGGTAGTCGCTGGACTCGCTTTAGAACGTCGTGAAGAGTCAATAACGGATCACTTGACAGTATTTGATCAACCACGCCTGAAAAAGCTGCATGTAGGGCAGCCAGGAACTGAACAAGTTGGAGTTCATTGCGCTGCTTCTGAGCCTCTTTGATGTCAGCAGTCAGAGGGTGGTAGATCTCATACTCATTCTAGAGAGCTGAACATTGGTTGTAAAAGTCTTCAATAGACACATCTGAGGAGTACTCCTTCTTGGCTAAGTTTTTAAAATTTTCAAAGACCTTCGGATTTTGTTGGTGCGAGTAGACATGAGACAACTGGTCTCCCACATTGCTTTAGCATCATGAAGGCACAGTAGAGACTGACTAATGCGCGGCTCGGTGCTATTGAGAAGCCAGGACATAACTCCTGAATCGTTTTTAGACCATTGGACATAAGCTTGTTTGGTCTTGTCGTCAGCAGTAGCAGCAGGGGCAGGAGGCGGATCAGTGATAAGATGTGAGTAACGGCCTTGAGCCTTCACATATAGTACAAAGGACGCTGACCACAGATGGTAGTTTCATCCGTCGAGCTTGACTGTAGTAACACAGAGAGACCTGGGTGGCTCCACGGAAGCCATACTGAGCAGAGGTAGGTGGTAGCAAGGTGGTGGGGTAGCAGCACCAGGCAGCAACAAAAGAACCCACTAAGGGCAACAGCAGACAGTAAATAATGAACCCGCTATGGGGCAGTAGCAGTAGCAGGGATTTGACGCATCAGATCAGAAGGGCCCGTTTTCAGGCAGAGATGGATAAAAAGAACCTACGCCAACATAAGGAAGTCAATATTCCTTCATGAGGCGCAGGCAGAAAGAGAGACAGAGACGTACAGGACTCTCAACGTGAGAGCTATGGTTGTCCGAAAGAACGGATTAACCACTGGGAGAAGAGGAAGGGAGGTGATAGAGGAAAAAAGGAGTAAGGAGAGGAGCAGCAGTCGACGGGTGTAGGAGTGGGAAGGAGAGAAGTGATAGTGGAGAGGGAGGGTGCTGCGGCAGCAGCAGGAAGGAGGGGCGGGTGGTGGGAAGGAGGTGGCGGGTGGAGGGGTAGGTGGCGGCGGCGGTTGGTGGAGGTCAAGGGGCGGCGGGTGGAGGTGGGGGAGGGCGGCGGCGGTGGGGAAGGGCGGCGGCGGTGGTGCACTGGACAGGGAGGCCGGCGGCCGGAGGGTGCTTATTCAGGGCATGGGGGCAGGGAGGGAAGAAAAAATGGGGACCAGGCCTGCTCTTAATACCATATAGATAAACTGGGACTTCTTTATTAAGTGAGTAAAATAGTGTACAATGCAGTCTCTTATATAACAGAAGAGAATAGAGACTAAAGCAGAGGTGAGAAATATGAGACTAAACTACAGAAGAGAACAGCATAAGTGAGGCACATGCTATACACATGACACTCAACAAAACATAACAGAACACAAACATATCTCTATAGTATACATGTTCAATTGTTCATTATAGGAGGAAAAAAAAGTGTATGGCTTGTACTATGGACAAGGAACCCATCAATCAATTTTTGTGTTTTATGTGTGTTGTTGATGCACATTTGAAAGAATAAGAGGCAGAACAAAATTTACTTGGGAAGAGCTTATAAGGACAGATTTTGAATCTTTACATCCTGATCAATATATGACCCATAATAGAGTTGATTGGAAAAGAAGGATCCATGTAGCCGACCCCAACATCTTGATCAATATATGACCCATAACAGAGCTGATTGGAAAAGAAGGATCCATGTAGCCGACGCAACATGGTTAGGATTGAGGCTTAGATGATTTGATGACAATATATTTGTTATTGGACCAGGGTAGACCTTATTTCGTTATGCAATTCTAGCCGTCGATTAAGTGTGTGATGTGAAGTGAGATAACGAGGCAAGAAAAAATAAATAAGTGTCTGCTTAACAGCAGAAGGCTTCGCCAGCCGCTTCAGCCAGGATTCTTCACACATGAGCCAAACCGCTAAACTGGTTTGCTTTTCAGAATAATGCTTCCTATTGTTCAATTTTTAATGATCCAACTGTATAGATTAAAAGTATACAATTGCATCAAGCTGCCTACAGCAGCAGACTTGTATATCATGTGTGAGAATGATATAGTTTTTAATGCTCGGTATTTAGCTTTTGGCTGACTGTTGGATGTAGAAGAAAGCATATTTCATAGATGTTGTATCCATCCAAATAAAAAAAACTATATTTCTATGGATTTCATGAGATTTTCATCGATGGTACAAATATACTATTAGCTTTTGCATGTCAAAACATTAAAACATTAAAACAATAAAAGGCAATTATTCTAATTTTGTATGAAATAGAGCACCTAAGGAGCGGACAGCCATACTTCAACATGCTAACACTTATTACATCTCAAAATTGATAATGAATTAGCAATTTGCTTAAATGATCATAGGTTTCTTATAGTTATGAAGATCAACATTCTTTAAAATTTATATTTCGTTCCTCACCATTACAACTTAAGCAATGTGGTTTTCAGTGGGCTGCGGAATAGATCAAAGCAAACATAAACCTATAAGAAGAAAACATCATTGGTCATTAGATTCAAAGAGGAACTGTACAGTATCCAACATTTTAGAAAGCACGAAGCAGGAGGGGGGGGGCAGACAGGACCTTGTAGTCACTTAAGCACCAGGCAAGCAGTTAAGCGGGTGCTTTTTTGATAAGTGGATGCTTTAGTTTCTGTATATTTTACACATAATTACACACAAATATACACATCTAATCATATATTTTTGAACTTTTATACATATCAAAACCCATGTGATAGTCCAAGGTTCATTTCTATACAATTTAATAATATTACTACGGTGTTTCTAGTGACAGACATATACAATATGTTGTACAACAACATAAAATTAGGTAATAGGGTAATATAACCATAAGTGTACAACATGTTGCATATTATATCAGTGAGATCGAAATAATAGTGTTCATAATACAAAAGTACTTTGTATTTTACAAACTTAGTACTAATACAGATAATATGTCTATACACAGTCATGTTACAACAATAACATAGATAATACAAATATATAACCTAACAGAAAACAATTATATGCAGTTGATTGCATAATGCAATAATGTCAAATATTGTAACGTACAGTTGTAGATATGCAACAATAGTAGACAATACAATAGTAGTATACTAGTAATGCATACTAACGTGATAATACACAAAACCATATATAGAAGTAGAAATTGCTTAGTATACAATATAAATAACACAGTATACACAGTAGATATTGCATATCTATACTTGGTATATTATTCTATATGCTAGTATAAATGTATCAAAGTACAATTAGAAGTGTAATTCAGAGATGTGAAAACACTATAGCGGCCGCTTAAGAGGGCGCTCAGGATGCTTTTAAAACATTGACAGTATCAATATGAGTAATATTAGTTTTGTTACACAAACCGTCAAGAAAAATCACAAAACAAGGTCAATTCGAATGAAACTTTTTCTACATTAAACTAACTTGTCAACAAAATCATCACCACTATTAAAACAAAAGATTTTTATCTAGGCTAATAGATAACTCCCGGATGTATCATCGCCACTACATTAAACCGCTGCATCATCGTCCGGATGTAGTGAAAAATGTGCAAGGGTTTTCACATCTTAGACAGGTGTGGGTAAAGAAGCTAGTCCCACCGCATCAGTGCCCAGATGTAGTGAAAAACGTGCAAGGACAACATTTTCGACGAAGGCAGGTAAAGAAGCAAGTTCAACAAAAAAGGATTAGAGTAGGATCTTGGAATATTGGCTCTTTGATAGGGAAATTGTTGGAGAAAGTAGATACCATGACGAGAAGAAAAGTCAATATAGCTTGCTTGCACGAAACCAAGTGGACAGGGGAACGTTGTAGAGAGATTGGAGACACCAGATACAAAATCTGGTATACAAGTATTGATAAGCATAGAAATGGCGTAGGTATTATTGTTGATAAGATGTTCAAGGATGATGTTGTCAAGATCACAAGGATGGGTGATAGAATCATAGCTATCAAGGTTGTTCTTAGGAGAAATATTTTTAACATTATTAGCGCTTATGCGCCCCAAGTTGGCCTTAGCGAGGATGTTAAGAAGGATTTTTGGGATGGCATGGATGAATTGATGCAGTGAATACCGACAGATGAGAAGATTATTATTGGGAGTGATTTAAATGGCCATGTGGGGAGTAGCAATACTGGATATGAGAGAGTTTATGGTGGTTTTGGATATGGCAGCAAAAACGGAGAAGGAGAGAGGATATTAGATTTTGCAGTTGCATATGATATGATTTTGGCAAACACCCATTTCAAGAAAAGAGAATCTCATAAGATTACTTTCAAGAGTGGGCACAAATTGCAGTCAAATTGATTACCTCCTTACGAGGCGGGTGGATCGTAAAATATGCAAGGATTGTAAAGTGATGCCTGGCAAAGAACTCACTACCCAACATAGGTTGGTTGTTTTGGATATTAACATGAAGATCAATAAAGGCAAGCATAACAGAAACCAAGATAGCAGGATCAAGTGGTGGAATCTTAAAGGAGAAAAGAAATTGACTTTTCATGATAAACTCATCAAGGAGGGACTTGGAACTTGCAGTCTGATGTTAACACTATGTGGCATAACATGAGCTTCTGCATAATAAAAATTTCCAAAGAGGTTTTGGGGGAGTCCAAAGGTTGTGGGCCTCCATAGAAAGAGACTTGGTGGTGGAATGATGAAGTACAGAAGGCTATTAAACTGAAAAGGGCGATCTATAGGAGCTTGCCCAAATCTCAAGATGATGCAACATTTCAAAGATACAAGAAAGCAAGGAATGCAACTAAAAAGGTTGTTCAAGAGGCAAGGTCTAGATACTTTGATGATATTTATAAGAAACTAGACATATATAAAATGGCTCGTATAAGAGAAAGGAAAGGAAGAGAATTGAGTCAAGTAAAATGCATCAAGAATGAAGATGGCAGAGTGTTGGTGAAGGACAATGATATCAAGAACCAGTGGAGAAATTATTTCCATAAACTTTTCAATGGAGATACTGCAAATAATGTTAGAGACTCGTGTGATATGAATACAAGAGATGTCATTTACACACGACGAGTTTCACCATTTGAGGTCAAGAACGCTTTGAAAAGGATGAAAATGAGAAAGGCATGCGGACCAGACAGTATTCCCATTGAAGTACGGAAGCATATGGGGGATGAAGGAGTTATGTGGTTATCAAAGTTCTTTAACAAGATCATGAAGACCAAGAAAATGTCGGATGAGTGGAGAAATAGTATTATAGTCCCCATCTACAAGAACAAAGGTGATGTTCAGAGTTGCACAAACTATAGAGATATCAAGTTGATGAGTCACACAATGAAGCTTTGGGAGAGGATTATTGAGCAGAGACTAAGATCTATAATGCAGATATCAAACAACCAATGGTTTCATGCCTGGAAGATCAACAACAGATGTTATTTTTCTGATAAGGAGGCCTATGGAGAAGTATAGAGAAAGCAAAAGAGATCTTCATATGGTGTTTATTGATTTGGAAAAGGCTTATGATCGAGTACCCAGAGAAGTGTTGTGGATGGTTTTGAAGAAAAAGGGTGTGCCAATCCAATACAATGCCTTGATCAAAGACATGTATGATAACTCTACTGCAGGTGTGAAGACTCCTGGAGGAGAGACACCAACTTTCCCTATCACGGTTGGGGTACACCAAGGATCCACACTCAGCCCATATTTGTTCGTTCTTGTTATGGATGAGTTGACAAAGAATATTCAGGATGATATGACTTGGTGTATGTTATTTATTGATGATATTGTTTTGATTGACGAAACTAAAGACGGATTGAATGATAAAGTTGAACGTTGAAGAAAGGCATTAGAATCAAATGGATTGATGATTAGCAGGAGCAAAACTGAGTATGCATTGCAATTTCAACCAATCTCGTAGTGTGAATGATGGAGCCAAGTTGGACGGAGTAGATATACCTAAATGTGATAAATTTTGTTGGGTTCTATTATTCAAATATATGGGGATGTCCAAAATGATGTTTGTCACAGGATCACTACAGGATGGTTGAAATGGAGTGCAACTAGAGTATTATGTGATCGGAAGATCCCTCTCAGTTTGAAAAGTAAGTTTTATAAAACAACTATACTGCTAGCCATGCTCTATGGGAGTGAATTTTGGGCGGTAAAGAAACAAGGTCTCAACAAGATGAACGTGATTGAAATGCATATGCTGAGATGGAAGTGTGGGAAGACAAGAAAAGATCGCTTGAGAAATGACTATATCAAGAATAAAGTGGGGGTGGCGAGCATTGAGGACAAGTTGTGTGAGGTTCGACTCAGATGGTATGGACATGTGCAACGCAGACCGACTAATGTGCCTATACGAAGCGGATGCTATTGAGTCAAGCACAATAAACAGAAAAAAAAGGAAGGCCTAAATTAACATGGGATGAGCTTATAAAGAGAGATTTTGAATCTCTACATCTCAACCAAAATATGACCCATGATAGAGTTGAATGGAAACGAAGCATCCATGTAGCCGATCTCAGCATAGTTGGGACTGAGGCTTAGATGATGATGATGATGAGATAACTCTGTATTTAACTATCCATAAGTGAAGTGATGAATTGTCACATTATGGACTAGTTAGCGTGAAGTTAAATATGAGCAATATAACCCTGGTTGTGTTGTATAGACGGGCGCCCAGGCGGCGCCTAGGCGGCCCAAGCCCCACCCCAATCTGAGCACTCAGAAGTAATACATGTAACTAAGCTTTAAATTTATTGATTTGTATCAAATGATTAGTTTTACGATTTACTTATCTATTGATTTGTATTTACTTATCTATTGATTTGTGTTTATGTATCTCTTGATTTGTATTTACTTATCTATTGATTTGTATTTACTTATCTATTGATTTGTATTTTCTTATCTACTGGTTTGTATTTACTTATCTACCATGAAGCACGTATACTCCAAAACAGATGTCATACCCGTATCGGACACGCATCTGATACCAATACTCCGTGGATACTCCGAGATATATCGGATACTCCTAATCCGTATCCATGTCGTATCCAAGCCGCATCAGTCGGTAAAAACTAGAAAAAGAATCTGGACATGACATTGCTTGATTAGCGTTTGACACCGGCTCCTGTCTCAACCCTCTCTGCTAAGTAGTAGCTTGCAGCAAGGTTGTACAGTTGCTTCCTTGAAGTAGTTCAAGGTTAGTCACCATTCCTCTTGTTAAATGCCAATCTTCCTTCTCTTTATTGTTTGTACCTCCTTTGTTTTTTGAGATTTCACTTTTTAAAGAACTTCCATATGTAATCTGGATTTTTGTTTGTTCTTTATTGCAAACCAATTCATTCACCTTTACATGGTACTTGCAGATGCTTTCCCTACTAAGGTGCAAGTTTTATGCACGTTGATGTCCTCCATATTCTATGAAAGGCTTCAATTTAGTATCGTTGGTTAACATGCCTCTTATTTTGGTGACTAAATCCATTGTGATTTATTCTGGATTTCTAACTAGATAATATCTATTTCATCTCCTTTGAAGATAATCATTGCATCCCCATCCTTCTGTCTCCCCCTATGAAGCATCGATACTCCAAAATAGGTGTCCTACCAGTACTGAATACATATATGATACTAATACTCCCTAAATACTCTCTAATATATACCAGATACTTCTTAAGTCGTATTTCTTTTTTTGTTAGTAGGATATGACCTCAATACAACCAGGATACAACCAACCCATTTAGCAGGCAAGGGAGCACCCCACTAGTGTGATCCCTCAAAATCCTGAAACCATGTGACTTCCAACTCTAGAGTCCCCCTATTGTATTGTGATTTGAGAACGAAATTTTGGTATTATCTGTTAAAAATTTAAAACAAACATAAAAAAGGTTGTATCCATGTTGTACCCGTATCTTATATTTTCAAATTTGTCGTATTCCCGTACCGTACCCATACGCGTATCCATTTCTGTATTTGTATTTGTGCTTTATAGTAGCTAGCCATACATGAGAGAAGATAGTTTGGTATCATAGATGACACAACTCATTACAACACAACACTACATGATACATGAAATGTGAAAGGTTTAGAATATGATATTATCATGTCTTTTTGTAACTTCTGTCTCACATTAATATGAATGAAAGACCCCTTTTTATATCATTGTTTGATATTATGGTATTGGTTTCCATTTTCTTTAGAAATATTGTGATTTTTGGATGAAATTTGATTGTCTTCATCTATTTTTAAATAAATGTATTGCTTATTTTATAAAAATATTAAAATAATTATTAAAAAGTGTCGTATCCATGACGTACCCGTATCTTATATTTATGAAATTTTCCGTATCCCCATACCCGTACCCGTATCCGATATGTATTTGTATCCATGCTTCCTAGCTTATCTACTGATTTGAATTTACTTATCTACTGATTTTAATTTATGTATCTACTGATTTGTATTTATGTATCTGCTGATTTGTATTTACTTACCTACTGATTTGTATTAACTTATCTCCTTATTTGAATTTACTTATCTACTGATTTGAATTTGTGTATCTATTGATTTGTATCTACTTATCTACTGATTCGTATTTACTTATCTACTGATTTGTATTTACTTGTCTACTGATTTGTTCATCTACTGATTTTTTATTCATGACATTATTTAAATTCAGGGCTTTGTATTTGTTCATCTACTTTTTAAAATTATTTAATCATCTACTGATTTATATTTGTTTATCAACTGAGTTGTACTTTTTCATCTAATGCTTTGTATTTGTTTATCTACTGTTATTTATCTAATGCTTTGAGTTTACTTATCTAACGCTTTGAAATTTTTTATCTACTGATTTGTATTTACTTATCTAATTCTTTGTATTTATTTATGTACTGATTTGTATTTACTTATCTAATGTTTTGAATTTTTTTATCTACTGATTTATATTTACTTATCTACTGATTTGTATTCAATTATCTACTGATTAGTATTTACTTATCTACTGATTTGTATTTATTATCTACTTTTTTTATTTATTTACCAGCTGATTAGTATTAATGTATTGTTTTAACTTGTCTACTAATTGACTTTATTAATCTACTGTTTTGTTTTATAAATGTACTGCCTCATGAATAGAAAGACAAATATAGTTAACATTTCTGATTTCTGAATTATGAGTAATCCATTTGTGATTAACTCGAAGCTTTACAAAAGCCCAATAAATGAAAATGGCAAATATCTCCTAAAAAAATACTACAAATTAAGGTTTTTGAATGTACAATTTTTACTTTATATGCAATTTAGATATATCTATTAAAATAATGTGTGTGCGTGTATATATATATCTGTGTGTGTTTGTGTGTGTGTATTAAAATAATATATCTATAAAAATGCCTGGGCCACCGCCTGGGCGCCTAGGCTGCCTGGGCGTCCATATGGAACGCCTGGTCGCCTGGCCGCCTATACAACCATGAACCCTGGAGGTTGTTGCCCTCTTTTGTTTAGCATGTTACCGGTTTATATCTGACCCTAATACAGCAGGATTACTTTGAAAATGGTCATTCACCACATTTTACTAATATATTGAATCTACAAGTATAAGTAAACCGGAATCGAGGAATAATCAAAGATCAATTAGAGTATATGATTCAGCCCATAGACTATGTATTAAAGTAAGGAAGTGAGCTGAAATCACCATGAGGTTTTACCGTCTAGCATTGTAGACAATTTCTAAATACAGACAAAAATGGGAATGCGTTGAGAATTCAATTATTCAGTCGCAAATCGCAATGCATCCCATACTCTTAAGTCGTGATCAGAGAAATGTCTACAAGGTGAGGCGTGAACATGAGCAGAATGCTTATCCAAGAATGAAATAAAACATAGAATTAACGACTCATAACAAATCTGAAATCTGGTTTTGAGGTTTTGTTTTTTATCGTATGCGGCATTGTGCATGGTCAATAGTTTAGATTCATCTGCTACACGGCTTCTATCCACTTCAAAACAAAATGACAAACAATTTACTCAGATTTCGAAATTCTACAATCAGTGAAACAAAAAGGAAAAAGTGAAAGAGGATAGAACTCCGAGTGTACCAGAACTTCAGCATGTGGATTTTCATCTGTAATGTCCTTTAAAACCTCGGACTTGGCCAGCTTCCTGGCATCCTTTTTACTTTTCTTCAATTTTTGTCTACGTTCAGCCTTTGTAAGCCTAAGAACATTTGCATCATTATTATTTCCATCGACTAGGTCCCCGGTTAGGGATTCGAACTGCTTGGGTACGCTACTGGAGTTTGTATCCTTGGCTGCAAATAATAAAGTTCATTAGCAAAACAGCCAAAATAACCAATCAACCAAGAATAATATGGAATGCAAACTGCTTCCGCACCATTTGTACAGTTAGCACAAAGACAAAAAACCTAACAAGAAAATATTAAATTAGCAACTATACAGCAGTATCTAATAATTATAGATAAGACCTTATGAATAGAGTTTTTGCAGGCAGAAATTGAGTTTATTATTAATACAGTTTCTTTTATCTAATGTTTAGAACAAATTTCGGTATGAATACTTTCAGAATCATGGAAATTTATCTTCAAAAAAACGCCATACCTATCAAAATGATATTGCTGCGAATAATGAATGAATGAAAAGCATATTATTTTTCTGATAAATGTGAGCCCAGTGAAGCCAGAGAAAATAGCAATTGAACTCACTATTTCATAAATCAAAAGTTGGCAAGAAAATGAATTGACAGAGAGAGTGGATAACAAGTAGTATTTCTCAATAGAAGAAGAATGGCATCAATACCAGTCCTATAGTAAAGCTGTCCATCAAGTGTCTTAATGGGAAGAGCATCAACTGGATCAACTTGAACCTCTGACTCTTCAGATTGCTTTCTAAGAGCAGCCTTCTTGCTTCGTTTCTCGTAGAGATCTTCCAATTCATCTTCTTTGACGTCAGCAACGCGAACAACATGCCTTCCGATCATAGATAATGGGAAAAATATCAGTTATAGTATGCAACTTGTTGCCATGAATCATGAGCATGCAAAAAGATATACTGCAAAACATGTTGTCATACCAAGGTTTTTTGCATCCTCTTCATACAACCGAGTGATTAATAATAAGGAAAACATATGCCTCAATTTCAAAAGTTCGTTTTTTCTATCAAGAGCTTCAGAGATTAAAATAAACAAACATTATATCTAATACAAAAGCATATCAAAGAAACTTCATCAGCCATAACTAAAATCTTTCATGATTATAAGAAAGATAGGCAATAGGATAGTTGTTGAGACAGATGCTTAGGCGGCGCCTAGGCAACTAAATGCCCAAGGGGCACCACCTAATTGCAATGAAAACTGGGAATCTATGCAGGAGTCTACAAGTGCCTACGGGTGCCTGGGCAGTTTTTTTTTTCTGGATTTTTTAATTTGGTATATATCTAATCTTATACCATATTTGACATGTGTAAACGACATTTGTGAATTCTTCGACTTCTAATTCACTCTTACATGACTATTAGGACGATATTATATAGATAATAGGCATAAACCAAAACTAGGCCATGCACCTAGGTGACCTAAGGGTTGAGCTAGACTAGAGCACCGCCTGGCAGCCTTTACAACAATGTGCAATAGATATTATTACGATAGCAAAGATATGGGAAGATGAATGCTCCTTATTATAAGCTAACCACAAAACAAAATAGAAACTAACTAGAAGGCTCAGTCATGCACCATGAAACAACCTTTCCCAGCAAACACTGAACTGGCTTCAGAAAACAAATGAAAGGAAGCCATCAAGAACACCAAAACGGCAACATGAGAAGTTGAAATATCACCTCTACATGGCTCATAGTACTCCAACTTCCACATACCATATCACATTGTGGATACTCCAAGATAGATCTAGATATGATTTTTATCCAGATATAGATGGGAGATAAAAGAATATGTAAGGCACTAGGGCGCAGTGCATATTACATAATCAATTCAATGCTTGCTTAACCAAATATTTGTTTTACCTACTGTACTGTACCAAATGCTTCGTCCAGTTACTAATCTCGTTAGAATCTTGAATCAATTAATGTGTCTTTTATGCTTAATCTAATATATGATAGGTAATAGCTTAGCATAGACATGCTCCTCCCAGAAACTGATCTTGTTAGATTATCCAATAAGTTGTAGGTACTTTACAGATTACAGATGTGTGTTTGCAACCGTGGTTGAATATAGATTCTCCTAAGACCTGACATGTACCAGTACAGGTACTTGAATGGTTACACCGGTACCTATGAGCATGTAGCTTAGCTCCTGGGAAGAGTGCAGGTGCAGGAAAACCAGCAGATGAGATATGAAAAAGGCTTTTTTTTCTTTTCTTTTTCTCAGCTTTCTTTCCCTACTGAGTTTTTTCTGTGATGTCAATAGGCAATATTATGCACCCCACCCTCCAGTCTAGGAAAAAAAAGGAAGTTCCAATTTTAAGATCAAATGTGGTTGTTATTATCAAAGACCCAACCATATTGGAGTCAGCTACAAGTATCCTTTTCAAACTTCCAATAAGCACTAATATGGGTCATGTCCTCATCCAGATGTACAGATGCAGAATTTCTCCTTATAATCTCTTCCCATATTAATTTTTATCAGCGTCTTATTCTTTTAAACGTGCTCGACTCGATAGCATGCTTGGAATTAAAGCATTTCTCCATCTGTGTTGTACATGTCAATACCATCTTAGGTAGGGATGGCAAATAAACCAGCATCCATCACCCGAACCACTCCCATCCGAACCGTTTTCTGGTACATTCATTTCATATGTCAGGATTTTATGCGGATGATATCCAGATACCATTTACTGGTATGGATGACCACGGGAATCCGAACCACCGTGCCTACCTTTTTAACAAAAGCTAGCCGCATTTTTCTTTAGCAATCTCGTCAGCAGGAAAAGCATGCTCAGTCACCAAAAATTTCAAGTTTTCCAGTTCTGCCGGAACATCAAGCCGCCAGTGTCCCGTTCACGTTCCGGATATTGTCCCTAGGCGTGTGCACACGAATTTGTGAACCTGGCGCTCACACTAGCAGCGAGGCTTGTGCAGCCATTTCACGTTCTTCCGGGACAGCAGCGACTTACGTGATGTGAATTTCTAGCCTATACATGTGTGCATGTGCAGCATGTGAATCATGTGATTGTAATCAGCTGGTTGCAGATGAGAATTGGGCATCCGTGGATCCTGATGGATGAAAACCATATCCTGGAGTGAATTTGGTTTGGATGGTAGTGAATAAACTATGAACGTGGTTCGGTTCGATATTGGTTGGTGGATGCAGGGTTTCTGCATTTTGCCATCCCTAATGTTAGGCGAGCCTTGCATAACTTATACTCGCCACCCCCACTTTGTTCTAATACAATCACTTCCCACACATCTATCTCAAGCTTCCCAGCACATCCCAAGCATCCTTCCCTTATCTTCCCACACATTCATCTCAATGTATACAATTCAGCCACATCATCTTGTGGAGATCTCTTCACCACTCAACAATTACTCTCATATAGCCATAGTTGTTAAGGTGTATGTCTCTGCGGTCCCCTTGCCTATATTGCCTTCTTGACCTATTTTTGTGGGTCCAATGGTATATTTATGTATTTTAATGTTTTACGTGGCTATCCTAATGTTCAATATTAATATTGTTGCCTGTGTTATGTGCCAAACATCATTTTTATTTGGATCTAATACTCTTTATACATATTTTCTAATTTTTCTTATTTTGCAGCTTCATTTCATTTTCTATTTAGAAGCTATGCTATGAAAAATAGTGATTGCATTGCTTAAGATTTGGAGCTAAGACATTAAATATCTATTTACTTGTTGATCATTCTCTTAAATTGTTTACATAGGATAACGGAAAACGATCGGAGGTAATAGAAAACAAAGGACATATCTAAACTTATTTATATCTCAAATTAGTAGACTCATCTACTCCAATATATAGCACATTGATGTATGCACATATCTAGACATATATTGGGATTAGTATACAAATACTAGTATACATGAAATTTGTAATTATTGCAGGTTAATACTAGCAATGTTCAAAATTTCGACGAAATGGTCGAAATTTCGACCGAAATTTCTGTTTCCATGGCAATCAGACATCGAAATTGACTGACGAAACTCTCGAAACAGGCAAATCATCGAATTTTTTTTCTACTTTTCAATATACTATGTACTACCTAGAGCCTTTTTTTTTGCACAGTTTTGTGTCTAAGTCTATATATCGTGCTTGCAAACTATAATGACTTAATTCATCGATTTTATCATTGAAAACTAACATAAAAAATCCCCATCGAAATGCCCATCGAAACCGTTCAGGGTCATTCACTCAAAAATGATGAGACCCCACCCCCCACGTATCCAATATGAAATATTATTACATATTTGAGTAGATCTACACTAGTAAATCATTCTAGTCTAAATTTCATAAATTAATTCGTTTATTTTGCCGTCGAAACGCCAGGAACGCATTTATCGAAATTTCTGCCGAAATTTGTCGAAATTTCTATTTCTGTGGCCACCGAAACGGCATCGAAATTGGATATTTTCTTCCTTGAATACTAGTATATTAAATTAAAGCTTATATGATAAGCAGGGTGGTTTGGAGTCTTAAAATGTAGTCATATCAGTTATCTAGAATACATAGTCAATTCAGTAATGTGTACATGCTAGTTCATTAATATTAGTAAGTAAAACGCTAAGATTTGGCGCCCTGCCGCCTTAAAAACCATGCATATAGCATATTTCGTCGTCTAGAACCCTAGAATTTAACTAAGATGATAATTCAAGGATTTTTTAACGATGTTTTAGAAAATGGTCTTTGTGGCCGCCTAGGAAGCACGAACACTTCCCGGAAGATGTCGTGTCCAACACGTGTCCAACATAAACACACCTTGGAAACGCCTGGACACATGGTGGAAACACCTAGACGTGGCGGACATGCCTCCAGCATATCCACTTTGAATTTTTTTATGCCGGACACGGCTTGGACACTCAGTGGACACATGCAAGACACATTAAGCATATGAAAAAAAATCAAGCCTTCTCTAAATCCCCGCCTTGTGTCCTCCACCAATTCTTGCCCTATAAACATCTAGTTAAGCTTCATCTGCTACAGGCAAGCCGTCGACGCACTTCTTTAGTAACTGTAGCAGCCATCATCAGCAATATCATCATTACCAACTGTTGGAGCAATCAGGGACGGCCACATCAATGACGAGAAGGAATGCAGTTGGATTCACCGCCTTCTCTTCCAATTCCATGTAATCCTCCTTTGCTCCCCCCCCTCTTCTTCCTCTTCTTCCTCTTCTTGTTTCTTCTTGTCCCCCTCTTCTTTTTCCTACTCTAATATTGCAGTAGCTGCAAAATGTTCCTTCTTTTCTTTTTTCTACTCCTCCCTCATCTACTTTTCATTCTCCCCTCTTTTTCCACTTCTCAATCCTGCCCCTCCTCTTTTCCAATTTGAATGAGGCAGCAGCCACAACATCACTCACCATCCCCCTCTTGTTTCACATTGGTCCTCGACGTCTCCTTCTACCTTCTCTATCAACTCCTCCCCATACTCTCCTTGCTCCTTCAAGAAAAAGTAGCAGAGTATTGTCCTACCTACGCCTACTCTTTTCCTTGCTTCTTTACATCTCTATATCCTCTCCTTTTCACTTGCCCCTCCATCTCAAGAAGCTCTCCTATGTATTCCCCTCCTTTTCTTCCCTCTCAACCTCTAAGAAACCTTCATTTTCCATCTCCTCAACCACCAACAACGACATATTTCCTCACCCCTCCCCTTCTTCATCTTGATAGAAAATCTTGTTAACCATGACTTCCACCAACAATAAAAAAAACTAATGTCTCAAAATTTTATTGCTCTTAATTTTTACAATTCCATATATTTTTACTACAACAATTTTATAATCAAACATCTTAATATATGTTGTGATTTGATCCTAATTGTAACTTGTGACTATGATATTGTATGTTGATTTCTTGTTGGATTTCATGGTGATTAATACCCTAATTTGATCATTTTGTGTGTCTATACATATAGCATATTATATGTCATGATATGTTCTATATATATATATATATATATAATGTTAGGTGCTAGGTCCATATCCTATATTTTTAGAAATTGGCGTGTCCCATGTCCATGCGTGTGTCTCTATATGTATCTGTGTCCGTGTCTACACTTTGTAGGCTAGGTTGTAAAGGCGGCGAGGTGACCAGGCGTTGACTGGGGACGCCCAGACAGCCTAGGCGGAGGGCTAGGCATTCCTATGATTTTTTTAGTATTTACATATATAGACATATATAGTTATATATTAACTTATGAGCAACATATGAATCAATAGAAATCACTAAGAGGAGGAAAGAAAAGGAAAAAAGATCATTGATCTACTTAAGGAAGAGTAACAAATTTCAAAACGAAATCAACAAGAAGGTTGGAGGAAATGATGAACAAAGAAAGAATGAAAAAAAGAAAAGAAAAGAAAAAGTAGAGCACCATGCAGCAGGAACCTTACGTATGGTGAAACCATGGAGAGAAAAATAAAGCAGAGGAAGATTGATAGAGGAAGAAGAAGAAATAACAAATGGTAGTAGAAAGGAGGTCAAAAAAAAAGAGAAACAATATAGTGCCTATATGTATTGATATGAATATTTGAATCTAATATAGGATGCTAGAGTAAGAAAACTGAAAATGCAAGGAAGAAATTAGCACTGTATTAATGTGAGTACATTCATATTAAAAGATTTATAAACAGAGTATAGAAATAGGATGAAGAAAAAAAATCATGTACTATAAATCAGTAAGTGTTGCTACAAAAATAGGAGAATGAAGAATAAAAAATCATGTAGTTTATAGTAAATAGGTAAGTGGAGCAGCAGTAAATGGACAATATCATAATTGTGCAGCAGCAGTAACTCTAAAACGTAGCAGTAATTTGCAGCTTTATAAAGCAAAAATAAGAAATGAAAATAAAGAGGACTGAAGTGACATTGCAGCAACTTTGCTGCTTGATGGAGCTGTAAAGTAAAAGAAAAACAAGAGGAAAGACTGAGGAATAATAGGTATCAGAAGAAATGAAAAAAAGATAAGAAGAAAAAATAACCCAGATTTAGGCCCAATGGGGGCCTAGAAGGCCGCCCAACAGCTTAGTTAGGCTGGATGCCCAGGTTTTGGAGGGCGGGTGGCCACCTAGGCGCGCCTAGGCGGGTGCCCGTACAACAATGTCTATAGGCGTCCGCTTATAAGGTTTGGAGCACTGGCCAAGCCGCATATGGCAAATCGGAGCCTAAAGTGGACCATGGCCGCATAAACTGCCGCACATCCACATATAAGGCCAATCAATCAGCGATTTTTAAATGGCCAAACTGCTAAGCCCGTAATTTTTTAACGTCACCCCCTATTCTTCATGTCACTAAAACCACTACCTACAATCAGCCTACCTTTTGCTTCATTCCCTCTTTTTTTACATTTCTGTTCATCTATGATTGTTTTATATTTACATTGTGTTTGATTGCATACTTGGATGATTGCATCTATTGTTCCTGTATGGTTAAATAACTTAGATTGTTACTACTGTCCCTCTTGCGTGTGAATATGTATGTGGTGTATTTTGATAGTTTTTATTGTTATGTACTTGTGCTAAACCATTTTACGATTATTCTACTGGAGTGTATGCTTAATTGATTCTAGAATGCATTCTAGATATAAAAATTGCATTTTAGATGATGTTGTACTTTGCATTGAAACTTTATTTATAAATCAATAACAATTTTAAAGTTCCAATTTGGACGCATGTAATTGAACAAATGAAATATACAATTGTACAAATTATAATTGCCTCTAGATGGTGCCAAATCATGTTACATACAACGCATACCGCTTTTGAAAAGAATGGTTTAGAATGGCTTCCTTATTGCTCGAAACAAGGAAATGATAGGCCAAAGCATCCACAACTATTTTTGAAAATTAGTGTGACAAATATTCATTGTCCATGCGTGCTTGAGAAATTTATATAGCATATAGGTAGCTCTATAAACATTAAGGATTATATTGTATATTTAATGCTTGTGTTTACGATAAGGCCTAGGCGTGTAGTATTTTGAAGGCTTGCATGCTGTATCTTGTTAGCATATTTTGTAATGAAATGATAATCATAATCAGTAAAAGTCTTGTGCCTTCAAAAATGGTCACAATATGGTTCATTAAATCCTTGGAAATTGTGGTGGTAAAGTTCAATCTCTTCTTATTTTGAGTTGTCAACAAGGTTATCTAAGGCATTCTTTATCCGGTCATGCAAACCACTAGTAAGTAGTAACTTATTTATCAAGGAGGACGATGCTTGGGAGCACCTAGTGGGTCTCAATCCTAGGCACCTCATGTGCAAGTACAACTAAGTAATTAGACGGGTTACACGAGCTACGCTCTCTAGAAAGAGAGTTCGGGTGTTCTTGAGACAGGCTTCTTTGATGTTGTCTTCCCCACTTGTACTTTATCCAACCGTGTTCAGATAACTCCTTACCCCTTCATCTCCTCCTCCCTCTCTTTCTCCTTCACACTTTGTTCTCTCACTCCCATAGTCACAGTAATTGCCAACTTTATAAATCAGTATGGTTTAAACGCAAATCTTTCCTCAAATATTCAACTTCACTCTTGTATTATCTGCGTATTATTCGTGTTTTATGTTTTCCCATTGTACACATTTTTCCCGTTTTATGTTCTTAAGACTCGACTTTGTTCAGAAGTATATATGTGTGGATATAAATGTATATCGATATATGTTTATGTATGTGTGTATTATATATATGTATATATATACATGTATGCAATGCATATGTGCATATATGTGTATTACATGCAATGTGTATGCATAATATATGTATATGCATACATGTATATCCTCCGATTTTTTTAATGACATTTTCCGGAATCATTGACCGTACTTTTAGTTGACCACTTTTTACCTGAATTTCCCGCATAATTCTCGAATTCTGATTTTTTTCAGCTCGGTCGACGTATCCTAATTACCGGATTTGTAACTATGCTCAATCATGCAAGTATTGCAGGTGCTAAGGTTGCAGTTGGTGGTTGGGGTTCTACATGCAAGCTGGCAATTGTTGAATTGGGATTAACTCTCTACATCTTATTTTCATTTTCATTTTCATTTAGTTCTTGTTCCTCCTCTAATCTCATCCATTTTTGTTTCCTTTCCTTTCTTTCTCAGATCCTCCTACGTCTCTACTTCCTCCTCTTTCTCCTCTTAATATGTGTCTTCTAATCTTCTTCTTCTTCTAACTCCCACTTATGAAAGTAAAATTATCATGTACAATACAGAAAAAGATTAATCAAAACCAAACAACCAGTGGTATTTTCTGGTTTGTAATATTTGAATTAATTAGGTGGTTTATTGTCATAATGTACTTTGTTACAGAAATCGGCGTTTTAAAAAAAAATCGGCAATTTTTCGCGCTTTCTACCTTGTCGAATGTTTTGCACGTTTGATACGTAGTGTGCGGATTTTTCACATTTTTTCGCGTCTTTTTTGTTTCTTGCGTGTTTTGCTTTTTTTTTTTTTTTTTGCATTTGAAATGCTGAGTTGGTTTGAGTCAAACCTCATCTATCTATGAGAGTCGTTTTCCCTTATCACTCCACCCTTGATCCCGCTTCCCCCACCAACACCAAAACCCTCAACTTCCAAATCTTTACCCCCAACTCATACACGCTGAGTAGTCCCTGCTGCTATAGTAACCATCAGCGCCAGCTATTGAACCTTCAACCCAATCAGCCAAAGCTCCACAGCAAGCAAGCAGAAGCTCTGCCGCAAGCAAGCAACATAGCTCCGTCGCAAGCAAGCAGTGTTGGCAGCAAGCAAGCAGCGGAACCAGTGGCAAGCACTGAAGCAGGTAGGCCGCAAGTAGTAGCATCGGTCCAGGTGATTTTCTTCTCTTCAATCGTTTTGATGCTTTTTTTCAAGCTATGGACTTGCAGCTTTACCTGCTTTCTTCCGAGTCCCACATACTTCCTGATTTCCCCCCTTCTTCCTCACTACCTCATCCCCTCACCCTTGTTGCACCATGTCTGGAACTCCTTCTCTCCCTCACGCCCCACCCAATCCAAGCTTGCCCATTTCCCCTCTTCTTCCTGACTACCTCAGCCCCGTCCCTTTCCTGATTTTGCCCCCTCTTAACCCCCTCCCTCCTTCACTCCTTCACCCCCACCAATCCAACAAAATTCTTCCTAATTTCCCTCTCTTCCTTACTACCTCCGCCCCCTTCCACCAAATTCAATGCTACCCTTCCTCTCTTCATTCCTGTTGTTCTCTTCTATTGTTGTTGCTTCTTAACTTCTTATTCTCCTCTCTTCATTCCTCCTTCACTCCTTCACCCCCACCAATCCAATAAAATTCTTCCCGATTTCCCCTCTTCCTTACTACCTCAGCCCCCTTCCACCAAATTCAATGCCACCCTTCCTCTCTTTGTTTATTGTTGTTGTAGATTTTTCTCTTCTATTGTTGTTGCTTTTTCTTATTCTCCTCTCTTCATTCCTCCTCTTCCACGATGCATCCCTGCTTATCTCTCCGCCAAATTCATTCTCTCTTCAATCCTCATGTTCTTTTTATCCCAAGCAAACACCCTGGTGCTATCTTTTTTTCTATCATACTAATGTTGCTTGTTAATTTTTTATCATTATATCTTACTGTAATATTTATCTACTTGTATACAAATACTAAATGCCATGCTATTCTAGTGTGTGTGCGTAACTTATCCATTTTCAATGCCATTATGTTTATTACTATCTATGTTTTCCATTTGCTTATTTGTGTGTGTTTGTTGTGTTGTATCTTGGTGTATCATATGTTTCTGATTACAAAATGATAGCAATACATACTTACATAGTAGCATCTGCTTGTCTTCGTGTTTGTCTATTTGTTTCTCATCTTACTTATCCATTTTCAATGCCATTATGTTTATTACTATCTATGTCTTCCATTTGCTTATTTGTGTGTGTTTGTTGTGGTGTATCTTGGTGTATCATATGTTTCTGATTACAAAATGATAGTAATACATACTTACATAGTAGCATTTGCTTGTCTTCGTGTTTGTCTATTTGTTTCTCATCTTGTGTCATCTATATATTTTACCAACAATAGGACAACAATGCCAAAGCAAAAGACATGTTGTGGGAGCATGTTGACTTGGTCGATAACATATTGAAGTGCAAGTTCTATCATGAAACTTTTTTCGCTCCAATCACGTGGTTTAGGTTTCACTTGGCATGAGTAACTTGCAAGGACATCAAGGCATGTCTTGATGTGTCTGATGCAGTTAAGGAACTTGCAGTCAAAGCCGTCGGTGACTTTCAGGCGAAAGCCACTAGCAAAAAGCAAAAGATTGCAGATTTCTTCAAAAATTGTAGCACATCTGCTTCTAAATAAGTTGTATGTCCACCTCGATCTAGTTGCATTGGATTAGTTGATTTAGACAAGTATGCTATTCATGTCCCTGGCCAAAAAAACTCTTCATTCACTTCCAAGGAAATAAGAGAAAAAGATTGTTGACAAGGCTATTATGAAATGCAGAGTAGCAACTAGCAAATAGCTTGGCTTTTCATCTCTTGCAAACTTCTGAATTTTGTGAAGCCATTTTTGCTATTAGACAGGCTGGGCCAGGTTATCAACCACCTAGTAGTGAAACGCCGAAGACGACACAATTAGAAGATCTGAAAGTGGATGTAGATGGTTGTCTCAAAACCATAAGAGAAAGTTGGGAATTCTCTGGATGCACACTTATGAGTGATAGTTGGCAAGATGGGAGGGGTCGTCCTCATATTAATGTGTTGGTTGCATGTCCGAAAGGGGTGCGGTTAGATAAGTCTATTTGTGTTGTTGATCATGTCAAGGATGGTCCATTTTTATTTGACTTTATTTCTAAATGCATTGAAGAAATAAGTCCTAAAATGTGATCCAGTTCATTGCAGACAATGCAGCCAACTATAGAGTTGTAGGGAAAGTGATTGAGAACAAATATCCCCATATTTTTAAAGCCACTTGCGCAGCTCATTATATAAATCTTATGTTCAAAGACATTGATGATTTTGAACATGTAAAACCAACAATTGCAAATGCTAGATTTATTGCTAGATTCATGTACAGGCATCAACATGTCTTATAGATCGGATGAGGAAGCAAACAGATGGAAGAGAGTTAAAAAGGCCAGGGACAACATGATTTGCAACTAACTTTTTGTGTTTATTCTCCATTTTATCTCAAGAGCAGCCTTTGAGATTTGTGCTAGACTCTACTGAATGGGGAGAACTCCCTCAATCTAAAAGCGAGGAGGGTAAGCAAATTGAACATATTATACAGGAACATGAGTTTTGGGCTATAGGTAAAGCAACTATCAGTGCCATTGAGCCTATTGTGAGGGTGTTGGGGCTAAATGATAGTAATGGATCTACTACTGGTTATATCTATGAGGTATTGGACAGGGCCAAGGAAGTTATTAAAATAGTGTTCAATGGTGAATCAGATTTGTATACACCTTACTGGAAAGTTATAGATGAAAGGTGGACAAATATGTTACATAATCCGATTCATGTTGTTGCTGCTTATCTGAAGCCTGAGTTCCATTATGAAAAACGAATCGACATAGATTCAGAGATAAAGCAAGGGTTGAACACAGTGATTCTAAGAATGCTTGATGCGTTTGACATGTCCAAAGTTACACTACATACGAGCTTCGTGATTATCTTTGGATTTTGACATTTTCAACCAACTTGTTGATTCCCTCTCTCATAAACATCCAGGTATGAAACATTCCATTAGAAACATTTCATTATTTGTTTGTATTAGTACTACAAATATACTATTTATTTCTAACACACTTTTCCCTCAATAGGAGTTTGGTGGGATATGTATGGCGGGGAACTCCCTATTTCCAAAAGTTGGCTATATGACTACCCAGCCAACCATGCATGTATAAGAAACTTGAGTGCTTTTGATACGGCTCACACAATAAAATGAAACCGGCTTGAACCAAAGAAATTGCATGACTTGGTCTATGTTAGAATGAATTTGCATCTAATGAATACCACTACTGCAAAAGAAAAGGCCGATGCAAAGCCCAATGATCTTGAAAAGATCAATGCTTTCAATAATGATTTTTACTTATGAGTATGGATGTGTTGATCAAGAGGAAGCTAGTGATGAAGAAGAGGCTGACGTTGAAGACAATGAAATTACAAATTAGACTATAGAGGACTTCGCTGCAGGCCTAGACTCATAGTCGTACTAGCTTCCTTTCAGTAATGAGTTGTAAAAACTGATCTATTTTGGTCTTGTAATGAATTGATTGACTCTTTTGCATCATTTTGTGGTTTATATTATGTTGAATCTCTAATATTTACAAACATTGATATTATGTCGCTGATGTTGAAAATCTGGTATGCAAGTTACTTCCTCAGTTCTTCCATCTTTGAATTGTAAACGATTCTTTTCTACAATCTACATGTATGTATGTGTGCATGTGTGTGTACGTGTATACACACACACACACACACACACACACACACACATATGTATATGATAGCCGGTTTATTTCCGATTTACTCCCAAATAGTTGAAAGAACTTTGACCGAATCTTATAGATGTTTTCCCAATTTTTCCCAATTTTTTCAGAATCCCATTTTAATCGGCCAGCAAAAAAGTTGTTGAATGCCAAATTTTTTACTATGAGATTGCATACCAATAATAGAGTTGAATGGAAAAGAATGATCATGTAGACAACCCACCATGGTTGAGAACAATGTTTTAAAAAGTGTGAAGCGTGAGGCGAGAGCCTAACGAGCTTGTACGTGCTTGAGCACCAGTCAAGCACCTTTTCAAAATTGAATCCTTGATTTGAATGTCTTTATTTCCAAAATTATACACTAATATATGATGTTGCATTAGTTTTTAGCTACTTCACACATTTAATCTCATTATTGCATAACTAAATATCTAAGTTACATTGTTATTGTCATCTTAGCCTCATTCTTAACGATGTTGGGTTCAGCTTCATGGGTATTTTTTTCCTATTCAGCTCTGTTATGGGTCATATTATTGTTAAGGTGTACCGATTGACCATCTACCCCTACAAACTCTCCCGAAGTTAATTTCAGCCCACCTCTCCCTCTTTTTTTGAAAATATTATGTTTTCGTCTAAGTAATAGTTTCTACTTGCATACAGTACTAAACAGTGATCAGTGTAGTACACTAGTATTGCCGTATAGCCTTGGTAATAAAAAACCCGCCTTGAGGCTCTCGAGGCTTACGCCTCTTGGCGAGGCTATCCCAAATGCGCCTCGAGGCTTACGCCTCGGTGTCTTGGACTAAGGCTTACGCCTCACAATGTCTGAGGCCCGCCTCAAAGCACTGAGGCTTTGAGGCTTAGCTGAGGCGCACGCCTCAATTCTGGATGACAATGTCTTATGTTAACCACCAAATTATCTACTCTTAAGATTATTACAAACACTTTCTTAAAAAAATCAGAGTTCTTGTAGTTAATTGTTATTGTTCATAAACAAATATTTAATCATCATTTTCTGAGTGACATCTTTCAATTTGATTGTTAAATTTCTCTTTGTTTGCTACCTTCTTATTCACTATGTTAGTGAATTTAATATCACTGCTAACTAGTTTTGGTTCCTCATTCCTACTAATTTGAAATTCTATCTCCTTTAGTTTTCCATCGACATCTTTTATTCTAGTAATATAAAGAATTGCTATCTTGTTATTTTTTACAAATTTATTTTGGTACTATGGTGGGTCTTTAGTCTCTATTATCATTATTAAGTTACAGAATTAATATCTATTTCTTATTCTTGTGCTTGTACATACCTATTTTTGTTATACACACATTCATATACATAACACATAAATTTATATATGTAAATACATGTATAAGTTTATTTTTTACGACCGCCTCACATATTTTGAGGCTTGCGCCTCGCCTCGCCTCACCAAGACAAAAACGTCTCGTTACACCTCACGCATTTCGCAACCGTGCGTATAGCTTTACTAAATTAAATTTAAAGCTCTTGAATATTGCATTCGTACATGAACATTGTATTATTTACTATATTATATTTTGTCCACAGTCTATACTAGTTACGAAGTTTGTATTATGCCATTACGCAGAACTGATAATAAAGTATATAAATAATGCATACTTGGGCATTTAGATGGTATTTATATACAGTAGATAACTACCTCAATATCTATATCTCTATTAATACTACATACATAAAGAAGAAGGAAATAGCAGAATACAATAGATTAGAGGAATAAGATATTTCGAGGAACAACGCATTTTTCGCATCCTTAATGGATAGCCTTACCTTTTTAGTCTTTGATTTAGGCCCAAAATCACCTCACATTACAGTGGGCATAGGAGCGCACCAAGGACTGCTTCTGAGATCCTAGGAAGCTGTGACACTTGAGCGGGAGCCTAGCCCAGTTTTTAAAATACAGTGGCTGAGAATAAGGCTTGGATGATGAAGATGACAGTCATATTGTTATACACTTACTGCTTCTATAACTCTAATGTATCTGAATTAAACTAACAGTCTCCAATTGTTTACTTTCGTGTCATGTTGTAAACTACCATTAAGTACTTTCTTCATCTTCTTCTAGTAGTCCTCAAACATAGTCATACCTTTTTAACATCCATGGCTTTAATTGGGATTTTAGAATGTCGGTAGTCAGATGGTTATTGTTTCCAATCCTAAATTGTGTATGTGATTTTAAGTTTGAGTATCATTTTGTATGACTATTTTGTCCTGTATGATATGTGAGGTTATGAATTGTTCTTGTGAATCCTTTGACTTTTTAGTTTCATACTTGAACTGTTTCATATTTTGTTTATATTATAAATATATTAAAATATTTATGACATCACTGCTGGTGCAGCAGTTGAACCGATCGGACCGTCGATTGAATGCCTTGCAAAAAGTTAATAAACGACTAAGAATGCTAGTCGCCCCTAGAGTCAGACCCAACGGCAAGGCGCCTTGACGAGTATGAACCTGGAAGGTCCCAGGGCTGAGCCATTTTTTCTCCAGTTGAGACTACACGCAAAAGAATTGTCTAGTATGGGTATACAATTTCCGGTGATTTGGCTTTAGATGAATAAATATGCACAATTCAAGGAACCTGCAGACGCCTTTCAGTCAACATGGCATCCTTAAATTTGAAAGCAGCTTGAATAACTGTTAAACTATGACCCGCCAGCTGGAGTGAAGTTAAAAGTATTAGATCATTGCATGTAGAGCAAATGTAAGGTTGTCAAAAGCAATCCAACACTTTTCTCTATAGCTCTATGGTGTAGCTGGGAGGAGAGAAGTACCGGAGTTTTATCTGGAAAACAACAAGCTGTAACACAGACGGCTTTTTACATCATAAACGATGGGGACAGAGGGGCAATGGGTGGGTACTGGGTAGCCGGTTGTTTTTAAGGTTGATGGGTCATAAGAGCACACATCACCAAAAGGATCATATATGTGAGTTGGTGGAAGTGGAACAAGGTGCAATCAACCTTGTTCCCTCACAGTGAAAGTTCAGTTTTCTGCTTAATCCACAAGTTTTGTTTCCTCAAGAGAAAATGGTAGCAATTATATAAATGAATTTTGAAACTGCAAAATCTTAAATGGAGACATCGTAGGCAGTAGCCTCCTCGGGGAACGATATCCAAGCATTTGGAACCTTAGTTTGTCAATATTATTAATTTAGCCACAAAAGGGTCAAAGGTGGTAAGTCGTTGCCTTTAGAGGTGGGTGGGTCTGTTTTATAAGTAATAACACCCATCACTAGAGGACCATATGTGGAACAAGGTCACCTCGACCTTGTTTCCCTGCAGTGAGGTTCTTTTTTCTGTTTTGATCCACAAGTTTTTCTTCCTCCAAGAAAAAAAATGGGAATTACATCAACTAAATTACAAACAGCAATATCACTGTACATTCTAGGCAGTGGCCTCCTCAGGCGAGCAGTAACCCACATTTTGGAACTTTTTGTTGTTTTTAATATTACAAATGCTACAAAATCAAATATCAAGCAGTGACCCGAACTGTTGGTCGAATGTCTCAAAAAGACGAGAAAAGGGTATTCAAAACAGAAGTATGCCACACCAGGACAGATACATAACAGCAACAGAGCAGAAATGAAAACGAACTCTACGGTACAGACCTATCGATGGCTTTGGTGTCGAGCCTGGATAGGAACCCCGCGTAGGCCTGATTGGAGCGGACAAACTCCACGTCCTCGTCAGAGACATGTATTTCGTCGTCCCTTATCTCCGGTGGAAGGTCGGGTGGAAGGATTACCTTCTTCTTCTTCCCCATTCCTCAAGTTCGGCCTGCTCGAGCCAACAAGGCTTTGGGACAGATGCAGATGAACAGCGTGAAAGCGGCCGGTCGTGGGGCTTTTGGAACAGAGGAAGGACTGTTTTGCAGCCGCCCCGCCGAGGCCGGTACTAAACCCTGGTGGAGTTGAGCTGCGTTTGGAATGTGCTGAAAAATTAGATACGGGAGCGGAAAGGGGAAAGGGAAGGAAATTACTAAAAATTGATAATCAGTAAAGGACTAAGAGAAATTTTATAAAACAACCAATAAAAGTATAATTTATTTATTTAGATAATCGATTGACTAATGTAATATCTTTTTGATATAAACAATGATAATAATCTTTCATTACGTTTCATTTCATACATAAAAAGTATAAAACTATTATACATATAGGATGATGCCATTAGTTACTTGGTGAGAAATGAATTCAGTGAGAATTTATTTCGTGAAATAAAAAAAAGAGTGAGAAATAATTCAAGCGAGGGAGCTAATTCTTTGGTAAAAGTTTGGTTCTTAGAGCTAGTTGGATGTACATACCATTTTAGGTAGTAACAGAAGTTTTGGAAGGATAGTACCATCCCTAAAAACAGGTTGTGATTGAGAACCACCTATAGTGTGAACCTCTTATCCCCCTCATCTATGTGCACGATGGAGGAACGTGTAAATTTCACACCAAGGTCGAGCTATTTGCCAAGATAAGGGTGGTTGAAGCACACCATCGAGAAGTTTCAACCTAGGTTCCTACTCTGGGGGGCTTGGGCCTCCACTGCTAAGCTACAACTCCCTCTATTTGGAAAAAAAATTGGAATGAAACGAAGTAAAATTTATTTGAGGAAAATTCTTCATGTGGAGGGAAAATAAGTTGTCGACGATGAATGTTAGTTGAACAAAAAATCCAATGAAAAGAGAATATTTTTAACAAGAATGCCTTATTATTAGATGAGAGAATTTAATTTCAACAAAATAAATGAAAAAATATGGGTAGGTGGTGAGAGAAAAATATGCTTACTTTACCATACCCTACACTTTATGGATTATTGGTAAACATGTAATACCCTACCCATCTATAATCCTACTTGAAATGGAACTGACACTTGTTGTGTAAAGGTAAGCCCCAAGGTTGTAGGGCAAACTAGACAAAAAAACATACGTCGTTAGATGATATGTTGATTCTATATTATATATCTAGTTTGTTGGTATGTATGGCCAAAGAGTCAATCATATGATCATTGTAATGGCATAACTTATAAATGATTTAATTAATAATAATAAGGCAATTACTTTATTCTATTTTGTTTAGTTATGAGATAGTGATGTAACATAATAAATGTCTAAAGAATGACGATACTCGGTGACATATGTCTTCAGGTTTAGGACCTGAATAATGAGATCATATATATTACAAGAGCACATACATTCTTGTTATGTCCTTAGTCAGTTATTACTGTGGAAGTATAATAGACAACAGTAATATATAAAACTAGAGTGTGTATTGGTTGATGACAGAATCTCATCAGTCATGATATGTGATACCAAATCGAACACATAGATACTTGTTAGAGAATAGTTTATCGGACAGACCCACCTTGAGAGTGATATACGGAAACTATTACATGGTAGTCAGAATCATCTCTCATAGTGTTGGTGGTGATTGTGGTTCTTAGACCTGAAATCACTACACTCGTCACATGTTGTTCGACGTACTTTAACATCATCCACCTTGACCTTGAATAAGGGTTGCCATAAAGGTGATGTGTGGGTACACTATGACACATGGGTATGAATGTGAGTGATGTAGATGGAATTTGTCCCTCCTACAGGGGTATGATATCATAGCCACTTGACAAGAGAGACTGAGAAATGCATGGCCATGCTCATGTGACTCAATATATGATATTGAGCTTACACATATCTCAGATTGTCTGCTCTAGTTCAAAAAACATGGATTAACTGTTGAAGAGGATGACGATTCCATACCTTAAGTTCATTCTGGATATCAGTGACAAAGGAACTATACAAGCATTGTAACACCAATCACAGATTATAGGTTGAAATTATTCTCTAACTTTTCAATTACTTGGGTAGCAATGATATGTTACTAGATACCGCTCATTGCTTATGATGCCAATTAGTTACGGAAATTCACTGCCAACGTAAATTGGAACCTATAGGGTCACACGTCACACACATAGGATACACTTGGAATAGGACTTTATTCATGAACACTGTTTAACTTGATTACTAAAGTGTTTAGGTATTCGGATTAAACAACAATTGACTAATTGGATTATGAACTGACCGGTTCAAGTGTTGAACCGGTCGGTTGGAGTGTAAGGTTGATTGAAATTGTATTGGCTGAATATTAGTTGAATTACGGCATGAACCGACCAGTTCACTAAGTGAACCGATCGGCTCAAGGTCATGAACGACCGGTCCTTGTGATGAACCGCTTGGTTCATGTGATGAATAGCCTGGTTCATTGATCAGTTCGATTGGATCAAGGATTAGTGTTGACGTCATGTTGTGCATCAAATCAGATATTATTTGTGTGGGCTCTGATCTCCAAACCATGATATAAACACGATTAAAACTTAGCGGAAGCGAATCGGTAATCAGCGGAAGGCAAAAATCACGGGAAATTAAAACTTTTCGTGACAAGAGCTTGAATCCATAAAAGCTTCTTTCATAAGGTGAGGTAAACTGTTTACATCTCAGGATAATTACTTCTTGAGTAATTATATACATCAAGATACAAAATCTCAAGATCACTATACAAAAGACTCCAAGACCTGAGAGTACAGAGGACACATAGGACTGACTCTAACTACACCATATGGCAGGACAATCTCCACCTGAGATTACTGCTGCCCCTGATGCTGCTGCTGAGACTGATCACCTGTAGGCTGGTTCCTTCGTCTCCGACGTCCACCTAAAAAGTTGAAGCCTACGGGGTGAGACAATTATACATAATTGTCACAGCGAGAGTTATAACTCTTTGCCAGAAGCTTTATTATAACATCAAAGAATATTTTAAGCAGTAAAGCCTTCAAAGTATTCTATAACAGTTGCAGGTATAACAAGATCTCTATAATTTAGGAGATGTGGAAAATATAAACATTATTGTAAGGTAACATCAATCAACTAACTTGGAGTCATCTCTAACAAGTTGTACTACATGGTTGATTATGTTTTACAAACAACATTATGCCCTGTGGAGATGAGGCTTACCACTCATACTCCAACTGATCGCTGAGAAGCCGCATCAGTATCATACATAGGTCATTAAGAGAGCCAGATTCTCATGACCTTCACCTTCCTCAGTCAGTAATAGGATCACTTGTAGGACATCTCGTGTCTCTACTTAATATAGCTCACCAGGGTAAACTGGTCCTTCGCTATTCTAGAGTCACAGTGGCGTTCTGTACTCTCTTCGTCATCAGGAGGTTTCATATTTACCTACCACTGATACGGATATTTGTGCTTTCTTCGTCATCAGGAGGTTTCATGTTTACCTATCACTGATACGGTATGAAAATATAGTGAAGGATGGATGGATTCCACATCTACATCACTTTCCTACACTAGGATGTAAGGTTCTACACATCCATGTACCCCACATACTCAAAAGTATGTGCTCCAGGAGTTCCCTGAGGAATACCTGTTTCACCATCACTTAATCTCTGACAATGATGGATCTATGATCAGGGCTCTACATTATACTTGATTAGTTAGGTACATTCAGTATTCTTTAACAGCATACATTGTTCTTCAAACAATAACAGTAGCATAGCAGTTATAAAAGAAGAATACTAAATGTAACAGGCCTAACTCATATCAGTCATCATTTCTCATTATCCTCATCTCAAGTCATTTCTAAGGCATGACTTTGATGGTATTCATGGCTCTCACAGCCCATTATCAGTATAGGATGCCACTGACAAGACATCAGATTACTTTACTTATTCATAAGGCTAACAACATGCCTTCAATGAATATAACATCATCATCCATACCTAGATATGATTACCTTCATATCAGAACCTGCATGGTTAATACAACTGATAAAGGTAATACAAAAATGAGGAATATCCTTCCTACTCTTGTCATAAGAGTTTAAATCTCTAATTCTTATCAAATAGAGTTTAATATTCAGAAGCATGACATTACCCTTGAATTAGGGTTTACTATTCTCATTACATGTCATCACCCTTGAATTAGGGTTTACTATTCACATTAAGGTGAATTGAACTCATAACATCATCATGTATGAGTAACATCTTCATTGATGATCTTAGTTTAGTTAAAAGTTCGTCATTTATCATAATTAGGGTTTCTATGATCTCACACAGGTGGATCATACCCTAATTATGCTCATTTCTGTGTATAGGGGATGCTTCAATTGAGTTTCCACTTAAAAAGGGTACTTTCTCTCTCTAGAAGTACTTTCTCTCTCTAGAAGTACTTTCTCTCTCATCATAAGGTTAGGTGATGTCAACATCACCCTAGATCAGGTCGGATTAAGTCATCATAGGCTAACATGGCTAAAACATCATCATCATGTGATTAGGGTTTGAATTGAGCAAGATATAACTCAATTGGCCCTTCAGGGGTATTTTGGTAATTCACCCCATTGATCATCATCATGGTCCAAACCTTAGTCAATTAACCCCCTAATATCCTAGGTTGTCATTAGGGTTCGATTAGGGCAACATTGGACCATTTATATCATCAATTGATTGAATGAAGTCAACCTTGAATCACATTGATTGATTTCAATTATCAACCTTCAATCGAATTGAGATCATTTGAAAGTGTTGACCGTTTGCCCACTTTGACTTTCCAAGACCGCGAGCCCTCTTCTATCTTCAAGACCGCGAGCCTCCTTAGGCTTCAAGACCGCGAGCCTCTTCAAGTGGTTCAAGACCGTGAAGATCAAATTGAAGTTGAGACCGCGAAGAGATGTTGACCGTTTGCCCATCTTGACCTCAGGACCGCGAGGCCCTTCGCGGTCTTGAGACCGTGAGCCCCCTCACGGTCTTGAGACCGTGAGACCTCTCACGACCTTGAGACCGCGAGCCTCCTCACGACCTTGAGACCGCGAGCTCACATGGTCTCAACCTCTTGGACCATCAACAAGATTCAAAGATACAACCAATAATGTCAACTCATGTTGAAGCCCTCAAAAGGTCAGAGCCATGTTGACCACTTATGGATTGGGTTAACTTAGATTATGCTTTACCACTTGGTCATTCAATTGACCCTTAATGGTTGACCAATTAGGGTTGAAGTCGATTCAATTAGGGTCTATCAATGTTCACCCATCAGCACTCAACAATGTGCATCAACACAAGGTTGAACCCTTCAATTGAGCTCCAATTGGGCCCAAACTTGGCCCAAACGGTCTTGAGGTCATGTGGGTGGACCCCACATGGTCTTGAGACAGTTTTCCCAAGATTTCATTAAAATCTAAGGTGATTTGATAGAGATTGAACCATGATTGGGTCACTAAATCAGTATTTTAATCAATTGATAACTTATTTGCAATTGGGTCCTCAATTGGTCAAAATACTTAACCCTAGACCTTCAAACGGTCTTGGGTGATTGTCCTCTCAGTCTTGAGACCGTTTGGATGAGTTCCAAACGGTCTTAAGACCGTTTGCCCATCCAATTTTGGATTCTAGTGCAAATTCATCAAGGTCTGACCCATTGAGTTGATGATCATGTCAATATTTTATTGCAATGTAATTTGGTGTAATTGTACCTTCAATTGGTCAACTAATCTTGACCCCAGACCTCCAAACGGTCATGGTTGATTGCCCTCACGGTCTTGATACCGTTTGGGTGACCCCTAAATGGTCTTGAGACCGTTTAGGTCAATCAACCCTAAAAACCCTAATTAGGTCACCATAATTTCAGTACTGATTTTATCTAGGGTTAGCCCTAGTATTCACCCTTCAACTCTTAGACCGTTTGGAATTAGACCATTAAACTTGGTGAGTTGTTAATTAACATTATTTTGAACAGTAATATCATACGGTCAACGCTTAGTCAACGACCTTACACGGTCTTGAGACCGTTTGCCCAAAAAGGCAATTTCAGACCGTTTGAAAATCAGGAATAAATTCAAATAAAGTTGTTACTTAAAAAGGTCATATCTCCCTATTACCTTGGAGTTAGCCTCCCAAATTTTGAGGGTAATTAGCCTATATAATTAGGAACAAATTTCTTATACGGTCCACGCTCGGTCAATGGGGACAAACGGTCTTGGAGACCGTTTTCCCTGTCGTGGTCTCGAGACCGTTTGCTCACCTCGCGGTCTTGAGACCGAGAGAGCAAACTGGTGGGACCGTTTAAGGAAGTGAAAAGCGGTGGGTTTTTCTTGGAAATCACGCCTTCATCTCCTAGCTCAAGAACAGTACGAATATCCCATGGATTTGCTTGCAAAATAGCAGGGAAAAGTAGGGAAACACTAAGAGCTATCATCAAAATGCATATAAAGATGCACATAGTAAAGCATGGGTTTAGAGTTATAAAACCCGCCTAAAGCTTGCTTCTTGAGCTCCAAGCTTTCAAGCTCCAAGATCTAATGGCGTCCTTGAGTTCTTACAGGTTGGCCAAGGTGAAAACTCCAAGGAAGGATGAAAAGAGACGGCTAGAAAGGTAGGGTTTCAAGAGTTAGCCATGAAGATGACCTTGAATTCGAGTTTTAACCATGGAATTAGGCAAGAAGAGGGGTTTAAACCTACCTTGCACCCCTTGGTCGTCCTCCTTAGATCCAAGGCAGTCCTTGGTCGTCTTTGGTGAAATGAAACAGTAAGAGAACGAAGGGTAAGTTCCCTTGCAACTAAGGGAAGGAGGGCTTATATACATGGGGTAGGATTTTCAACATTAATTCATAAGTTGTCCATAATTCCAACTAGGTCCTTCCTTCTTTACTTGATCGTCCCTTCCTCTTTATTCTAAGGACAACCTTCTCTTAAGGTATTAGGAAAAGAAGGTAAAGGAGAGAAAGCTAAGAATGAGGTACATACATAAAGAGATATTACACATATACCCTGATTATTCAATCACAAGGCATATCTCATAACTTGATAATTCAATTGAGGTGACTTCCTCATCATTTCTTCTATTAATGATGGCAAGAGTCTAAAAAGATACATTAGATGACATATTTCACAATTTCTATCCCTTAATTTGGGTAAACTGCATTTTACCCCAAACTAGGGTTTCAAGCACCGGGATTGCTTCCACAGCTGCACCTTGGTGCCCTAGCTTGGGAAATCCCTCAAACTTTACCAAAAAGATTCTCATGATGTCTCAACATCAGAGGAACATCTCAACATGTGCAAATTGCAAGCTAACCCTTTTAACTGGGTAAATTGCACATAGGTCCCTGTATATCAAAACAATGCTACAACTTTAAATAAAAGGAGCAAATACTTGAAATATACGTTTCTGAGAAACTTAATTACATGCTCAGAGTTAATCACAAGGATTTAATTACATATTTAGGCAAAACACCTAGGGTTGACTCATAACCCAGGTCAGGGATGTTACAAATTATCCACCCCTTACAAGGATTTCGTCCCCGAAATCGATAAAACATACTACGAGAAAAGGGCAGGATACTTCCTTCTCATCTCATCCTCTAACTCCCAAGTGGCTTCTTCAATACCATGATGGTTCCAGAGGACTTTCATAAGACTTATATCTTTCTTCTTTAACTTTTTAATTCATTTATCAAGGAATGACACTGGTCCCTCCTCATAGGATATGTCATCATTCAATTCTACCTCCATAGGTTGTAGAACTGACTCGGTGTCTGGGTGACATTTCTTCAGCATAGAAATGTTAAACACATGATGTAACCTCTGTAATTCTGGGGGAAGCTCTAGTTTATATGCTACTTTCCAATCCGTTCAATGATTGGATAAGGCCCCATATATCTAGGAGCTAACTTCCCTTTCCTTCCAAAACGAAGGACCCCTTTCCAAGGTGAGACCTTAAGATACACTCTGTCTCCAACCTGGAACTCTAAGGGTCTACGACGTTTGTCAGCATAAGATTTCTGCCTATCCTGAGCAGTCTTAATCTTATGTTGTATAACTTTAATCTTTTCCGTGGTTTGCTGCACCAGGTCATGACCTAACAACTGGTGCTCACCAGTTTCAAACCAACACAAGGGTGATCTACAACGTCTACCATATAAGGCTTCATAAGGTGCCATATCAATACTATGCTGATAGCTATTGTTATAGGAAAACTCTATCAAGCTTAGGTGTAGATCCCAACTTCCGGTGAACTGGAGAACACATGCTCGCAACAGGTCTTCTAAGGTTTGTATGGTCCTTTCCGACTGTCCATCAGTCTGTGGATGAAAGGCCGTACTAAACCTTAGCTTGGTGCCTAAGGCTCCGTGCAACTGTTCCCAAAAACGACTTGTAAACTGAGGACCTCTGTCAGAAACTATTGTGACAGGAACTCCGTGCAAACGCACTATCTCTTGAACATACAACTCTGATAACCTTTCAGCAGAGTAGGTTATTTTGACAGGTAAGAAATGTGCTGTCTTAGTCAACCTATCAACAATTACTCAAATGGAATCATGTCCTTTGCTTGTCCTGGGTAGGCCAACAACAAAGTCCATGGTCACATGGTCCCACTTCCACTGTGATATGGGTAAAGGTTGCATTGTTCCTGCAGGCTTCTGATGTTCAGCTTTAACTTGCTGACACACGGGACACCTCAGAACAAACTCTGCAATGTCCTTTTTCATCCCAGGCCACCAATACAGATCCTTCAAATTCCGATACATCTTGGTGCTCCCTGGATGCATAGCATACATGGAAGAATGGGCTTCTTCCAGGACTAATTTCCTCAAGTTGTCCACATCCGGCACTATCATTCTTCCATTATAACAAGCTACTTGATCTTTTGAGTCATGAAAACCATCTTGCTTCTCATTTCCATACTCAGATCTTATATGTTGAACTGCAGCATCACCTAGCTGTGCCTCTTTAATCTGCTCCCTTAGGGTAGGTTTAATATGCATCTCAGCCAACAAACCGGCTAGCAATGACACCTTCAACTGTACATTGTCTTGCCTTAAAGAGATAAGCATATCTCTTCTAGAGCATACTAAAGAGTTTAGTTGTGCTCTATTCATGGTTGATGTTGTTGATTTCCTACTTAAGGCATCTGCAACAACATTGGCCTTGCCTGGATGGTAATTAATTGTACAGTCGTAGTCCTTGATTAATTCCATTCAGCGACGTTGCCTCATGTTGAGCTCATGCTGAGAGAAGATATACTTAAGGTTTTTGTGGTCTGTGAAAATCTGGAATGTTTCTCCGTAGAGATAATGCCTCCAGATCTTCAAAGCATGAACCACAACAGCTAACTCCAGATCGTGTGTTGGATAATCAAGGACTAGCTGTCGGGAAGCAAAAGAAATCACTTGTTTATCCTGCATCAACACACATCCTAGTCCGTTCTTGGAAGCATCACAGAAAACTATATATCCTTTTCCTTGTTCAGGTAGCACTAGCACAGGTGCACTTGTCAACCTCTCCTTCAGCAACTGGAAAGATTGTTGACACTTATCACTCCAAGAAAAAGGAACGTCTTTCCGGGTTAACTTGGTCAAAGGTAAAGCTATAGAACTAAAGTTCTTAATGAACCTTCGATAATAGCCAGCTAACCCCAAGAAACTTCGAATTTCCGTCGGTGTCTTTGGTTGTTCCCATTGTAGAACAGATTCTACCTTTGTAGGGTCAACACAAATTCCCGAGGCGGATATTACATGTCCAAGAAAAGATACCTCCGGCAGCCAGAACTCACATTTGCTAAACTTAGCGTACAACTTATGTTCTCTTAGCAAGGTCAAAGCTTGGCGAAGATGCTGCTCATGCTGCTGAGCATCCTTACTATAAATCAAAATGTCATCTATGAAGACGACAACACACTGATCAAGGAAAGGTCGAAAAACTCTATTCATGAGTTCCATAAATGCAGCCGGTGCATTGGTTAGTCCAAGCGACATAACCGTGAACTCATAGTGACCATATCTTGTCCTAAAGGCAGACTTGGATATGTCACTATCCTTAATACGGAGTTGGTGATATCCATACCTCAAGTCTATCTTTGAAAAGATTGTTGCACCACGCAACTGGTCAAAGAGATCATCAATCCTCGGTAGAGGATACTTATTCTTTATTGTTACTTTATTGAGTTGTCTGTAATCAATGCACAACCGCATTGACCCATCTTTCTTTTTAACAAACAAGACCGGAGCACCCCAAGGTGAAGTACTCGGTCGGATAAAACCTCTCTCAAGTAGCTCTTGAAGCTGTTTCTTGAGTTCTGCCATCTCGGCAGGCGCCATTCTATACGGAGTTTGAGCTATGGGTTTCGTATCTGGGATCAGATTAATTTCAAAATCAATCTCCCGAGGTGGTGGTATACCAGGAAGTTCTTCAGGAAACACATCCTCGAATTCCCTGACTATGGGAACTTCAGCAGGATTGGTCCTTTCCTTGGTAACATCTACCACATGGGCTAAGAATGCATAACATCCTTGCCTCAACAGCTTATCAGCAACCATAGCTGACACAAGACAGGTGGGCAGAATCTTTCTTTCACCTTGAAAGATCCATGTGTTGCTTTCATTAGCAAACACAGCCAACTTGGACTCACAATCCAAGACAACTCTATACCTTTCTAAGGTATCCATCCCAAGGATTATATCAAATCCCTGCATATCAAGTGGTATAAGATCCACTTGAATGCGATGGTCAGAAAAGAAAAGGATGCAGGAAGAACATACCTCCTGCAAAACGGCAGACCCACTCAACGGAGTCTCTAACAACAAACTATCTGCTCTATGACTAACAGTCACATTGCAGTTACGAATCATTTCATGAGTGATGAAAGAGTGCGTAGCACCCGGATCAATCAGAACGGATACAACACAGGATGTAGACATATCAGAATATAAAAATTTCATCTGACTTGCCACTACCCGTGGATTGACCACTGCCTCAGGTGGGTTCATAGCATAGAATCTCGCAGTCGCCTGGTGTTGAGGTGGTGCTGATGATCCAGCTTGAGACGCTTGTCCACGTCCTCGAGCTGCTCCTTGATGTTGTCTATTCTGAGATCCCTGTTGATTCTGTCTCGGGGTTTGTTGTGTCACACCGACAGGCCTAGAACGGCAATCCTTCATCAAGTGTCCCACCTTACCACAGTTGTAGCAACTCCTCCCCTGTTGTTGTGGTCTGGGTGGTCCAGTGACTGACTCAGATGCAGAACTGTGCATCCCTTGAAGCGGTTGACTCCGTCCTCTACCTCTGCTTGGTGTCCATTGAGTTTGAAAACTCGATCTGGGTGGTGGGGGTTAGGTGCAGAGAATCTAGGTTTCTTGGAATCCCTAGATGAAAAACCCTGGAACTGTGGATATCTTTTATGGGTTTGTCTTTTCTCAATCACATATCTCTCTATCCTTCGGACTGACTCAACGAAGGTAGATAATCTCTCTCTATTTTCTAAGGCAGACACAGGGGTTGACATATCAGAATTCAAACCCTTTTCGAATCTTCTGATTCTTTCCTCGTCCGTAGCAGCCATGTGCGGACAGAACCGCAACAACTCCATGAACTTAGCTTCATACTCACTAATGTTCATCATACCCTGCCTTAGTTTCTCAAACTGAGAGATCTTATCATCTAGGAAGGTCTTTGGAAAATATCTATTGATAAATTCCCGACGAAACTCTTCCCATGAGAACTCTACTCCAGGTCTCTTCTGCTCTTCCATGTACCACCAGTGACCAGCACTGCCTTTGAGAAGATAGACAACATGTCTAACCTTCTCAGCTTCCGGAATCATAAGAATCCTGAAAGCCTTCTCCAACTTTGTCAACCATAAGTCAGCATCTGCAGGGTCGGCAGTTCCGAAGTACTCGGTAGCTCCGACATGACGAAGTCGTTCGAATGTCTTACCAATACCTTATGCTTCAGGCTGGTCAGGTGCCCTAGGTGTAGGAATGGGCATCCTGTTGGTTATATGTGTCATGGCAGTCATGAACTGCCCGAACATCGTCTGTACAGCTGGATCACTCATGTCAGCTGGGTCGAACTGGGGTGGCTCTCTTGGCGACTCAGGTGCAGGTTGTTCTATTCTCAGAACTCTTGTACCGCCTCGAGGTGCACTAGCACTACTCTCTGCCACGTGCTCATCACGATGTTCTGACATTCTTATGTATCTTCTTCTCCTGAGGAGCAGAAGATTCTATTAGATGAGGAAGGAGTACTAAAGGTAGACTCGACATCCTAAGTCCTATGCCTCTGTAGACTCAACTGAACCTGGAGCTCTGATACCACTAGTTGTGGGCTCTGATCTCCAAACCATGATATAAACACGATTAAAACTTAGCGGAAGCGAATCGGTAATCAGCGGAAGGCAAAAATTACGGGAAATTAAAACTTTTCGTGACAAGAGCTTGAATCCATAAAAGCTTCTTTCATAAGGTGAGGTAAACTGTTTACATCTCAGGATAATTACTTCTTGAGTAATTATATACATCAAGATACAAAATCTCAAGATCACTATACAAAAGACTCCAAGACCTGAGAGTACAGAGGACACATAGGACTGACTCTAACTACACCATATGGCAGGACAATCTCCACCTGAGATTACTGCTGCCCCTGATGCTGCTGCTGAGACTGATCACCTGTAGGCTGGTTCCTTCGTCTCCGACGTCCACCTAAAAAGTTGAAGCCTACGGGGTGAGACAATTATACATAATTGTCCCAGCAAGAGTTATAACTCTTCGCCAGAAGCTTTATTATAACATCAAAGAATATTTTAAGCAATAAAGCCTTCAAAGTATTCTATAACAGTTGCAGGTATAACAAGATCTCTATAATTTAGGAGATGTGGAGAATATAAACATTATTGTAAGGTAACATCAATCAACTAACTTGGAGTCATCTCTAACAAGTTGTACTACATGGTTGATTATGTTTTACAAACAACATTATGCCCTGTGGAGATGAGGCTTACCACTCATACTCCAACTGATCGCTGAGAAGTCGCATCAGTATCATACATAGGTCATTAAGAGAGCCGGATTCTCATGACCTTCACCTTCCTCAGTCAGTAAGAGGATCACTTGTAGGACATCTCGTGTCTCTACTTAATATAGCTCACCAGGGTAAACTGGTCCTTCGCTATTCTAGAGTCACAGTGGCGTTCTGTACTCTCTTCGTCATCAGGAGGTTTCATATTTACCTACCACTGATACAGATATCTGTGCTTTCTTCGTCATCAGGAGGTTTCATGTTTACCTATCACTGATACGGTATGAAAATATAGTGAAGGATGGATGGATTCCACATCTACATCACTTTCCTACACTAGGATGTAAGGTTCTACACATCCATGTACCCCACATACTCAAAAGTATGTGCTCCAGTAGTTCCCTGAGGAATACCTGTTTCACCATCACTTAATCTCTGACAATGATGGATCTATGATCAGGGCTCTACATTATACTTGATTAGTTAGGTACATTCAGTATTCTTTAACATCATACATTGTTCTTCAAACAATAACAGTAGCATAGCAGTTATAAAAGAAGAATACTAAATGTAACAGGCCTAACTCATATCAGTCATCATTTCTCATTATCCTCATCTCAAGTCATTTCTAAGGCATGACTTTGATGGTATTCATGGCTCTCACAGCCCATTATCAGTATAGGATGCCACTGACAAGACATCAGATTACTTTACTTATTCATAAGGCTAACAACATGCCTTCAATGAATATAACATCATCATCCATACCTGGATATGATTACCTTCATATCAGAACCTGCATGGTTAATACAACTGATAAAGGTAATACAAAAATGAGGAATATCCTTCCTACTCTTGTCATAAGAGTTTAAATCTCTAATTCTTATCAAATAGAGTTTAATATTCAGAAGCATGCCATTACCCTTGAATTAGGGTTTACTATTCTCATTACATGTCATCACCCTTGAATTAGGGTTTATTATTCACATTAAGGTGAATTGAACTCATAACATCATCATGTATGAGTAACATCTTCATTGATGATCTTAGTTTAGTTAAAAGTTCATCATTTATCATAATTAGGGTTTCTATGATCTCACACAGGTGGATCATACCCTAATTATGCTCATTTCTGTGTATAGGGGATGCTTCAATTGAGTTTCCACTTAAAAAGGGTACTTTCTCTCTCTAGAAGTACTTTCTCTCTCATCATAAGGTTAGGTGATGCCAACATCACCCTAGATCAGGTCGGATTAAGTCATCATAGGCTAACATGGCTAAAACATCATCATCATGTGATTAGGGTTTGAATTGAGCAAGATATAACTCAATTGGCCCTTCAGGGGTATTTTGGTAATTCACCCCATTGATCATCATCATGGTCCAAACCTTAGTCAATTAACCCCCTAATATCCTAGGTTGTCATTAGGGTTCGATTAGGGCAACATTGGACCATTTATATCATCAATTGATTGAATGAAGTCAACCTTGAATCACATTGATTGATTTCAATTATCAACCTTCAATCGAATTGAGATCGTTTGAAAGTGTTGACCGTTTGCCCACTTTGACTTTCCAAGACCGCGAGCCCTCTTCTATCTTCAACACCGCGAGCCTCCTTAGGCTTCAAGACCGAGAGCCTCTTCAAGTGGTTCAAGACCGCGAAGATCAAATTGAAGTTGAGACCGCGAAGAGATGTTGACCGTTTGCCCATCTTGACCTCAGGACTGCGAGGCCCTTCGCGGTCTTGAGACCGTGAACCCTCTCACGACCTTGAGACCGTGAGCCTCCTCACGACCTTGAGACCGCGAGCTCACATGGTCTCAACCTCTTGGACCATCAACAAGATTCAAAGATACAACCAATAATGTCAACTCATGTTGAAGCCCTCAAAAGGTCAGAGCCATGTTGACCACTTATGGATTGGGTTAACTTAGATTATGCTTGACCACTTGGTCATTCAATTGACCCTTAATGGTTTACCAATTAGGGTTGAAGTCGATTCAATTAGGGTCTATCAATGTTCACCCATCAACACTCAACAATGTGCATCAACACAAGGTTGAACCCTTCAATTGAGCTCCAATTGGGCCCAAACTTGGCCCAAACGGTCTTGAGGTCATGTGGGTGGACCCCACATGGTCTTGAGACCGTTTTCCCAAGATTTCATTAAAATCTAAGGTGATTTGATAGAGATTGAACCATGATTGGGTCACTAAATCAGTATTTTAATCAATTGATAACTTATTTGCAATTGGGTCCTCAATTGGTCAAAATACTTAACCCTAGACCTTCAAACGGTCTTGGGTGATTTTCCTCTCGGTCTTGAGACCGTTTGGATGAGTTCCAAACGGTCTTAAGACCGTTTGCCCATCCAATTTTGGATTCTAGTGCAAATTCATCAATGTCTGACCCATGGAGTTGATGATCATGTCAATATTTTATTGCAATGTAATTTGGTGTAATTGTACCTTCAATTGGTCAACTAATCTTGACCCCAGACCTCCAAACGGTCATGGTTGATTGCCCTCGCGGTCTTGAGACCGTTTGGGTGACCCCTAAACGGTCTTGAGACCGTTTAGGTCAATCAACCCTAAAAACCCTAATTAGGTCACCATAATTTCAGTACTGATTTTATCTAGGGTTAGCCCTAGTATTCACCCTTCAACTCTTAGCCCGTTTGGAATTAGACCATCAAACTTGGTGAGTTGTTAATTAAAATTATTTTGAACAGTAATCTCATACGGTCAACGCTTATTCAACGACCTTACACGGTCTTGAGACCGTTTGCCCAAAAAGGCAATTTCAGACCGTTTGAAAATCAGGAATAAATTCAAATAACGTTGTTACTTAAAAAGGTCATATCTCCCGATTCCCTTGGAGTTAGCCTCCCAAATTTTGAGGGTAATTAGCCTATATAATTAGGAACAAATTTCTTATACGGTCCACGCTCGGTCAACGGGGCCAAAAGGTCTTGGAGGCCGTTTTCCCTGTCGCGGTCTCGAGACCGTTTGCTCACCTCGCGGTCTTGAGACCGAGAGAGCAAACTGGTGGGACCGTTTAAGGAAGTGAAAAGCGGTGGGTTTTTCTTGGAAATCACGCCTTCATCTCCTATCTCAAGAACAGTACGAATATCCCATGGATGTGCTTGCAAAATAGCAGGGAAAAGTAGGGAAACACTAAGAGCTATCATCAAAACGCATATAAAGATGCACATAGTAAAGCATGGGTTTAGAGTTATAAAACCCGCCTAAAGCTTTCTTCTTGAGCTCCAAGATTTCAAGCTCCAAGCTCTATTGGCGTCCTTGAGTTCTTACAGGTTGGCCAAGGTGAAAACTCCAAGGAAGGATGAAAAGAGATGGCTAGAAAGGTAGGGTTTCAAGAGTTAGCCATGAAGATGACCTTGAATTCGAGTTTTAACCATGGAATTAGGCAAGAAGAGGGGTTTAAACCTACCTTGCACCCCTTGGTTGTCCTCCTTAGCTCCAAGGCAGTCCTTGGTCGTCTTTGGTGAAATGAAACAGTAAGGGAACGAAGGGTAAGTTCCCTTGCAACTAAGGGAAGGAGGGCTTATATACATGGGGTAGGATTTTCAACATTAATTCATAAGTTGTCCATAATTCCAACTAGGTCCTTCCTTCTTTACTTGATCGTCCCTTCCTATTTATTCTAAGGACAACCTTCTCTTAAGGTATTAGGAAAAGAAGGTAAAGGATAGCAAGCTAAGAATGAGGTACATACATAAAGAGATATTACACATATACCCTGATTATTCAATCACAAGGCATATCTCATAACTTGATAATTCAATTGAGGTGACTTCCTCATCATTTCTTCTCTTAATGATGGCAAGAGTCTAAAAAGATACATTAGATGACATATTTCACAATTTGTATCCCTTAATTTGGGTAAATTGCATTTTACCCCAAACTAGGGTTTCAAGCACCGGGATTGCTTCCACAGCTGCACCTTGGTGCCCTAGCTTGGGAAATCCCTCAAACTTTACCAAAAAGATTCTCATGATGTCTCAACATCAGAGGAACATCTAAACATGTGCAAATTGCAAGCTAACCCTTTTAACTGGGTAAATTGCACATAGGTCCCTGTATATCAAAACAATGCTACAACTTTAAATAAAAGGAGCAAATACTTGAAATATACGTTTCTGAGAAACTTAATTACATGCTCAGAGTTAATCACAAGGATTTAATTACATATTTAGGCAAAACACCTAGGGTTGACTCATAACCCAGGTCAAGGATGTTACAATTTGTCAATACAATTGCGATTAGAAAACATGATAAAACAATCGGTTTAAGGGTTGAAGAGACCGGTTCATATGCCAACTGATTGATTCACCTATGAATTGACTGTTTTATTGCTCGTAGGATGTGAAAATCTGTGAAATTCTGTCCCCTTCGACTCCCGCTCAGACTGGGAATCGTGACCTTAAACCTCATATAAATAGATGGGTATTTGGGGCTTCTCAAACACATCAGTTGCTCTAACAATTATTGTCTTCTCTGGTTGTGGTAGCCGAGAGAGCCCGAGCAAGTCCTACCTGATAAAGGGAGGGATAGCAAGGGAGAACAATTGTGGGAGAGCAAGTTGGTACTAGTATACCAATTAGAAGGGGACAACTCCTTCAGGTCTGTTCATCTAGAACAACATGAGTTCACGATGGTCCATCTGGACTACTAAAGAGGAGAGGAGGTTGTTTCCTACCACTAGGAGTACAAGGTCAAGCTATTATTTGTGGTGTTCAACCAGGAGTTGCTGCAAATAGTGTTCGAGTGTGACTTGAAGAATGGTGCACACTACATCGAGAGAATTCTCACTGGACTTGCTCCAGAGTCATATATTACCTCAAAACTATTCTTCCCATTATATAGTTATTGACATGGTCTATTGTCTAAAGGGGAATATGGTAGTTAAATTTTTTCCCTAATGCCTGCTTTGTCGCCATATTTCCCTACAATGGTATCAGAGCCACGTCAATTTACTATGCATTGGGATTTAATCATTATGATCATATTTTAGTTTTCTTCTTTTGTTTTCTGCATACAATGTGAATATTTAAAATGATTAATCTACATATTTGATTAAATACCACATATAATCCCAAGTAAAATATATATGATATGATATGATATGTATGCAATTTACACACATCGCCCTAAAAGTTGGTTTTGATGGTAGATGTGAAGCATGGTTATGGCCAATAAATCATATCTATGTGCATGGTTGTGTGGTTGATTATTCATATTTTATATCTCGGTTTGCATACCGAGCCTCATCTTCTATTCCAAATGTAATAGTAGCTTACTCTCCTTCCTATGCTCCCCTCAAGTGTAACTTGAGGTTTCCCTATTACTTTGTCATATGTTAATATTATTAGGATAATTTACAACAAAGAGGACGTTTAGCACTAGGAGAACCACCTGTTTTAGAAGATGAGCCGATCGACTAGAGGACCAAGGAGGACAGACAATAGGAGGAGCTGAACCGATCGACTGATGGCCCAACCAATCGACTGGAGGTGTCCAGAAGATGTTGGATCAGAGACCAGCCAACCGTTCAGACTGACCAACCGATCAACCAGAAGGCGAGCCGATCGGTTTAAGGATTGAATCAATCAACCCAGAGTGTTTCAAGCACAAATCTTCATCATCAACATGTTTTTGCATGTGATGTAGACCTTAGGTGGTGGTAATTCCTTATGGCCCCAAGGAAATACTATAGTATGACCATAACCATCTCTTATGTTTTAATTATATGTTTTTCATTTGTGGGATATAACATGTTTAGAATATGTACTATGTGTATCTATAAATATAAAATTCCTCAATTAAAAATATTAAGTCTAAGATGCTTTCTACTGGCAACACATATGAAAATCTTGATCGACTAAGCATAGGTTACGCCAAAGCATGGTGCACTATCTATCTCGTGGAAGTTTGATGGTACAGATCTGCCAAAGCAAGGCACATATTCTATTGTGTTCACTTTTGGGTCAGGCTTAACTAGGTGATTTTAATGAGATTAAGTACCTAAAAGCATAAAGATGGATTGTGACAGAGAGTTTTACACACCATCTATCTAAGAGTTGCATTTAGATGTAATTGGTACAAATGTTGTCAACCTAACTAGTCAAGTTGTGGGTGATCAGCCAAAGTTGGCTCATGATTTAATGAAATATAGATCTTCGCTCATTAGAAGATTATACGCTGCAATATTAAGAATTGATATGTGAGGGCTATGAATATGTAGAAAATAGTAAGAGTGATAATTAATTAAAGGCCTAATTAAACATCATCAAATTATGAATTAATCAAATCAAATCAAAAGTGTTTTCACAAATTATAATTTTTCCTTATACAATCAAATGGAGTACTCACAATAATTGTGAGTAGTCCTTATGAAGGACAATCTAAACAAGGTTTACTTCCATAACTGGTTCAGGACTTTGAGAAGCATTCTCAATGTTCCTGAAACACCAATATTAGTAGAATCCGTGCTATATGTGCCTATGGATGAAATGGATGTCTACTTGAAGCATGCCAATAATGTTGTACACATCAGAGACCTTATGCTAAGCTATATGAACTATGAGTTTTATAAGCAATATGAAAGGTATAATGTCTCTAAGGTGTTGTTTGAGTGCAAACTAACAGAGGGAGATCCAATAGAATCCCTTGTGCTCAATATGATTGGGCATGTGGAACATCTAGAAAGACTAGATTTCTTTATGTCAAGACTTGGCCATGGATATGATTTTGCAATCATTGCCTAAATCATATAGCCAATTTATCGAGCATTATCACTTGAGTAACATGGCTAAATTATTGTATGAGTTGCTTGACATGTTGATAAATGTCAAAGTACAAATGAAGAAGGAAAAATCTGTGATGATGATCAATGGAGTAAAATCCAAGGACAAAGGCAAAGCCAAGAAGTGTTCTGAGGTGAAGTTGAAGTCCAAGTCTTCTACACTCAAAATAAAAAGAGGGTTAAGGAAACCAAGGAAGATGGAGCAAGGGATATAATTCTCTACTTCTGGTATATATGTGATTAAGATTTACTTCATTACTTCTTCGTCATGGGTATTGGTTACCGAATGTGGATCACACATTTTCTCAAATGTGAAAGATCTGAAAAGATGTAGAGTTTTGAAGAAAGGTGAGGTTGAACTGTGTGTTGCTAATAGAGCAAGAGTTGATGCTAGTGTAGTTGGAACCTATGAGTTATCTCTACTAGGTGGGCTTGTAATAGAGTTAGAGAATCTGCTATTATGTACATGTCATTAATAGGAACGTCATGTATGTATCTTTTATGGGTAATAACAATTTCTAATTTCTTATAAAAAATAGTCGATGTTCTATTAGTAAAGATGGGATCATGTATGGCAGTGACCCAATGTCTTATGGTCTGTACTTGATACATCTAAGGACAAGTGTGTATAATGTTGATACTAAAAGACAAAAACTCTATAACTCAAACCAGACATATCTTTGGCATTGTCATCTAGGGCACATAAATGAGAAACACGTTTCTAGACTCCATAAAGATGGATATCTGAACTCTTTTGATTTTGAGTCAATAGAGATATGTGAATCTTGTTTGTTGGGTAAGATGACAAAGGATCCTTTCACTGGTAACAGTGAGAGGGCGAGTGATCTATTAGGACTCATACATACTGATGTATGGAGCCCTTTTAGAACAAATGCTAGAAGTGGTTATCCGTACTTCATTACCTTTACTGATGACTTCAGTAGGTATGGTTATGTTAACTTGATGAAACATAAGTCAGAAACCCTTGAAAAGTTCAAGGATTTCATGAATGAACTATAGAACTAACTTGGTAAAAGTATAAAGGGACTTCATTCTGATCAAAGTGGAGAATACTTAATCCAAGAGTTTGAGGACCTTCTGTGAGCCCATGGTATCATATCACAATGGACTCCACCTCGAACACCACATCATAGTGGTATATCAGAAAGAAGGAATCAAAGATTGCTAGATATGGTGTGATCAATGATGACTTTTGTTGATCTTTCGACTTCCTTATGAGGACATGCTCTACAAACCACATCGTTTACACTTAACCACGTACCATGTAAATCGATTCAAAAGACACCATGTGATATCTGGACTGTGAAGCATCCCAAAATGTCTTTTATGAGTATTTGGGGATGTGAAGCTTATGTGAGGAAAATGTTTCCTAAAAACCTTGGTCCTTGATATGATAAATGTTATTTTGTTAGATATCCTAAAAAACTAAAGGAAACTACTTGTATAACCCAACTAACAATAAAGTGTTTTTTTCTAGGGGTGTTTCACTCCTAGAAACTAAATTTATTTTCAAAGGAATCAGTGGGAAGAAAGAATAACTCGAAGAGGTTTGAGACCAACAAGAAAACATTGAACCAATAGAGGTATAGGAGGAACAAGAAGACTCACAAACTTTTGTGGAATCTCAAGTTCCTCATGTAACACAAGGACCTTGTAGATCTAGTAGGACATTCCTTGGGCCTAAAAGATTTGGTTATCTTGTGACTCAAGAAGGAAGTGATTTGGTCAGAGATGATGAGACAACAACCTACCTAGAAGATACTAAGGGACCAGAGTCTAATAAATGGCTTGAGGCCTGAGATCTGAGATGGAATCCATGTACACCAACAAAGTATGGACCTTAGTGGATCTACCTGAAGGGGTAAAACCCATAGGGTGCAACTAGGTCTTCAAGACGAAGACCGACATGGATGAAAATGTACAGACCTATAAGGATAAATTGGTTGTAGAAGGTTTCAAACAAGTTCAAGGTGTTGACTATGATGAAACTTTTTCACCAATTACCATGGTTAAATCCATCAGGATCATGCTTGCCATTACAACTTATCATGCTATTAGATTTAGCATATGGATGTTAGAACCACATTCCTTTACGAGAATCTTCTTGAGAATGTGTACATCATACAATCATAGGGTTTTATGAATCCAAAGGATATAAATAAAGTTTGTAAGCTACAAAGTTCAATCTATGGATTGAAGCAAGCATCTTAGAGTTGGAATCTTCATTTTGACGGGATAGTCAAAGAGTTTGGCTTTACTTAAAATGAAGATGAACCTTGTGTATACAAGAAGGTTAGTGAGAGCATAATAGTATTCCTCATATTGTCTGTAGATGACATAGTATTAATAGGGAACGACATTCCTTCTTCATAGATGGTAAAGAAATGACTGGGAAATATATTTTCTATGAAGGAATTTAGCGAAGCATCCTATATCTTGGGAATCAAGATCTATAGAGATAGATCTAGAAGGCTTCTCGAGATAAGTCAGAGCACATACATTGACAAACTGTCGAAGAGGGTCAATATGGAGAACTCAAAGATAGGAAACCTGCTCATTTCTCATAGTGTTGACATCTCTAGAGCTTAATGTCCTAGTTCTTATGAAGAAAGGGAGCACATGAGTAAGATTCCATATGCATCTACAACTGGATCTATCATGTGTGTAATGTTATGTACTCATTTAGATGTCTCGTATGCCTTGAGTATGACGGGAAGATATCAGTCAGATCCTAGTGGGGGTCACTGGACTAATGTGAAGAACATCCTTAAATACTTGAGAAGAACTAAGTATCAGTTCCTTGTCTACAGAGGAGAGGAAGAGTTTGTGGTAAAAGGTTACACTGATGCAAGCTTCCAAAGTGAAACGATGATTATCAATCACAATCAAGATTCATGTTTTGCCTCATCAACAAGGCTATGAGCCAGAAGAGTTCTAAGTAAGAGATAGTTGTAGATTCTACAACAGAGGTCAGATACATTGCTGCATCCAATGCAAGAAAGGAAGTTGTATGGATCAATAAGTTAATTTTGGAACTTGGGATTGTTCCAAGCATCAACGACGTGGTTGAGCTATACCATGACAACAATGGAGCTATTGCACAAGCTGAGGAACCCAAGTCACATAAACGTTCTAAGCATATACAAAGGTGGTTCCTTCTCATACGAGAAATCATACAACAAGGAGATTTGAAGATTTGTAGAGTACCAACCGAGAGCAATATAGTTGACCCCTTGATGAAAGCAATGTCGCAACAGTAGCATGATGGTCATGTTAGATCACTTGGGATTAAGTTCATGGGTGATTGGCTCTAAGTGCAAGTGGGATATGTTGGTATGTATGCCCAAAGAGCCAATCATAGGATGATTGTAATGACATAACATATAAATGACTTGATTAATAATATAAGCCAATTTCATTTATTCTGTTTGCAGTTTTGAGATAATGATGTAACATAATAAATTTCTAAAGAATGATAATACTCGATGACATATGTCTTCATATTAGGACCTAAACAATGAGATGATGTGTATGACAAGAGTACATACATTCTTGTTATGTCCCTAGTCAGTTATTATTGTGGAAGTATAATAGACAACAATAATACATAAGACTAAATTGTGTATTGGTTGATAACAGAATCTCATTAGTCATGATATGTGATATCAAACGAACACATAGATACTTGTTAGAGAACATTGTATTAAACAGACCCACCTTGAGAGTGATACATGGGAACCATTACATGGTAGTCAGAATCATCTCTCATAGTGTTGGTGGTGATTGTGGTTCCTAGACCTGAAATCACTACACTCATCACATGCTGTTCAATGTAGTTTGACATCATCCACCGAGACCTTGAATAAGGGTTGCCATAAAGGCGATGCTCTGGTGCACTATGACACATGGGGATGATTGTAAGTGATGTAGATGGGATTTGTCCCTCCTATAGGAGTATGATATCCTAGCCACTTGATAAGTGAGACTAAGAAATGCATGGCCATGCTCATGTGAGTCAATATATGATATTGAGCTTACACATATCTCAAATAATCTACTCTGTTTCAAAGAACATGGATTAACAGTTGAAGAGGATGACGATTCCATGCCTCAAGTTCAATCTGGATATCAGTGACAAAGGAACTATACAAACACTATAACACCAATCACATATTATAGGTTGAAGTTGTTCTTCAACTTTTTAATTACTTGGGTAGCAATGATGTGTTACTAGATACCACTCATTGCTTGCGATGCCATAAATTAGTTATGGACATTCACTACCAACATAACTTGGAACCTATAGGGTCATACACATAGGATACACTTGGAATATAAGTTTATTCATGAATGATGTTTAACTTGATTATGAAAGTGTATAGGTATTCAAATCAAACAACATTTAACTGATTGGACTCTGAACCGACCAGTTCAGGTGTTGAATCGGCCAATTGGAGTGTCAGGTTGATTGAAATTGCATTGGCTGAATATTAGTTGAACTGTGGTATGAACCAATCGGTTCACTGAGTGAGCCAGTCGGCTCAAGGTCCCAAATGACCGGTTCATGTGATGAACCACCCCATTCATTGATCAATTTGATTTGATCAAGGATTAGTGTTGATGTCATGTTGTGCACTAAATTGTATATTAATTGCCAATACAATTGCGAGTGGAAAACATGATGAAACGATCGGTTCAAGGGTGAATCGATCGGTTCACATGCCAACTGATCGGTTCATATGCCAACCGATTGGTTCACTTGTGAAACAACCATTTTATCACTTGTAGGATGCAAGAGTTTGTGAAATTCCATCCCCTTCGACTCTCACTCAGACCGGGAACCCTAACCCTGACCCTCCTATAATAGAGGGGTATTGGGGGCTTCTCAGACACATCAGTTGCTCTGAAAATTGTTGTCTTCTCTGGTTGTGGTAACTGAAAGTGAGAGAGCCCGAGCAAGTCCTACCCGATAAAGGGAGGACTAGCAAGGGAGAATAATTGTGGGAGAGAAAGTTTATGCTAGTACACCAACTAGTAGGGGACAACTCCTTTCTATCCGTTCATCTAGAATGACATGAGTTCCCAATAGTCTATGTAGACTACTATAGAGGTGAGGAATTTGTTGCCTGCCACTAGGAGGACAAGGTCAAGCTACTATCTGCGGTGTTCAACTAGGAGTTGTTGCAGACGATGTTTGGGTGTGACTTGAAGAAAGGTACAAGGGAATTGTTGCTAGACTTGCTCTAGGACTAGGTATTACCTCGAAACTATCCTTCCCATTACATAGTTGTTGACGCAATCTACTGTCTAAAGGGGAATATGTCAATTACATTTTTTATTTTCACCTCCTGCTCTATCGCCATGTTTCCCTACATAGTTTTCATATTCAAAAATATTACATAACTATAATATTAATAATAACAACTATTATAATAATGGGATATTGCATGAACTATGTTGCTTTTCTTGAATGTAGTCGTGTTGCAAAGCATGAACCACATTGTCAAAATACATAACAAAACCACACATTGCTATCCAACATTACCCAACAGAAATTGGTCATACACATTGCTCTAGGTGATAAATGGTAAAGCTTGTTGATGTAGAATTGTGAATATTATTGGTGTTTATATATTAAGTTGGTGTAGTGAAGAGGATAAAAAGGATTTTTGGGATACCATAGTTGAGCTCATGCAAGCTATGTCAAACAGGGAAAAAATATCATTATTGGGTGTGATTTAATGGCCTTGTGAAGAGTTGCAATGTCATCATGAGAGAATTATGATGGTTTGTATATGATGTGTAGAATTGAGAAAGATGGATGATATTAGATTTTACAGTTACTGATGATATGTTTTTGTCAAATATTTATTAAAAAAAAGATTCTCACATGATTAATTTTGATAGTGGATGCAATTGTGAATAAACTAATTTTTACTTACAATGTATGTGGTAGAGAAGTAGCTATTGGTCGGTGAAGTGGTCCCTACAAAAGAACTCACCACCCAACATAGGTTTCAGTGTGAAAATAAACAAAATTAAGCATAATATATATTGTTGACTCCCTAATTTTGATTACTCCGTCAACAGTGAGCATGAAATCAGCCTCCTAGAGAATGTCAAAAGATTCACACATATTTTTGCATGTTGTTTCTATATCATCTTGTCTATTTCGTATGTCCATTTATCTACTTCTCCTCATATTGGGCACTCACAGATAAAGAACAAACATATGACTCAAAATGAGTTTTATATGAGCTTCATTCAATAAATTATCCAATTGAATTCTCCCTAAGTAAAACATTCAATTTCAAATTTAGGTTGGAAAATCAATTGCATTTAGTTATCTCATTTAAAACTATTTTCATTATCCAAAAATAAATGATAAAGGTGAAGGATAAGACTTGGACCTCATGGAATAAAATATTCAACTCCTAATCCTAATTACTTCTCTTAAAACTAATGATATGACCTTCTCAAAATTGTTGTTTGTGGTGCAATTGGGAAGTGACTACAGAAAGGAGAGAGAAAAGACTTAGTCCTCCAGCTCCCTCCCTTCTTCCTTTTTTCATCTTCCTCTCTCTCTCTTGTATATCAATTCAAGCAATCCAAGAATGAAAACACTAGACAAGAGTGAGGGAGAGGAGAGGGAAACAACTTAGCCCTCAAGTATCCTTCCCTCTTCCTTTTCTCTTCTTCCTCTCCATTCATCAATCACTTCAAGACAAAAATGATCAAATTTGAGATCTAGTTTAAAAAACCCATAAGACTCCTAAATTGTAAGTGAAAGATGAAAACACTAAACAAACATGTCTATTTTTCTCCTTGAGATTGACAACCACAAAACAAAGTACCAAACACATGAAAGAACCATGTATTTTAGAAGTTTTCCAGTCTATCAAAAACATCATGTTCCACACGAACAACATGCTTGTTTCACAATACATTTAGGAAATGAGATGTATGTTCTTTCCCAAAATTCTAAACACTACCCCTCATCCCAAAGAATCAGACACACTGAACTGTAATATGTAACCCCATATCTATCATTGTAACTGATAAATTTTGACTCATATGGACCTAGAGAGTGAATTTGTAACATACCAAAACCTAGCATCTTGACTCTAGATCCTCTATATCTTGGATGTGATGCTTGTATGCTTACACCCTTAGTCTTGGCCAAATAAGGATACACATAAAATATAGTAACTAAACTTGTTTGAACCCAGATGAAAATGTACTGCATTTAAATGAGTAACTCATGTATAAACCCCTAGTTAAGGATACATGAAACTATAACCATACCTTGGACCTATGAACCCTCATATGATGATGAAGAGAATATGTGGAGCCTAAACCCTAATGTGTAGTTAGCTAACATAACCTACCCATATGTGGTACCTTATAATATGCATGAGCATCAGTAATAATGCCCTAAGATATATTAGAAATCGTAAAATAGATCTAATACACGAAATGATGTCGAATATGTAAGTAATCCCTTTTAATAAGGCATTTATGATCTTTATTAACTAATGCAAAAATAATGACTAAAATGTGAATAATGAGAGTCATAATGTGCTTAATATATGAGATGGAATAATGATTGGAGCTTTCATGTAAATGGGAAGAAGTAACATGCCTTTATATAAGTTAATGTTGATATAAATGGACTTAGTGAGTAATTGAGTAAAATAATGTAATTCATACACAATAATATAGGAAAACTCAATTGACATAGATGTGAATTTAGGGCTCAACTTAACTAACGATGATGATAATGAAGTAATACTATAATAAGTATAAAGACAATGAGTCTGAAACCTAATTGTATTAAAGATCATAAAAGGGAACTTAAAAAATTAAATAGATTTCCAAAATCATATTCCTTGGGCCCTAATTAGCATGTGTGCCAAGTTTGAGATTAAATGAATAATCCTAGATGCCTTAATTTAATTTAAGAAATAAAATATAACTTAAAGCCCAAAAAATTATATAAAATAATGAACAATCATAAAGTGGAAATTAATGAAAATATCAGAATATACATGTTTTAATTAGACTAGGTGCCAAATTTGAGTTTATTTGGGACTTGTTTGGACCCTCAAGTAAATTAGGAAAAAAAGATAGAAGTTATTTAAACTAAATATATTACATGTTTCAAGTTTCTTAAAGTTCCTTATACTTTTTAATGTCACGTTGGTTTTTCCATGTCTTGACAAAACTCATGTTTATATGTGGTCGTCCAATTCTAATTGTGTGGTCACTTTTTATCCCATACCTTCCGCTTCCAATCTACATGTTTCCCTATGTGTAGAGGCCTGATTTTATCTCATGCGTATTTCCCTCATCTCTACATCTCTTCCTTCAATTTCTTCTCCCTTGCCTTCCCAACATCTCCCCAAACCTAATGATCACACACACACACACACACACACACACACACACACACACACACACACACACACACACATATATATATATATATATATATATATATATATATATAGAGAGAGAGAGAGAGAGAGAGAGAGAGAGAGAGAGAGTCAGGCTAGAATATGCTTGAGTGTATTCGGAGCAGAATACACTCAAGTATTTTCCATGATGCAATATTTTTTTAAATCTAATCCATTAATCTTCTTAAACATCATGTGAATAGTTCATATGTAAAATTTGAGCTCGTTTGGACATTTATAGGTCATGTTATGAAGATGACAAAAATTATGCATTTCAAATTAGTTTCGTACGTTGATTTTGTTGCCCTCAGATGAGTCACTTATACTCATCCAAATGAGCTCAAAATTTACATGTAGCCTAATTATAGTATAACAATAAAGATCAATGGTTTACATTTTGCAAAAAAAAAAACAGTCTTAATATGCAAACACCACCTGAGTGTAGAGTGCGATCTGTACACTCGAGTGTATTCTAGCCCGACTATATATATACATATATATGTGTGTGTGAATATATATATATATATATATATATATGTGTGTGTGTGTGTATCAGGGTTTTGTGGCTTCCATGCCCTTGTCATTTCCCGACCCTTCTTCCTTTGTTTTCCCCCATTTTGCTTTTCTTTCCCTTCTCGTCACATGCCAGAGTCACCAGACCTTTAAAGTGCCCTTCTATGATCTTTTCCACATCACCAAGCACCTTCCCTTGATGTTGGCTTGGCCTCTTCCATCTCTAAACATGTTTCCCCAACTCCACAAAACTTTGCCTACTGTCCCCGGCAAGAACTGGCTCAGTGTTGAGACTATGACCTTCCTGACCATAGTCAAGTCTCCATAACATCTAACCCTACTTCCATCAAATCTATTAGAAGCTCTTCTCAATCTAATTCAAGATGTGGATTGCTTTAGCTTTGTGAATTCCTTCTTCCTACCATATTGATGTCGGGAGATTATTTCTACCTCCGACCATCTTAGTACCCAACTGAGGGGTCGTTGAGATTAGAAGAGCTTGGGGAAGGTGAGATTAGGGTTCTTTAGTTGAATTTTCTTTATGTTGACGAGTTTGGGAGTTTGGTTTCATCAATAGGGATACATGTTATCCACGCTCTTCTTTAATTAATCTATGGATTAGAATCTCGGGGATGCCCTTACGTTCTCTTGATTTCTATCACACTATTCAAGGACAATTTCATCTTTTTGCCATTTATTTTGCTTGATTTTATGCGACATTCAACCAGTGCTGAAGTACAAATATATCTTGTCACGCCCTATGGTATTAAATTTTATATGAGGGTATATCAATAATTGGTCAGGTATTTTTTTAATAAATTAATAATGAGGTTTCTCTTAGATGATTCATAATAAATAATATATAGCACAAAAAATAAAATAATATACATTTTAAAATTGTTAGCTTTTTCTCTATAGGATGGTAAAATTTTCATCACCTAAATCAAATCTAATAAATATGTGATTATTGTGGACTTTTCAATTTAGATAAAATTTCTAAGATTCATATCTAATAATCTATAAGTTAGAAGATAAAGTAAATATGTCATGGACTCATAGAAACATAATCTACAAGATGATATGATTTTAATAACCTCAATCATTAATAATAAAAAGTTAGTTTATAGGGTTTGAGTAATTAGTGTGAACTTAACTCTAATTTCATATATGTGTTTAACATGTGCCTTGGGACTCTGATGTGGAACTAGTTTTGACATTGGATATATCTAGACTCAATCTGTGATCAGTTGCATTCCCCGTAAGTCATATTGAGAAATTAATCTCTTGCTTATCTCTCTTGAGTCTTTATGAGGCGTCAATATATTGAAATCCTTCTTTCATGTTTTTATTGGCCTATTTGGATCTAGTTCACTGAAATATATTTTGTGATCTTCTTAATCTGTTGGATGTGCTTATTGACTCTAAATTTGTACTTTGTTTATTCTATGCTACATGGTAACCATAACTTGAGGAATTAATTTGAAAGAATACCTAGCTTTCAGGTATTGGACTTTTGATGATCTTATGATGCATCTCAATTATGGAGATAGTTAAATATTTTATGGATCCTCTGACCCCTCATATGTTATTTGATCTTGACTATACTTTATCTCATGCACCCTATTTGTATGTGTGGGTGACTAGTCATATCTAGAAGTAATGACTCCATATTTGTTTTGGGCACTGAGATTTTAGTCCCACCGTCAATGCACAAAGGTTTTAGTCCTCCTACAACATATTATATTTTGGGCACTGAGGTTTTAGTCTTTCTATAAACTCTACATTTATTTGGCATTGAGGTTTTAGACATCCTACCCCTTGGAATGGAATACATGAGTTCTTACCATGCTTTTAGTATGTGCTAGTTTGCTTATTACTCATTATGTAACTATTTATGTTTTGTGATATTGTTTAAAGGGTAAGAAATCCTCTTATTAATTATCTTCTTTTATATGTTGTGTTTGATATCTATTTGGATGTTTTTTTAATCTCTTGCTCTAGGAAGTCTTGATAAAGCATACCGATGTCTCTTTTCCTTAATGTTGCTCAATTCATATTTTTATTCACAAATTGACATTTTTATGCTCTTTTTTTTTCATATTCTCTTCTTCTGTGGGGTATGCTTCCAACCCATAGGTGAAGGACATGGAGGACTTTATATGCGGACTTGGACTTTTCTTAGAGGATTTGACTCTTGGGAGCTACACTTGAGATAGTTTGAACTTCCATCTACTTAGTTGTTGAAGTTGTTACTTTCATGTAAGCCACCTAGTGGGAGATTATTATGCAATCTTGTAAATTGAAAATAGTCATGTTATTTTATTCTGCTGCTAGTCTTGTATACCATTCTTTTGAGAAAAAAATACACATTCCAACATACTTGTTAGTGTGTTTATATTAGATGATTTTATTCCTCAAATTGAGTAAGGAGTGGATCCTCTCTTGGGTCCCACTCCTAACGAGATGGTATCAAAGTCATGGCAGCCAATTTCTGACTATTTCAGCTATATCCCCCTAAGTCAAATCCTTACCCTACATGAAGACCCTATGAGTGAGATGTTTACACTAGAATATACCTATATTTTCATGTGAGAATGAAATAAGTATGTAGAATCTTATGAGGTACATATAAGTATTTTGATGAGTAAACCCTAATGTAAAGAGCCCTAGGTGCTCTTACCCCATGATGTAGGTTAAGTGTGATATATCTCTTTGGATGATATGAGATTTGGCTTTAGGATGGAGATATTCATTGAGGATGACAAAAGTAGTTGAGAAGGAGATATTATACGGAAATTTGTGACTTGGTTCACACAACTGACCATCTTATTTTATGTCAAATAGATTTCATTGGCAAAAATTATATTGCATTATGCTATTATATGTACAAAGAAAGTATTCTGGATTTTTCCATGGTTTTATGAACTGAGTCACAATGGAAGAGTATGTGAAGTCAATTGAAGAGAAACCTTGTAATTATTTAGAATGGGAATATCAAATCCTAGTTTTAAGCTTGGAGTGATGACTAAGAAGATGTGGTCTAGATCTACCTTTTTGTCTCCAGTAGGTCATGGAGAGTGTGCCTAGCGTCTTACTAGATGCTTAAGTGAATATTGGGGTTTTTAGGTTAGAACTATAAGGACCTAAAAAGCCTAACCCTAGGTGTCTAAAATCATCGAGTTGGAGGCATGATCTATGTTTGATCTAAAGCCCCAATACCTCCGGTTTAGTTGACTTTAACCCATTATGTTAAACCTTTTAAGGGGTGAAGAGTAGTTTGTTGGTAGTGTAAGGATCGTTGGATTTTGGGGACAAAATCCTTTTTGAGGGATGGAGTGTTGTAACATACCAAAACCCATCATATTGACTCATGAAACCCTAATCCATTGGATGTGATGTTTTTTATGCTTAGACCCTCAATTTTGGCCAAAAAAGGATACATTTAAACCCTAATACACTTGTTTGAACCCTGATGGACATTTATTACATATATAATGAGTAAGTCGAGTATAAACCATAGTTAGGGTTACATGAATCTATAATTATACCATGGACCTATAAACCCTCATATGATGATGGAGAGAAAATATGGAACCTAAACCCTAACGTGGTTGGCTAATGTAACCTACCCATGTTTGGTACCGCATGTGATGCATTAGCACAAACATGTGTGATAATAACTTAAGATATCTTTATAAACATAGAATACACCTAATAAACTAAATGATGTGTAATACGTAAGTAATCCCTTTTATTAAGGTATTTATACTTCTTTCTTCCCTAATGCATGCATAATTACTAAAATATGACTAATGAGAGGTATAATGTGCTCAATATATGAAATGGAATATAATTGGAACTTTCATGTATATGGATAGGAGTAATGTGCCTTTATATAATTTAAGGTTGATATTAATGAACCTAATGAGTAATTGAGTAAAATAATTTTATCCATACATAATAACATAATAAAACTCAATTGATGACAATTACGAAGTTAGTAGGATTCAATGTAAGGAACTATGGTGATAATGAAGTAATATTATGATAAATATAGATAACGACCCTATATGCTAATTGTACTAGAACTCATAAACGAAAACTTCAAAAATGAAATGTTGCTAAAAATTGTATTCCTTGGGTCCCAATTAGCTTTAGTGTCAAATTTGAGATTTAATAGATAATTATAGATGCCTTGATTTCATATAGGAAAGAAAACATAAGTTAATTCGAAAATATTAATTAAAATAATGAACAACCCTAAAGTGGAAATTAATGGCAATATCAAAATCTACATCTCTTAATTAGCCTACGTACCAAAACTGTGGAACTTGTTTGGACCCTCAAATAAATTAGGAAATAAAAATAGAAGTTATTTAGATTAAATATATTTAATGTTTCTAGTTTCCAAAAGTTCTTTATATTTTCTTATGTCATGCTAGCTTTTATCTGCTTGCCAAAACTTGAGTTTCTTTATGCCTTTTCATTATAACTGTGTGGTCCCTCTTTATCTCCTACCTTCCACTTCTAGCATGGTTTCCTTATGTGGTTTCATCTCCCATGTGTGTCCCTCATCTATCCATCTCTCCCTTTGATTTCTTCTCCCCCGCCTTCCTCTTGTCTCCCCAATCCCAATGGTCATATATATACATATATTATCATGGAACCATTCTTACCCAATCCCAATCCCACTGCCTAGACAGTGATAAAGGGATTGAAGTGCCCATCCCTGAGTGGTCCGAAAAGATCTATCACACTGGCATATGCAATAAGAAATAATAACTTAAAAACTAGATATTTAAAGAACAACTAACCCAATACGGAGACTTTTCCAATATATCCTTGCCATCAGAGTGTATGAGTGCGGAAGCGATCTTATTCAGTATTCCATTTGTATTGCCTAAAAATAAGAAAATTGAGACACAATCACGCAATTGCACGGTACACGATCAAAATCAGTAAAACAGTTTATAAGAAAATAAGTATACTTGGCAGGATTTATATTTTGAAAGTATAATAAGCAATTTGCAAGAACCAAAAGTTAATCGATAAGTTTTTCAAACAATTCAATTTTTATTACGAGTTCCCATTATGCTATAATTCGAGAAGCATGCTTATATATTTTTGTGTGACTTTATCGCCCCAACGCGATGGGGAAAGTCACTGGGCTCCTTCTCTCCATACGAGGTAGGAGGCCAATGTACAAGTCCCACCTCTCAATGAGGGGGTTTGCTTGCACCCAATATTAACATTATCAACATTATCAACATCATCATCATTATCAATATACATGCAGTCATAATGGGCATGCAATTTATGTTTTCATGTTTTTCAAAATACAGTATAGAAAAATGGAAGATTAATCATAGGGAATAGTAGCTCATCCAAGTAAGTAGCCAAGTATACAGTCAAGAGATACCTAAAAGTATCTACAATACAATCAAGGAGGATTTATATAATAACATACCTTTCACTGAAGATTTCGAGTATAGATCCACTAGTTATAAGTCGGCCCTTCGCGTTAGATCCTAAAACACAATGTTTGGATCAAGGGTCAATATCAAGATATTTGGATATCATGTTTCAAACTTCGAGATTAGGGTTACACTTTTCCTATTCCAACCTTAGGGTTGGGTCATTCACTTATAATCAAACCATATTTCGATTGAATCAAGTAATACACACACACACACACACACACACACACATATATATATATATATATGTGTGTGTGTGTGTGTGTGTGTGTGTTAGAGTTTTGTGTCTTCCACACACATGTCATTTTTTGGTCCTTCTTCCTCTGTTTTCCCATGTTTTGCTTTTCTTGCCCGTCCCATCACAAACCAAAGTCATCAGACCCCTAAAAACCCTTCTATGAATTTTGTTGCATCACCAAGAATCGTTACCTGATGTTGACTTGGCCTCTTCCATCCCCAAACATGTTTCCCCAACTCCACACAACTCTGCATACTGCCATCGATAAGAACTGGTTTGATATTCAGACTCTGACCTCTACGACTCTAGTCAAGGCTCCAAAACATCTACCTCGATGTTGTCAAGCTCCTAGAAGTGACGCTCGGTCCAATTCAAGGTGTGGATCATTTTCCCTCTTTGATCCAACTTTTCAAATTCTTTCTTCCTACCCTCATAATGGCAAAAGACCATTTTTCTTGCTTCAACCATCTCACGACCTAATTGAAGGTTCGTTGAGATCGGGAGAGTTGGAGGAAGGTGAGAGTATGGTTCACTAGTCGAGTTTTCCTTATATTGATAAGTTTGAGAGTTTAATTTCATCTCTAGGGATACATGTTCCCCGCACTCTAGCTTTTTTTTTTGATGAAAGTTCATGCATTAAAAACTAGCATAAGTCAGCTTACAAACACAGCACGCCTGCAAGTGTGATGCCAGAAATAAAATTGAAGGACATCTAGTTGGGCAGCTGAAAGGATAGGGCCCAACTTCCACAGAAAAACACACACATGGTGAAGCTAAAATAGATGAGTTCTTGGGGGAGGCACCCCTTAGACATGTACTCAACAGTAGGAAATAAAGAGATCAGGGTAACAAGAGTATCAACAACTCAGAAATCTAATTCATTTGCGATGATTTCTTCCAAAGTGTAGTAACCATCTCCATCCTTTCCTCCAAAGGTGTTTTCTGAGTTTGCTTCAGCAGGGTTTATCTGGGTAGAAGTGGAGGCATGTCCCGCCTGGTAGTAAAAATAGATAAGTCTAGTAAAATGTTAGAGATCAGGATATGTTGTTGTTTATTTGTATCATTGAATTTTATCTAGTTTCTTTATTTCCAAATATTCCAGACGATGTTGATGATTATGTCTTCAGATCATAAGTTTGAATGTTGTGTGAGGGGTTTAATTCTGTGTGTAGTTGTTGGTATGAGAAGGTTGTGTATGTCATATGTATTTGGAAAAAAACATGTAAAATTGGTGTCATGAAGGTGTAGTTTGTAAAGAGATGTTCTGTGGTTTCTTCTTCTTCTCTGCATAGGTAGCATCTGGTTGGTCCAATGAAACCTCTTCTAGTGATGTTGTGATCAGTGAGGATTTTATTTTGTGAGATCAACTAGAAAAAGATTTTCTTATTTTTGGCCATTTGGCCTTCCAAATCAGAGTTAGGTTTGACATATGGCCCCTATAAGATAGAAAGTATATGCTGCTTTGGGGGTATACTGAGGTCCCCATTTCCACAAATTTTTTTTTGATGTTGAATTCTAGTTCTAGAATGATGTCCCTTAAAATGTTGTTGTTAACATAAGTTTGAAGGTGTCTTTTTAGTGCGTTTTTCCTCTGGCTGGTGAGGAGTTTGAGAGCTTTAGCAATGTTGAGGGATAGCAATTTAGGGGGAATGAACATCTGGGGGTGTAGGTTTTGAATAGTATTATGATGGTACCATGGGTCACCCCAAAAGTTTATCTTATGATGGACATGCGGGGGGTTATAGATGGGATTTTTTATTAGGTTTATATTTTTATTTATGTATCTCCAAAGAGGGGAAGATATGCTATATTTGGTTTTATGCCATGGTGGTGTTTCTGTGTAATATTTTTGAAGGATGAAATGGCTCCAAATCTTTTTCCCATTTATTGAGAGGATGTATATGATTTTTGCTATAAGACATAGAGCATGCGTTTTGATGTTAATGAAGCACCATCCCCCAAATCGGTTGGTGCTGTGATGATACCCCAGTTAACCATATGAAAATGTTTTTTATTTGTATTAGAAGTGTGATTGTTCCAAAGGAAGTTTCTTCTGATTTTATCAATCATATTTTGGGTTTTGGTGGGTAAGGGAATACAACTCAGACAGTAAGTGGTGATGGGGGTGATGACACTATTAAGAAGGGTGAGTCATCCTACAAGATTGAGGAATTTATTTGTCCATGAGTTGAGTCTGCTATTTATTTTTTCGATGATGGGGTTCCAAATGGTGTGAGTGATGCACTGTGGAATTATCGATAGCCCAAGGTAGTTGATGGGGAAGTTTTCTGACTTGAATTTAAGGAGGTCTTTGTATTTATTAATGGTTGTCTGATTTGTGTTAACACCAAAAATGGATGATTTAGAGAGGTTGATTTTAAGACCAGAGATGTATGAGAAGAGTCCTATGGTTCGGATGGTGTTGATAATGGCGGTGTCTTCTGGTGAGACAAGGATGATGGTGCCATATGCAAATTATATGATGTTTTCCTGACATTCCTGTGGGGTGGCTATCAGTCCCTGGGATGTACTGAGTTTTATCATGTTGGTAAGAAAGGAGGCAACGATGATGGGAGATATGAAGATAGTGGGTCTCCTTGTCTCAGCCCATTTTTGTTATGAAAGTGACCAAAATGTGATCCATTTATGATAGTAGAGAAGTAATTTGTGGAGATGCAAGCATGGATCCAATTATTCCATGTGTCAGGGAAACAATATCCTGTCATAGCTTTAGTGAGGCAGTCCCAGTTAATTAATTCAAATGCTTTTTCAAAGTCGAGTTTGATGGCTATAAGAGGTGTTTTTTTTTCTATACCAGAGATGAATGGTTTCATTCACCAGAATATAGGCATCATGAATACTTCAGTTTTTGAGAAAAGCATTTTGGTTTATGATATGATGTCATCCAGATGTGGTTTGATCCAATTTGCAAGAACTTTAGCTATGATTTTGTAGGAGGCATTGATGAGGTTTATGGGTCTGAATTGAGATATCAAATCTGGATGGGTAACTTTTTTGATAGGGCGATGAAGGTATGGTTTAGGTGTTTGAGAATGTTGTGGGCATTGTTTTTGAGACGAAGTTCTTTAAGTAGCACTTGGAAGTCACTTTTGAAGTGGTTCCAGTTTGCCAGGTAGAATTCCACATTGAGGCCATCAGGTCTGGGTGATTTATTTTTATCGAGAGAGTGAATAGCCAAGTCAAGTTCTTCAAATGTGAAAGGGATGATAATGATTTGTGGCGAGTTGATGTTGCAACCACAAAGTTTTTTCCAATCGATGGAGTTGAGAAAGATAGGTTTGTGGTTGGTGTTAAAGATGCAATTAAAGTGTTGGACTATGTGGGAAGTGATCAGATGTTTGTTGGTTGTGAAGCTCCTGTTGATGTTCATTTTTGCAATGATGTTCTTTCTAGAGTTGTTGTTGCAAATTTTGTGGAGGAATTTTGTGTTTTTATCTCCCTCTTTGGCCCACTAGATTTTTAATCATTGTCCCCACTTTGTATCAATGCAAAGTCTGATATAGTCAAGTTTCACTTTGATGGTGAGGATAAGAGCGAGATCAACTGTTGGGTCACTGTCAACATACAAGTGTTGTTGTTCGAGGTCTTTGAGTTTAAGAGTGAGGCTAACAGATGATCATATGTGCCACTCTTTGAGTTTTCTCCTGACATTTTTGATGTTGTTATAGTTATGGTGGCCTAGGTTCCTGGTATTGGTGTTCGCTAGCACCTAGTTGTTCTTACAAAGGTTTATACAATTTGGATCTGTGGTCTAGAAATTCTCAAAATGAAACGGTTTATGCCCCCATTTCTCAAGTTTGGTATCAATAATGATTGGGAAGTGGTTAGATATAGGTCGGTGGGCTACCTGAATAAAGGCTAATGTATATTGATCTTCCCATTTGGTAGAGCAAATGAAATGATCCAATCTAGCTCTAGTATTTTTCATGTCCAGGTAAAGCAGATGTTTGATGGTGGGATATCTATCATATTGTGTTTGTACAACAAGGCTAGAAAGGATTTGTCTAAAGAAGTCATGTAGCCTGTAGCTGAAGAGGAGTTCTGTCTGTCTGCAATATGTGTGGTAAGATTGAGGTCACCTCCAAGAAGCCATGGTTTTTCTGAATATAAGCTCATGATTAGTGACATTTCTATCATATACACTGATTTGTTTGTACTGGGTTCTCCATATATACTCGTAAAGATCCAATTGAATTGATCTGTGATATTTGTGAAATGAAGATTTATGGAGAAATATTGGTACTCAGAGTGGGTTAAACAAAAAAGATTATTGTTGAAACCCACTAGTATACCACCCTTAAGTCCAGAAGGTGGGATCTGATGCCAAGTGTTAATGCATTTACCACCTATAGTTTTGATTGCAAAAGATTAATGAGTGGTTTTGGTTTCCTGGATGGTAATAATGTTGATGTTATTCTTGTAAATATGATTTTGGATTTCTTTTCCTCTGTGGGAGTTTGAGGCTCCACATACATTCTAGGAGGTAATCCTCATTTTTATATCTGGGAAACGGTGACAGTGTTAGGAGGGTTTAAACAATGTGCAACGTCTCTATTTTGGAGTAAGCTTCGTGGATATTTCTATGGTTTTTCTAGTTCATAAATTTTTCTATGTTGTCTAGGGCTTGATGAGTTGAAGTATCATCTTCAAAGGTGATGCCTAGCTTGTCATCAAAGGCGGTGAATGATTGTATATTTGGCCAAGAAGCTATGTCTTCTATGTTGTCTATATCATTTTCTATTAAAACAGATGATGTAGTTTCTACAGATGATGTAAACACTTTGGAAGAAGTGTGAGAAGAAGATGTACCTGTCTTTGCCGAGGTGAAGTAGTTCCTTCTGGTTTGTCCTTCTGGAGTGGTTTGGATGTTGTTGATGGAATGGATGATACTCAAAACCTTTCCTTTGCTCTTCTATTTTAGACTCTATGAAGATCTAATTTCATCAATAATAGCAGACTTCAATTTCTTTATAGTATCAGAATCTAAATTCATGGTAGAGTCAGTTTCGTCATTTTGAAATGGGAAAGGTTTGTATGTGTTCTTTAGTGATTTGTTTGGGCTATTTGCTGATGGTGAAGAGGTTCTGGGTCATTTTTTATTGACTGATAGATTTGTGTCTTCATAGGACTTGGTAGTGGTGTTCTTCCTCTCCCATACCATGTTCCTCTAGTTTGGTTTTCTAGAAGCATTGAAGGGTTTCTTGGCATTGATAGAGCGGTACCATGAGGGGGGATGGACAGTGATGTTTGAGAAAATGGTTTTAATGGTCAAAGGGTTTTCAACTGCGAGTTTTATTTTGTAAATCTTCTCACCCAGCCTGATTTTGAGTGACACTGGTAGAGTAATAGCTTGTTTCACCGAGAAGACACATAAGGCTTTAATAAATTGGGTGGGGTGGAGGGTTTCCTGGCTGACAAATTGAAGAGTGACACCTATAGAGTGAGCAATGGCTTTGAAGACTTCTACCTCCCAGAGGTGAGGTGGTAGATCAGTTATAGCAACCCATCCTGAGCCGTCGGAGCCAACCAGAGATGAACCTTGTTTAGGAGTCCATCTGGTGATGTTGGCTTCAACCAAACTAGAACCACATGGAATAGTCAAGACCTACCTGCCCGATCAGATAATCTAATTTAGTTCCTTCCGGGACCAGGTAGAGAAGTTGGAACAGTGATAAAATTTTAAGTTTCAAGATAGTATGACCCGGGATAAGCACAGTTATGGCTCTGGTAACATCAAGGATATTTACAATGTTATTGTCTATGTAGGATATTTACAATGTTATTGTGTATGTTGTTGATGATCGAGACTAGAACACTATGGCTGGTGAAGACATTAAGAAGCCTCATTGAGTTGGCATGGAGGTCAAAAGGGAACTCGTATTCTATGTGTAGAGAAGGAGCCATCAGGAAAGGTGGAGGGTTATCAGGTATCTCTGCAAAGAAGGGTTTACGCGGGTTGTGAAGGATAGGTTTGGAATGGTTGGGCAAGGGTTTGTGGCCTTCTGGTCGATATATAGGGTGAGGGCAATGGTGTTGGACATGTGCATGTGAAGATGGTGGTAAAAGGGTGTATTCCTTAGGTGGGGTGAGACATGCAAAGGAGTTTCTGGTCTAAAACCCATTAACATCGAGTTTTGGCCGCCAATTAGATTTGTCAAATATAAAATAGCATTGTGATCTATTAGAAAGTATTGCTCTTGCATGGTGCAAGGTCTTTTTCCTGTAAAAGTGCTTGCAGTTATCTGGGAAAGAGGAGAAGTGGTGTTTGCAGTTTTGTTTGATGTGTCTAGGTTTATTGCAGTGATGACAAATCCTATTTTTAGAGCATTGGGATCGAGAATGTTGAGTGTTGTTGCATCTAGAGCAATGCAGAGAGAGAAAATGACATTTGGGTGGAGCTAGTGCCATGCCGATGGTTTTGAAAGTGGAATGAAGCTCTTAATAGCTAGATCAGTAGCTGATGGTTGACCTAATAGCAGGAAATTTAAATCATACTTATGAGTTTGGAAAAAAGATATCGATAGAATATTTCACTCAACTTTAGAATGATCATGTACCAGGGGAAGAGGATGTTGTAATAATATTCACTTTTCTATGGGATGAAGTTGTATCTTCTTCTTCCTTCGTGCTCGAATTGGAGGACTTGCCTGAGAGGAGCGCAATCGGTTTATCTTTTGATCCTTCTATAGGCTGGTGTTTCTCTATAATGAACAGTTGATTGGGAGTCTGAGCTCGAAGAAGAGATTTGATCCTCTTTGGAGAGGAAGAGCGAGTACAGTTCTGTGGGTGTTTCATTATTGAAATCATTCACCCAAGCCATCAAGGTTTTATTGGAGACTGGTCTGATAAAGACAGTCCATTCTGGTTTGAGATGAAGCTCTGTGATCATTTTGGCACATCCTTTAGTAATGAAGATGTTTGATTTTTTGTCATAGTCGATGGAGACCTTGAAGCTTTTGTTGCCTATTTGGAAGATGTTGATACCTGGTAGGAGATTGTATTGATGGTATTTCCAAGCTCTTGAAAGTTGGACATATGAGTGGTTCTCTGGGTTTGATAGTTGGTAGTCCATGAATGGAAAACATGAGGCCATCTCAGGGTCTAGGTGTGGAGGACTTTGTGAGAAAGATGATGAAGACATTTTTTTATACTAAAGGGATCGACACAGGTGGTGTGAAGTGCCAACCCTTTGTTTGAGGAACTTGTTTTTGCTCTTTGTTATTGTCATATGGCCACCTATTCTCATTTCAGAGGATAATCTGTCTGATGTATGGGCTATGTGATTTTGTCAAGATGAGGCTTTCTGTGAGAGGTATCCAGCTGCGCCGAACTAACTATGTTCGATATTGGAAATGTCTATTGTTATCAATGCAAAGGTTCCCACTAGTCTTTATGGTGTTCTAGATGGGAAGAAGGTGAAAGGACTGCTAGGTGTTGGTGGTAATTGAGCTGTTGATGTGAGCTCCCAAGGATTTTTTTCAACAACACTGATGATTCCTAGCCAAATTTAGCAGTTTGCTTCTATTTGTAGAGTAGTCTCAGCGGTAGAGATGTTCCTCTCCAGGTATTTCAGGCATCACCTGAAAGTAAAGAAGTCTATACCAAGCTTCATCGTCATCTGGGTGTTTCTAGCAAACAACTTCTAATAGTAGAGTTGTCTCTGTAGTAGAGATGTTCCTCGCCAGAAAAAGCAGGCTACTCAGGTGAGTAGAGTAGTCTAAACTAAAGCTTCACCTTCTTCCTAGCAGGGTAGGAGGAGAGCTACCATGGTTGTATTCATAGAGACGAGGTGAAGTTTTTAGAGCGAGGTTGGAGCTTTCTCTCACTAGGTTGAAGTGATGTCTCTCTAGTACACTAGAGCACCAGATTGGAAGTAGTTCTCTATCTAAAAATGTCCCTCAAGACTCCCCACACTCTAGCTTTGATCATGTAGGAATTAGAATCTCAGGGAGGCCGTCGTATTCTTATGATTTTTTTTCACAGTATTCAAGGGCCACGTCATGTTTTCACCATTTATTTAGCTTGATACTACATGACATTCAATCAGTGTCAAAGTATAGATATATCACGTCACGCCCTATAGTTTTGAATCTTATACGAGGATATATCAGTATTTGGCCAAAACAATTTTGTATAATAAATAACAATTAGGTTTATCTTAGACAATTCATTATAAATAATATATAGCTCAAGAAAAAAAAAATATATTTTTGGATTTGTTGGATTTTTCTCTACATGATCGTATACTTTTCATAAGCTAAAAATATTTATTAAATATGCAATTTTTATGGATTTTTTAATTGGATAAATTTCTAAAATTCATTTCCAGTACTCTATAATTCAAAAAATAAAGTAAATTTGTAATGGACTGAGGAAAATGTAATCTACATGATGATACGGTTTTGATAACATAATTCATTAATAACAAAAACATGAATTTTGGGGTTTGTGTAATTAGTGTAAACTTAACCCTAATTATATATATATATATATATATATATATATATATATATAATTGGTGGCTTGTGACTTTGATGTGGAATTAGCCTTGACCTTGGATATATCTAGACTCAATTTGATGTATGTTGCATTCCCTATAAGTCATTTGAGCAATTGATCTCTTTCTTCTCTCTCTTGAGCCTCTGTGAGGCATTAGTCTATTGAACTTCTTCTTTCGTGTTTTGATTGTCTTGTTTGGATCTAGTTCAGTAAAATGGATCTTGTGATTGTATTAATATGTTAGAATTGCAAGTTGACTCTAAAGTTGTACTTTGTTCAGTCTATGCCATGTGGTAACCCTAATTTGAGGAATTATTGGTAGAACCCTTGATATAAGAAAGAAATGTTGTGTTTAAATCACTCACATATTCTTCTGAATTGTATGTACTTGCGGGGTTGATTTGGAAAAATGGTAGAGATATGTAAGATCAAAATGTATTTATTATACACATTTCTCTAAATTCCATGGGAGCCCTTATAGTGAATAGATTTCACAGAATGTTGATCAATCAGATAGGATTGGTATTTACTATCACTCACAATTGGATCATAATGGAATTTCTATGTATACCAGTGCTATAATATCAAATTGGGGAGGAAGATCAGAATTAGAAATTGATAGAAAAGCAAGGATGCGGGGATGTGTGAGTAGAAAACAAATTATATCTCTTCTGCTTCTATCATCAATTTTGGGTTTGAATCTCAAAGAAATTCTAGATAATGCTTGTTATCCTAAAATTTTCCAGTCTTTCTCAAAATATAAGGGGAAAAAAGATTGGGGGAAAATGTCATTTTCGATTTTTATCAACAATTTGCATGTGTAGGTTGAGAACCAATATTTTCCGAGTCCTTATGTAAGAAATTATGAAAGATATGATTTGAATGAATACCTAACTTTGAAATGGTGGACATGTTACGATCTTGTGATGTATCTTAAATATGGAGAAGGTTGAATACTTTTTTATGGGTCCTCTAACCCCTCTTGATATAAATTGGATGTTCTCATCCTTCATTTGAGCTGGTCTATACTTTATCTCGCCTATCCTATTTGCAAGTGTGATTGACTACGCATAAATAGAAGTAGTGACACCATAATTAATTTGTACACTGGGGTTTTCGTCACCCTACCAGTGCATTGAGGTTTTAGTTCTCCTACAATATATGATATTTTGGGCACTAAGGTTTTAGTCCTCCTACCAATGCATTAAGGCTTTAGTTGTCTTGCAAAATCTATATTTATTTGGAACTAAGGTTTTAGTCCTCCCGTGCCTTGGTATGGAACATATGGGTTCCTACCTTGGTGTTTAGTATATGCTAGTCTACTTATTAATCTCCATGAAATTGTTTATGTTTTGTGATATTATTGATGTGGCATTGTTTAAAAGGTAGGAAATCCTCTTATTGATTATATTCTTTAAATGTTGTTTTTAATATCCATTTGCCTCTTGATTTGGAAAGCCATGATAAAACTTATTGATGTCCCTTTTCATTAATGTTTCTCAATACATACTTTTGTGCATATTATAGCATTGTTAAGCTGATAGTTTCCACATTGTCTTCTTCTTTGGGGTCTGTTTCCAACCCCTATGTGAAGGACATGGATGATTTGACATGTAGATGTGGACTTTTCTTAGAGGAGTTGACTGTTGGGAGATAGACCTGAGATAGCTTGTACTTCCCTCTACCTAGTTGTTGAAGTTGTTACTTTCATATAAGCCCCCTAATGCGAGATCATTATGTAGTCTTGTAAATTGAAAATAGTCATGTTGTTTTTGTCATTGCTATTCTTGTATACCACTCATCTGAGAGAGAAGAAATTACTTCTACTCAAACATACTTATTAGTGTGTTTGCATTAGATGATTTTATTCCTTAAACTGAGTAATGAGTGGATCCCCTCTTGGGCCCCACTACTTACAAAATTGTTCCTCTATCTAGATTGTAGATCAATTCCTTTCTAGTAAGTTTCTTCCACTAGAGTATAATTTTTGGCACATCGGGAGGTTGTGTAAATGGTAAAAGGGTACAAAGGGCCTTTGAATAAAATCAAAAGCTTATCTTCTAGTTCTATCTACATTTAGAGAACTAACTTGGATTCTTACTTTTCCAACTAGTTCTTAATTATATGTTTGACTTGGCAATCATTCTAGTTGTTTCATCTGCAACTTTATCATGATATAACTTGATAGATTGTTCTTGATAGGTTCCTAGATATCCTTCTTTCATGATAGTTGTATGCATATGTAGTTAGCCTAATCATACTCATACAGCTGTAAGCATATTGATACATAACTAATCCATCATAAACTATAACATGGACTTGACAACTTAAAATTATCTTTTTTTTAATAAATGTATTCATGTCATCGATGGGGCCTATCTTGAGACCTATTGGTAACAAACAAAGGATCTACCACTAGGGTGTCCCATCTTAGACTAATATTATCTATTTGATTGCCTAGTTAAGATACTCGCCTTAATATTGTCTACTTTGTAACTTGTGCATTATTCAAACGAATTATTGACTTTCCCTGAATCTTCTCTCTCTAAACCTACAATGTATCTCTACCATTGTTTAGGATGGTTCTCAACCGTGGGATCTTTTGATGCCATTGGTTCTTAGTGTTGATGACAAAATTTCCACAGTCATCTTAAGTGCAAAGAACTTGTCAAACATACAAATTTATTCGTATCTTTGTTTTGCTTTTTCTAACTTCAAAATCCTTAATCAAAATCATAACATTTTGACTAGAATATTCATGTAAAATACCAATGTATAAGCTTATCTGGGGTTCCTAAAGCCTTAGTTATGGTCTCATGGCCACGTTTTGCACACTTATCGGCCCTTAGGAGTAGCCATATTAGTATTTTTTTACATTCTCCCATAAATTTATATTGGTCTGTAATTTTTCTTGTCTTTCATTGAAACCATGACAATGAATTTTACATCTATATCTATCTTGTTTGTCTTTTTTTGCCCTTTAATTTTACCCAAATACTATAGGGGTTTCCTTTTTGTGAGAAAAATAGTTTGATAACTATATTTAGGAATCTTTCTATGGTCATTTTTTAAGATTTTGACGAGTTTCCTTTCTTTTCATTCCATTTTGAGTTCCCCTTTGGTTTTCCTTTTTCCATTCTCTCTTTCAATTATTCCAGACTATTTAAATAATTTATAAAAAACTTTCTTATATGATCAATAATCATTAGGCCACTCTTGTCCTGATATTACACAGTTCTCATGTGTCATAGAAGATTTTGAAGAGAGATCAATCTCACATCTTCCTTTGTATTGTTGATTTATCGTGACACATTCAAGGGTTATGTTGGTTTTTCTATTTGTATGATTAAGGAATTGTGTGAGGTTCTTATTCGTTGTCACATCCACTTATTTGATCCATTGGTCTAATGTATATGAGACATTTAATAAAATAGTTGGATGTGTAAAAAGTTAAATGCAATACTCTTAATAAATTAATAGCTACTTATATTTTTTATTAGAGAAATACAAATAAGCATTCTTTGGAATTATAAAATAACAACCTACTCAACATGTAACTTCTGCAACTTAATTCACCAAGATGCTAAGGTGAATATTTGTACACTTGATTATAAATATTAATGTGAATATTAGTTGATGCAATATCTTGGAGCTAAGATATACACGTATAATGAAAAATAGTAGATAAGGAAAGTTGTTCCCAACCTTTTGTAGTATCAAAAATTTCCTTCCATATTATATTTCACTTTGGAACTGAGACATTGTTATTTCTTTTCCCTTATGTAGGCTTTAACTTTCTCTCTCTTTTCTCATACATGAATTCGTAGTGCGATGTTCTATTTGAAAGTCCTAAAATTCACCTTGAATAACTTTTCCATCTTTTAGGAAATATTGACATCTTGATGTTCCTCTTTGGATTGAATATACTCATCATCTTCATCATCGTGATCTCCATTACCATCTAAGCTTTAATCCCAACCAAGTCGAAGTCAGCTACATGGATTCTTCTTTTCCAATCAGCTTTGTATTGGTTCTTACTTTGATCAAGATGTAAAGATTTAGAATCCATCTTTATAAGAGATTCCCAAGAAAATTTAGTCTTCCTCTGCTTGTTTTAATTATGCTTGATTTGATAACCTTGCTTCTGATAGGTGCATTTTTTGGTCGGCACTGCACATGTCCATACCATCTTAGATGGCCTTCATGCAACTTGTCCTCGATGCTCACCACCCCCACTTTGTTCCTGATGTAGTCATTCCTGAAACAATATTTTCTTATCTTCCCACACATCCATCTCAACATCCACATTTGGGACATATTCCTCTTGTTGAACCATGTTTGTTCATTATGTGACATTCACTTCTCATATACCATCATTGACCTAATGGTTGTTCTATAAAACTTGATCTTTAGTTTGAGAGGGATCTTTTGGTCACATACTGCTCAGTTGCACTCCTCCATTTCAACTGTCATGTTGTGATGATGTGATAAACATCATTTTGAACCTTACCCTTCCTTTATAAAATAGAACCGAATATAGATACTTATTACATATTGGTACATGCATTCCATCCAACTTAGCCCCTCCATTCACAATTCTAAATTGGCTAAAATTGTGATGCATATATTCAGTTTTGTTCTAGTGATCATTAATCCATTAGATTCGAATGCAATTATCCAAAATTCAACTTTATCATTGAATATTTTCTTTATTTCATTAATAAACACAATATCATCAACAAATAACATTTAGTAAGGGATATTATCTTGAACATTATTTGTAAATGATTCAGCCCTATTTTAGGGCTTGATCTTGTGTCATTTTGCATTTCAATCACATCTACAATGGTTAGATTACATGTTATTTCCCTCAATATGTGTTTTATTGTCAAATGCACTTATGGATGGTTTTTGCATGTTTTATAGGTACTTTGGCCACTACTTGATGGATTGTAAATAAGATGGTTAAATCTCGGGTTTCCCTAGGCTCGGAGGAGCCCAAAATGAGGCCAAAACCACTCCACACCTACCCCAAGTGGTCAAAGGATGTATTGAAGCAATAACCTTCATGGATGGTCAAGTTTAACACTCAAATGCAGGGGAAGGACCCCAGAACGGCCGTGCTACCATGGAATTGACGTTCTGGGACATGCCCCAATCAACAAAATCTTCAAAAATTGACCCAGTTGGCCAGAACGGTCATGCTATCAAGAATGGCAATTTTGCAAGTTCCTAGCACGTCCGTGCTATCAAGAATGGTTTCCTTTATTTCATTAATAAACACAATATCATCAAAAAATAACATTTAGTAAGGGATATTATCTTGAACATTATTTGTAAACTCATCTATAAAACCCCAACTATGACAGGAAAAGTCTATGTCTCTCCTATGAGAATCCTAACACTTGTAGTTCAGCCATCATACATGTATTTAATTAGGTGACGTATTGGATATGCACATTCTTTTTATGCAAAAACCTTCATTAACACTTCCCTATGCATTTAATCATATGCATTTTCCAAATCAATAAACACCATATAATACCTCTTTTATTTTCTCTATATTTTTCCATCAACCTCCTTATTAGAAAGATAACATCTATTGTTGATTTTTCCAAGTTAAAACCAAATTGGTTGTCTGATCTCTATGTTATCGATCTTAGCCTTTGCTCAATAACCCTTTCCTGAAGCTTCATAGTGTTACTCATCAACTTGATACCTATGTAGTTTGTGCAACTCTAAACATATCCTTTGTTCTTGGAGATCGTGACTTCAATACTATTTCTCCATTCATCCAACATCTTCTTTGTCTTCATAATCTTGTTAAAGAAATTTGTTAACTGCGATCATCTCATTGCAATTCATATTCTCTTTGATATCCACTTGGATGCACTTTCTTATTGGATGGAAATCCTTGTTATAATTGATGCCTTTTTTTCCTAATGTTGCTCATCCCCAATTAATATGCTCATACCAGATTTTATGTTGATAATTTCCATCTTTGCCTTATTTTGTGGGGTATGCTTCCAACCCGTAGGTAGAGAGCAATGAGAATAGAACCAAGGTTGACCATGACAACTTCAAGTGTAGTTGAACCTTCTTGTGAGATAGATTCAAAGTGGTTGGATAATCCTCTACTAATCCTATGTTATAGTTTTAGTTTCTATTTGTATCACCCTACATGATGAAGGATAATAATATAATCAAGCATTGTAATAGTTAGATCCTTTTCTTTTGCTGCTAAATATTTTGTCTTATATATATCATTATTTGAGAAATAAAAAAATTTACACCTACTCCAACATACCTTTTTAGTGTGTTTGAATTAGATGTGTTTATTCTTCAAATTAAATAGGGAGTGGATCCCCTCTGGGGTCCCACTCCTTACCTATGTCCTTCATCCTGCATACACTTATATGTATTAATGGGAATACCATTTGGAGCACATGTCCTTTTCATTTTCATCTTTTTAAATCATTCTTGACCTCAAATAATAAAACTTGTACTTTTTAAGTTTCTTGCATTCATGTAACCAAGTCTCTTACACTATTCACGATTTAAAATCTATCAAATTACTTTCTCTATTGGTTCTTTGTATCATCATCATTCACCAGCACTCTGCCAACTTCATTCTTGATTCACTTTATTTGACTCATGTCTCTTCCTTTCCTTTATCTTATACGAGATATTTTATAAATATTCCCCCTATCTAGTGTCCAAATTCCCATATATCTTACCAAAGCATATGGATATTATCTCTTGAATTGTCTTCTTAGCATCTTTCTTTGCTTGTTTGTATCTCCAAAAAGTTGTATCATCTATAGATTTGGACAAGCTCCTATAGATCCCTTTTTCAGTTTAATGGCCTTTTGTGCTCTATTATTCCACCACCAAATCTCTTTCTACAGAGGCCCACACCCTCGGAACTCTCCCGAAACCTCTTTTAATTTTTTTTTATACATGAGCTCATACTTTGCCCCATAGAGTTAATATCAGTATCAAAATTTCAAGTTCTCTCCTTGATAAGTTTATCATAAAATGTTAATTTCTTCTCTCCTTCAAGATTCTACCACTTGTTCATGCTATCTTGACTTATGTTATGCTTACCTTTATTGATCTTCGTGTCCACATCCAAAAACACCAAGATATGCTGGGTGGTGAGTTCTTCCATGGGGATCACTTTACAATCCTTGCATACTCTTCGATCCAACTATCTTGTAAGGAAGTAATGAATTTGGCTACAAACTGAATCTTAAAATTAATAATATGACGATCTCTTTTCTTGAAACTAGGGATAAACCTGTGCTACATATGGGTGCCTTAAATTAAAGTTAAAAGTGTAATAGAAATTTAAGGTGCCAAAGGTCCCAACACTTCTGGAGGTAGGAGTGCTTACATATATAAAATTCCAAATCAAAGTTAGAAGTGTAATAGAAATCTGAATGTGTCAACGACTCCATGGTTTTAGAGATAAGGGTGCTTCAATATAGACAATTTAAAATTAATGTTGAAAGTGTGATGAAATCGTTAAGTGTGCCAAGTGTTCTAGCACTTCCGGAGGTAGGGGTGCTTAGACACATACATAATGGCAACTTGGAAAGCCTTTTTAATTATGTATCACACTGGTTGTCCTTGTGCACACGACAACTCAATCAAATGAAGAACAATAATAATATGATCCAATCATCCATCAGTGAAACAATAAATCATGAGAGGTAAAACATTACCACACAACCTGAATATTCAGATGTGATGACAACACTAAGTACAAAGCATATAACTAATAAAATAAGATGTAATATATATACTTACAATATATATACTAATAAGTTTCGTTAAACTTCTTGTAAAAGAATGTTCTATTTATTTTCTTACAACCCATAATGAAACAACATGGCTTTATAGAATCCTATCCATGCAATAGGAAGAAACAATGGGTGGATGTAGCTGGATTCTCTCATAGTATATAAGATAGAAGTACATAGGCTTTTTCAATTCTAGATTCTCAGGATGTATATAATTGACAACATCTATTCTGTAATGCATATCAAAAATTATGCTCCCGATGGCACCTTTTCACATATCCTGTAAGGACATTTCAAGAACTTAAAAGTTGAAGTGTTTTTTTTGAAAATTGACTAAGACGTACATTATACAACTTGATTTACTTTTTAATAGATCGCATGACAGTTGGCCGTTACTCAGAAGCATCAATTATAAAATAGAACCAGTTTGTGGTGAAAACATATCTACTTCAATAAAGGTCCTTGCAAGTCTTCACATATCAACAATATATTCAACTCCCTCATCAAGCACCATATCACCTAATACTGATTGTTCAATCCATATACAGTCACTATTTAATCAATCTAGCTACACAAAAACATTCCCACTCTACTCTACCTCATTGTCTTTTCTGAATGGTCACATTCATCCCTCTAACCTCAATATTTTACTTGAATCTCTATTACATAAATCCTAATACCTACACCCAATGTATTTCCCATTGCCCCATAGTCACCCACCACAAACCTAAAACCCAAAAATATCCATGACTAAGCCCTCCACATATTAGGCTCAACGAGTCTAACCACCATGTTAACCAAATTGCCTCTCTTATAATGTCCAATCCTATAATGTTGGATATATCTAATTGTGCCATCCATCTCCCCCACCATTTGCCACTAGTCAACCATCAAATACCTTACCTCATATTCTCAAATCTTAATAGCTACCACTCACTCTCCTTTAGGATCAGATAGATGGGTTTTCTATAGATTTTTATTTCATAATGCATACCCCTTGCACACACTCTCTTTGAATGGATTAGTAGTTAGTCCTCCTAGATTTTCTCTGAATCACACTTTGTCTACCTTTTGTTATCAAACTCTAGTTTCTTATAGTGATTTCACCTTGGTTGAAAGGTTGGAGGTGAGAATTTAAACATGGAAAGTGGTAAATGTATTTTTTTGTAGAATTACTAAATATTGACCTATCACACATGATCATTAAATGAATTTTCTATAGAATTACTGAATTTTGACTTATCACACATGATCATTAAATGTTTATTGTAGAATTACAGAATTTTGACCTTTCAAACACGAGCATATCATTTTCCATGCTAAACCAGTTAGGCAAGCTTCTTTGAGGCAAAATCTTAAAACTTAGCCAAGTCAACTACTATTCCATTATTATTTCCAAAGTTCAAACCATCAAGCAGCTAAATTAGTAGAGGCAAAACTTGATATTGATCGGGTAGATACAAAGTGTAGTATTTTTGGTGAAAGTGGTTCTTCCATTGCATGAATCATTCATCCCTGCTTGCCATAGATGAGGACTCCTAGCTCGCCTTATCCCAAGCTATTTATTGCTACTTATAATACTTTTAGATTGAGAATGTCTACTAAGGCCTTTTATACATTGGATATATGATCCTATATAGACACATTCTTGAACTTCCAATCCCATGAGGCACTGGACTTGCATTCCCTTTAGGTGATTGAGTCTACTGAAAGGTTGAGTGATGTATATGCACGCTATTAAAGCACATATGTTGTTGTAGGCTTGAACCTTGGGTACACTAAAAAGGCACTTATTTATAGTGTATAAATATATTGAATGTATGTGATCATATTTTAGTGAATTCTATGCATATCAATGGATAAAAGTCCCAATGCACTTTTATGTATAACTGTGTATTGAAGTATTTAACATCACAATAATCTTTTAATAATTTCACTAAATATAAAGTAGCATGGATATCTTCTTAATCATGAGAGCAATATAATTTGAAAATTATAATATGTTGTAGGCAAATACAAAGAAGTAACTACGTGAAATAAAACTTGATGTAGATATTTCTCACAAATGTACTACCAAACCTTAAGCCTGAAGCCTCTAGACATGGCTTATAGGAAAAAGAATCAAGCCTTATAAAATAAAAAGGGGGCATGAGGCCCAATATAGTAGAACATACCGACTAGTTTATAGTATCAAAAGGGGTTATTCTAGAGACCTTAAAAAAGACAGTAAATGTGAGGTTATTCTTGTATTGTGTGTGTGAATGATTACATATTTGCAGATAATATAAGATTTTTGGATGTAAAACATTTAGTTTGGATGATTTATGAACTAAATATTATGTATATTTTTTAAATATTTATTTTTGTTATTTTTCCCATTATCTTGATATTTTCCAATTTTACCAATTAATGTTTTAGTTACCTTCAAAACAATGATCATATTCTTCCATCCATGTGCAATAATTGCATATATTGTAAATATAATATTTCATATAGTATACACGATTTTTTTATCTATTTATTTAATGCCATGCACTTAAAAATGTCAAGTAAAAGTCAGCTTGAAGCCAAAAAATGCATGAAGTAGAAGAAATGATATAAAAAAAATTGAAATTGATGTTAAAAAAAGACTTTCTAGGTTCCCTATGCAGTTCAAGACACTCCTAGGTGCCTACCCTTTTTATTTCTTATGTGTTTGTCAATGTGGAGACCTAATTGATACTTCCTTTGGATGTTCAAATGCCAATATGTGCTTAAAAGTCCATATTAATAGTCCCTTTGAATTTAGTATGATAAAAGCATATTAGAATGGCCTATAATCCAGTTTGTTAACATCAACATGGTCATGACTTCTATTTAAGAGTATATGGTTAGGAATTAAGATAATGGTAACAATGTTAATGATTTTTGGTCACTCTCCTCATTTTCCAATCCTATCATATTATATTCATGATTCCAAAGTATACATATTACTAATGTAGTCAAATATTCCATGTGTAGATTTGGAATCTTCTATTCGATAACAATTTTGAAGATATTTCCCATAATTATAATAACTAAAAATACTCTAAGTTTGTAATACTTTCACTTATAGGATGTGCAAGACAGCCATTGCTTTTGCTATCAGTAAAAAATTAGACAACTAACATTATCTATCTATGTTCATAATAGAATTAATTAGTCTATATAACATTGGAATTATTGTTTTTGGTTTTCTTAATTGATATATATATATATATAAATAACTTCCAACCATTAAAAGGATGAGATAATAGTTTTCAAAACTCACTACATATATAAATAGCTACACAATATAAATTATGCATAGTGTACAATATTGCTTCCAGGAAACCAAATATGGTAAAATCGTACCAGCTAAAATCTACTCACTTTTTTTAACAAAGAAAGTAACACACTTGCTTTTCTCCTACAAGATGACGTGATTAGTGGACTTCCTCCAAACAACAAGTGGATCCTTCTCTGCTACCTTCACCCAACACATTCATGCCTTTGACCTAAAGAAAAGAGAAGAATACTAATTGTGTTGGTTTTAGATAAAAGAATTTGCATATAAGAACAAAAAGTTATAATATATAAATCCAATTTGATCTTAACTTTATAATCATCATAGTTCCTATGAAATGATAAGGCATACAACATGCCTTGTGTTTTAGACATCATTAATTATGTTATTGAAGATTTTATAATGTTACACAAGCTTGACAAACTTGCCAGTGGAATATGAAGTTGTCAATAAAAAAATGAATAAACCAAATATCACCTTTAAAAAAGAGTAGGACATGATATAAAGAAGAGATAAATAGAAGTTTGAATCTATACAAGGTGGCATACCTAAAGTTGAGAATTTCCTTGAAGATAAAAGGTAAAAACAAATGAAAGTGATGACAAGCCACTCTATAAGGTTAGAAAGCTCAACATGTCTTCATAATACAATATAAAGAAAAAGTAATACTGAAGCTAGAAATGGGATTAAAAAGGACGTGAAGAGATTTTTTCCGAGGTCAAAAGCATGTCTCAAGACATGGAATGTGTATCGAAACTTTTTAAGCCTTACCCATGCAGAAAAAGGAGTAGTAAGTATAGACACATCAATGTACTCACTCAGTGAAAGAAAATTAAGAATTTGATCCTAGAACTTGATATTACCTTCATTCTTTAAATTATTCCTACAGATTAATCTAGGTTGTCATTAAATTAATTATGGATCTCATTAAATCATAGAGGTTATAAAATATATAAGGTAGGCCAAGTAGAAAAGGAAACAACATTCAAGTAACCTCATCATAGCAGCAACAATTAGATTACCTAACTCGAAATTGATACCACAGCTTGACGAAAACTAAAGCTTCACCAGGGACTTCCATGAGCTCGAAGGGTTAGTGGATTAATTTACTTAGTAAATTGAATATAAATTACACATGTGATGATAAATATAGAAGTTGATAAAATAAACAAATTATTAGATCAGTCAAGCAGACCTGATTGCCATGGAGAAACAATTGTAGAAGGTTTGACAATTAGGAGACTTCCAACAACAACACCCAAACAAGTCGGTTACCCAAATTAGCTCAAACGTGTTGGCCTGATCGCCATGGAGAAACAGACACATTTTTTGAACTAGCAACATAGTTTATATTTTAACAGATAAAAAATTGTGATGAAGATGGGTAACTGCACTACATCAATGCAATTAAATAAAGAGAACTAACTCCACAATCACAAGTGTTAAGTGGGAGCATTGGAAGTGCCACCATCATGTAGAGGATAGTATCCATATTAAACTATTGCCATGAACATATTAAACTGGATAGGTACCTCAACTTTCTTTGACTTCTCCTCCATATTAGATTTCTTTATATTATCCCATAAAGTTATCATAGCAAGCTTCTCCTGAGCGTGGATAGTGTGTGAATTAGTTAAGGTTCATTTCTACAGTAGATGCCATATGAAGTATCACCATAGGGCGTCAATAAATTATAAATGTGGCAATTATAGTTGTGCATATCTAACACAACATAATCACCTAAATATTGGATGTATCGGTCTTGAGAAAAAAATTGAGCTTGGGAATCTAAGAAATGGAGAAATTTAGTTCATGTGGGAGCACAATCATTGGACACCACTCAATGAAGAATGTATATTATTATAGTATCAAGTCATATAATCTCAAATTATCATGTCCTATTGACATTGAAAAACCTTTATATTGACAATAAACTATTTTGTTTTTTCCCTTTTCAAACATGCTTTACTTGATTAAACATACATATGAAAATAGAAGCTTAAATGGCAAAAAGTTAATGCAAGTGAGCAAACAATATGATGTCAATATTCTCAACTTTTATGTCACATTGTTCCGAACTTTTAAATTAAAGATATCTTCTTTGTTTGAAGGTGAGGGAGTGAAAAATCTGACATAAAGGATAGTCTGCATACTTCTTTCCACTGATCATCCTGAAGTTTTACCTTCATTTTTGGGCTTATAAAATTCTAAATAGAAAACAAAAAAATAATTTACATTGCTAGGATGTAAAACTACTCACTCAATTTTCATCTTAGTGCAAGAATGTTTAAATGCTGCATTTATGGACAATAATACCATTTTAGCATTTAAAGATACTTTCCCTTATATTGGGTATTGAAACTCTTTGCATGTGAATGCTGCAATACAAGCCATGTGATGGAATATTATTAACTTTACATGATATCAGAGAAAAATCGAAGCAAGTAGTAGGTTTTTAAATTACTAAACTTGTAAAAGGAACACACTGATAGCAAAGAATATTGAAAATATAGATGCAACCCCCTACTAATAATTCTCTTGATAAAGAACTACATCACCCAACTAATAGTTTGCTTGTGATATCAGTGGTGAGATTTTGACTATCAATATGCCAAACCTTGTTCTACCTCTGCCTTAGAGAATTGAACTATAAAGCATTATCTAGATAGTCGAATGCAAAATGAGCAAAAATAAAGAACCAAGTGTTGAAATGAAAGACTCTGACCGCATTAAAATTGACTAACATAGAATGTAAAAAAACATGTTTATGCAAAAGTAAAACGTTATAATCGATGCTGAGGAATCACCTGCCACAAGATTGTGTTGAACTGGCACATGAGTTCCTGACTATGTTTGGCATTCGTGACTTTCTATTACCACTTTCCTTCATTCCGCCTCAACTTCCAACCTCCTCATGGCACTCCTCACCAACGTCACTGGCGGTCCTCTCTTCCCCCTTGAATCTTCCCCTTTTTGCTGCTTATTGGATGAAGAAGCGTGGAACACCAACCACTTTCTTCTCTAGTTGAGACCATATCAACCATGTTTAGCTCTTTACCTTTCACCTTGCTTAACCGTTTAGACAATAACGGAATAGAAGAGAATGGGAATACTAAGAGAAGCATGTACCTGATCGATCGTGGTGAAAACTAAAAGCAAGTAGAGATTGTATGGTTATTGTATACCCTGACAAAATGAGAAAAGTGAGAAGACAAACAACATGTTCTACAGTTAGAACAAACTCTACTCCTGGGATCCCTTAGTTGGACATAATGGAGGCGGTGCCGAGAAAGGTGGTGGTGAAGAGAGTGCTCGACACTTCTTATGCAAAAAGCTCTGTCACATTATTTGGCGAATTTTTGAATTATTCACATATAATTTGTGAATTTTTCATCACATGTATGCTACACCCAAATTTTACATTAAACCCACATTTTTTTCAGATTTTACGTATTATTCACATTTTATTTGCCGTTTGCATATATTCACATTTTATTCCTGAATAAAACAAATTTTGGTGATTTTTTTTGGAAAAATGATCAGTTAATCTTCTTAAGCCTATTTCTCCTCCATTCATTAAATTTTAGCTCCTAATTTATCAAATTTGACGTAAGAAGCTCAATGTGGAATCAAACTATTATGTTACTTGAGTTGAAGTTGACACTTAGCCTGATATTTATCAATTTCTCTAGCCTTCTTTCTCAAATAAACTCTACACCTATAGTTTTACCAAATTGACTATTTTGGTATTGTGGTTCTTTTCTTGACATGCATGGATCTTAATAGTTGTTGATTTCTCCTCTTTGACTTTATCAAATCACCAAGTAAATTCTACACCTATAACTTTTAAATGTATATATATATATATATATCCAAAATTTATCCGAATTTTTCCTGAGTGGTTGACCGAAATTTTACCTAATGTTTGCCACTTTTTTATCTAGATTTCCATCTTAATTCCTGGATGCCAAAATTTTCAGCCTCGCCGAATAATTTTTGAATGTTGAATTTGTGACTATTTGCAAAAGGATATAAAAATTGCAGAGAATCTTTTGATTTGCACTCACTATATAGGACAAATGACCATGTTGTATTTCAAAAAAAAAATGTTGGAATAAAATGCAATACTAATCCCCAACGACCTATTTTATACAGTATAGATGTGTATTTGCCGAGATCATATCATAAACAACTATAAAATCTAAAATCCTCTATCCTTCTCTATTTTTATTTTCATATTCAAAACCTACATGAAATCTCTCATATCCAACATTAATACTCCCCACATGGACACTTAAGTAAGTCCCAATATTGATCTTCTCCTCTATCGGTATTCCTTGCATCACTTCAACTATGTTATCCAAAATATCCTTCTTTACCTCCTCACTGATGCCAACTTGGGGGCCAAAACTGCTAATAGTATCAAAAATCTTCTCCCAAGAACAATCTTGATAGCTATGATTCTATCACCCATCCATGTGATCTTAAAGATGTCCAATTAACATCTTATTAACAATAATTACAACCTATTCTTATGTCTGTCAATATTTGTATACCAAATTGTGTACCATGTGACTCCAAACCATTCCCCTATCCACTTGGTTTCTTGCAAGCAAACCATGTTAAAATTTCTTTTGATCATGGTATCCACTATCTCCAAAGAATTTTATGTCAAAGAGTCAAATATTGCAAGATCTCACACTCTTCCATTTTTGATGAACTTGCTTTTTATCTGTCTCCTTTAAAAATATTGCCCTTACACATTTTCCACTACATTCAGACAATGATGCAACAAAACTAAACTCTTTAACCACACTTGTCCAATGTGTGGAAATCCTTGCTTTTCTTTTAATACAATCGGGCCCCACTATGTTAAAACCCATTACATATTCATCTTTGCACTGGGTGTTTGATGCATTGTGTCACTAGGTAGGGACACTCCAACGATATTTTTATAAGGATCCATGTCACAAAAGAGTGAAAAAGTTTGATGGTTGCTTGTCAACCTATCACCAACCATTCTTCTTTACCTGGGATAAGGATTGACTACACTTTCATAGATTGTAATAAAAGATAGGCAAAGTTATTGAATATATGTATATATATAAATAATAAATACGCGCACACACACACATACATACATACATACATACATACATACATACATACATACATACACACACATGTATATACATATGTGTGTGTGTGTGTATATATATATATATATATATATATATATATATATACACACACACACACACACACACTCTTGGGCTATTTTTCTACTCTTGACATGTTTTGATGACTTTGAATATGAGGACCTCCATTATTGTGTGTTTGAATGTCCCTTGAAATCCTAGCTATGTCTTTTGATGATTTTATCCCTTTGGCATTATAAACTCTAAATTTACGAATCTCTCTTGTATCGAGTGTCATTATTGTTTTGATGGCTATTATTACTTATTGGTCACTTACTAGGTCCTTTTTGATATTATTTCCTCATATGAGGATTCCTTATGTTGATTCTTTTGGTGATGGAAAATTTTGTTACATCACTCTTGTATTTACATGTTATGCATGTTATGATTAGATGGTGCAGTTTAATAGTACTCGTAAATCTTCGTGGAGCTTAGTGCACGTAGTATATTTTTTCTATTTGGGTCCAAGAGGTGGTGCCTAACCCCATGTATTCAGTGCCCACTACATGTTTTGTGCATACTTGGATATACTAAGGATTGAGGTGGTGATACCTCTTCCTACTAATTTGTGGTGGTGGTGTTGCGACCCTACTTTTTATATTGGCCTAATACTACAATATTATCATCATGCAAATTTCTTTGGTTGTCTGCCCTGATGTAACATAGACAACTCTGGGTATCCAACCTAATCCTCACTAACCTCCTACCTTGTTAATAATGATGCAATACACCTTTTATACTAGAGATGTCTTATGTTCCACACATGATGCATGTTTGAAACATCATACAAGGTCACTACTATGATTTGTATGGTCCAAAGAGTATACCAGATGATGAAAATGTTTTCTCATGGCTCTCTTAGCCAGAGAACATCAGGGGTCCTTTAATCTGAATGCCACACACTGATCGTCCAATTGTGCCTTATCACAAACTTATTGTTTGCTAAATGGATAATGTATTTAATACTCTTGGGGTGGGTGGCAAATGGATTGTGCTTTATTAGTTTGTTTTATTTTGCTTCAACATTCCTACTTGTCATGTCTTGCTCATGCATCATATCGATTATGTTTCACGTTTCCATATCATGTTTGAATTTCATGTTTGCATCTCATGTTTGAATGTTTTTTTGCATTTCATGTAAGCATATTTTTTTTAATTACAACTTTAAACGTAGCTAAAGGCAAAACTGTCGAAATGTTTTTTCAAAATTTTCATCCAAAATGGCATATGTTTTAATGGTTGAATTAGTATCTATTCTTACATTTGCATCCATCATGGTACTATTTGTCCAATCTTTGCGATGATGATAATAAAAGTGATATTGCATTTTTTATACCAAGTGATTGAGGGTATTCTCTTTATGATAAGGAGCCAGTTCTCCCCATTATTACCTTGAATTGGCTTATATGAAGTACTTTAATGCATGATTCCAAGGACTAAACCCGTAGAAAATGTGGTTGCAACAATGAATTCACCCTATATCTATTAATTGGAAAAGAGGTGATAACTTTCCCACATAGTATGCTTACCTAGCTTAATATAGTGAAATGGTTGTGATGGTTGGGTGCTTTGTCAAACTATTGAACTAAGATTTTAAATGTTTAAAACACAAAAACATGCACCAATAGCTTCCTTAGTATGCCAACCTAGTTGAAAACATTGATCTGGTCATGATGGTTAGGTGCCTTGATTTTAAAGGAACACATGGTTCCAATTTTACCCAAATGTAAAATGCAAAAATTCTTTCATATATTAATGGTGATATATATCTGCTTAAATGAGGATTACCTAGGTGGGGTGAAATAATTGGGTTATATGTTTAGAGGTATATTTTGTAGAATGGGGGATTCTTGAGGATATTGGGGAGAATTTGTTTACCTCAATTAAAAGAACCACATCTTTTATAATTAAGATTTGTCATTCATATTAGCAACTCATTAGAAAAAGGTAGTTAAATAAGTACATTTCATCATATTCACTACATGGACTTTTCTTTGAATTTTTGTATGCATTTTATTTCTTTTGGACAAACAATGGTTTAATCTTAGGGTGATTTAATGAACATAGTTCATACTATCTTTTATGCCCAACTTTACATGCATTATTGCTCCAAATTCTCAGTTATGGTTGCATGTTAGATGTATAATCCAATTTTTAGAATACTTAGCTCTTTTGTTGTCATATTAATTATTTGGATGTATTTTCATGCATATCTCACCACACAAGGTTCATCTAGAGATCAAGTCACCTTCAGAACCAACTTTGGGATTCTAGGATACTTGATCCAGCCTTCCTTTTATTGGACATGATGTCCTCATCTTAGAGAATGGTGTCTCCTAATCCCAGAGCCAACCTAGTGTTCTTAGAATTATGAAAAATGTACTTAATATGAAGAATGATGTGTACCCACAGAGAAACCACCTACAGATACTGTGTTTCTCAAGCACACCATGACCCATTGTAGTGGGAATTGACTGAATTGACGACAGAACATAGATGTGCCTGGCCTATGACACGATGTGCAACCACATCATAAACTGCTCAAAATGATGTGTACACTACATGTTATTCCCATGAAAAAAATAAATATATTTATTACAGTCAAAAGGCGATAATAAGGAAATGAAAGGTTGATAGGCAACAAGTTGCGCCGCTATCCCTTTTTGGATGGAAAATCCAATCCTCCAAAATAGTACATCCATATATCTGTAGGTCATAACATTACCATACATAACTTGTTGGACCCTTTAAATAATGTCCACATCCTATGGTGCTAAGAATCTAAAAGTATCAAACCTGAAAGTTATAAATACATGTTCATTGTTGATACATGCCTTCACATGCTTCGCCACTTTAGCTACATCAATTTTTCAGAAAACATGTCCCACAACAAAATTTTCATCTTTCAAGCCCACCAATGGGAGACTCCTGTCAAATCTACACATACATGTTTCCCTCTAGACCAACCAAAGATTGAAACATCTACTAGTTTAACTCCCCTCATGTGGATCAATCAAAAAATTCATCGGTACCTCTTTTTTAGAAGCAACTCCATCATGTCTAAGTACATTATAGAGAACATCTCGAACAAGATCATGTCTACACTTGAAGCCTGAGAGCTCCCTGTAATGAGCTATGTGCTCCCTGAAGGTGCCTAAGCACGCCTTATGACAAACAGGATGTACCTCGTCAACTAGAAATAGAGGAATCATAAGGCCATACTTGAGGATAATATAGTAATCCACTGGTGACATATACAGTCGCAACCCATCAGTAGAAGTAGCAAGAAAAAAAATCTTAAGCATTTTTAGCTTGGAAACTCATAAATACTACTTTATGTCTAATGGTCATGTCAAACATAACATCCATGTCCTTAAAAATTTTATAGAAAGGGAGATCGCAAAAGAATTTTATACTTTTGGGGGATAGTGTCCTTATTAGAAAGATAACTAAGATCAAATGATGGAATCATAGACACATAGACGACCCAAAGCACAGTTAAAATATGTCATGTATCATACTGTCTCGTAAAATTTGATTTGAAACACCTAAGACTAGGCCTTGGATGCCACAAAAGCGTATGAAGAAGCCTTTTTTTTTACCAAATACTGATCTATGTAAGGAAGTCAAACACCATTGAAGGTTCCCAAAGAAAGTACCTTCATATAACACAATATCCGCAATAGTCTTTGTTCTATGTAAAACCAGGCTGCATCCTCCTCCATGTAAGCAGACTGGCAACATAAGTTTGGCAATACCCATGAATGACCAAAGCAAAAGAAGCTCATTGTGTGGATCATGTAGTTGTGGTAGAAGATGCATCAAGTCAACATTCTTGGTATCCCTACTCATGGATAAACCCTCAATAAAACCTTTATCCCTGCTAAAAGTTCCTCCCAGTAACTTCACTCCCCCAAAAAGCCTCCCAATGTCCTTGATGCGATGATTTTGAGTCGCATTTATAGACTGGTTTGATATGTGTTTTATGCATTTATTAGGCATTTTCATGGTTAATGTTGCATAATTCATCTGCTTTGGTCTATGCTACTTCTCTATGTCAAATTTCCTTTATTTCAGCATTTTGAGTATTAATTATCAAAAGAATACGTTTTGTGTAGACTTATGTGGTTTTGTGTGTTAATTTCAAGAAAAACAAGTATCTGCTACTGTAGATACCATCGACAATGGTCGATACCATCGACCGGACCACAGGTTGCTAGTCGCAAGGATTAGAAGAAAGTTGATACTATCGACAGGGATGTCGATGGTATCGAGATACCATCAGGTTGCTGGCAAGAAGTGAGTCGATACTATCGACCCATATGTCGATACCATCGACTAGTGGAGCTTCAGTGACGGTAAAAGGACAAAACCGACGCCTAAGAATGTCGATACCATCGACCCGCGTCGATGGTATCGACACAGTCAGATATGAGTTTGCTTCAGATTGATCTTAATCTGACGGCTGTGATTAATTGGCGACCTAACTCGGGAAATATACCTAATGACGACGCCCAAGAGGGGATTATCACATCATTAGCCGCTGCACACGTCCTGAGAAGGTGTGGAAAGAAGAACGGAGCCCAGAAGCACGCCCCAGCCGATCCGGACGCCGAAGAAGATGATTTCCACCACCGAAAGGCGGGAGAACGCGTATTCCACCCCAAGGATCGCTTGGATCTTCTCCGTTCAGGAGTTTCACCACTCAATCACGTTTTTCTCCATGTTTTCCTTTTTCTACTCCACGTTTTTCTCTGAGATGAACATGCGGGGCTAATCCCCTTTGTCTTTAGGACCGAGAGTAGCCTGGGAATTCATTGTATGACAATTTTATCATAGTAATTCATATCTTATCTCTTAAATCCATGATATAATTTTGTTTTCTCAATTATATTGTTATGCTTGATCACCATAATAATAATCTAATGCCCTTAATTGCTTTGAAAGAAGAGTTAATGGTTGAAAAGAGATGAAATTTACATTAATTGACAAATCCCTTGAATAAGGTGGTGTAAGGTTAATGGTGGATACCGAGAGATCGTTTTTAATGCACCTAGTTTAGGGTATAGGTTACTACGACGGTGGAACTGACCTAGACGTAGGTAGTGAATTGTACCACGACAGTGGGCAATTCTGATTTCAGACCACTACCCGGAAAGAGAGATACAATTGAGTGACTGCATAGAATTCGATACAATGAAAACCCGCGGTGAAACCGCAATCCTAAAGATCTCCTTTTGAATTGATTAAACCAAACATTTAATCGATTGCTTTGCTTTGTTTTATTTTTATTTTCTTTTAATTTTAACAAAAACTCTCAACTATTTAATCGGTTTAGCTGATCGCGAGTAGTTAGTAGGAGTCTCCGACAATTTCACGTATCCCTGAGTTCGACTCGGGCCTCCAAAGGCCTATATTACATTGACACGTTCACTTGCGTTTCTATGCACGGTAAATTCGTGTCAAGTTTTTGGCGCCGTTGCCGGGGATATGACAAGTTGTCGGCACTACGAGTGCTGCAAGCGACCACTCTAGGCCACATTTTTATTTTTTTTTATTATCATTTCAAAAATTCATAAACCATTTTCTAAATATTTGCAATCGTCGAGCACTGTACTGAAAATTAAATTTCTCTATTTGCAGGTACTGTGCATGGTGCAGACGCGTAATACTGACTACACGAGGCACACACCAGAAGTTCCTCTGCCGGGACCGGAAGACGAGGACGATTTTCATCAAGACCATCCGGAGGATATAGTTTCTGAACCCGAACAAGAAGAGATGGAAGAGCCAAAGATAATATGGGAGAAGATCAAGGCTTCTTCCTCATCTGCTTCTAAGGGGCCGATCAAGAAGCAGGAGATTAATATTCTGACATACAAGATTGATCCGACATTAATCAATTTGGTGAAGTCGAATGCTTTCCATGGGCTCAAGAATGAAGATCCCGTCGCGCATATAAGTCAATTTGTGGAGAATTGTGATATGATAAAAATCGACAGATTTCCACAAGATGTGCTCTACTTGAAGCTTTTCCCGAGTTCTCTAGCGGGAAACGCACGAGAATGGCTACACAACTTGGACGATGAATATGTGGAATCTTGGGACCACATGGTGGAGGTTTTCTTTGAATGGTTCTTCCCGCCCGAGAAGACCAATGACATGATTAGGAAGATCCACAATTTCACCCAAAAAGCAGGAGAGACCTACTCTGAGACATGGGAAAGGTTTCAGATCATGCTCAGGCGGTGCCCGCATCACGGGCTTGATAAGGAGACACAGGTCAAGATCTTCTATTTTGCTCTTTCCGAGCATGATAGAAGCAACCTCGATTCAGCGAAGAAACTGCTTGCAAAGGAGGATACTGAGTCCGAGGATGAGGCTCAAGTTAAATTCATGAGGCAACAACAAGGCTACCGAAATAATGACTATTCATGGAGGAAAGACAAGAAGTTCTCCTGGAAGGATCCAAACAACTTCTTGTAGGATCCAGATACAAAACCCCAGCCAGTAGCGGAGGATAAGAGCACAGAGCTGCTAAATCAAGTGATAAAGCAAAATCAAGAACTCATGGCTACTTTCGGCCAGCAAATAAAGCAACAAGGGGAGTTTATGAACCAATTTGGGCAAACACTGCAGAGCCATGGGGCTCAAATGAGGACAATAGAGACGTCCATGACACAAATAGCGGCAGAGATAGCCAATTTGAAGAAGCCGGCGCACCTAGGTTTTCCGGGTAATACAAATGTTCCAGGAGGAAACCAGTAGGCGAAGGCCATTTTGCTAAGAAGTGGCAAGAAATTGTTAAATCCCAGAGCCGATGAACCAAGCACACCCCTAGCAGAAATTGAAGGTGAGGCCACTGAGGAGCTGCCCATACCGGTCGCAGAACTAGTTTCGGACATAGCAGAGGATGCTACGGACAATCCTATTTCAGAGGAGGAGGAGCCTCAGAGAAGGACACCTTATGTGCCACCGCATCAAAGGGCACAGGCTGTCCTGGTCCCATATCCGAACAGTGCCAAGGCAAGGAAAGTGGATACTCAATTTAAAAAGTTTCTAGATAGTTTCAGAAAGCTTTCAGTCAACATCCCTTTGTTGGAAGCTATTGAGCAAATCCCTTCTTACGGGAAATTTCTGAAAGACATCATCACCAAGAAGAGAAAAATCCCAGACACAGAGGTTGTGGTGCTTAAGGAGCAGGTGAGTGCTTTCATCATGGGCACATTGCCACCAAAGAGGCAAGATCCGGGCTGTTTCAACATCTCATGTTACATCATGAAAGTCAAGTTTGGTGAAGCACTATGTGACTCAGGGCGAGCATTAACTTGATGCCCCTCTCTACATTCAAGAAGCTGGGATTAAAAGAGTCACGGCCGAGCAACATGACAATCCAATTGGCAGACAATTCAGTGGTAAAGCCATACAGGATTTGTGAAGATGTGCTAGTGAAAGTGGATCCATTTGTTTTTCCAGCAAATTTTGTCGTCATGGAGATGCAAGATGAACAAGGAAATGAGTTACTACTCGGACGACCATTCCAAGCTACAGCCGACATGATACTTGAGATGGGGAGAGGTCGGTTGACCTTAGGTATAGCCGATGACCGATTTGAAATGGTCATGCCTTCCAGCGCCACTTCACGTAAATCCAAGGAGCAATGCCACATGGTAAAACATTTTGATCAGAATATATCACTTTGTCTAGGGAAGGCATTTTTAGATATGGCCCATGTAATGTCCAAGGTGGAAAAAGGGACTTTGGCTGTGGACATCATGGAGCAGACCAAGGTGGTATCTCTTTGCAAGGCTGTAGGTTTTCCAAACGATGAGGATGAGGACATTCCTCCCTCTACTGAAGATGATACTATAGCAAATTCAATTTTTGATGCATATCCGGAATTACCACTTGAGGCCTGTTTAGTCAATAGCACTCATGATTGGATGAGAAGCAAATCATTGAAGGAGTGTGCCAAGATGCTTCAGATGTTGCCGTGCTTCTATGCGAGATATTATGAAGATTTAGGCGAACTTCCACCACTGCTTCAATCATCCTTAATCAGCCCGCCGGAATTGGAGTTGAAGCCGCTGCCACCGCACCTCAAGTACGCCTTTCTAGCTGAGGAAGACAAGTTGCCTGTGATTATTTCTGCTCATCTGAGTGCTGAGGAGGAGGATCAGTTGTTGATAGTGCTGAAGAACCACCGGGGAGCATTTGGGTGGTCTGTTGCAGATATCCAGGGGATTTCCCCTACTTTGTGCCAGCATAAGATTCGGCTCGAGGAGGGAGCCAAGCCGGTGATTCAACCACAACGTCGACTGAATCCGAGCATGATGGAGGTTGTGAAGAAGGAGGTGATTAAGCTTCTTTCCGCAGGTATCATCTATGCAATTTCAGACTCGACATGGGTGAGTCCCACGTAGGTAGTCCCTAAAAAGGGGGGAATAACTGTTACTCATAATCTCTTAAATGAACATGTCACCACCCGCTTGGTAACCGGGTGGCGAGTTTGTATAGATTACCGACGACTGAATGCCGCTACGCTAAAGGATCACTTTCCTCTCCTGTTTATTGATCAAATCTTAGAGCGCTTAGCCGGCCGATCACATTTTTGTTTTCTGGATGGGTATTCGGGGTACAATCAGATTTTGATTGATCCTAAGGACCAAGAGAAGTCCACCTTTACTTGTCCCTATGGAACGTTTGCGTACCACCGTATGCCCTTTGGATTATGTAATGCACCGGCGACCTTTCAGCGTTGTATGCTCGCTATTTTTTTGATATGGTAGAACGCTGTTTAGAGGTCTTTATGGATGATTTCTCGGTTTATGGTGCATCTTTTGATGAATGCCTTTACAATATGGATAAGGTATTACATCGTTGCGAGGACACACATTTGGTCCTCAACTGGGAGAAATGTCATATGATGGTGAGCGAAGGGATCGTGCTAGGACATAAAGTGTCTAGCAAAGGTTTGGAGGTAGATCCGATAAAAATTGAAGTAATTTCCAAATTGCCTCCACCAAATTCGGTAAAAGGGGTAAGAAGTTTCTTAGGTCACGCCGGTTTCTATCGTCGTTTCATAAAAGATTTTTCAAAAATCGCCAAACCTTTATCCGAGCTTCTAGAAAAGGATGTTGTTTTTGATTTCAATGACAAATGTTTACACGCGTTCAACATGCTGAAGGAAAAATTGATTTCCGCACCGGTTGTTCAAACACTGGATTGGACCAAGCCGTTTGAACTCATGTGTGATGCATCCGATTTTGCTGTTGGAGCTGTGTTGGGACATCGGGTGGACAATAAACCTGTTGTGATTTTTTATGCCTCTAAGACTTTGAACGATGCCCAACTAAATTACACGACTACCGAGAAAGAATTGCTTGCTGTTGTTTTTGCTTTTGAAAAATTTCGGCAATATCTAGTTGGATCGAAAGTCGTAGTTTGGACTGACCACGCCGCTATTAAGTATTTGATGGAAAAAAAGATGCCAAACCTAGATTGATTAGGTGGATCTTTCTTTTACAAGAATTTGATATCAAAATCAAAGACAAGGCAGGGATTGAAAATGTTGTAGTGGATCATTTGTCTAGGTTAGAGAGGGTAGATGAACAAGATTTACACATACCCATTACCGAGACATTTCCGGATGAACAACTTTTGAAAGTGAATTCTAAAGATCAGTGGTTTTCATATATTGTGAACTATCTTGCTTGCAGGATTATCCCAGATGATTGGACGTATCAAGAGAAGAAGAAATTTTTCCATTCTCTATGATATTATTTTTGGGATGACCATATTCTCTTGAAGCAATGCAGGGATGGTTTCCTACGCAGGTGTGTACCTGAGGTGGAATATAAGAGTGTTCTTCGTCATTGCCACACACTACCGACGGGCGGACACCATTTAAGCTCTCGTACGGCAGCCAAAGTACTGGAAAGTGGCCTATACTGGCCTACTTTGTTTAGGGACGCTTATGAGTTCGTGAGGCAATGTGATTCCTTCCAAAGGGCGGGTAACATTTCGAAGAGACAAGAGATGCCCCAAAATGTTTTCCAGGAGGTTGAGGTATTTGATTTATGGGGTATAGATTTTATGGGACCCTTTGTGTCCTCAAATTCTAATTTGTATATCCTTTTAGCTATTGACTATGTGTCGAAGTGGGTGGAGGCAATACCCACTAGGACTAACGATTCCATTGTAGTGTGCATGTTCGTTAAGGAAAATATCTTCTACAGGTTTGGTGTGCCCCGAATGATCATTAGTGATGCGGGTACGCACTTTCAGAATCAAAAGTTCTCGGCACTATTGAGGAAATACAGGGTCAAACATAACATTGGTACCCCGTATCACCCGCAAACTCAAGGATAAGTGGAGGTCTCCAATCGAGAAATTAAAAAGATCTTGGAGCGTATTGTGGCTTCCACGAGGAAGAATTGGAGTGCCTTACTACCAGATGCGTTGTGGGCATACAGGACGGCATACAAGACACCTATAGGCACCACGCCTTTTAGGTTGGCATACGGTCGGGCCTGTCACTTACTGGTGGAGTTAGAACACAAAGCACATTGGGCGCTGAGAAAGCTCAACTTGAGTTATGATGAAGCGGGGAAAAAGAGATTTCTTGAATTAAATGAACTTGATGAGTTGCGAATGAATGCATATGAGAACTCTTGGATATACAAGGAGTGCACGAAGTTGTTCCACGATCGCCACATTCAGATGCACACTTTCAAGAAAGGAGATCGTGTGCTTTTGTTCAATTCGACGCTGAAGTTGCATCCCAGGAAGCTAAAATCCCGATGGAGTGGACCATTCATAGTAGAAGAGGTCAGACCACATGGCGCAATCATGGTGCGCGATGGTGAGAATACATTTTTGGTGAATGGACAAAGATTGAAGTTGTATTTTGGTGAAGATTACATGAGGAAGGTGAATGAGGTCAAACTCATTTTGCTTTCGGATGCATGATGAGCTTCAAGTCATCTAGCCTAAGAAGTTAAATAAGGGCGCTTGTTGGGAGGCAAACCAACCATTGGTACTTTAGTTTAGTTCCTTTACATTCGTAGTTTGATTTGCTTTAACTTAGTTTTTAGTGTAAAAAAAGATACCGTGATCGTTTGCTACATGTGCAGGGCTGAGGCAGAGTCGATACCATCGACCCTTGTGTCGATGGTATCGACCATGGTATAGGTTGGTGATGATAGAAATTGCACTGCGTCGATACTATCGACAGCCTCGCCGATAGTATCGACACACCAACAGGTTGATCGCAATGTCCAAGTCGATAGTATCGACAAGCCCATCGATACCATCGAGATCTCTGGAGATATTCAGAAGAAATCATCTCAGTGAAGTCGATACCATCGACGGGCATGTCGATGGTATCGACACCATCATATACCGAAGGCGGCGGCCGGGCCTCACGAGGGTTTGCCCTAATCAGAGAGTCGATACTATCGACTCGCGTTGATAGTATCGACGCGCCACGTCAACAATCCGCGAGGAAAGATCTACGGCGATCGCAGCAACCAGGAAGTCGATCCGGGGGACGAGTCGATACCATCGACTCACGTCGATAGTATCGACGCGTCAGCAATCCGGGCCCCACAGATCCAGCCATCGACAACTGTCGATACTCGCGGCAATATGGATTGTGCTACCCGTGTCGATACCATCGACTCGCGTCGATGGTATCGACGGGCATACAGCAACGCCGGCCACGGCTATATATGAGAAGGATTTGTATCAGATGACATCACAACTCCAGAGCAATCCTCCTCCACCTGTGCCGAGCATATTCCAGAGTGATCCGAGCCTGACGACGAGCATCACCGAGCACGTTCTTCATCGAGCGGAGATTCCTTTCTCCGATCTTCACCGAGCTCTCTCTCTATTCCTCTTTCTTCCACAACCATGGTGCATGTTGCTGGTGCATCATCGTCATGCGCCAACCCGATGGAAATCCAAGAACTCGTGCCACCACCTACCACGTCGATTGCACACCCACAGCTGATTCATCCATCCGTGGAGGTCAGGAAGATATACGAGGAGATCTTAAAGAGAAAGATCGAGCCGACCCGTTATGTTGAACGGGAAACCATTCACAACTTGGGGTTCGAAGCTAATCTCGCCTACGTCTTGAAAGGGTAGGCGAGACACACGAGCAGGATGCCCGACGAGATGGAATACCATGCAGATGGCCAGCCATTTTTCGGAGAGTGGCCTACGTACAAGGAGCTGGTGGCTGAGTTTATGGCGTCGCTAGACGTCTGCGTCGTGCCCAATGATGTCATAGCCACCGACCGCGAGTGGATCAGGGGCCGGATGTCTTTCTGGCAGTACAACAACGACTACACCCTTACACTCCGACAGTTCAATGAGATCTTCAACTGGAATCATTCACAGTCAGACTACCGGCGGCCGGACAACCGCACTGACTACGATGCAATCTTCGCCGAGCTTGTGACAGTGCCGCCGGGCAAGTCAGTGAGCTACCACAATGCTGCGGTAGCCGACTTTGAGCATCCATTTGTCCGGATTCTCCACCGGATGCTGAGTTCTACGTTGTTTGCTAAGGGTGATCTGGCTCTCAGCAATTTTCAGGAGACAGACCTATTTTTCTTGTATAAACTCCTAAAGCGCCAAGAATGCAACTGGGGAGCTTTCTTTTTGCAGTGGGTTTTGGCGGTGAAGAGGAGTACACAGAAAGCTCCAATTCACTTTGGAGGGCTTATCACAAAGCTAGCCTTCTACCTTGGGTTGAATTTCCAGCAGCTTACTCCTCTCTCCAACAGGAGCAAGATGAACTTGTAACATCTGCACCGCTCCAACCTCATCCTTCTTCGAGATGGCTTGGCGTATGCACACTGCCACGTCAACCATGCTTACCAAGAATGCTCGCTTCCCGATCCGGTCTTCAACATCGAAGGGGCACAACACTTCCGATGGCCTATCATAGCCATTGCTGACTCCGATGAAGACGGCGGCAACGACGATGATGACAACAATGACGATGAGGCTGCAGAGGAAGAGGAGGCATACACCCCTCTTCGGGCACGAGTGGCACCACGGAAGCGTCCTCGCATGCATCCGGGTGCATCTTCATCTTCACAACCTCTGCCACCACCACTACCCTCGCAGCCAAGCGAGGATATATATTCTATGTAGGGCATGTATGTTATGTTGCATGACATACAACAGACGCAACAACATCATACTGCGACATACACCGGTATTCAAGAGACTACAAATCGGTTACTGGACAATCAAAGGGCAATGTTCGAGAATGAGCGTCTTCTCCTCGACAACCAACAACAGATTCATGACCGGTTGCATAGGATGGAGATGCAACAAAAACCTTTTTACGATCACTATTGGAGCCAAAACTACTTTGGAGGCTATCCACAACCTCCACCTAGGGCTCAGTTTGATTCGAGTTTCCAGGGGGAGTATCCATCGTGGGACCCCACGGCTCCACAATACCCGCCTCCGCCTGAAGAGTAAATCGGTATCTCTGTTCCAACCTTTAAGATTGTTTTTGACTATGAGGCCATAGTCGAATTCAAGCTTAGGGGGGGTGTTGGAACAGCTCTATCTTTTATTTTCCGTTTTTAGTTTTATTGCTTTTGTTTCTTGTCATTTTTTTGCAATCTTAGTTTGTTTGTAGGATCCACATTCTATCTAGTGTAATCGTGGATGTCTTAAATCTTGAGTCATCTCAGTTGTAGGTAGGAAAATTAAAGGAAAATTAAAAATTTTTGAGTGTTCGCAAGCTTGAGTGTTGTTCAATTTTGATCACTTAACTTAAGAAAATGATTGGTTTTGTCAACTTTAAAACTGAAAATCACAACTGTACATTCCTAATGATTCATGAAAGTGGACGGAATTGGTTGTTTGAGCCTAAACTGACCAAATGATAATGAGACGCTAATTTGAAGTAAGAGAGAGAAACCTCTTAACTACTACACAGGTCAGTAAGGAGGGACACATAATACTTTTCAAAGGTTCAGTCAATTAGTCTTGTGATCTGTCCACCTCATTGCTTTTCACAATCCACCATAAGATTTGGAAGTAAAGGATGGTTTTAACCTTTTTGATTGCATGTCATGTAGATAGGACTTGCATTGCAACCACTTACATATGTTTTGCATGAAAAATAAAAAAATTATAGAATAGTATACATGCACATTTCCCTTAGGTGCATGTCATTTAGTTGCATTCATAACTTTTATGCATAGAGTACATCATGTACCTCATTTCTTCTTTAATGGTGAATTAAAGTGTTCCATACCTTCTAAATAGTTCAACTATTTGAGTTATGTAGAAAAAGTAAGCCCAATAAAGTATTCATTGTCAATTGTGGATATAAGGGCTTGAGAAAAAAATCTGAAAAAGAAGAAAAAGAAAAAAAAGAAAGTTATTTAGAAGCAAGTGGAATAAGAAGGAGAAAGGAGCATAATCTCACCTGCATTTTAAGATGAGTAAGTACATGATGTAGCTCAATTAGATATCCATCTCATTTTGAGATGGGATGTTAGTGCATGCATCATTCCACCCAAATCTTAGGCATTAGGGCATTTTTCATGTGCATTTGCATCACTTAGGGCATTGTTGTTTATGCATGTTGAAACCGTATAATGCTTCCACTTCTTCCATTAGCCACCCATTCCATCCACCCGTTGCTCGAATTGGTAGGCCACCGTGATTTTCTCCTCACTTGTGAATATCAGGAGAACTGCTTCCATGTAGATGGTAGTTAGGGTGAGCAACGTAGCATAGGAGATCACAAGATGCACTAAGTCTGGACCGGCGAATTCTATTATGTTAACTGCCTTATGTGATAGTGTTCATCAGTTTTGAGGTATACATCTTTTATAGATGATTACTGTCGCCTTTAGGGTAGTTATCATTCTGTGGTTAGCGAGGGCCAGTATGTGGATGTCCGGTGGGAGTCATAGGGGATGTTTGTTGTGATGCTTTGTTCTTTAGTTGACTCTGGCAATTCTATTCTAAGGTTTAGTTGCTCGAGGACGAGAAATGTTCAAGCTTAGGGGAGTTTGATGCGATGATTTTGAGTCGCATTTATAGACTGGTTTGATATGTGTTTTATGCATTTATTAGGCATTTTCATGGTTAATGTTGCATAATTCATCTGCTTTGGTCTATGCTACTTATCTATGTCAAATTTCCTTTATTTCAGCATTTTGAGTATTAATTATCAAAAGAATACGTTTTGTGTAGACTTATGTGGTTTCGTGTGTTAATTTCAGGAAAAACAAGTATCTACTACTGTCGATACCATCGACAGTGGTCGATACCATCGACCGGACCACAGGTTGCTAGCCGCAAGGATCAAAAGAAAGTCGATACTATCGACAGGGATGTCGATGGTATCGAGATACCATCAGGTTGCTGGTGAGAAGTGAGTCGATACTATCGACCCATATGTCGATACCATCGACTAGTGGAGCTTCAACGACGGTAAAAGGACAAAACCGATGCCTAAGAATGTCGATACCATCGACCCGCGTCGATGGTATCGACGCCGTCAGATATGAGTTTGCTTCAGATTGATCTTAATCCGACGGCTGTGATTAATTGGCGACCTAACTTGGGAAATATACCTAATGACGGTGCCCAAGAGGGGAATATCATGTCATTAGCCACTGCACACGTCCTGAGAAGGTGTGGAGAGAAGAACGGAGCCCAGAAGCACGCCCCAGCCGATCCGGATGCCGAAGAAGACGATTTCCACCACCGAAAGGCGGGAGAACGTGTATTCCACGCCAAGGATCGCTTGGATCTTCTCCGTTCAGGAGTTTCACCACTCAATCAAAATTTTCTCCATGTTTCCCTTTTTCTACTCCACGTTTTGCTCTGAGATGAACATGCGGGGCTAATCCCCTTTGTCTTTAGGACTAGGAGTAGCCCGGGAATTCATTGTATGACAATTTTATCATAGTAATTCATATCTTATCTCTTAAATCCGTCGTATAATTTCGTTTTCTCAATTATATTGTTATGCTTGATCACCATAATAATAATCTAATGCCCTTAATTGCTTTGAAAGAAGAGTTAATGGTTGAAAAGAGACAGAATTTACATTAATTGACAAATCCCTTGAACAAGGTGGTGTAAGGTTAATGGTGGATACTGAGAGATCATTTTTAATGCACCTAGTTTAGGGTATAGGTTACTACGACGGTGGAACTGACCTAGACATAGGTAGTGAATTGTACCACGATAGTGGGCAATTCTGATTTCAGGCCACTACCCGGAAAGAAAGATAAAATTGAGTGACTGCATAGAATTCGATACAATGAAAACCCGCGGTGAAACCGCAATCCTAAAGATCTCCTTTTGAATTGATTAAACCAAACATTTAATCGATTGCTTTGTTTTGTTTTATTTTTATTTTCTTTTAATTTTAACAACAACTCTCAACTATTTAATCGGTTTAGCTGATCGCGAGTAGTTAGTAGGAGTCTCCGACAATTTCACGTATCCCTGAGTTTGACTCGGGCCTCCAAAGGCCTATATTACATTGACGCGTTCACTTGCGTTTCTATGCACGGTAAATTCGTGTCAGTCCTCAAGAAATAACCCCTTATGAAGCCTTCTATCATCACAAATAGGCCAAAAAATATCAGTTTTATGAATGTTCAAAATAAGTCCCAACCCATGACCCATGCATTGAATGATGCTAAGCACCTTCGAAACCACTCTTCATCAAGATACCAAGTATGAATAAGAAGGTTACATTTTTTTTGGTGACCAAGAGAACCCACCCCAGGCAAGCCCGATATGGTAAGCTCTCAAAGCATTAGAGGGTGTGGTCCGGTCACCCCTTGCGTGCCAAATCAGCGTGGATTGCCATTCGCAAAGTGCCTTCTGTGAGGTTCAGACCCAAGTCCTCTTTGGGACTTACCAAGCTTGTAAAGACTCGATCTTTACGATCAAATATTTACAAAATGATATCAAAATCATAAACAATCTTTATTACATTCATGCTTGTACATCAGAGTCGCAGAAGCTTACAAATATGATTACAAGTTTAAGAATAAAAAATACATTCATCTCTAGTCTTCAACAGAGGACTACCCATGCACGTCTCTTCAAGGTCTCCCATATACCACCTGTCCATGAGTTCTTAGAGGGAACGAAACCACACATGGACCCCATTGAAGGGAAAGTAAAGGGTCAACAAAGCTGGTACTGAATCCAATCATTGAACTATGTACGAAATATGATTTAGATGTATAATATAAGTTAGGAAAGGACTATTTGGTGGACTAAAGGCTAATAAGAAGAAATTTCAATATCACTTTCAAGATAGCAAATCTTTCACAAGAATATCACTAAGAAAGATTCAATAATTCAAGTATGCAAAATTTATCCAAGCTATTCACAAAGTATATCAATTTCAAGATATTCTATTTGACAAGCTTTGGCACCTTCCTATCATATCTTTTCTAGGGCTAAGTGCCTTGTGTTCTCACACTCTAGGAGAGAACGACACTAGTACCTTATTAGCTATTCCAGTTAACTAGGGGACAACTAATTCCTATCCACTGCGTAGGGTTGTGGGGTACTTGGCCCACTCAAGTGAGCCAAAGCTCTATAGGGCCAAAGCCCAAGGGACCAAAATCCACAAGGAGTCAAAACTCCAATATATCAAGTCCAGTGCCAAAATTATTATCAACAAGATTTCATCAATTGCAAAATGAGAGTGGTGAACTTTCAAGAATAAATAAATGTTTCAAAACTATATGGAATTCACCACGAATTAAGATATATGTGTGTCCATCAAGAGGGAAAATAGTTCAACAATAAAATAGAATATGTCATACCTCAATTATTCAGGGCTCCAAGGATTGCATAATCATAATGTGTCTCCAAGAATTTATGAAGAGGTATCTACAAAGAATAATAATATTGTCACCATTTGACTTGGAATCAATGTTGTTCAAATCTTCTTATTTAGGATTACATTTTCCCATCTAGGTTTACTATTTCATATGTTACCCATTAGCCACCTTTTTAGGGTTTCGAGTTTGCTACATATATCATCATCACAACATACAAGTGTGTATAATCATATTATCATCTTGTAATATAATCATGTATGTTATAATACCACCTTACAAATTGTTATGTCTCCATTCTAGGAATTTTTGATCTATCATTCTCTCTTCCAACTATACAACTAGGTCCATATGTAAGCATTGCATGTATATATAGACAAACTCGAGCTATATAGTTCATATCATGTGTTTAGAATAATCATTACATAAATTTCATAATTGCTATATAGACAAACTCGAGCTATATACAATCAACTAACCTATATTGGTATTATTGTTTCGTTAGAATGTGCCCTGATTTCAAGACCAACTGTTTGATTAAATCACAAACATTGAAATTATATTCTTTGGTAACCATATAATGTTTAGGTAGATGTATATAAAAATATGCATTTTGGTTTTGTTAACCTAACCAAGTTTGACTAAGTCCCGATTTTTCTCAAACGTTCACCCTACATTCCTTTGTTAGTTGATAACCTAAATTGAAATTATAGAAACGAGACATACCTGCAATAGATCGTAATGAGCAGCCTATAGATGAACATTATGAATCTCTATGATTCATCTACAGATTGTCCTTGGTCGATCCTTGGTGTATAAGATTCACTGGCGTCATTGTGGGGTCTAGATAGTCCTGGTCGAAGGGGATCTCATCTGCGCTGAGGGTCAAGGAGGCCCTGATGCCCCACTCAAGTTCGCTGTTGTTGCTACCAGTGTTGGGTGTCCCATAGTGTTGAAGTTGCAGGTCTGAGACCACCGATATCCAATGTGATTCCAGGACGCAGCTAGAGTCTTCACAGGTCTGTAGGATACGGCCTAGGAAGGGAACTGTAAGTTCATCCATGGGTCCTCTGGTTGCGTAGAAGGCAACCCATCTTTAACTTGACTTGAAGAGTAGTTAATAATTAGAATGGAGCCAACAGTGCCTTCACTTTTGAGGCTGAGCATATAGCAGCAGGATGAGGGGTCGTGCCTTATAGATGGATCATCCCTCCGTCGACAAGAAGGTCCGAATAGTCTTCAAACCTTCTGTGTTGTTGCAGGTCCGCAACCATGGTTGTCTACAATCTAGATAGTGGTTAAGATGGCTAGAGGTATCGAGGAGGAGCAGGACATGTAATAGGACGAGGTCTTCTCTTTGGTGCAGATGGCGTCAAGAGTTGGTAGGGGAGGTGTCGGGCATCCGTACAAGTTCGAGAGTGAAATCGCCTACTGTTGGGATGGTTAAGCAAGACGGTTGTGACTTTGCAGATCGTCATTGTTGTTGCAGATCTGCTATGTCCTTCCACGGTTGGGATCGCAGGTTTATATAGGCGGCAGGGATGACGTCTCTACGGTTTCAGTGTTATTGGTGACAAGGAGGATCGGTGAGGGAGGAATACCGATCGGGTTGCGATATGCAGAACGGCTTGACTTCCGTTTCTTTCGTTTTCAAGTAGACACAGACACGGCCGCTGACGAGTTTCAGAAGTAGAGGATCTACTGCCGTTTCCAGAGGTGGATGGTGGCACTTGTTTCTACAGTTGAAGAATCCATTTAATTCTGCCATTAGGGAGGACGTCATTAGGAAGAAGCTACATGGAAGGAGGAGGTTTCGAATTGTTTGGGAGAGGAGATGATTTTTTTTCATTTAGTGCTCGTCATATAATCATGGTTTCCGTTAGGTTTTGATTTGGGAGGAAAACTGCCGCAGCCTTTTGGAATCCTCTACCATTGCCGTCGGCATACGAGGGAAACAAAACGATATGATTTATTGTCACCATGGATGTGCGGAAGTCGTTACTATCTTTTTAATATGTTAAAGTTAATTGAAGCAATTATCAAGATTTAGAGCCATGCGCACTAGTTATCTAACATGTTTCAAAATTGTTATCTCAATCTGAGCTGCAATTAAATTCTAAGAGCTCTTGAATGTGGAGACGTACTAAACGGACACCATCTATAGATTTATTCATAGTTGGTTAATTGGTATTACGAAGTCATATTGTATGTCAATAATAGGAGAACATATATTATTAATGTTTCTGATACAATCATCATATGGTGCCCTTCAAACTCCATATATATGATACTTGTATATGAGAAGATAGATTTGTCCATTCATCATCACAATCTCATAGGTTCTTGTCACGTTTGGTTCAAATTGCTAACTTTAATTATCTTATATACTATCAACTAAATTTTATCATTTTGTAGCTCATGATTAACATGTCCATTTGCATTATAAATTTGACCACGTATATAACTTTTACTATATTATTTTTCTACAAAAAATGCTATTAATTAAATAGAAGACTATATCGTAATTGACTATCATGTCTCTATTATCAGTTCACAACTAAATTATTCAATTTTAATATGATTCTAAATCCAAAGAGTTAGATGTGGATCACTAAAAATTTAAGAGATCCAGATATGATTGAATATAATCAAAACATCAAGATTTGACTTTAGATTCAAACTAAATGTGTCGAATAGCAGATTGAGATTTTTAAGACAGGGACCAATTTTGGAACAAACTCATATTTCAAGAGAATCATGAATTATAGCTCAAAATTGATTCTAGTACTAGAATTCAGTATGTTACAAAGCTCTTACCACCCAAAGCTACTATGGTCAGACAAGAACAAGAAGGTTATAGTTGTATCTGATCTCATGAACAAGTGGAGGCAGTACAAGGAAAAACAAGAAGTAGCCCCAATGGATCACTTTGTTGCACTCCATTGGCTAACCAAATATGCTGGTCTCTGATGTATAACCTGGTTTCCTGACCATAAAGAAACTATATCCAAAAAGAAATAGATGGGCACACCACCTTGACTTCACAAAGCAACACTGACTTGTCCACCATGTTGAAAGCATTAGAGAAAAATAGAAATATGATTTCATGAGGTATCAATCTGGGGACCTCAACTAGAAAACAAGGGATAAAATCTAGCAACATTGTAGAACAAGTTATGAGAAGGTAACTTTTACTTATCCCATGACATGATGTGTTAGACAATTATTAGCCACAACCTTTGGTGACTACTGAGAGACACATCGTGTTTCTACCAGCCATGATGTGTCTTCTCATATTTGTACAAAAATATAATATGGGGAAAGTGTTTATGAGAAGGTGTCTTTTATTTATCTCATCCAAACAATGAGAAAAGAGTAGGAGGTGACCCATAGGGTAATTATACTATGAGATAATCTAAAAGGAAAAAGAGAGAAGAGGAAGGGGCATATTTCCTCCTCCCTTGGTGGAAGAATCTCATTTTGTAGCTCCATAGTAGATAACTTCTTGTCTATAATGGTTGCATCTAGATCATTCTTATGTTTTCCCCTGCTTCTTCATTTTTACTCCATTGAATTAGTAGGGAGCTTCATTTCTTACTTGTATGTGAATCCCCCATACTTACAGACAAATTCCCCTTGTATTTGGTGCATTTTTGGCGTCTGTTAGTCATGTGAGAAGCAATCACTAGGAAATCCTCTCCAATAATGTCCCAATCTGCCAAATAAAAATTCAAACCAAACCCATATGGACCAATCATAGAATACATGTACAATTGGTTTAGAGTAGATAAGATCTCATGTTAGTGGGATTAAGAGAATCTTCAATAGATATAATTGGATGGATAAGATCAAGAAAGCCTAGATGTAGGGCCTCATCACTTGTACGTACACAAGAGTAAAACCTATTAAAGTGGTCCACCAGTTTCTATGCTATAAAAAGAGGATCGTTGATGATTGTCCTATCTTAGAACTATCCTTCCAACATGTTTTCTTTTCATTTTTTCTTTGACACTAGGGTGATAAAATCATGTATTTATTTTCCATCTTCAAGACAAGAAATCCTAGATCTCTCCTTGCGTATCGGTTGCTCTTTGCCCATGACATCTTCAAGCTCTTTCTCAGCTTCAATAAGAATTTTCTTGTTCAACAGATTGGGAATATTGCATATCTCCATGTGCAAAATATGTATAATGTCCTCCAATTATGTCTTTCTTCATGAGATATTTCACATGTCTCATGACTGTAGACCTTCAAATTCTTCCTTAGATTTTTCATTTTTGCAAAGAACCAAAAAGAGGGTTCAACCCAACCTTCCATGGCCTAGCCTTTAGTAATGGTTTCCATGTAGCATGGGATATGCATACTTCAAGGATAAAAAAAGAGCTTGGCCGAGAGAAAGGGACAATGTCACCCAACCTAATAAGAACTAAGTAATGGAAAAAGACCACATATCAAGTATAATGTACAACCTATATTGCAAGATCATGAACTGTGGTGTGGTATTGTTGTTCCACCCATGTAAAGCTATTTCTTTCAAAAGAAACTCATTAAGGTTAAGATATTTCACTTAATGATTAAAATCTATCATACCTTGTCTATCTGGCTCATTTTTATCATGAGCAATCTCGAACAACGCTAAAATCACTTGTTATCTCCCATATCGGTCAAATATGTCTTTTTTTGTTGCAGTTGTGATGCATTTGACATAAACCATTATAATAAAGGACACACCGCTTACATTATCAGTCACTAGATAAAACATTAAGTTGAATAGATATGCTGACAAACACCCAAACATTACCTGCCATGCCTTCATTGTTGGCAGACCAATCCAAACCAATGATATCAATCAATTCCTATAGGCACACCGCATGAAGGAAAGGCTCCATAAGCCCAAACACCACCAACCTATGTCTTTTGCATATCCTATTGAGAACTTTGTGAGTCAGATTATTACTTGCTCGTCTACAATTCCAAAAGAGGTGTATTGTCATGAATATATATATCATCACCATCACTACCTCCCTTCCAATCATCAGTGGCTTCCTCTCATCATTGGAGATCTTCTTCATAAATTGTGGATATCCTTTTGGACTCGGTCATCTTCATAATATTTCTCCCATTACCATTGAAAATCTTCATCATAGGACTTATCAAATGATGTTCTTGACCTTTTCCTTCCTCTGAAGTTTGGGATGCATCTCATGAACTCTGTGTGATGGAACTCACCTTTCTTCAACCTCTCCCCACTTCATATTCTATGATGTCCATTGTCATTAATAAAATCCCCCACATTCTTGCATTAAAGAACCTTTCATCAATGATCTCGATTAAGGACCACCCTCCTATCTAGTATGCCTGCTTCAAGATCCTCATCCTAAAGAAAAGAGTGATACCCCATCTAAAGGGACCTTGTATCATTTGTGTTGCTAGGTGAGTGACTATGGAAAGTCTACAAATAGAAGTATCCTAATGGTCAAAGACTCACTAGGAGTCCTCAATTCCTTTCCCATCTCATTGAAAAAACCCAAAAGAATCTATCATGTCTACCACCATAGATAACTTGGTGTAATATCTATGGTTTAACTATGTAATGGAAATGAATTGAGGATCATCCTTTTTGAATGCTTCCTCTTGTATAAGGACCCCCGATTCATCATCTCATATCCTTATCCACCGAATACATTGACTGGTGTACCAAAGGACCAAACTATTTATCTTAGGGACTCAACATCATGACAACAAATAGGTAGATCAATAATTCAAAACCATGAATTTTCCATGGTTGCTCATGGACACAACTTATCCATGGACCTAATGGTAAGTGATTTGCCTTCGAGCTTCAAGGTATTTCCTTCAAGCACCTTCCCTGCTTATACCCATTTCTTGAAGAAATTCGTTTCTTACTCCTCATGAAAAATGTGTAGATTTACCACAAATGGTCATTAGCTCTTGAGAAAAGGAGCCACCTCCTCCTAGTTTATAGTACAACTTCCAAGAGATCTCCACCACACATGTCAATGTGTCATGCTTCTTAAGTATTTGTTTGTGTGAGGAGTTATGGACAATAGTTAGCTTCTTTGGAACATGTTTTGATCCTCCTCTTGCTAGAGAAACTGATCATCGAGCCTCCGACAAGGGAAAGATCCTTCTCAAGCAGAAGTCTGATAGTGAAAATAGTGGTGGAGAAAATATGCATGATTAGAAAGATGACCTTTAATGACATTTGTAGCAGGCTTTGGGTCCATTGTAGTGGATTTGTCGAATCTCCCCAAGCATGTGCTATGAGTTTGTATTAGGATGTTGTAACTCATTTTCTTCTATCAAAATTGGTTATCGTCTATTGAATCATGCATGGATTTATTCCTGACTAGGGATGATTCAACATCATGAACCACATTACATCCTTTATAGTCATATCCAATATGTTATTAGACATTGGTCATTCCAAATTATAGGCTAGGAGTGGAATGATTCTTTGCACCGATACACAAGGATCCAAGGAGTTTATTGTCACCTCTTATCTTCTTTCTATCACAAATCTTCTTATGGCCATGTGTTCTCCATGATTAATGGGTCTTTGCTGAGAAAATGGAACCATATATGACAAAGGTCAATTGGCATAATCTATGGACAACTTTCTAGGTTGAGTTTACTATTTTTCATTCTTGACCTATGACTAGATCTGGTTGTTGACCTCAACCCCCATACTAGGCAGCCAAAGGTATTCGGGGTCAAGCGGACATGTTGAGGGACAAAAAAAGGAAGAGAAGTGGATTTCCTTTCTAGCACATATATTTCCACTGATGTTGATCAGCATGGTGGTGGATTGCCTAAGCAATCTTCTACATAACCAACTAGCCATTGGAAATACTAAAAAAGAATATAAAAATATAGGAGACGTCATAAAAAGTAGATATCTCACATAATACAAAAATATTATCACGCCTTTTGAGGAGATAACTTTTAAGAAGGATATTATCCTAAGGAAGAAAAAAATGAAAAAAAACTCATTTTTAAAAAGGCATAAGTATGCATAAAAGTACCAAGAATAACAAACAATCTCCCATTTTCCAGTACAACACTTTTATCATAATGGTTATGTCAATACATGCCAATAATGAATAACACATTATTGTGTCAGTAATAGCTACCACGAAAAGTACTCATTATTGTGCAATATTCTGAAAACAACCATCTAAGTATTTTCTACTTCAACAACAATGTCTATATTAACAGACAATAGTTGCATGACATGAATAGTGCACAACACACATAGTACTTATAATAGTTTAGAAAATACCAGCTACTACACATATAGTTCTTATTATGATGTATTACTCATAAGAGTTCACATAAAAGTACCACAATGTATGTATATTAATATTTGGTACCTAGTTGTATATACCTACATAATGTGTATATATCTACTACTTGTTTCTCTCTCATTGAAAAAAGTACCTAAAAAGCTATGATAAGTGTTTTGTATACCATATGAAGTAACTGAAACCTTTCATTTATTTATCTCCCTAAGTTCCTCTCACATTTACATTTCCAATGTGTATCTCTTAATCTATCTCAGATGATTAAATGTGAAAATGCAATATATATATATATATATATATATATATATATCAAGAACTGTACAAACTATTATTATTTATTATATATTAACACTCAAAAGGGAATTATCATGTCTACCAGTTACATATATCGTGGACCACAAATATGCACATGCAATGACCATGCCAACATATATACACATGCTGCATTAAAATAGTAGAAAGATGAATATGAATTATGTATATGCCAACTAATATGTATCATATGTGTATTAATTTTCTATAGTGAGAAACTTTATGTATCCATATGTGTTAAACAATGATAGGCATCCTAGACAGGGTATGTATGTCAAGTTCTAAACAAATATTATGTGATGCTTATCGTGAGTAGCATATATTTCTACGTAGTTAGTGCTATCTACAGTCTACATTCATCATAGTCTCCTCCCATCTTAATTATAGAAAAACAATTTTCTTTTCTTTTATAGAAGTTCATACATAGAGTTAAGAGAGAGCGTTGTATGACACATACCTCTATTTCAACGTCTTTTAATGCATAGCCTCTCTTCATTAGATTTTTGTGATTAAATAAATTTTCACACATTGGAATCATCTCAGCAAAATCCTTTATCCATGTTACATATTAATTAAAAAAGAATAGTACCAAACCACTTTGGAAATAATACACAAAGTTAATGCACATGTTTGCTAGTTTAACTGATAAGCCTATCAATTGGCTACTGACGGACTGCGCACAAAATCCTCCACTTCGTATCAGGAAAGAGGTCAAAAGCAACAACTGTCTCACATTTTGGAAATAATACTTAATAGACACGACCCTCTTAAAAAATTAGATATAAAAAAGGTCAAAACCAACATATGCACATTAATGTTATACATTCAACTAGAAGGGTTCATGCTCCATAAAAAAGCACATCTCAAGTTCGGGTATTTGTTTCCACAAATTCATGAAATTGAAATATATAAACTATAGTTTCTTCCAATAAATAATCAGCTACTCATTAGTTCACTGATAATTATTGATATTGTACACCAATAAAGTGTCATTTTAAAAACCTACATGAATTTTTCTACAGTTCAGGTCCGTAATCCATTCTACTTTGTACATAAAAGATTTAACATCTTGCACAACATAGTTACTCAGACACAACAACAATGATGGTTAACTTTCTTACATGGTTGTTGATATCATCTACTTTTGTAGATGTTACATGCGTGCTTTATCCTTGTTTTCCCTTATTATCTTATGGTTATTAGGAAATTCCTACATTCGTTTCATATTTTCCCTTCTTGTGGCCTCCACTTGGGTTTGCCAAGGTCAGAAGAGATCGAGGGAGGTGATGGTTGATAACTGGGATATGGTTTATAGCAAAGAATGATTTTGTATTTCACAAAATGAGTTGTATGAAGCTTTGTGTTTTTGTCGCATGTGTGGATTGAAAAGGAAGATGAAGGACTACGATTTTACAGCCTTGCCCTACTTGGAGTGGATTTCAACCATGCTTGTTATGGTTATTTTCATATTTCTGGACCCTAATTTGTCTACCATCATGCCTTGCCACAACTGTTTTCCATGACCCACGTGCCCTTTGGTGGTTGGTCCACCTCAGAAGGGAACATCATCTTAGACAGATAAGATTGACTCACATGTCATTTCATTGATTTTTTACTGGTTCAAACTATAAAATTGATAACTAATTCATTTTGTCTCAAAATATTTTGTACACATACTCATTTGAAAGGTATTTTGATAAGCAATCTGATTTTGATGTTTTCAAACCATGTTTTGCTTCCTATCTTGATGATTTTCATATGGAACCCTAAATATCTTAAACCTTGATATTATGCAACATATCATTAGTTAAACCTAAAACAATGGTAATTGAATCAAGTAACTGATCTATTCCTTCAAAATTAGTAACCTATCCCTAAGAACGCCTAAACCCTAACCAACCTAAACTAATCTAGGAATCAATACAATTTTTTATACATGGAATTCTATTTGGATACAAGAAGACTGATCTAGGACTCCTCCAAGCTTAGGTAAGCATGTCCTTGCACTTTGAGAATTTAGTATTAGTTTTCATTGCCTTATGATTATTATGATGATCAAGTGAAATTATAAGGATATCTATGTAGTCTAATTCAAATATTACTCACATCAATGCTATTAAATGCTTTTTATGATTCAAGATTTATTTTCAAGAATTTGTACCATGATCATATGAAATTCAATTGAAGTAAAGAATTCTCAAGATAATGATTAATCATGTAATTAGTTGTATTATTTTTTCCTCATCATGTTAATGTTGAGCCATGATCGTATGAGTTCAAATGGAAGATAGAGGCACTCATTTGAAATTATGAACTCAATTGGAGCACAACTAATGGAACTTAGGTGCAAATCATGGGCTCAATTGAAGCATAACTATTGACACTCATGTGCAAATCATGAGATTATTGGAGCATAATTAATGGAATTAAGGTGCAAATCATGAGCCCAATTAGAGTATAACTAATGGCATGCATGTGCTAATCATGAGCACAATTAGAGAATAACTAATGGAAATCGGGCACAAATCATGAGTTCAAGTGGAACATCAGTTAAGCCTACGAGCCTTATGAGCACAATTGGTGCATAAGAATAGAGGACACTATAATCAACCAATAAGATCACAATACTGGAATCCAAGTTTATTGGTCAGTTAATTTTATGTTGTCCTTATTGCAAAGTTATTAGTTTATCATAACAATACTCAATTTCACTTACTCTAACGTGGTTTTATTGCATGTATGGGTGGGGACATGGTGCCTGTAGGAGGAAAGAATAAGGGAGCATAACCAAGGAGCATACATCTCAATGATAGACTAGAAGTTTAGCCCTGATGGGGTGAGAACTATCCTATGAAATCCATTTCAGCCTTTTAATTAGTATTAGTTTAGTTCAAAGTTTAAGTTTATGTTGAGAAACTTGAGACATGAGAATGACATTTTTTATCCCGTGTTGGTTCAACAGACTTTGTTTTTATGCATGATTATCATTTTCATGACATCCCAGTGAGAATTAAGCTTTCTCTTAGTAATGTTCATGTTTTAGAAAACTGGTTTATTACATATAACCGATGCCAATAGAATAAAACAAGCTAAAACATCCTAATAGAAGCTCATTACACATGCTTTGGAAGATTCCATTGGCAAATCCAATCCAATAGACCCAAACTATGCTACAAATGTCATTGAAAAGGTTGTCTTTCGCATCATACATGGATACTCCACCACTGATGTCACTATCAGACATTCACTTGAGAAGGAGCTCCCCCCATTTTGGAGGCTAGACCCTCAGTTTGTCCGAAAAGAGGAGAACTACAACATGTTCCAAAGAAGTTGGTTATTGTCCTGAACTCCTCAAACAAACAAATATGTAGAAAGCCTGACACATTGACATATGTAGTTGAGATATCTTGGGACATGGAATGTAAGTGGGAGGAGGTGGCTCCTTGTCTCAAGATCTATTGACCATCTGTGATAAATCTATACATTTTTTATGAGAAGAAAGTAATGGTTTTCTTCAAGACATCAGTTGAAGTAGGGAAGGTGCTTGAAGGAAATACCTTGAAGCTTTGAGGAAAATCACTTTATTGTTAAATACATGGATAACTTGTGTTCAGGAGCAACTTTGTATAAATTGTGTCCAGGAGCAACTAGGGAAAAATCATGATTTTGGGTTACGAATCTACCTATTTGTAGTCGTGATGATGAGTCTCTAAGAGAAAGGTCCATTGGTACATTGCTCAATCTATTAGGGTGGAGAAGGAATTGAGATAATGAATCAAGGGTCCTTATACCAGTGGAAGCATTCAATAATGATGTTCCTCAATTCATTTCCATTATGTAGTTAAACTGTAAATGCTAAGCCATGTTATCAAAGATGGTAGTTATTGACATGACCGATTCTGATGGGCATTTTAATGAGACGGGAAAGTAATTGAGGATTCCTAGTGAAGATTTTACCATTAGGGTACTTCTATTGATAGACCTTCCATAGTCTCTGATTAGCAACATGAATGAGATGCATTCTATTTAGACAGGGAAGCACTCTTTTCTTTAGGACGAGGCTCTAGAAGCAAGTAGACCACAAAGGAGGGTGGTCCCTAATAGAGGCATAGATGAAAACACTATAATGTGGTAGATTTTATGACAATGGACATTGTAGAATATGAAGTGGCGAGAGGTTGAAGAAAGATGAGTTCCATCACATGGAGTTCATGAGACATATCCTAAAATTTTGAGGAATGAGTAGGGAAATAATAACGTTCAACATGTCATGTAATGAATATTTGTAATGGGAATGGGAGAATTATGATGAAGATGAATGGTTCCATATATATATATATATTCATGGCAAGGTGTAGACACCTATTTTGGAATATTAGAGGAGCAATCAATAATCATACTCACAAACGCCTCATTAGGTTGCATAGGAGACACAGGCTGGTGTTGGTTGGCCTTCTGGAACATGTTGTGCACTTAAAGGAATTGATTGATATCTATTTGTCTGCTAACAATGAAGACATGGAAGGTAATGTTTGGTTGTTTGAGGACATATCTATTCAACTTAATGTTTTATCTAGTGATTGCTAATGTCCTTTATAATAGTGGTTTATTCCCAATGCACTAAAACTACAAGAAAGAAACAATGGACATATTTGACAAATGTATCGTCATTCATTGGCAATGATATGTGGGAGATAGCATGTGATTTCAACATTGCTTGCGATTGTTCATGGAAGAGAAGTGAAAATGAGTCATATAGACAAGAATGGATTTTAGTCATTGGGTGAGAGATCTTAACCTTAATGAGTTCTTTTGAAGTTAGTAACTTTACATGGGTGGAACAACAATACCACACTACAAAAGAATGGGAAAGACTTGATTGTAGCTTAAACCATCCTGGGTAGCTTATTATCTTGCAATATAGGTTGTAGTTTATACTAGATACACAGTCTCTTTCCATTGAGTTATTCTTATTAAGTTGGGTGACATTGTACCTTTCTTTCAAGCGAACTCTTCATATGTCCTTGTAATATGGCTATCTCATGCTGCATGGAAACAATTACTAAAGGTTGGATGATGGAAGGTTGGGGTGAACCTCTATTTAATTCTTTGCAAGGATGAAAAGTTTAATGAAGAAGTTAAAGATCTAGAGTAAGGAGATGTGTGAAGTACCTCGTGAAGAAAGAAAGACTTGAAGGACATTATACATACTTTGCATATGGAGATTCACAATAGTCCCAATCATTTGAACAAGAACCTTCTTATTGAAAATGAGAAAGAGCTTGAAGATGTCCTAGGCAAAGAGCAACCAATATGGAAGAAGAAATCTAGGACTTCTTGACTTGAAGATGGAAAATAAATATGCACTTTATATCACCCTATTGTTAAAGCAAAAAGGAAAAGAGAAAGTGTCGCAAGGATCATTGTAAGTGATGGGACTATCATCAATGATTCTCATTTTATAGCGCATAAAGTGGCAGAACACTTTGATCTTTTCTACTCCTATCCAAGTACAAGTGATGAGGCCATACATCCATGCTTTCTTGGTCTTATTGGTCCAATTATATATATTGATGATAATACGATGATTCTCACAATTCCACTAAGCATGTGATTCTATCTACTCATAACAAAATGGACATGTATTCTATGCTTGGTCTAGATGGTTTTTCTACTCCTATCCAAAACACTTTGATCTTTTCTACTCCTATCCAAGTACAAGTGACGAGGCTATACATCCATGCTTTCTTGGTCTTATTGGTCCAATTATAAATATTATGATAACACGATGATTCTCACAATTCCACTAAGCATGTGATTCTATCTACTCATAACCAAATGGACATGTATTCTATGATTGGTCTAGATGGCTTTGGACTGAAGTTTTATTTGGCATCTTGGGGAATTTTTAGAGAGGATTTCCTATTGCTTGATTCTAACATGACTAAAAGATGACAAAAATGCACCAAATACAAAGGAGTTTTGTCCATAAGCATGGGGATTCACACAGAAGTAAGAAATGAAGCTCCCTACTAATTCCATGGAGTAGAAATGTATAAGTAGAGAAAAATATAGGAATAAACTAGATGCAACCATTATCGAGAATGAGTTATCTATTATGGAGCTAAAAGATGAGGTTCTTCTACCAAGGGAGAAGGAAATCCGTCCCCTCCTATTCTCTCTTCTTCCTTTTAGATTACCTTATAGTAGAATCACCATCTGGGTCATCTCCTACTCTTTTGTCAATGCATAAACGAGATAAATCAAAGATACCTTCTCATAACTACTCTCCCAATATTATATTTTTGTAGAAATATGAGAAGACATCTAGCCAGAGTAGCCCATGTGGTAAGAGTTCGGTAAGTCCTAATGAAGGACCTGGGTTCGGACCTGAAGGCACTTTGCGAATGGCAATCCACACTGATTTAGCGTGAGGGGGGGGGGGTGACCGGACCACACCCTCTCATACTTCAAGAGTTTACCATGTTGGGTTTGCCCGAGATGGGTTCTCTCGGTCATAAAAAAAGAGAAGACACATGATGTCTGGGTACAAACACAATGTGTCTCTAAGTAGTTGCCAAGGGTTGGGGCTAATAATTGTCTAATACATGATGTTACATGATCAACACACAATTTCCAAGGTTATTTTAAACAATTGGTGAGGAGGTTGCATGCCATGTCATTGGACGGAAACATGTGTTATGTGGTCAATTCAGTCAATTCCCACTACAATAGGATATGACGTGCTTGAGAAACACATTGTCTATATGGGTCAAAATTGGTTGACATCTCTGTGGTTAAACACATCATGCTCCATATGAAGTACATTATGTCTAATTCTAGGAATTATGGATTGTCTCTTGCATTAGAGTACACCATTCTCTTGGTTGATCACATCATGTTCAACTAAGGAAGGCTGAATAAGTATCCTAGGATCCCAAATTTGGCACTAAAGGTGACTTGATCTCTAGATATACTGTGTATGGTGAAATCTGCATAAAAACACATCCAATTAATTAAAAGGACAATAAAAGAGACAAATGTGCTAAAAATTAGATTGTAGGTCTAACATTTAGCCGAAACTAATTTGGACCAATAGTGCATGTAAAAGTGGGCATAAAAGATAGTATGAACCATGTTCATTTAAATCACCCCAAGGTTAAACCATTGCTTGTCCACAAGCAATAAAATACATACAAGAATTCAAGAAAAGTTTACGTAGTGAATATGATGAAAAAGATCTTAATTAACTAATTTTTTTCCAATAAGTTGCTAATATGAATGGCAAATCCTATTTATAAGAAGTGTGGTTATTTCAGTAGAGGTAAATAGCCTAATTCTCTCCAATATCATCAAGAATCACCCATTCTATAACATATACCCCTAAACAACAAATAATGATTTCACCCCACCTAGTACTGTTGATTTAAGCACTGATATACCATCACTATTATATGAAAGAATTTTAGCATTTTACATCAGGTGCATATTGGATCCATTTTATCCTTCAAAATCAAGGCACCCAACCAACATGACCAGATCAATGTTTATAATTAGGTTGGCATACGAATAGGGATATTGTTACCTATTTTTGGGATTTAAAATTTGAAAATTGTAATCCAATAATTTTGACAAAGAACCCAACCATCATGACATATTAGTATATTAAGCTAGGATAGTATACTAAGTGAGAAACTTATCAACTATTTTCCAATTAATAGATATAGGGCAAACTTGTTGCTACAACCACATTTTCTTAAGTTGTTTTGTCCTTGGAATCATGCATTAAAGTACATTATGTATGCCAACTTAGGAAGATAACGAGGAGAGTGTTGGCTAAATTGGCCATTATGTTAATCCCTTTGTTTTGATAATGACAAACATTTCATTCTTGTGATTTTAATGTGCTATTTGAGTATTTCAGGAACAAGCATATAAGGTGGTGGATAACAAAGACTTGGAAGAACAATTTGATAAAATCGCTTTATTTTCATGATTGTAATCAAATGTAAATGCTTGTACAAGTATATAATGTACAAGTAATTAGATATCATGTAAATCAAGCGTTTACATCTTCCCTATCCACTCACAACACTTAGATAGGTCTTTCCCCAAGATAGTATCACAATTGCACATTGATACACACACTTAGTAAATGAATACATTGAGTCAGTAATATTCTCGGTCGACAAATCGTCGATCGAGAAAATATCGGTCGACAAATCTTCGACCGAGAAACTCTCGGTCGACAAAATCTTCGATCGAAAATAGACCCTACTAGCCATTAGACCCAGCAGACAAAGTGGTTGGGAGTTGGAAATGAACGTTGTAAACACTTGCTCCAGGAGGTCCCTCGGTCGACAAATCTTCGACCGAGAAGGACTCTCGGTCGACAAATTGTCGATCGAGAAAAGTTCTGTCTGCACTTTTCAGGGTCAATTAACTAGCCGTTACAAATGCAATTAGTGGACACATAACGGCTAGTTGAGCACTAAGAACCCCCTAGAAAGTGTCTAGAATGTCCTTAAGCACTTGTAGGTCATTCCTATAAATAGGACATGCCTTAGGATACCTAAACTCACCTAAGCTACACGTGTGCTACACTTGAGATTGAATACTCATTGGCAATCTGTTTTGAGCAATAGAGCAATTCCTACATTGGCTATTCATTCCCATTGCTCCAACTTCGTGTCCTATAGGCTAGTATCTCCTATCCACAACACTTACACTTCTACATACATTGGTTAGGAGATCAAAACGCTTGATATAGGAAATCAAGCCTTGAGCTACAAGTGGTATTGTAATTTCTATTTTCTTTCTTGTTCCTTTGTATCTTTTGTATTCTCCTTGCTACTCCTAGGGTTGGAGGCTGCGGATTGGAGAAGGTTATTCTCGGAGGAGAAGGTGGACTTCAAGCTACTTCAAGAAGGCTATCGCAACGGGAAGCTACTTCAAGAAGGTTATTGCAACGGGAAGCTACTTCAGGAGGAAGGCTGCTTCAAGGTTGGTGCAATTGCTTCTAGGTGAAGGCTGCTTCAAGGTTGGTGCGATTACTTCGAGGTGAAGGCTGCTTGAAGGGTTTAGGGAGAGAATTGTAATTTTATGTAAAGTCCTTGCGAGGTAATAAAATTAAATTCTTTCCAAATCCCGGTTGGGTAAGCAACCGGGTAGTGGACTGACTGCCTTAGTATTTGCTAAGGTAGGAACCACTCTAAATCCTTGTCCCCTTGTCCAATATTTTTGTGATTGGTTGTTTGAGTTAAAAATAGTTAAAATTAATTAAAAACTCTATTCACCCCCCCTCTAGTGTTTTTCAATTGGTATCAGAGCAGGCTTCAAGGAACCCTAACCAGGTCTTGAAGAATGAAGGGTGGTGGTGACTACAACCGCAAGAAAAGGAGCAACTTGGACCAACCTTCAACAAGTTGCAATTGGTGTTTAGGAACAAGTCACACAACAATCGGTTGTCCTTGGAGAGAAAAGAAGAAAGAGGTCCACAAAAATTGTCTCATTGCTACAACCAATGAAGAAGAAGAAGAGGTAAGCCTTCTTGATTTATCAAAAGAAGAGCTAATTTCTAGTCTTGAAGAAACACATAATAAGTATATTGAGTGCAAGAAGAAATTAAAGAAATCTAATAAAACAAATGATGAGTTGAATGCTAGACTTCTTGCTCTTACATCTGAAAATGAAGATCTCAAAAAGGTTATTGAAGATCATGATATTAAGCTAAAATCTGTAGAAGCAAATTGCAATCTTCTTTCCCTAGAAAAATTAAATTTGCAAACTCAAGTAAATGATCTTCAAAAACAACCTATTTTGTGTACACATCTAGATTATGATATTATTGTGAAAGAAAGAGATTCTTTATTATCTAATCTAGATCAAGCGAAGATGGATATCAAGAAGAGAATGGATGAAATTGTTAAGTTACAACAAGAAATCAGTAGCTTGAGTAACAATGATATTCTCGATAAAATCTTAAGTGATCCTTATCGTCAAATTGGAAGGAGAGGACTAGGTTATAAGCCTAAAGGAAAATATCATCAAAAACCTAGTTGGAGAAGGACACAAGCACTAGAGAGTCAATCCATGTATGTACCTAGAGGCAAATATACATATGTACCAAAGAACAACCTAGAACAAAAACATAGAAAGAGACTTGAGGTTGATTCTATATGTTGCCATTATTGCTTACGTCTTGGACATTACTCCTTTTCATGCCCATACAAGAAAAAGGATGTTGAGTTGGTATGGGTTCCAAAACCTCCAAACTAAATGAACGGAATTAAGTTGAGATATGACCAAGGACCTTAGTTGCACATTTCTATGTCTATCTCAACTCAACATAATGGGATAATAAATTAATTCAAGTTTTTAAACATCTAACTTGGATATATACAAAATCTTTCAAATTGCAAAAATAAAATTTTGCCTTACTCATAGCTAAATTGTTAATAAAGATTTGGATACAATTAGTTGGGATTTGATCTAAAAGTTCCTTTGATGTTCATAAAGTCTATCTCAACTAAACTGAGTCTTCAAATTGTTTAATTGAGTAAATAACCATTCATGATTTACTTATAAACAATTACTGAAAATGGTTCTGAAAACAATACAGAAACCTGATCGGTCGAGAAATCTTCGACCGAGCAGTCAGTCGGTCGAGAAATCATCGACCGAGCAGGTTACTGATGTCAGTCTGAAATAAGTCTGATGAATAATTCTACAAAGGATCAATGTGCTATCTATTTGCTGTTAATAACTGTTTTACATGCACAAATTATGGAAATCATCTTTGGAACACTTATATGAGATCATTTTTATCTATGAATCATATTTGATTTAAGTTAAGGGAAAATTACTGTTTTCATGGTAACCCTTGGAATATCTATACATGAACCATGTGTGTATTGAAATTTGTTTTAAATGATCATAATTATTGCATTTATATGCTGATCATTGTATATGCTTCAATTGTTCTATCATTACACCATGGATATGCTTCATCATGATCATTATGTTTCATTGGTTTATCTAAAATAATCTTTGATTCATATATACAAACCATGAATGGATAATATTCTTGATCATTGTGATTCAGATAAATTGAAAATGCCATTAGCATAAAAGCATCTTGACATAATAAACAATGATTGTGGACATAGCTTGTGATAAAAATAATGATGTTGCTATGACAAGCCAAACGGTGCCTCTTAGAACAAAAATATTAATGTTTTTATCTATTTGTTTGTTCTAAGAAATCAAAAGCAAAAATCTTGACTTTAAGATATTAATCTTGCTTTCAAAATATATGTCTCTAAATAATCTTATGATTAATATGAAAATAAGGGTATAAGAAGAAATGTGATTTAATATGTACCCATAGCAAAGCTTATGAAAACATCATTCACAATGAATGTAAAACATGCGTTCTAGAAAAATCAAGGACAAAGACTTCACTATGATGCCCATATTAAGTCTTCATAATAGGTATATCTTAATATGCTTCAAATAGATATTTATTTGAAGCTATCTGTAGAAATTATACTTCACATATGAATGTTTAAATTGGAAATCTGTAGAATTTGCCTCTTGGTTGAAATTAAAATTGACCAAGGGGCGCTATGGTCGAAGTCAAGGTCGACCTAAAATAAGCTTTGACAAAACGCTTATTTGTACATCATTTTAATGCATTTAATCTTAGTATCTTGACTCAAAATGAGTTTATCATATTGAAAACATGGAGCCTTAATAAAAGGTCAAAATCAAATCTTAAAAATCATTTGTGACCTTAGAATCCTTAAATTGTCTTAATTATAAGATTAAGGGGGAGCTCACAAAAACAAATTTGATTATAAGATTAAGAAGTTTACAAAGCTTTGAAGCTTGTTATGACCTTAGTATTCTTGAAAGCAATTTTTGTTATGAAAATAAAGAAATCTACAAAATTCATGAATATGACATATATTTTGTTCTTAATGGAATTTTCTAAACAAATTTGGGCTTAACATCCCGTGTATTTGGTTAGAGAAACATTATGGCTAAATTCGACAATAAATGGCTTACATTTATATTAATCCCTTGACTTTAAATTGAATATCTCTTTAAGGGGGAGCATAGCATAAAATTAAGGGGGAGAAATACAAAGTAAACTTGGATATCTTTTTGAAATGACAAAGGGGGAGAAATAATATAAAATCAAAAACATAAAATAAAATGAGTTTCATAATATCTCAGCCAGCACCCACTTGCAAAACACAAGAATGGCTACAAAAGGTAAACTTCAGGTATGAAACTCATATGATTTATATTTCCTTATTTTATATTTAGGAAATGTTTGTCATCTTCAAAAAGGGGGAGATTATTGGCTAAATTGGACATTATGTTAATCCCTTTGTTTTGATAATGACAAACATTTCATTCTTGTGGTTTTAACGTGCTATTTGAGTATTTCAGGAACAAGCATATAAGGTGGTGGATAACAAAGACTTGGAAGAACAATTTGATAAAATCGCTTTATTTTCATGATTGTAATCAAATGTAAATGCTTGTACAAGTATATAATGTACAAGTAATTAGATATCATGTAAATCAAGCGTTTACATCTTCCCTATCCACTCACAACACTTAGATAGGTCTTTCCCCAAGATAGTATCACAATTGCACATTGATACACACACTTAGTAAATGAATACATTGAGTCAGTAATATTCTCGGTCGACAAATCGTCGATCGAGAAAATATCGGTTGACAAATCTTCGACCGAGAAACTCTCGGTCGACAAAATCTTCGATTGAAAATAGACCCTACTAGCCGTTAGACCCAGCAGACAAAGTGGTTGGGAGTTGGAAATGAACGTTGTAAACACTTGCTCCAGGAGGTCCCTCGGTCGACAAATCTTCGACCGAGAAGGACTCTCGGTCGACAAATTGTCGATCGAGAAAAGTTCTGTCTGCACTTTTCAGGGTCAATTAACTAGCCGTTACAAATGCAATTAGTGGACACATAACGACTAGTTGAGCACTAAGAACCCCCTAGAAAGTGTCTAGAATGTCCTTAAGCACTTGTAGGTCATTCCTATAAATAGGACATGCCTTAGGACACCTAAACTCACCTAAGCTACACGTGTGCTACACTTGAGATTGAATACTCATTGGCAATCTGTTTTGAGCAATAGAGCAATTCCTACATTGGCTATTCATTCCCATTGCTCCAACTTCGTGTCCTATAGGCTAGTATCTCCTATCCACAACACTTACACTTCTACATACATTGGTTAGGAGATCAAAACGCTTGATATAGGAAATCAAGCCTTGAGCTACAAGTGGTATTGTAATTTCTGTTTTCTTTCTTGTTCCTTTGTATCTTTTGTATTCTCCTTGCTACTCCTAGGGTTGGAGGCTGCGGATTGGAGAAGGTTCTTCTAGGAGGAGAAGGTGGACTTCAAGCTACTTCAAGAAGGCTATCGCAACGGGAAGCTACTTCAAGAAGGTTATTGCAACGGGAAGCTACTTCAGGAGGAAGGCTGCTTCAAGGTTGGTGCAATTGCTTCTAGGTGAAGGCTGCTTCAAGGTTGGTGCGATTACTTCGAGGTGAAGGCTGCTTGAAGGGTTTAGGGAGAGAATTGTAATTTTATGTAAAGTCCTTGCGAGGTAATAAAATTAAATTCTTTCCAAATCCCGGTTGGGTAAGCAACCGGGTAGTGGACTGACTGCCTTAGTATTTGCTAAGGTAGGAACCACTCTAAATCCTTGTCCCCTTGTCCAATATTTTTGTGATTGGTTGTTTGAGTTAAAAATAGTTAAAATTAATTAAAAACTCTATTCACCCCCCTCTAGTGTTTTTCAGAGAGTTGGGTCCTTCTCATGGATAGAATATCCACAATCACTTGGTATTGGCATTTTCAATAGGCATTTCCATAATTCATGTGTTAAAATCAGTTGCAACGGTACATAAATTTTAGGCTAATGAGTTTAATTTTAGATTTTAAAATTGCAACATCACTTTAATCTACTCACAAACAAGATAGGACAAATAATACCATGATGGATGCAAATGAATGAATAGCTAAACTACTTCAACCATTATAACATATACCATTTTAGTTGACGATTTTGAAAGAATAAAAGTCCAAAATTTTTGCTTTGGCTACACTAAAAGTTGCAATTAGAAAAAAGAAACATGCTTACACTAAATGAAAAAAAATCAAACATGAAGTTCAAGCATAATATGAAAACATGTAACATAATATATATGATGCATGGACAACACTTGACAAGTAAGAATGCTAAAGAAAAATATGTCAAACCACTAAAATATAGTTTGTCTGCTACTCCAACCCAAGAGTATTTAATTCATTGTCTAGACTACAAAGAATAAGATTTATGACAAGCCATGATCGGAAACTCAGTGTGGGGCATCAACGTCTAAGGACCCCTGATGCTAGTATGGCCAAGAGGGCCATGAGAAAGTATCTTGGTCATTTGTGGTAGGCTTTGGATCATGCATATCCTGGTAGTGACTTTGTATGATGCTTCAAACATCCACCATGTGTAGATAATAAGACATCTCCTAGTATTATATATGGAGTGTATGAATCTCCATGTCTTAGTATCATATAATGGCTAATTGTCAAAGAACTTCAATAAGCAAGTTTCTGAAATGTTTGGAACCAGTCCAGTTGGATGATTAGATTGGCCAATCGGTTGACTGGATATCTTTTATGGGGTATTGTAAAGTAGCCCACCATGTCTAGTTGAGAGAATGGACTATGCCAGTGGGTCAAGTGGCTGTCCATGGGTAGGTTGCTGAAAAGTGGTTATTGCGTTTTCCATTCGCATTGTTTAACTTTCTTGCCTTTCCTATATATAGGGACATGACTACCGAGGTTACATAGAGACCTTTAGGAATACCTTCTGAATCATCCATCATCACCTACAATAAGAGTACAAGGAATAATCTTACAACTCTAGAACATTGCTAATGGAAGGCAACTCTTTCCACAATAGTTCTCAGAGCGCAACATGGAATTCTTGATCATCTGCATGGATGACATAGAAACATGGATGAATTGGTATCTATGTTGGGGTTGGGATATTGTCTTCTTCACCCTCTTGCTCCTTTATTCTTGTTAGGTTAGTTGTAGGATCTACTCCATGACAAAAGCTTGCATATGATGTTTCATAAGACAACAAGGTGCTGCAAAGAAGACAATCACACATTGACTTGATAGAAGATTTGGATTTGGATCCAAAAGTTTGTATTATTCACCTCCAAAGACGTATTTAGTTGTTGGACAACTAGTATGCATAAAGGTATAATCTTTATCCTTCACGTCTTTTGTTCGTTTGATATCTAGAAGGGATTTTGCATCTAGTGTAAGACCCTTGACCTAGCTTTATGGATAAATATGCTTAATTAACTTAATTGGGTGATTAACTCCTTAATCATACCCTAAGTTAACTTTTAAAATCAGTTAATAAAGCTAAGTTTCAAGTTTGGTCCAAATCAGACATTGTATTCTTAAGTTATACAATTTATGTGTTTATATGGACATTTACACAATTTACCCAATTCTAGGGTTCTATCTATAATTTTCATTCATGCTTGTATGCTTCATAATATTCTTCTTGGTGTTATATATAAATGCATATAATATACCTAGATGCACCATCAGTTTGTTGACTCTCCCTTGGTAGGTTGGAAATCTATTTTTTTTATAGTAAAGGCAAAACATATTAGATAATGTTTACAAATAGAATTGTCTATAAACAACATCATACAATGAGATAGAAAGCACATCCAACAACACCTATAGTGTGTTTCCATCAAGCTAGAGAGATGTTTTAGTTCTAAATGGAAAGGACACAGACATAAAGTAGGCAAAAGAGTTTGTGGGGGAGGCACCCCTTAACAATGGGCCTCAAACCAACAACTGCTAGAAAATAAGGTTATCTAGAGCATAAGTAGAAAGTGACATAGGTGGTGATCAGAAGCCTGAATAATTTTCTAATATATCCTCCAAGGTGTATTGTCCTTCCCCATTGTGTTCCCCAAAGATCGTCATATGGTCATCTTCATCGACCATCACCTATGTTGATGTGGAAGTCAATCCTGCAATGCATGATGATAAACAAAGAATGTTCAAACTCATTCTGAATCTGTTGAAGTGGGCGCGAGGTATTGTTGTATTTTCTATGGTTTCTTTCTATGTAGATATTCCACTAAATAACAATGATCAGATCGAATGTCAGGTGATCAAGGTTAATGGGCTAGATATAGTTCATCCTAGATGGTGAAAGGGAGAGATCTGTAAGGGAACTAGGTAGGAAGTATTTGTGAAGAAAGTGAATCATGAAAGGGCAGTGAATGAAAAGGTGCCTAGTTGTCTCAATGATAGTGCGACATAGATAGCATCTGGTAGGTCCCTGGAAACCCGGATGGGTAAGGTTGTGATATGTTGAAATATTATTTTTTGAGATAAGCCAAAAGAAAATATTGTAATTATGTTGCCATTTCATATTCCAAATAGTATCCAGCTCAAAAGTGTGTCCTCTGTAAGTAAGATGATAGTAGGTTTTTTTGAAGAGTATTTGTGAACCCATTTCCATGAAATGTTGTTTTATGTGTTGAATTAGAGGTTGTGGATGATGTCCAACAAAGTGTCAGGGCTGAGGTGCTGGGAAAGGTGCATTTTGAGAGAATTTTATCTGTTGTTGGTTAGGAGTTGAAGAGCTTTGGCCATGGTGATGTGTTTCAAGGGTTTTGGTATTGGAAATTTGTATTTGAAGTTTTTGATCGTATTGTTGTAGAACCAAGGGTCTGACCAAAAGTATATGTTTGTACAGGCGTGTGGTGGGGTATTGATATACAATGGTGTCTAGGTTTTTGTTGATAAATCTCCAAAGATGTGAGGATATGATGTTCTTAGTTTTGTTCCATGGGTTTGATATTTTGTAATACTTCTGTATAATGATAGGTTTCTAAATTTTGGTAGTGTTGGTGGTGAGGGTGTTTATAATTTTTATGATGAGACAAATACCATGCACATGATGTTTGTGATTCCCCATGCCCCATAGTCTATTGGAGCACATATAGTGTACTAGTTAACCAAATGAAGCCTGGCTTTATTGGAGTTATCAACATGGTGGTTCCATAGGATTTTTTTCCTAAGAGAGTCAACTTGTTTCATGGTTTTTGTTGATAGGGGAGTACAACTGAGGTAATGAGTGTTGATGGGCGTAATGGTGTTATTGAGGAGAGTGAGCTGGCCAACCAGGTTGAGGAAGTTGTTTGTCCAAGATGTAAGTTTGTTGTGGATTTTTTCTATGATGGGAATCCATAGGCTGTGCTTAGTGGGGTGGGGGGTGATGGGCAAGCCTAGGTACATGGAATGAAAATTCTCCATTTTGCATTTGAGAAGGATTTGGTATCTGAGTATGGTGTCAGTGAAAGTGTTAACACCAATGATGGAAGATTTTGTAGATTATTTTGAGTCTTGAGATATAGTAGAAGAGACCAAGAATCCATATGGTGTTGAGGATGGTGTCATATTTAGGTTTGACTAAAATCAAGGTATCATCTACATATTGGATGATGTTTTTGTAGCATTCAATAGGTGAGGCTATAAGTCCATAAGAGGTACCCATTTTAAACATGTTGATGAGAAGCGAAGTGACCAGGTTAAAGAGCTAAGGAGAAAGGGGGTCTCCTTGCCTAAGTCCATTAGTGTTGCGGAAGTGTCGAAAAGGTGTGCCATTAATGATGGTAGAGAAGGTGTTAGTGGATATGCAAGTGTGAATCCAGTTGATCCATTTATCTGGGAAGCCATAGCCCATCATAACTTTGAGGAGGCAGTTCTAGTTGACATAGTCAAAAGCTTTCTCAAAATGTAGTTTGATAGCTAACATAGGTGTTTTGTTTTGTATAAAATATGAAGAGTTTCATTGACAATGGTGTAAGCATCATGAATGTTTTTGTGTTTCAAGAAAGCATTTTGATTTTGAGCTATAATTTCTTCTAGCTATGGTTTAATCTGGTTGCTATGGATTTTGGCTAATATTTTATAGGAAGTGTTGATGAGGTTGACGAGTTCAAATTGTGATATCAATTCAGGGTGTTCCACTTTTTTTTATTAATGAATGTGTTGGTATGGTTAAGGACTTTGATGTGTTTGTGAATGTCAGAATTGTTTTGGAAGGAACTAATAAGGTGCATAAAGTCCTCTTTGTTGTGTTCCCACAGGGACATATAGAATTCTATATTGAGATCGTCAGGTCCTAGAGATTTGTTCTTGCCTAATGATGTGAAACCATCTTTGAGTTCTTCATGGGTGAAGCTACAGATAGTGTTGTTTGGGAAGGGAATGATTTTGTTGCAGATAAGCTTCCAGTTGATGGAATGAAAAAAGGTAGTTTCATGACCAGTATTGAAGATGTTATGGAAGTGATACACTATATGTTTTGTGATGATGTGTTTGTTTGAGGTGATAGTTCAATTGATGTTTAGTCTATAATTGGCATTCACATGGGCATTGTGGTTACAACACTTGTGGAAACTTTTTGTATTTTTGTCACCTATAGTGGCCCACTTGATTTTTGCTCTTTTCTTCCATATGATGTCGATGCAGTTTTGGATGTGATGCATTTCTACTTTAATGGTAAGAATAAGAGCAGGGTTGACATTTGGGTCACTGTCTACAAAGAGGAATTGTTGTTCTAGGTCTGCCAGTTTGTGCAAAATATTACTGTATTTATGTTTTTTCCAGACCTTAAGGGTAGCTCTAATCTTTTTGGTGTTGTTGTGAATGTGGTATCCTAGTTATGGTGTGGTGAAAGGAGCAGTAGGCCAGTTCAATTTGCAGATGTCTAGATAGGAAGGGTCTCGTAACTAGAAATTCTCAATCCTAAAAGGTTTGTGGACCCATTTGATCGGTTTGGTGTCAATGATGATGGGGAAATGGTCTAAGATAGGTTTGTGGGCTACTGAGACAAATGAATGAGGGTAGAGGTCTTCCTAGGAAGGAGAATAGATGAAGTGATCAATTCTGGCCCAAGAGTGGTTTCTATTCTAGGTGTAGTTCATGTTAGATGGAATGATGTTGATCATTTTAAGTTGTATGATGAAGTTGTGGATTTTCTTGTCGAAAATGGATAGGTTTCCTATCAGGTGAAGAGGGTTATGCATGTCAGATGGTTGGGTGATGAGGTTGAAATCACCACCCAGAAGCCAAGGCTTAAGCACATAAGATCTAAGGATATATTCAAACTCCTTGATGAAGTGGGTTTTGTCAGAACTAAGTTTTCCATAAACACCAGTGAATGTCCATTTATGCACATCATAAGTATTGGTGATGTGCAAAGTGATGGAGTGTGCACAATGTTCAACTAGTGAGATATTAACCATATGTGTGTTGATTCCAATAGTGATGCCTCCTTTAAAATCTGCAGGGGGTATTTGGTACCAAGAGTTGATATGTTTTCCTCTTACAAGTTTTAATGCAAAGAGGGTGAGGGAAGTTTTAGTTTCCTCAATGGTGATGATGCTGATATTGTTTTTGTAAATGTAGCATTTGATAAAATTTCTCATCTTGAGGCTAGACGCACCACATATGTTCCATGATGAGATCTTCATTTGTAATGAAAGATGACAAGTTATAGGTAGCTACACAATCAAAGATGTTATACCAAAATTTTCTAGGCTTGTGTAGTTGTTGTGTATCTGTCTGTGATTACTCCATAGCATAATTTTTTCAATATTATGTAGTGCTGTGTGGGATACTTCCTTAGAGTCAAAAGAAATAACTAGTTTGTTGGCAAACTAAGAGAAAGGTTGTATGTCTGGCCAGGACGTGATATCTTTTGTGTTGTCAATATGATTGTCTTGGTCGTGAACCATAACATAATCATAAATAGATAGACAAATATTAAAATGAGCTGTGTTGTGTAGCTTAGAGAGTTTACATGGTTGTTCTGATGCAAAATAGTTTTTCTCTGTAAGCCCTTTTAGTGTTGTATCAAGAGAGTTGATGGCCGGGACGGTGATGGGGGACTTCCCTTTGCTCTTATGTTTAGGGCTATGGGAAGATCTGATCTCTTTGATGATAGCAGTTTTGAGATTCTGGATAGTATTAGAGTTGAGGCTGGTGGTGTATTCTTGGTTTTTGTGGAATGGGAAGGATTTGAGAGAGTCAAGGAAAGAATTATTGATCCTATTTGTTGATGGTGAGGATATTCTAGGGTTTTTAGTCTGTCATCTAGTTGGTGTCAAATTGTGGAAGTGAGGTAGTGTTCTTCCTCTCCCAGACCATTTTCCTATCAATTGGTATTTTGATGGTGGTAAAGGATTTTTTAGAGTTGACAGGACAATTCCATGAAGGTGGGTAGAGGGTGATGTCAGAGAAGGTGGTGGCTACTAAAGTAGGGTTTTCAGCAGTGAGCTTGATTTTGTAGATATTTTCACCTAGTCTAATCTTAATTGAGGCCGAAATGGTGATGGCTTGTTTGGCAGAAAAGACATAAAAGGTCTCGATGTAGTGAGTGGGGTGTAGAGTGTCGTGGCTTACAAATTGGAGTGTAGCTCCAATGGAATGGGCAATGGCTTAAAAGACTTCAACTTCCCATAAATGTGGAGGAAGGTCAGAAATGGAAACCCATCTTGATCCTCCAGAGCTGAAAAAGGAAGACCCATGTTCAGGGGTCCATTTGGTAATGTTTGCTAGGAGAAAACTAGTACTGCAAGGAATGGTCATGACATGTCCAAACAGATGATCAAGCTTTGTTCCTTTAGGAACTGAGTATAGAAGTTGGGATAGAGAAAGGATCTTGGGTTTGAGGATCATGTGTCAGGGAAGAAGCAAGGTGATAGCTTTGGTGATGTCTAGGATGTTAACGATGTTTTTGTCTATATTGTTGGTGATAGTGATGAGGATACTTAGACCGGTAAAAACTTTAAGAAGCCTCATGGATTTGGTTGGTAAATTGATAGGGAATTATTTCTTGAGGTGGATTGCTGGAGCCATGGTGAAAGGAGTGGATCTAGGTTTTGTTTTGTAAAGGGAGGTTTAGGAAGTGGGCAATGGTATGGGATCAAGTTGCATCAACTTGGTATATAAGGGTGGAGGGGGTGTGTATCGTTGGGTGGTTTGCATGGGGGAACATTTCAAGACTAGGTAGAAGTAGAAGAAGGAGATGTAACGTCTAATTCAGGGGTGATCAAACAAGAAAAGGGGTTATAATATGTAGGTATAGTTTGATTGGTATGTGGTTTCTTTATAGATTTTACAACACTTTTAAAACATTGTGATCTATCGGTAATCACATGTTTTGCATAAAGAGAGTATTTTCTCATGGTTTGAGGCTCCTGACACCCTAGGGAATGACATCGTTTGTAAGGATAGTGGTACACGAGATGGCCAAACTTGTTGTAGATGAAGCAATGAGGGGGAGTTCTGCATCGAGACTTTAAATGTCCTCTACTATGACATATGAGGTATAGTAGGGACCAGGTCTGTGGTTTTCATTTGTAGATGACAAGCTTCCATTCATTTGGATTGTAGTCACTTGTGAAGGATTGTATGGCTAAGTCCATAGAAGAAACCATCTGGAGAGGTGGGAAATTTGTGTCATAATCCTAGTTATTTCACAAAGGATTCAAAAGGTGCCGAGAGTTTGATTTAGTAACCCTAAGAGATGAAATATGGACTACGACAGGTGTGTTAGATGGTAGATACCTTTCTATAGTGGAGATGTTGTGCTAAATTGATGTAGCACTATCTTCTTCTTCAGATAGAAATGATGGTTCTACTGTGATGTGATCTCGATCAAGTTTGCAAATGTCTCTAGTTTTGGTTGAATTCTCTGGGGCAAAGAGTTGGTCCACGAGTTTGTGTCTTTGGATTCTATGTCTCCAATGGCATTCTGAAAAGGGATCTAAGCTCAGTTGGAGTCTAAGTAAAGAAGTCAATGACCCAAGCTAGGAGAGTGTGATCCGCTATAGGATGGAGGAAGATGGTCCAATCTCTCTTGAGCTTGAGTTCCACCATCATCTCATCCCAACCTTCCACAATATGCAAGTTAGATTTCTTTTCGTTGACGATAGTAAGCTCGAACTCCCTATTTCTGATCTTCACTGTGTTATTTTCTGGAATGATGTCGAACTGGTGATTAGCGCCATTATCTAGGAAGCATCACTGAGCTAAGATTATCATGTTCATCCAGGGGGTAGTCCTTTTATGGAAATCTAGGGGCCATCTTCAGATTGTTGGTATAGTGGGTGGTGTTCTTTTGCTTCTAGATACCTCTGGTGCTGGTTCTACTTTTGTAACCTCTTCTGATGTAGAGGGGTATGTCTACTCTAAGATTTTTCTTATTTCTCAAGGTATTACTGATATGTCCTCCTACCCTCGTGGTGGGAAGCAGTGACGTGTTGGATAGTTGGAAATGAAGCGATAATTGTACCAACTTAGTGGTTTGAAGTTACTCTAATGTGCTCGAGAGTAGATGACTAGAGCATTGTGGTTTCACCTAAGTATGTTGATGATTTTTCTAAGTATATAAAAGATTCGATGGTATCACCTTGAGGAAAGAAGATCTCAAGGGTTGTAGTTGAGGGTCCTATGTGTCCTTGATGCCCTAGAACTGATGGAAACCCTAGTTGATGTGAATGATATGATGAGTGGTCAGTTTTGGCTATATGGCTAAGTATAGTGAAAGAATTGATGGTTTTTTTGATGGTACCTATGGAAGATCTGACGGGGACTCTGATAATACATCTTGATGATCTTTCTAAGGCAAGAAACCATGGAAATGTTGCAAAGATTTGATGGAAGTTATGCATGCATGGATTATGATTTTTTTGGCTTTTTGACACATGGCATGCTTGTTTTGACACCACTTCCCTTTTCTCTCTTTCATCATAAGCTTTATATACCTCTCTCCTTCCTCCCAAACAAACCATTTACACTCTCTTCTTCTTCTTGCTATTTGGGAGGCTCGACCCCTTGCTTGGTGGAGAAGGAGAAGCTCTTGGAGGCCAAAGCTTGGGTGGATGTCGCATGCATGTTGCTTTAGGGTTTTAATGAAGCAACTCTAGGCTTTCTAACCTAGCTCTTGACTTAACCAAGTAAGATCTTCATCTCTATCTCATTTCTTGCTCTTCTCTCTCTTATTTATTCTTCCTTGGGTGAAACCCTAGTTTCTTTTGAAGAGAGGTTATGCACATGTGGATGAAGATCTCCTTTTCTTCTCTCTTTGCCCTAGTTTCATCTTGATGTTGAGGAAGGAGCTATTTTGGAACTTGTACGTGCAATTTAGGGTTTCATCTTCTCTCTTTGAGCTACTTGCTATTTGGACCCTCATCACCTATCTATAGGTGAGTTATGTAATCTTCATCCTATTTTTTAGCTTGATCTTAACTTGCTTCATATAGATCAAACCTAAAATATAGTTGATATAGTGGATGATGATCCTTGTAAACTGGTTTACATACATGCAAAGTGGTTTACGTGATGTTAACTAGCTTTTATTCATATGTATATATTCTCTTCATTCATGAATATGAACTGTTTTGGACTTGAAGATGATGGAACGATGGTAGGACATAAAAAGGGATAGAACTGATTTCTGTTATGGTAAGGAACTGATGGTTTATCTAGTATATTCCTTGCTGATTTTCTCTTAAGTGAAAGAAATGATGGCGTTATCTAATAACCTAGATCTGATGGTCCCTTCCTTGGTTAAGTACTTCAAGAACCCATGGTAGGTTGAGTATGAGGCATTGAGATTTGACTACGTATAGAAATGAATTGATGGACATACTATGTGAACAAATGGTTGATGGTTTCCTTATGTTCCCTAAGGAAATGATGGTTCAACCTACTTAACTAAGTAATGTTTTTTAGTAAGTCCTGAAAAGAACCGATGGCTCTGTTGTCCATCAATCAACTGATGGTAATGATAGAGTTAACGACATGATATATCTACTAAATACCTCAATAACTTGAAGGGTTATATATGTCTATCCAATAAATAAATGGGATGACTATATGTGCTGTTCTGGAGGTATAAATTTGACATACACCTCTAAATCATTCTCGTAAGATGGTTAACTGATGATGGCTTAATGCCCCTACCCTTTTATTGATTTTAAGATGGTTAATGTTTTGTTCATAATGTTAGAGTAACTCTTTTATTCTACTCTTAAGAATGTCTTGACTCATATGTTTGATGCACTCTGGTACTAAGTCTAGCATGGCAAGTGCCTTGAGAACATGATGAATCTTATACCAAGATCAAATGATGATGATGTTCTTACATGAGGATAATTATTGTTTGGCCTTAACAGCTTGTGGGATGTGTTATGCCCTAGTAGAGGTGTAATCCTCATCATGATTATGGCAATGCATTAATACCCGTTGATGTTGTGATAAAGAACATATGTCTCTTATGTTTATATCTTCTGGAGTTGTAATATACCCATGTTTTGAAGAAATCTTTTAGGGTTTGTAGGTAACTTGAGTGATGTAGCCTTAACTCACCCAATTGGCCTTAACTAATCAAGTGGAACCCTAATCATGTAGTGCCCTGTGTCATAGAAACATTCCAGTGTTAGGACTTGCTGGATGGGGAAATGGGTGTTCCTAAGGGAAATCTGAAATCATATACTGTTGAGTATATGCGACTTCAAGTGATTGTGTGTCCTTGTCATCCTTATCCCATGGTTATGGAGAATGACTGTGATCATATCTCGAATTCATATGTGATGTGATTAAGGATGGCTACAGTCATACCTTGGGCTTTATGTGATATGATTGAGGATAGTTATGGTTGTACCTCAGAAGATAGGGTTGTCATGGCATGTACTAAGGGTAGACTAGGTTGTTGTAGCTTGACTGATATGTCACTGTGGGCAGTTTAGCTGATATGTTCCTGTGTTTGATTCCTACTGACTGAGGGGAAGAGATCTTAAGATTCTAGCTCTCCTAGATCTTGTATGGAACTGATTGTGACTTCATAAAGGCCATTTGGCAGTTTGGGTGGTACGACTCGAACTCCCCATGGCTAAATAAAAGATGTAGTCCAGAAGAGTAGTATATCTTCTAGGTTAGACATCAATTTACATTGGATAATAACCTTTGCCTTGTTTTCTTATAATTCTTAGTTGACATATTTTTTCTGTAATAGAAATCAATTGTTTAAAAGGTAATAACTTTATATGTTCCCTAAATATCATGTTAATCATGCATGCTATTATATAATTGTTCTATTTGTCTCATCTTCTCAATCTGTTTAAATAACATGACTTGTTATAAGTTGAAAATGTTGTTGAGAGTTATATCTCTTGATGAGACATGGCTCTCACCTTGTGGGTCACCACATATTTTTAGGTGATAGTCAACAACAACATCATGTTCGTGGAGGTGAGGAAGATCATCATGGATATCAATCGGAGTAAAAGGTTGCCTAGTAGTTAGAGTGTCCTAGAGTCGTCCCTACACTCTCAGGTCTGGGCAGGGGATGTTTTGTAGATGATGTATATATTGAATTGAGTTTTTGGTAGTACTATGATGATGTATGTGGCATGTATATGTATGGAACATCTCTTTTGTATACAGGTTGCGGCTGAGGCCACTAGAAAAATATGTAAATACCTGATATGGTATGTGTTGTGTTGTTCTGCAAGTTGTTGGACTTATATGTAATTATACATGAACATGTTGGTGTTGTTTTAATGGATTTTAATTTACCTATTTTCTAGATATGTGGTTAGTTAGTGATCGATCACGTGTTTGAGTAATCTCATTTAGAGTATTGGGGTTGTTACATCTAGGGCAAAATGGGGAAGAAAATTTTGTTATTCTGCTACACCACCTTCCCTAAAACCTACAGTTGCATGGGTACTTGTTAGAGAACAAGTTGTACTGTATATACGAACTTTGAGAATAACACATGGAAGTCATATCATGACAATCAGAGTCATATCTCAATTGATAGTGGTGATTGTGATCCTTAGACATGAAGTCACTATAATGATCACACGTTGTTCAGTGTACTTTAACACTGCCAAATGTGAATCTGAATAAGGGTTGCCATACATGTAGTATTTTGGTGCATTGTGACACACGTGGATTATTATGAGTGATGTGGATGAAATTTGTCCCTCCATTAGATCAATATCATGTCCACTTGATAAGTGAGACTATGAAATGCATGGCCATGATCATGTGAGTCAATATATGATATTGAACTCACATAATATTTATACCCTACTCTGGTTCAAGAAACATAGATTGAATGTTAAGAGTATGAAAATTCTAGGCCTCTATTTCAACATGTATATCATCTCTAGGCTCATCCGCCTTTCAATAATATAACCCAAAAATAAAGCTCAACACATATTGCTACATCCATTCCATCCAACTTGATCCCATTAGTCACAATTCCATATTGGTTAATATTGCAATGCATATATTCGATTTTCCTTCTATCTATCATATATCCATTAGATTCCAATGCATTTATCCAAAGTTCAACTTTATCATTCAATATTTCATTTCTTTCATCAATCAACACAATATCATCAACAAATACTATGCACCAAGGGGTATCATCTTGAACATGCCTTGTCAACTCATTTATAAGAGGAACGGAAAGATATGAAGTTAATGTCGATCCTTGATGTACCCCAATAGTGATGGGAGAAGTTTTTATCTCTCATCCAAGAGTCCTAACAGTTGCATTGATCCATCATTCATGTATTTGAATCAGATCAATGTATTGGATTGGCACACCTTTTATTCATAACCCTCCATAACACTTGCCCATGTACTCGATCATAGCCCTTTTCCAGATCAATAAACAACATATGAAGATCTATTTTTTTATCTATACTTATCCACAAGCCTCCACATCAGAAAAATGGCATTTGTTTTTGATCTTCTCGACACAACACCAAGCTAGTTGTCTAGTACCTGCATTATCGATCTTAGCCTTTGCTCAATAATCCTCTCATAAAGCTTCATAGCGTAACTCATCAACTTGATACCTTGTAGTTTGTGCAACTTTGAACATCTTCTTGTTCTTGTAAAATAGGACTATAGTACTATTTCTTCACTCATCAAACATCTTCTTTGTTTTCATAAACTTGTTAATAATATTTTTAACCATATGGCTCCTTAACCCCATACTCTTCCATACATCAGTTGGAATACGGTGTGCACTGCATGCCTATTTCATTTTCATCTTTTGCAAAACATTGTTGACCTTAGATAGTGAAATTGTCACATGTAAGTGAATTTATTGCATTCATGTCACCTGAGTCTCTTACGCTATTCAGAGTATCTCCATGAGAAGCTTATGAAAGATTAGTTTCGTTGTTGGTTCTTTATATCATCACTCTTCAACAAAAAAATTTCATTTCATTCTTGATGCACTTCACCGAAGTCAAGTCTCTTCCTTTTCTTCTCTTATATAAGACATTTTATAAATGTATTTACCCCTTTCTCTAGTCTCCAGCTTCTTATATATCTCATTAGTGTATTTGTATTGTGCCTCTTGAACTACCCTCTTAGCATCTTTGTTTTCTTATTTGTATCAAATGATCCATGTCATAAAAAGAGTGACAAAGCTTTATGGCCGGTTGTCAACCTACCTCCAACCCTCCCCCTTCACCTGGTTTTGAGACCAACTAAATTTACATAGGATGTACAAAAACATAGGTCATGAACCATGAGAACCAACTCCAACTGTGCCTAGAGAGGAATGGGAAGCTTATCGTAAGCATACCAATGACACCATTGATGTCGAGTTCCTTATTCTATGTTCAATGGATCATGATCTTCATAAGTAAAATGAGAACTTGAGAGTTCTCGAGTTGTCCACACATATCAAGAATATGTTCCAAGAACAAGAATGCCAACAGAGGTATGATGTCTCCAATGCCATGTTTAAGTGCAACATTACTAAAAGGGCCCCAAGTACTCAATTTTTTTGGGTATGTGGAAAGCATAGAGAGACTATGATTCTCCTTGAGACAAGAGTTGGCCTAAAATGTAATATTGCAATCATTGAAGGAATATCTTAGTCAGTTTGTCATGAACTACCACATGAACAATTTTGTTCAATGGTTGTCATAGTTACTTGGCATGTTGAGAATTGTTGATACTCAAATGGAGAAATACAAGACAACATATATGTTGATGGCCGACAAAGGAAAGGGCAAGTTGAAGGGCAAGGGCAAAGCCAATAAGAGTTATAATGTGAGACAAAAGTTCAAATCTTCTACACTCAATGTTAAATGAGGAGTGTACAATGAAGGCAATTATTATCATTTTCATGATGATGGACATTGGAACAGAAATTTCCCTCTTTACCTTGAAGAACTAAAGAAGAAGGAGGAGGGTATATATATCTCCACTTCAATTATAAATTATAGAGATAAACTTATATACTTACTCATATTAGGTATTGGATACCAAGTGTGGATCTCACATATGCTCTAATATACCATATATGAAAAGAATTAAGCCCTTACTGAAGGGAAAGGTGGGCCAATGAGTTGTTGATGGAGCAAGAGTTGTTGACACAGATGTAGGCACCATCTCTGGCTAGTGGGCTTGTAATATAGTTAGAGAATTGTATTATGCACTTGTCATTAATAGAAACATTATATGTGTATCTTGTTTAGACAAGAATACTTTTGAATTTCTAATAAATAATTGGTGAATTTCTATTCCAAGAGGCGAGGATATTCTATGGTATTTCTCAAATGTCATGTATACTTTATTAATTGGATATTGAAACAAATGTAAGTAACAAATATATCAAGAAGTTAAGTCTCAATGAATTAAATAAACTTATTTATGGCATTGTCATATTGGGAACATAAATGAGAAATACATTTCTAGACTCCATAGAGATGAAAATTTGGACTCATTTGATTTTGAATCAATATAGATATGTGAATCTTGTTTATTGGGCAAGATGTAAACACACCCTTTACTGGTAATAGTGAGAGGGCAAGAAACTAACTAGGACTCATACATAATGATGTCTGTGGAATTTTTAGCACAAGTGCTATAGGTGGATACCAATTACATTTATTGGTGATTTTAGTATATAAGGATATGTGTATCTTAAGAAATACAAATCAAAATCTCTTGAAAAGTATAAGGAATTTATAAATGAAGTATAGAGCCCAAATGACAAGAATATTAAAACACTTTGACCTGATCATGGTGAAGAATATCCAAGCCAATATTTTGAGCCCTTTTGAGAGACTGTGATATTGTATCACAACTATTTTCACCTAGAAAATAATAACATAATGATGTGTCATTAAGAATGAAGCACACCTTGTTGAACATGGTATGATAAATTATGAGTTTAGCTAATACTCTGACTTCATTATGGGGACATGCTCTTGAAACCACCACATTTACACTTAATCGAGTACCTTCCAAATCCATTAAAAAACATCATATGAGATATGGAATAGGAATGTAACAAACCAGAACCTAGAATCCTACCCCATTCTATGATTAGAAGACTAGTGAGGTTAGTCCCTTAGATATGACTCAAACAAGGATAAAAATTAACACACATTTACATAATAATTTAACTAAGTTCCAACATGTAAAGAAAATCATGAAATATATTGCATGCACTTTCTTTACTTACATAATGGCTAAATAAAAAATAAATAATATGCGTTGGAGTAACTATGGGTAATTCCATGACCCTTATTATTAATACTGTCATATAATTTAAGTAAAGATGGAATTAGTGGATTAATTTAGTAGAAGGTGGATTTTCATGCATGATAATAATATGTAACATTTATTGTAGTAATGTGAATCAATAGGACTCCATTAAGTAAGTGTTGATAATAAAGATACAATATTTGGATAAAAAAATGGTAATGTGTCAAAAATCCTAATAGTGCCATAAATCATAAAAGGAAATCTCAAAAGAGAAATATAATAATAAAAATGTGTTTCTTGGGTTCCAATTAGCTTGGTCGCCAAGTTTCACTTTATTTGAACAACAATAACTAACTTAAATATATTTAGAGAAGAAAATAGGAGAAAAAGCCAAAAATGTTAAATAAACTATGAAAAGTCACCAAAAGTGTAAATAAACCCCAAATTCGAAATATACATACTAGAATTAGCCTATATGTGAATTTTCATCTTATTTGGATAATCTCATATGTTTTAGTGTATTTAGGAGAGAGAATGTATATTAAAGCCCAAAACATAAAATAACATCATAAATAACCCCAAAAGGGAAAATTAATTATAAAATCATATTATTCATGTTTAGGTTTGCTTGTAGGCTAAGTTTTTTTTTCATTTTTGGAGGTTTCTAGATGTCCCAAGTTCATAAAAGAAAGAGAATACATGATATAGTATAAAATATTAAATAAAATACTAGGAGTCTTCAAAAGTAAAAATTAATGCCAAAATTGAAATTTGCATGTTTAATTTGACAAGGTGCAAAATTTCACTTTATTTGGACTTCACGTGGAACATCAATTTGATTTGGAAAGAAAATACAAATTATATAACTTGACTTTAATCAGTTTCCGATTTGGCTAAAGTTTCAAATTAATAAATGTCACAACATATTTTCCTGTCTCACCTATGCACATTCGTTTAGGACTATCAATCCCCGATCGGACGATGCAGAACCCATCTCCTACCTTGGGTAGGAGAGACACACATGAGCAGCTTAACCGACTGGGTTTTTCTTGGATTTCTCAGTCATTTCATGATTGTTCTTCTATATTTTTCTTCCATTAAATTTGTCAGCAAGTTCTGCATGTAGCAAGCAATTACTTGGACCCTAGTTTCCATTATTTACAAAATGCCCAATTTCTCTCCCCAAGCTCTCGAAAACTCCACTCACACACTATCATACACCCAACCCTATATATACACGAGCACATCCTCGTGGTTGCCACACCTACATAAGTTATCCTCTTGCCTCAATTTCACCTTTGCCTTCACCCTTTGCCATTTCTAGCACAATCTAGTACTTTATGTAAGCACCCTCACCGACGGAGATTCTCTTCATCTCCCCCCAAATTTCCTTGACCGCCAGGTACTTTATGCTACCCTTTTTCACTAAACTTCATCTTTTTGGCACATAGGGCATCCAATTTCTTTTCCCATATTTGGCTCTCAGCTAGTTGACAAGCTGCTCACAACCATGGGGAGAGATGAGATAGGAGAATGATTCCTCTCTGCGTATTCCCCACTGTACCCTTGGTTGATCTTGCCTTTCTATTTCTCCTCTAAGGGTCTATATCATCTTTTTTCCCTTTGCTTGTTACCTTTACCACGATGAGTGTGCATGCAGTTAGCTACGAGTTTGACCAAGTGGCTGACCTAGACAAGGTATGACTCATTAGGGTTTTTGGTGTGGATTTGATACATGTGGATTTATTCTATTTTCTTATTGGATGAAACTTCCTAAATTCATCATGTTGTGTGGCGATGGCTCGAGGTCGAGGGGGTCGAGGGAGAGGTCGTGGGCGAAACCCTAGCGGTAGAGGTGGGAGAGGGCAAGTGACTGCTGTAGAGTCATCCTCGACTCCTCCAGGCTGCCAATCCGAGGTAGATGGAGATGGAAGTGAAGTTGCTCCCAATCCTACAGATTCAACTAGGGCTCAATCACAGAAGGAGATGGCGGAGGCCGCCACCCCCAACACCCCGATCCCCCTCCCCAACAGGTCAAATTAGGAAGCACCTGCCTCGTGGGTTACTAACTGTCTCCAGTCTTATAGACAGGACAGGGAGGAGGTTGCGGCAGACTTGGTCGAATTCATCGATCCATTGATCAGAGACGACGTGAGATGTGCATCCATCTCAAGCCAGGAGTGCTCAACCCCCTCTTGGGATGATCACCTATCCATACGGTTTGTTGGTCAGAAAATGTATAGAGGCCAACTTTGCGGCTGGATTCAACATCTGTGGCAGCCTAGCGGCCCCATCGAAATCATGTCAGAGGAGCATGAAGGTTTCATCGTCAAGCTGCCATCTCACAGTGAAAGGGAGCGGGTTCTAAATGAGGCTCCGTGGTTCATGGATGGATCACTCATTGTGGTCCATGCATGGATGTCGGGAGCCCTTCTTTAACCTCTGTCCTTCACTCATGTTCCTATCTGGTTCAAGATCGAGAACATGGGGTTGCCGTGGACATGCATGCACATCGCGTCTGTCGCCAGTTCCATTGGAAGGCCGGTGGACATTGATGACCACTCATTCACTGCTGGATGCCTCGAGCATGCCCTGGTCTGCATCGAGATGAATTGCGAGTCCAAGATACCGAAGTCTACCATGGTGGAAATTGATTCTGTACCGAAACCCTTGAATCTGGAGGTAGTTGCGAAGCCAGTCCAATGCCCCATCTGCAACAAGTTTGGGCACATGGCAATGTCCTGCCTGCTGAAGGTGAGAAAGCCACCTCCAGAAAAGGACGTCCAGGTCAGGTTGGGGAAAAATTCAGGTGTTCGATCCAATGCCAAGCTAACCACCAAAGAGAAATCAAAGGTGTTCCAGCAAGGTGAGAACACTGGGTCTCCTGATCAGTCTGAGGAAGATGAAATCCTTAGGAGTATTATCTCCCAACAAGTCAATGAAACAGTTGTCAACTGTGAAGTTGAAAATCACCAAAGCCTGTCTGCTGATTCACGCCTTCAACCAGGGGAACCTGACATGTTTGGGAGCACCCCACTGTGCAATGAAGGCAGTCTCAAACTAGACTGGGAATTGGAGTTTGCTAGACTTCATAGAAATGACACTGTGTCAGACTCTTGGAAGATCAATAGGATATGGGAGAGCTGTGGTTTTTAGTCAAATATCAAGACCGAAAAGAAAAGCTCTCTGAGGAAGATGAAGGTTCAAATGGGTCTGAAGCAGTTTCTGATCATTGGGGTACTCATTCCCTGGATTCCGAACAGAATTGGACCAAGAGAAAGAAAAAGTCATCTAGGAAGAAATAGGATCGAACCTGACATTCATCCAACTTCTTCCCTCTGGCAGTTGGAAATAATCCTTTGGAAGACTTTTATGTACAAGGTTCTGAGATTTGTCAGATTGTTGGTTAATAGAGTTGTACTAGACATCTGTTTGCTTTCTACACAATTTTAGGGGATGATCTTAAACGCTAGTGAAGATCCAAATAGATGATTAGTACAATGATATGAGCTGACGGTCCAACATGTTGAAGGATTTTGTGGATAGATCTCTGTTGTTTGGAGTATTTTGTTTTGGTTTGGATGAAGAGTGATGGTTCCTTGGCCTTCTAGTTCTGCTGATCTCACCTGTAGCTCTTGATACAACACTAGGCTGCTAAAACATCATTTTTTTGAAGGTGAGCATACTTCTGTGATCAATGTTGGTGGGCCTGGTTGCTCATCTATCTAGTTGCTTTTTGATGTTTGCATAGAACTAGCTTGTTATAGGTTTACTTTCTCTCATTTTCCCTTCAGGAGGTCCATTTCAGGACTCTCATTTGTTTCTCTTGGATGTTTTCTCTCATCCTGTTCCTATGGGGCGCAGGCTATCTGTACGTAAAGTTTTGGACCCATTTAATGGAAACAAAGTTTTTTACCGACAAAAAAAAACTTCCTAAATTCATAACTTAATTTCTGGTTGTCCAAAAATTACAAGAAAATACTCAGTGGAATCAATTTTCTCTCTCTATCTTTTAGTCCAACTTTCATTACATGATTTAAAAGTTTTAAAAACATGATTTTTAGGGTGTAATAATCCATATTCACTTAATAATAATAATAATCATAGAAAGATCTTAATGGGTAAAAGTTGGATCTTGGATCAATTCAATGACTAGTAACTATGTACCCACTTTCAAGACTAAAATCATGAGTTAATCTAGGGTTTTGCTGAAGGTTTGGATTTCTAGGGTTTCACCTAATATATAACATTAAACCCTAATTTATGGATCAAATATTATATGTAGGTCTAAGTTGACTTTAGACTTGGAGGACTAGGACTCAATCTCTGACTTTACACTCAAGTCAGGGTATGATTGCATCCCCTATTATTCTATATTGAGCAATTAACCTAATTATATCCTCTCTTAATGTATGTTTACATCCCTATTATTATATATTGAGAAATTAACCTAATTTTATCCTCTCTTAATGTATGATTGCATTCCCTATTTTTTCTATATTAAGCAGTTAATACAAATTATCTCTCTTTTGATAGCCTACACAATCTCTCTCTTTTAAGAAATTATTTAATGTGAAATATTCTAATTGATCCTAATCTTATGATCATCATACTTGTTGGAATTTCTTTTGACTCTAACTTGTACTTTTATTCTTGACGAAACCCTAACTTTGTCGAGTTGTGTGGTTGATATTTATTTTGTCCATTTTGTGATGGCAATCTTATAAAAGAATGAACTTTATACTTGCGTCTAAATTTTGCATGCCTTGTGATTCAATAGATCTAGAGTAGTGTAATTACATCTGTTTTTGGGATGTGTGCCCATGTTATAATTTTGTAATGGAGGTTGTGCCCCATACCCGAGTTGTGTGCCCACTTTTATATATACTGTAGACATTATTGTGTGCTATACTCTATTACGTTTCAAGGTTGTGAGCCTTGGCTGCCATTGTTATTTATATTGTTCTAGTGCTATCCTTATCTCACATGCATGCATGTGATAATATTTGTGATGGGTTTTGTGATCGAAAAATTATATGTGCTTGTGTGGAACAACTTTTATGTTCATTTAATGGCAAATATTCTCCATGTTATCAATTTTTTAAATTCATATTCTTTTATGCCCAATTGGATAGTCCTTTCCATTTGTATGGGAAACCTTGTTTTTTTGACAACCTTTATTCCTGATATTGCTCAATCTCGATTTAATATGCTCATACCAACATTTGGCTGATGTATCTACTTTTGTCCTCTTACTGGGGGTATGCTTCCTATCCTAGGTATAGGTCAAGGAGAAGATAACCAAGTTAGACCATGACTTCATCAAGTATAGATCAACCTTTCAGCAGACTTTCTTGAGGTGGTTATATGATCCTCTACTGATCCTTTAGTATAGTTTCATTTCATATATCTCACCATGTGTGGTGAAGGATAGTGAAAATATCAAGATTTGTAATAGTTAGATGTTTGTATTCCGCTGCTACATTTGGATTCATGATACATACATATTGAATAAATTAGTTATCAACCCTTTTGTGAAAAATTTATAGTGGTGTTTGATATACGATGTGTTTGATTTTATTTAATTTAGTAGAGAGTGGATGCCCTCTCGAGCCTGTCTCACTCCTTACAGGGAAGCTTCCCAATATATACTTTATGAAACTTTGTAGATGTGAATGCTCTGTCAAGAAGAAATTGTGTGAAAATAATGATATCTATAATAGTAGTCTTTTTAGGTTAAACCTTTTGAGGAGTGGAGAGTAATGGGATGACAATATGTGATGTTTAGAATTCAAGGATGAAATGTAAGGAACCAGAACCTACAATCCTACCCCAATCTATGATTATAAGACTAGTGAGGTTAGTCCCTTAGATATGACCCAAAAAGGATAAAAATTAACACACCTATGTGCCAACATGTAAATAAAAGCATGAAATGTATTACATATATATATATATATATATATATATATATATTCTTTACGCTCATAATGGCTAAATTAAAATTAAAATAATATGCTTTGGAGTAACTATTGGTAATTCCATGACCTTAAATATTAATATTGTCAAATGATTTAAGTAAAAATGGAATTAGTGGATTAATTGATTAGAAGGTGGATTTTCATACATGATAATAATATATAGCACTTATTGTAATAATGTGAATTAATAAGACTCCATTAAGTAAGTGTTGATAATAAATATGTAATATTTGGATAAAAACAATGGTAATGTGTCAAAAATTCTAATGGTGCCACAACTCATAAAAGGAAATCTCAAAAGAGAAATATAATGATAAAAATGTGTTTCTTGGGTACCAATTAGCTTGGTTGCCAAGTTTCACTTTATTTGAACAACAGTAACTATCTTAAATATATTTAGAGAAGAAAATATGAAAAAAGTTGAAATGTTAAATAAACTATTAAACTCTCCAAAAGTGGAAATAAACCCCAAATTTGAAATCTACATACTAAAATTAGCCTATCTATGAATTTTCATCTTATTTCGATAATCCCATCTATTTTAGTGTATTTAGGAGAGAGAATGCATATTAAAGACCAAAGCATTAAATAACATGATAAATATTCCCAAAAGAGAAAATTAATTATAAAATAGTATTCTTCATGTTTACGTTTGCTTGTAGGCTAAGTTCCTTATTTTTGGAGGGTTTCTAGATGTCCCAAATTCAAAAATGAAAGAGAATATATGATATAATCTTAAATTATTAAATAAAATGCTAGGAGTCTTCAAAAGTAAAAGTTAATGCCAAAATTGAAATCTACAAGTCTTAATTAGCCTAGGAGCAAGATTTCACTTTGTTTGGACCCTTAGTTTGATTTGGAAAGAAAATACATAATTATATAAAACCTCACTTTAACCAGTTTCCAATTCGACTAAAGTTTCAAATTAATAAATGTCATAATAGATTTTCCTTTCTCAGCTATGCACATTGGTTTAGGACCTCTGATTCCCTATCAGATGGTGCATAACCCATCTCCTAACTTGAGTAGGAGAGGCGCACATGAATAGTAAAACCGACCAGGTTTTTCTTGGATTTCTCAGTTGTTTCTCAATCGTTCTTCGAGATTTTTCTTCCATTAAATTCTTGACCAAGTTCTGCATCTAGAAAGCATTTACTCAAACCCTAGTTTCTATTATTGATGAAATGCCCAATTCTCTCCCAAGCTCTCTAACATTCTTCTCACGCACCGCCATACACCCAACCCTATATATATGCGAGCATATCCTTATGGTTTCTGCACCTATAGAAGTTATCCTCTTACATCAATTTCACCTTTGCCTTTACCCTTCACTATTGCTAGCATAGTCTTGTGCTTTTTGTAAGAACCCTCCTCGATGGAGATTCTCTTCCTCTCCTCCCAAATTTCTTTGATCACCAGGTACTTTGTACTACCCTTTTCCTTTACGAATCATCCTTTTGGCACATAGGACATCTAGTTTCTTTTCCCCGATTTGGCTCTTGGCCAATCAGTTAGCTACTCACAACCATGGTGAGAGTTGAGGGAGGAGGATGACTCCTCTCTATGTATTCCCCGCTCTAACCCTGGTTGATCTTACCTTTATGTTTCTCCTCCGAGGGTTAATAACGTCTTTTTGCCCTTTGCTTGTTCCCTTTACCATGCTGAGTGTGTGCCTAGTTGGCTATGGGCCAAACCAAGTGGCTGACCTGGATAGGGTATGACTCAGCAAGGTTTTTGGTGTGGATTTGATACACATGGATTTGTTCTATTTTCTGATTGGCCAGAACTTCTAAAATTCATAACTTAATCTCTAGTTTTGCAAAAATTACTAAAAAATACTCAATGGAATTAAAAAATTATTCTCTAACTTCTAGTACAATTTTCATCTCCTGATTTCAAAGTTTTAGAAACATGATTTTTAGGGTTTAATAATCCATATTCACTCAATAATAATTGAAGAAAGATTTTAACGGGTAAAAATTGGATAATGGATCAAATCCATGATCAATAACCTTGTACCCACTTTCAAGGCTAAAATCATGAGTTAATCTAGGGTTTTGCCCAATGTTTGGATTTTGAGGGTTTCACCTAATATATATCATTAAAACCTAATTGATGGATCAAATATTACAAGTAGGTTTGATTTGACTTTAGACTTGGAGGATTAGGACTTGATCTCTAACTTAACACTCAAGTCAAGGTATGATTGCATCCCCTATAATTCTATATTGAGCAATTAGCCTAATTGTATCCTATCTTAATGCATGTTTGCATCCCTATTATTCTATATTGAGCAATTAACCTAATTTTATCCTCTCTTAATGTATGATTGCATTCCCTATTTTTTCTATATTGAGAAGTTAACCCAAATTATCTCTTCTTAATAGCCTACACAATCTCTCTCTTATGAGAAAATTATTCCATGTCAAATATTCTAATTGATTCTGATCTTATAATCATCCTACTTGTTAGACTTTCTTTTCACTCCAACTTGTACTTATATTCTTGATGAAACCCTAACTTTTCCCACTTATGTGGTTGATATTTATTTTGTTCATTTTGTGATGGCAATCTTATAAAAGGCTGAACTTTATACTTGCCTCTACATTTTGCATGCCTTGTGATTCAGTAGCCCTAGAGTAGTGTAATTACATTGTTTTTTTGGTTGCATGCACATGTTATATTTTTGGGATGGAGGTTGTGTGCTGGGTTGTATGCCCACTTTTATATATACTGGAAAAGATGGTTGTGTGCCATACTCTATCACGTTTCAAGGTTGTAAGCCTTGGCCGCCATTGTTACTTATATTGTTCTAGTGCTATACTTATCTCACATGCATGCAAGTGATAATTCTTGTGATGGGTTTTGTTCCAAAAAAATTATATGTTGTGTGGCACAACATTTATGTTGGTTTAATGGAAACTATAATCCACAATATTAATTTTTCAAATTCGTAATTTATGCCCACTTGGGTAGTCTTTTCCATTTTTATGGGAAGCCTTGTTTATTTGTCAACCTTTATTCCTGATATTGCTCAATTTTTATTTAATGTCCTCATACCAACGTTTTGTTGATGTATCTACTTTTCTCCTCTTATTGGGGTTTGCTTCCAACCCGAGGTATAGGTTAAGGAGAAGATAACAAAGTTGGAACAATACTTCATCAAGTATAACTCAACCTTTTGGGAGACTTTCTCAAGGTGGTTAGATGAGCCTGTGCTAATCCTTTAGTATAGTTAGATTTCATATATCTCACCCTGTGTGGTGAAGGATAGTGACAATATCAAGTTTTGTAATAGTTATATGTTTATATTCTTCTATTACATTTAGATTCATGATACATACATTTTAAATAAATTGGTTATCATCCCTTTTGTGAAAAACTTATAGTGGTGTTTTGTATGTAGGATGCTTCCTTTTTATTTGATTTAGTAGGGAATAGATCCTCTCTTGGGTCTCACTCCTTATAGGGAAGATTCCTAATATGTATTATGAAATTTTATAGATGTGAATCCTATGTCAAGATGCAATTGTGTGAAAATCTTTGACCAAAATAAAAAAATGTTTCTTTGTTGGATGACCTAAGGAAATTACTGGTTATTACTTCTATATTTCATACAACAAAGTGTTTGTTGCCATAATTGTTGTATTCCTTGAAAATGAATTCATTTCCAACGGAACTAGTGGGGAGAAAATAGATCTTGTAGAAGTTCAAGGCCAACAAAATAACATTGATACTAAATAGGTAGATGAGGAATAAGAGAATCAAATGCCATTGTAGAATCTCAAAGTCATCATCTAGTATAAGAGCCTTGACGGTCTAGTAGGGCACTACTAGAGCTTAAGAGATTGGGATTTCTCGTGACTTAATGACATGATTTTCTGGTCATGAAATATGGTGAGCCAACAACCAGAAATGAGGCTCTTGAGGTAGTATATTCTAGTAAATGACTTGAGGTCATGAGATCTAAGATGGATTCCATATATGCCAATAAAGTATGGACCTTGGTGATGCACCTAAAGGGGTAAAACCCATAGGGTGCAAATGGGTCTTCAAAAAGAAGACTGACATGGATGGTGATGTACAAACCTTTAGATGGTGTTTGGTTGCAAAAAGTTTGAGACAAGTTTAAGGTGTTAACTATTCCAAAACTTCTTCACCATTTGCCATGATTATATACAACATGATCATGCTTTCCATTGCAACTTGTCATGACTATGTCATTCAACAAATGGATGTTTGAATAACTTTTCTTAACAAGAACCTTCTAGAGGATGTATACATGACACATCTTGAATTTTTTTATCACTCTAGGTGAAGCCAATAAAGTCCATAAGCTGCAAATTTTATGGATTAAATCAAGCATTTAAAAGTTGTAATATGCATTTTGATGATACAATCAAAGAGTTCAACTTTACAAAAAGTGAATTTGAACCTTGTATGTACACAAAGGTTAGTCGATGTATAATTACATTTCTCATATTATATGTGAATGAAAATGTCTTACCTACTCTCTAATTGGTTAAGACTTGGTTGGGAAATACCTCTAATCTAAGAAGGACTTAGGAAAATCACCCTATTTTATAGGAATTAAGATCAATATAGATGAATACAAAAGGCTTATTGATCGAAGCTAAAGTGCATACATTGATAAGGAACCAAAGAGATTTAGTTTGCAAGATTCTAAGAGATGAAACTTACCCATGTATCATAGAATAAGTTTTTGTAAGTTTCAATATCCCAAGTCTTTGGAAGAGTGGGCATACATGATAGGATTCAAAATGAATCTTTTATTGGATCTATCATGTATGAAATGTTATGTGCATGACCAAATGTATCATATGGCTTGAGCATGAAAAGTAGGTACTAATAAAAACTAGGTGAAGGTCATTGAATTGCCGCAAAGAATATCCTAAAGTACTTGAGAAGAACAAAGGATAAATTCTTGAAATATGAAGGTGAATAATATCATGTTGTAAAAGGTTACACTGATGAAAGTTTCCAAACCAATAGGGATGATTACTAATCACAATCAAGATTCATGTTTTGTCAAAACAACATGGTTATAAGCTGGAAGAGTTCCAAATGAGAGACGGTGATAAGTTCTACAATAGAACCTAAATATATTGCCACATTCGATAAAGGAAGCAATATGGATCAAGAAGTTCATTGGTGAAGTGAGGATGGTTTCAACCATGAATGAAATGTTAGAACTTTATGGTGACAACAATGGAGCCATATCTCATGCTAAGGAATCAAGATCACATCAACATTGTAGGCACATATCGTGACAGTATCATCTCATACAAGAGGTCATACAACAAGAGATGTGAAGATATATAGAATATCAACTAAAAGCAATGTCTTCAATCCCCTGATAGGATCACCTTCACATTTGAAGCATGATGGTCATGTTGGATCACTTAGAATATGGTTCATGAGTGGTTTGATACATAACAAGTGGGAGATTGTTGGTTCTATGCCCCAATAGCATAATGTGACGATTGTCATAGGGATACATTGTATATGATTTGATTATTAATAATTTCAATTCCACTTATTATGTTATCCCAATATTTCCATAATGAATAAATGCCATAGTGTCCTAAGAGTGTTTTAACTTGATGACATATAGTTTATGTTGAGGATCAAAATACATGATCTGATGTATACTCAAGATTTTTTGTTCATGCTATGTCCCTAGTCAGTTATGTTTTGGATATTATAGGATAAAAATAGCACACAAGACTAGTGCGCATGCTACACGATGATGATGTCTCTTTAGTCATGATATCAAATATCAATCTAGATATGTGGGTACTGGGAAGACACACTTTAAGAATGACACACGGAAGCCATGTTATGACAATCATAGTCTTATCTCAATGTGACAGTGGTGATTGTGATTCATAGATCAAATCACTATGATATCACATTGTTCGATGTATTTATATACTACCCAAATTGACTAAATAAGGGATACCATACACATTGTGATTGGGTGTATTGTGACACTTGTAGATTATTTTGAGTGATGTAGATTGAAATTATCCCTTCATTGGTGATATCTTGGCCACTTGATAAGTGAAACTATGAAATGCATTGCCATGCTCATGTGAGTTAATATATTACGTCGAGCTCACACAATCTCAATAGTCTTCTATGGTTTAAGATGAATAGATGGAATCTTAAGAGGATGACATCTCCATGCCTCATTTTCAATCTGGATATCTATTACAAAGGGATAGGTCATGGTAACATTGGTCACTTTATAGGTTAAATTCGTTCTCCAACTTATTACTATTACTTGAGTAGCAATGATGTGTTGCTAGATACCAATATTTGGTTGAGAAATTTTGAACATCACCACAACGTATAAGGAACCTACAGAGTAACACATAAATATGATTAAAGAAATTGAAGTTCACAACCACACACATTATTAGAATAGGTCAGAATCATGTATAGTCTATTTCTACCTAACTGTCTGTCTAGGCAAGCCAATCTGCTCATTGGATGTTTTGGATCAACTAGTTGGATTAGATGTCAAATAAATAATTGATAACCAACTAGGGAAATGACCAATCAACCGACTGGATAGTTTAGTCAGGTGACTAGGGGAAATCATGATTGACCAAGAATTGGAAAGACTTGATTAATTTTGAAATGAACTGACCAATGTAGATTCGAATGTGACCTACTACGAACCGGGTTACTGGATGGTCCAATCATCAGACTGGGTAAGTGAGTTTGCCGATTCATTAATGAACCGATTGACTGGGAAGTCTGTTTGATTTTTTTCAATTTAACTATAATTGTGAATTGTGATTAGGAACATGATTAGATTTTTGAGAATTCCACACCCTTGAATATCCTATATAAAAGGGTAGATGTATAAGGGGAGACATACATATTGTAAATACAATATAAGTTGTCAAGAGTGCTTCATCTTAGATAGAGATAAACTCACCTTAAGAACAATAACCCGCAATAGGAGGAGAAGGAAAGAGAGCAACTCTAACACATCGACAACTCTGAGTTACACTTCCTCTTGACAACTAAGGTGGTGTACCAAGAGTTCCTACATCTATGTTGATGACACACAGGCTGAGGCCCTCGGGCAGCAACTTGAGGACAATCAACTTCTTCAAAGGGAAGACAAAGTGTTACTGTAAAGACAAGGTGACAACAACATCCCTTCAGATCCAGACCCGAAAGTACAAGTTCTACATCACATAAGACAATCTCTAGTTGTTGGAGAACCAATACGCACCAAGGTATATTCGATATCCCTTATAATTCTTTAATATATCGACATTTTATGGATATGATGGATTCTTTGGCTAAGAGTTTTGTTAGATTTTTTTTGTATTTCTATTGCACTCCTTTTCTCCAAAATCCTACCAAATTATGGTGCCCTGAACATGCTCGTGCATACAATATTGCCACTTAAATCTACCACACCAACATTTGGAATTGATGTACAAAAGTTATGGTACACTCAAAACCTTGTATATGTACTACTTGCAATACAATTCATACATATTTCAAATCCACTAATTTGAGCTTGAAGTACACTAATTACGATGCATCATCATTTGAACCGTATGTACCAAAATCCGAGTAGGCCAACCCACCTTAAGTTCTGAAAAAAATAACACTTACTAATAATCCCATCAAGGGGATTTGAAACACTAGTACAACCAAACTACAACACTAGTACAACCCTACTCTACTGGTACATTATGAGAAAAAAAAGATATACATAACGTCCATACATTCGAGTTGTCTAGGTGCACTCCTAGTGGAACACACCATATTTGGAGTGTCCCTTCCTAAGGGGTCGATTTTCATCCGAGGGGCGCTGAGAAAAGTATCTCTCATGGCTTGAATTTTTGCCACGAACGTGTTGACAACTTGGTTCCCCTCACTAAAATTTAAAATAAAACATGACATACTGTGTGATCAAATTAGTAACGATAAGGTTTTATTATGTAATTTAACAAATGAATTTTAGTCCTCACACCTTTAAACCGTCGTTTTAGAAAAGGCGCCAAAATGAAAACCCATCTTGCTCGTCTTCAAGAAGAGTGACGCGTTCCTAAAATAGCAGTCCGTATCTCCAAATCAGGCTGGCTCGGAATGTAGGCAGATCAAGGGTAAGCAAGCGACCGCGCTGCCCGCATGAGGCGAGGTAGAGGAGTGACGGCTCAGGCTCACCGGACACAGCAACCCTCTGTCAGGACTCCAGGCTTCCAAGACAGGGCCCTGCCGTCTCATGTCCGTCCTCGCCACGACTCCGATGTCAGCAGCATCTGCAGTAGCCGCCCGTTCCCCGTCACGGGTTACATGGCAACACCAGGGAACAGTAGCGCGACTTTATCCAGTGTGGCCATGCTCCACGCAATCAACAACTACCTTTCCTTTCACTCCATCCCCACCACTCTTCACTCGCCCTATCCTTCTGCTCGAGATATCTCCGTCGCACTCAGCTTCATCCTCTCCCGAATAGACTACCCGCTCACGTACCATCCCGAGCGGGCCATAGAGGAGGAGCTACCTCGAGTGCTCAGGTCACATTGATACCCCTTGAAGCTCAACAAGTCCGCCCTCAATTCCCCCGGGACCCCATACGGTTGGCCATCTATCCTTGCTGCTCTCCACTTTCTCGCCCAGCTCGCCGGCTACCACGACCACCTAGCTTCTTCCTCCTCTTCTTCTTTCCCGTCTTCCGCTGAGGACAGTGTCTTCGTGGACTATATTACCCAGAGTTATATCCTCTGCATCAATGGCGATGATGATGCTGTCGAACGCCTTGACGAGGAACACATGAAGAACAACGAAAAGAGGGTGGAAGAAATTGAGGCGTCCGTCAAACAGCGGGAGAAGGACGTCATGAACAGGGAGGAACAGTTGCAGACCATGAGGTCCCAACCCACCCTGTTGATGCGGTTAGAAGGGGAAAGGGACGTGTTTGTGAGGGATGAGGAAAAACTTCGGGCTTTAGAGGTGCTGCAAATGAAGAGTTGAGGAAGACGGCCGAGTCACAGCCTTTGAATTTGCGAAATGTTGAGAGGATAAGAAAGGAAATGCAAGCCATCGAGAGGGATATGGCTGGAGCCAGATTAAGTAGGAGTGTTTTGGAGGAGAAAATTGTGGAGGACGACCTTTCAATAGAGAGGATATTAAAGGATCTTCTTGAGTCGGTGGACCAGTGCAACATGACGCCATTCACAAGTAAGATGATTTTTGTTTTAGCGAGGCCAACAGGCGTGCAAGCTACTTCTTCCATTTAATTACTACAATGACAACACACTTAAGAGGATACAGAACCCCCGTTTTTTACTATACAAGCTCAGTGAAATTTAGTAATTGAGGAATATCAATAGTACAGGCATCATCTGAGAATGATCAGTTGGTTGCCACTTGTTTCTACTCAAACAGGTTCTACTACGATGAAAGGAAGGATAGATTCATTTGGAAGATCGAAAATATTTTTTCAGAAAAGAGACCGACCTGCTGTGATAATTAAGTTGATACAATAATCTAGACGTCTATGTTCATAAATGGTAACATAATATTAATAACATATTTAAAACTAAACACCTAGCACGATGGGAATAGCTTTTCAGATCGTTTTCATGTCTACAAATATCTCTAAGGACTTTGAAAAGAACCTCCCGTTTTAATTGCATTGATATGCAGCAGCTTTCATATGTGGAGCTTATCTGATTTCACACTTGAACCACATCAAACCCCTCTCTGCAGTCCTGGACCCTGGTTGTGATTTTTGGGGGTGTGATTTTATTATCGACTTGCAACCAGCAGAATCTTCGTGAAGTAGCATTTAACTTTGTTTGGCTACACTGGATCACATGCATGAATGCGGATGCAGGATGTAAGACGTACAATGAAATTTAATTGCGTGCTTGGGTATTGAAAAAAGGTTAAATTCTCACTAAATCCAATGACCACAATACTTCAGGCATGAAATCAGTGGCTAATATGGATGTTTAGAAAAATAGTTATTTTCTTTCTTCATAATTTCAATCTCCCTTGGTTTAGCTTTATTCTGGTCAATAAGGCGGATTTCCATTCTCAATACTTTTGGAAGTTCGAAAGCATTAACCTACTTAGTTAGTACTTGGTACTTTCTCACATTCAGGTTCACTTTTTCCATCACTAACCAGTCCCTTACATCTCCTTTTATTATAAATGAATCGATTCCGGCTTGATGCTCATTACCCCATTTGCATGCCATTAGACATATTATTACAAATCATGTATGTTTAATGTTAAAATATATCTGAAGTGTCTTTCCAAGTTTGAGGTGACACACTGTAAATTTGGTTGATATTTATTTCACAATGGTGTAGGTTGAAGCTAGGGAGTGATTTTCAATATGTTGTGAACTTTGAAGGGTCTTCACCATCTGAAGTATTGGGCTCTAGCTACAAAATTGTGCTAAAACCAGCATTGGGGGCACTTGGTGACGATTTGAAAAAAAACTATATGGTAAAAATAGATGAAAAGATTCTTCTTGAAAGCAAATCACAAGAACAAGGTGGCATACTAAAGGAGAAGGAGGATTTGCTCGATACTCTCTAGGAAAAATTTCATGATATAAGTTTCTAAAAAGTTTAAAATTATTTGATGTGCAATGTTCGCCTGAGATCATGTCATGAACAATCTTACAATGCAATAACGAAACATGCTTATTAGATGTACTTTCATTTTATTAAAAAAAGAGCTAAACTCTTTAAACATTATCATAAACTTAGAGCCATAAATTATATATTTGTTTAGGAAGATAAGCATGCACTCATCATGTTGTCATATGACCTTTTCTTTGTGAGATGTAATAGGAAATCTAATGTTATTACCTCTTTCGATCATCCCATTGTCAATGCTCTAAAGGTGAAGGTGACATTACATGCCCAACTAACCTTGGAATGGAAACAAAAGGACTTGTAGAACATATTCAATAAAGCAACAAGGCGTTAAGGTGGCAAGATTGGGTACCTTGGCCTGCCTAGGCATCCCCTAGATGACTTAAGCCTTATAAGTTCTGATATTTATTTCACAAAGATTTTCAAACACTTCTCAAGCTAATCTACATATATTACACGCACATTATGGTAAATACCAAAATGGGCATTAAACTATGTGTAGGACATAAGTAAATATCATTTCTTAAGAATTCCAAGTAAACGTCAATGCTAAAAACAACATTTTTTTTCTTCTTTTAAAAGCCCAACAAATGAGAATTAATAAAAAATAATATTTAATGCAATTGCTCCCAACTCTTTGAAAAAATAACAACTTTCCTTTGTAGCATCACCCCTAAACTAGTTTCGGCTGTGGAATACTTGATTATCAAATTATCTTTACTTTATCATTCTAATATACAAATATATAATTGGCTATATGGGTGTTTGGGGTTCCGATTAAATGCAAGAGGGATGCAATATGGGTACTTCTTCTTTTATGATGCAATTTTAGACCTTGTTGAATAGCAAAGTCTTTAACATGAAAACAAAATTCAAGATTCAAACCAAGCAAACATAAGGATGTACGTCAAAGGGTATCAAACCTTGATCAATATTTATTTTCTTTGAAATTTTCTTTGAAATTCAACAAACGAGAATTAATAAAATAACAATTTGCTGCCTTAGTTGCTTTATGGGCCGCTTTTTAGGATATTTCCTGCTCCCATCCCTGTTTCATAATTTCTACTAATTTATATACACAATACTTACCAAATTTTGTAAAGATAAAAAAATAGTCATATAGATATTATATATATATGAACTTACACATTACGTGAAGAATGGATCATTGATTCTCTTGCCACTACTATATTCGATTACAACTATCATTCCTAATGCACTGCAGTACCATCCTAGACCACTTATACATCACCTTCTTCAATTTCTGCACTCTTTTACAAAGATCTTGAGAAATACTAAAAAATAACAATGTTCTTTCTTGTATCTATATATAAATGTCTCATGTAACCTAGTTAAATGCTAACACTAGACTTATACAAGTTGTAGTTCGTATGCTTATAATTTGTAACTGTAAGTTTTAATTTCTAAGCTGTAACTTGAAGTTCGTAAGTTCATAATTGTTTGATAGAGTTGACAAATTTATTTATTTATGAACTCACTATCAAGACATGAATCCCGCCATGACTTCTAGACATACACATCAATTACATAATCTAGCATGCCTATGTATAAACATTGTGTTTGCAAATTTCATAACAAAATTTCTTCATTTTACAATCAAAATTGTCATCAAAATTCTGTCGAAATAGCTCAGCTTCCGTCATTTATAAATGTGGGTGACCCCCATAAATCTAAAATGAAAAATTATTGCATATTTGAGTAGATCTTGGCGGTAAACTTTCATGATTTAATTTTCTCATTTTGGCGTCGAAACCGTCACGACCGTATATATCAACATTTTCTATTATTTGTATTTTTTTGGGCCATCAGATATGGCATCCAAATGGACATTTAATTTTATGGTCCATAGTCTACTTTTATTTAACTATACAATATTTTGTGTATGGATATAATAGTTATACTTTACTTTATTACTAATTGCATACACACTAGCTACCATTAACTAATTATATAGTATATACTGTTAAGTGATATAAATTTGTATTATTATTACTATATAAAATTACTAAGTATAGAAATACCCTAGATGGTTAATACTTACATATTGGAATATTGATGCTAGCATAGTCACATATCATATTATACTACTAGTTATAGTAATTTATACTAAATAATTAGTTTTGAGTTAAATATATACTTGGTTCTATAATTATAAAAGTTCACAATATATGGCTACACAATATATATATATATAATAATAATAATAATAATAATAATAGAAAGTTCATAATATATGGTTATATATGTATATACATGTATGATATATGTATGCAAATATGTTAAAAATATACAAAAAACTAAGGAATCTACTTCTCAAAAAAGCGTCAGTTTGGCTCTAAAGTAGCAAGAAGTTAATGTCCGCTTGATTTCCCCCTTTGTGTTTCTTAAAACATTGACCATGTTAATTAGGAAAATAGATGCCTAACATATACTGACTTGAGTTAGAATTCTAGGACCCCCAAAGTAAAAATTACTACCCACAAGTAGGGTCAGAATTTATTGGAAATGATGCAAGGCACACATATTCAAGGGTAGATGCCAAGGTGCACCCTTGTGGGGTGTCTTGAAAGATAGGCATGAGCATCATACCATATCTTTGAAACCCCACCCGATCGGACCGTTTGAACCGCCGCCCAGGTCTAATAGTTTGGGTGGGATTGAAACCCATTTTTGGCCAAGATACAAAGTTGACCCAGTGACCTGACCAATTCAACCGTCGACCCGATAACCTGACCCACGGGTGAAAGACTCCATCATGTCTTATTGATTTTATTTTTTCTTCCCTAAATGACTGTGTAACTAATTTTAATGACCCTTTCACACAACTCCAACTATTCTATACATTGATATATTCACTTATTATAGAATCAGTTGTTTGCTTCTTTATGAACATATGCTTGCTTTTGTATATATAATGTTTCACATCATCTCATGCTTTCATATAGTAGATTATAATATTATATACAAGATAAACACACTCACACACTTCTATATATTGTACATATATATACATATTTATATATATTGTATGCACATATACATATATACCTATAACAGATAAAATTTGAATCAAATACCTTCACGTCTGATATATGAGTTTGACTACTTTCGTCCGATTCAAAATTCAATTTGATATCCGATCTAATATGGAAAAAGACTATCTAAATATGCATCTAAATTTTCCAACTTGATTTCATATTATATCTAAATCTGTTGTATCCAAACATGTATCTACCAATTCAAATTAAAATACTATATGAAACTAATGTTTGTTTTGTATTAGTATCGAGAAAATTCAAAAGATATTTTCTCTAGAAATCTTTTTGAATCTAAAGTTTATCTCTTTTCTACAAATTGATTTAAACTTCATACCTATGACAACTAAGTGTAAATATTGTTAATAACATATATGCTGCAATTTTTTTTCTTATTGTTTGGAATTTCAAAAATTCTACCCTCTTTGAATAACATTTTTGCTTAATTGAGAGCATCACTACCCAACAGAGAATCAACCACATTTGAATTGTTATATAACACCATGAATATAATACTTATTAACACTTCACATAATCCTACTGACACCAATCTCTTAGAACAATGACAAGAGGTTGGGATGGCTTTAGGTAATATTACTAATCATTCATAAAGTTTTCACACCAAAAGAGATATTGGAAAAATGAAAACATATAACCTTACATATATTATTTCTATATAAATATTTTTAGAGTAGGAGCATTTGCAAGGTCACTTGACCAAGTACATGACTCAAAAAACAAAGACAGGTTTTTACAAACATAAACACATTTTTACAAACATGGAATGATTGATCTAAGTAGCTATGTACCCATTTGATTATAGTATGATGCATCAAGTCATCATGTACTTTGATATTGTAAGAGTGTATATCTGGCAAGGTTGCAACACTCTCCAAGCACTCCAACTAGATGTTACAAAATTTTGTAGCAGGCCAATTTGTCCTTATTACTTGTAAATCATATTGATATGAAAACTATTGCCTAGATCTCATGTTCTATCAATGGAACTCTTACACAAAATATAAAAGAATAGAATGATAAAAAAACACAAAAATCAAGCTCATGACAAAATCAACAGGTTAGGCATGTGTAAATCAGGTAGCATCATTTGTAGGATCTTCACAATGTTATGGTAATAGAGGAGAGGGGGTGTATCAACAACAAGTTGCAAAAATGAGTTTTTTTTTTAAATTTTTTGCTAGGAAAAACTTTTGGTTTTGTCGAAATATCAGGAAAAAATCAAATCTTTTGTTCACTTGTTTAGGGTTTTGTACTAATAATGATATGAAAATATGAATAGTAAAGAAACCTAAAATTGGATGGACAAAAAGAAAGTTTGATGGGATTGAAAGGCACTAGTAATTCCTCCTTAGAGAAATTAAGGGAAGCTTTGACTCAACCTCTCACCACACAATTGTTTGATGAATGATGCTCTGATTGCCACTTTTTTGCACTAGATTCACACTGATATATTCTTTCGGGAAGTACTTGCTCAGAATGCAAAACTTTGTCCTTGTTTGAAGATGCATGGGTGTTCTTGTGGATCTTGGGAATTGTCTATCTAGGATATCTATATTCTTCTTTCGGTAGTCTCTACTGGGGGTTGTGTGCTAATAAAACGACTAGGGTTCGAAGTAAATACAACGAAAAGAGGGAGGAGTTGTTCTCGGCTATCTTGATCTAACCCATGTTGCGATCCGCATAACCCGACCCAAGCCCAATCCATATAATTTACATGGATGCATTAGGCCTAAACTTTTGTCCCAGATTCTTATATGGTATGGGTCAGGGCCGAGGTTAACCCATGCTCAAAAAACCATATACCCAGATTGATTACATATATGTGTACATATAACCACATGTTAGTATATAATATGTGCCTTCTGTTAGACATTTGATTACAAAGTTTTACAATTACATATGATCTAAAACACATTTAGTCAATTATTGTAATAAGACTAAAAGATCAATGCACTGGTCTAAAATTAAGTAATGTGCACCCATTTTATAGTTAAATTTCTTGTAATAATTTACAATATAAGATAGCCATACACATTGGATGTATACTACTTATATTAGTATATATGCTTTATTGCTTTATGTTTTACTTATGCTTTCAACTTGCCTTTGTCTCTAGCTATTTTTTTTATCCCATATTGCCTGCTTTTGTTTCTCACTTACTCTCTTATCCTATAAAAGAGAGTGTCTTGTATTTGTTTTAACCACATCAAATAAAGTTTTTTTATTCTATATGGTATTAGGCATGTTCAATCCCCCTTAACCCTAATGCTTCCCAAGTCACTCCTCTAAGTCCTGCCCCCTCTCCAACCTACCGCCCCTTCCCCCTCCCCCTCTGTAAGGAGTGGGATCCCATAGGGATCCACTCCCTGCTAAAAATAAAAAGGGCAACATCCACCAACAAAAACTTTTTCTCAAAAGGGGGATGAAACTAAATTTATTTAACATGATTGTATCATAACACAAAGTAGTCGCGGAACTGAAAGATATATCTAACCATTAGAAGGCTTCTAAACATACTAAAATTTCACCACACAGGGTGACAAAAAGGAAAACTAACTACATATGTAGAACTAGTTGAGGACCACCTAGAAACCTCAAGCAAAGTCTCCCACGACGTCAGCTACACTTATTGTGTTTTAGGTCCTGCTAGATCTCCTTCTCCTTATCCAACACCTGGGGTTGGAAGCGTACACCACAACAGGAAAAGAAAAGAGGATATCAGAAAAAAGATGGTATGAGCATGCTAAAAAGGAATTGAGCATTATATATTTTATGAAAAAGGTACATCAAGTATAGAAGGCTTCCCATTCAAAGAGGTAAGAACTACCCAAACGAGCATAAAAGGAAAGAATCACAAATATATGGTAAAAGGAATACTTGCCATTAAAATAATAATAAAAGTGGTGACACAAAATCACTCTTAAGGGTTTTAGGGCACAAAACCCATAACAACATGCATGTAGGTAAGATAAACATAGTACTAGAACAACATAAAAAAAGGCGGCCAAGCCTCATAAACTTGAAACCTGATAGAGATTGGCACATAACCAAACTCCCAATAAATATAAAAGTTGGGCCAAACCTAATAAATTTGAAACCCGGGTATGGGGCACATAACCACCATCCAAAAAATAACAATAAGGGCACATAACCCAAAACCAATGCAAATTATATTACTCTAGGGCTACTGAGTCACACAACATGCTTAATAGGGAGGCATGTAAAAAGGTATAGTCGGATTTTACAAATTAATCACCACATAAGTGATCATCATTATCAACCACCTCAAAGTGGGCATATAACAACAAATTGAGTTCCATAATGAACAAGGAATAATAATGATTCCAAAAGAAAGTCAATAAGATATTATGAACACAAAACCAGTAACAAGTAGGGTACACATGAAGCATAATATTCAAGAGGAAAAGATATGGTTTTTAGGCTATTGTCCGTAGGACCAAGAGAAAGACAATTTAGGTTATTTCTCAATAAAGAAAAATAGGAGATGCTAACATACCTCTCACAGAGTCTTAAAAAAACACTTTCCAAAATCCTAAGCAAGATTAGAGTCCACTTGTCCTATTATAATAACCACATACATGTATTAGCATTATATGCATTCATTAAGAACTCAAAACCCTAAAGTTTTCAACTTTTTCTGCAAACCACCGATTTCGGTCTTGAAAACATCACCATTGTGTTAGTTAGGATTTTCTAATCAAAATAACATATAATATTAAGTATTTCGAAGATATGGACTTTTAGGGTTATTTTTAGTGATTTTTAGTTATTAAATCACCCTCAAAAATACTTTTTCAAAAAACTCAAAAACATGCATATAATTTTTTTATTAGATAGATCATATTTTGTGAGTCTAGAACATATTTTATTACATTTTTTGACTTATCAATATTTAGTTATGAATTATACAAGTTATTATCTTATTTAGTTAGATCCATTAAGATTACTCATCATAAAACATTGGATTCCGGCAATAAAACCTTTACCAAAAGAAATCTTACAATTTTCTTTTTTATTGACTATTTATGCATATTTTTCTGATTAGGGATTAATTAGTTATGGATTTTGTAAAACCTACCAATAAGAAAATAAGAAAAAGCCAAATCATCAATCAAGGGATGAGAGAGAGAGACCGGGCCCAACTGACTTGGCCCAATCGGGTGAGACCAAGTCCATGGTCAAAGGCACAGTTGACTTGTCCCAAACATAAAGAAAAGAAGGTAAAATGACAAAAATGCCCTTATGCGAGAAATACAACGAAGAAGGCAAAGAGAGGGGTAAAAGTGACAAAACGCAAGGGACATTGTCCCCTACTTCGCGCGCCTGTCATGATGCGAAGCAGCAAAGCTGCTGGCTAGCACTATTTTTGGGCAAAACCACAGGATGCAACCAAAGGAGAAACTGGAGAAACTGAAGGTAAGAGCTGAAGAAAATGAACTCACCGAGCCAAGCTATTGGGATGTTGTGCTCCCAGGTACATGAGGCTACCGCTGCAAAGCTTGAACAAAACAAGATTGTCCACGACCAAACAAAGCTCATGCAAAGAAATTGAGAGGGGAGAAGAGTTGTGTGAGGGCCGACGCAACTCGGGGTACACCTATTTATAGGTGAGATTAGGGTATAAGCCAAATTTGACGTGGCTGTGAGATGTACAAAGAAAGGAAGTTGGGCGTTTGCAAAATACCTAACCATATGTCATGATTTGGGGACCAAAAGATGTAGAATCCACACACGAACATGCCGAAAGAAAAATCAAGAAAAAAATTAACTATGGCCCGAGATATCCGCGAGTAATGAGGGCGGTTCGTGGGTGTACTGTTCATGAAGAACATGACTCCTACACAAGGTAGGAGATAAAATCTCCACCGATAAGCATTGATCAGATAGATCAAAGTGCGCACATCCATGTGACACATAAATCACTTGCCAAATCGAATTAGGACTAAAGTGTGATATATATTATTTAAGTATTTTCTCTCTCCTCTTTTGAGGGTGCAAGCGAATCCCAAATTGGATAAATTTTGCATAGAGGCTAATTTTGATATGCAGAATCTGACCATAAAATTAGATTTGCCTTTTGAGAACTTTTAATGGTTTAAATAAATCAATTACTATTTTCTCTTTCCTCCTTCATCAATGGTGATAGGATCACCCACATTTTATGAAACTTGACCCAAGTCTTATTTAATATGTTGGATATGAATTTTCCATCAATTTTACATGTTGGAGTTATTTGTGTAATTATTTAATATTTTGAAGGTTCTACACTCTCTCTCATGATTTCACCTTTTAATCAAACTTTCTCCAAATTGAGTAGAAATTCACCCAAAGGCATATTTTATTATGTAGATTACGAATCTATATTTGTCCAAATTTTAGAGTCATTAAATATTTTATTTAATATTTTTAAGGAAAAACACCCTTTTCTTTTCTAAATGAAATAGATATAGTTATTATTATCCTAAATTGGTGAAACTTGGACTCCATGCCAAGGCATATCCCAAGAAAATGAATGTGAGGTTATTACTATCTAGGAAGTTTCCTTTTAACACATTATCCATTATTTCTATTATTTCTATATTTAATAATCCAATATCTCATTATGCATGTTTTAAGCATTATTTTTTATTTCCTTTTCTATTCCTTACACCAAAAGGAAAAGGAAGGATCTAGAAAAAAAATCTTTACCATCATGATCCCACATAAGATTATTTATTTCGTATTTTATGGTTTTATAACTCATTATTCTCAATTATGGACACCTTGTCTTTTATGCACATATCTTATGTACATTTTAATGATTTTATGATTAATTTGAAGGTATTGGGTAATATTAATTTATATTCTACATTTTAATGTGATTTATGCATGCATTAATATACTAAAGAGAATACTCTTACCCTTGTTTGGCTAAACCTCAAAGGCTAATGTTTCTAAGTTACTAACCCTGGAATAAGATTAAGTCCTAGGTTTCAGTATGTTACAGCATACCACCCCTTAAAGAGATTTCATCCTCAAAATCTAAGCAACTATATACCACCCCTTAAAAGATTAATCTTAATAAACCAAATAAAACTATAGGTACAAAGGTAACTTCTTTTGTATATATCATGCAAAAGGAAACATAACTTGAAAGTCTACTATAGGACTAAGGGTTACCATCAACTTGATCATCATCATGGACTTCTTCACCATCCAAAGCAAAAGCTCTTCCAGCTCGTCTTTCTACAGGTCTCTTATCATTGTTGTTACCATTTTTCTGATGAGGCACTTGAGGTTGTTGTTGTTGAGCCGGTACATGTCCATTGTGAAGCTGAGGGAACCTAGGGCGAATATGTCCAGGATCATTGCAATGATGGCACACAACCTAATAGTCAAGATGATACTTTGCTTGGTTCTTATATTGAGAGCACTTCTCTGGAGGATGGTAACCATTGCACTTAGCTTACTTGTCTCTTCTCTGCTCATCTCTTGAAGGTTTCGTCTTCTTATCAAACTCCCTAGGTTGAAACCCTGGGTATGACTCCACGACCAATGCTTTATCAACCATCTGTTGAAAGGTCAAGGGTAGTTGTGGGATAAGAGAACATCCCACATTATAGTTGAGTCCTTGAAGGAATAGGTCAACCCTACGTTCCTCACCCAAACCTACTGCATAACGTTCCAATAATAGAAACTTTTTCACAAAAGTAGAAATGGATAAGGAACCTTGCTTCAAGCTGTAGAACTCTGCTTCTTTTTTCTTTAGAGCAGAAGTGCAGATACACTTCCCATGGAAGAGAGCCAAAAACTCCACCCAAGACATGGTTGAGATGTCTCTAGTCCTTGCAATCCCATTCCACAAAACTCTTGTAGGTCCATCCTAAACATATGAAGCAAACCTAACCTTCTAATGTGGAGGACATGCCATACCATCAAAAGTCCTCTCTATGGCTAACACCCAATCATCAGCTTTGTCAACCATCTCTATCTCACCTTCACCCTTGAAGGAAGGTGGTTGCATCTTCATGAACTCTATGATTGAGAACTCCTTAAGCTTCTCAGGTACAAATAGGTCTTTCATCTTCCCCGCCATGGAAGAAGCAAAGAGTTGTCGAAACATGGTCAACTCTTGCTCTGGAGTCATAACTAATCCCGAACTAGCAGAAGCTGAGGTCCCCTGACCAAGCCTAAGGTTTTAGGGTGTCTCGTAACCATACTGGTTGTCAACAATCAAGTTATCTCCCACCATTAGGGTTTTTGCTACACAAGCCAAGGTACTAGGTATAAGCAACCTAAGATAAAGGTAAACATCCTAAGGGAGACATGTTTGAAATAGTTAGATAACCAACATCTACATGCTCTGATACCATGTTGTAAGGAGTGTGATCCCATAGGGATCCACTCCCTACTAAAAATAAAAAGGGCAACATCCACCAACAAAAACTTTTTCTCAAAAGGGGATGAAACTAAATTTATTTAACATGATTGTATCATAAAACAAAGAAGTAGTGAAATTGAAAGATATATCTAACCATTACAAGGCTTCTAAACATACTAAACTTTCACCACATAGGGTGGCAAAAAGGAAAACTAACTACATATGTAGAACTAGCTGAGGATCACCTAACAACCTCAAGCAAAGTCTCCCATGAAGTTAGCTACACTTGTTGTGGTCCAGGTCCTCCTAGATCTCCTTCTCCTTGTCCAACACCTGGGGTTGGAAGCGTACCCCACAAAAGGAAAAGAAAAGAGGATATCATCAAAAAACTGGTATGAGCATGCTAAAAAGGAATTGAGCATTATATATTTTATGAAAAAGGTACATCAAGTATAGAAGGCTTCCTTCAAAGAGGTAAAAACTACCGAAATGGGCATAAAAGGAAAGAATCACAAACATATGGTAAAAGGAATTCTTGCCATTAAAACAATAATAGAAGTGGTGCCAAAAAAACACTCTTAAGGTTTTTAGGGCACAAAACTCATAACAACCTGCATGTAGGTGAGATAAACATAGCACTAGAACAACATAAGAAATAAAGGTGGCCAAGCCTCATAAACTTGAAACTTGATAGAGATTGGCACATAACCAAACTCCCAATAAATATAAAAATTGGGCCAAGCCTCATAAATTTGAAACCTGGGTATGGGGCACATAACCACCATCCTAAAAATAACAATAAGGGCACATAACCCAAAACCAATGCAAATTATATTACTCTAGGGCTACTGAGTCACACAACATGCTTAATAGGGAGGCAAGTAAAAATGTATAGTCAGATTTTACAAATTAATCACCACATAAGTGATCATCATTATCAACCACCTCAAAGTGGGAATATAACAACAAATTGAGTTCCATAATGAACAAGGCATAAAAAAGATTCCAAAAGAAAGTCAATAAGATATTATGATCACAAAATCAATAACAAGTAGGGTACTTCACATGAAGCATAATATTCAAGAAGAAAAGATATGGTTTTTAGGATATTGTCCGTAGGACCAAGAGAAAGACAATTTAGGTTATTTCTCAATAAAGAAAAATAGGATATGCTAACATACCTCTCACAGAGTATTAAAAAAACACTTTCCAAAATCCTAAGAAAGATTAGAGTCCACTTGTCCTATTATAATAACCATATACATGTATTAGCATTATATGCATTCATTAAGAACTCAAAACCCTAAAGTTGTCATTTTTTCTACAAACCACCAATTTAGGTCTTGAAAACATCACCATCGTCTTATATAGGGTTTTTTGATCAAAATAACATATAATATTAAGTATTTTGAAGATATGGACTATTAGGGTTATTTTTAGTATTTTTAATTAATTAAATCATCCTCAAAAATACTTTTTCAAAAAACTCAAAACTAGGCATCAAATTTATTTTAATTAGATAGATCATATTTTTTTGAGTCTAGAACATATTTTATTACATTTTTTTGACTTATCAATATTTAGTTATGAATTATACAAGTTAATATCTTATTTAATTAGATCCATCAAGATCACTCATCATAAAACATTGGATTCATGCAAAAAAACTGTTACTAAAAGAAAGCTTACATTTTTCTCATTTTATTGACTATTTATGCATATTTTTCTGATTAGGGATTAATTAGTTATGGATTTTGTAAAACCAACCAATAAGAAAATAAGAAAAAGCCAAATCATCAATCAAGGGCCGAGAGAGAGATAGAGAGAGACCAGGCCCAACTGACTTGGCCCAATCGGGTGAGGCCAAGTCCACAATCAAAGGAGCAGTTGACTCATCCCAAAAATAAAGAAAAAGAAGGTAAAATGATGGAAATGCCCTTATGCGAGAAATACAACAAAGAAGGCAAAGAGAGGGGTAAAAGCGACAAAATGCAAGGGACATTGTCCCCTACCTTGCACGCTTATCATGGTGCAAAGCAGTAAAGCTGCTGGCTAGCACCATTTTTGGGCTAAACTGCAGGATGCGACTAAAGGAGAAACTGGAGAAACCGAAGGCAGGAGCTGAAGAAAATGAACTCACCGAGCCAAGCTATTGGGATGTTGGTGCTCCCAAGTACAGGAGGCTGCCGCTGCAAAGCTTGAATGAAAACAAGATTGCCCATGGCCAAACAAAGCTCGTGCAAAGAAATCGAGAGGGGCAAAGAGTTGTTCGAGGACCGACGCAACTGGGGGTACACCTATTTATAGGTGAGCTTAGGGTATAAGCCAAATCTGACGTGACCGTGAGATGCAAAAAGAAAGGAAGTTGGGTGTTTACAAAATACATGACCATAGGTCATGATTTGGGGACCAAAAGATGCAAAATCCACACACGAACATGCTGGAAGAAAAACCGAGAAAAAAAAATAACTGTGGCCCGAGATATTCGCGAAGTAACGAGGGTGGTTCACAGGTGTACTGTTCATGAAGAACATGTCTCCTACGCAAGGTAGGAGACAAAATCTCCACTGTTAAGCCTTGATCAGATGGGTCACAGTGCGCACATCCATGTGACACATAAATCACTTGCCAAATTGAATTAAGACTTAAGTGTGACATATATTATTTAAGTATTTTGTCTCTTCTCTTTTGAGGGTGAAAACAAATCCTAGATTGGATAAAATTTTGTAGAGAGGCTAATTTTGATATGTAGAATCTTAATATAAAATTATATTTGCCTTTTGAGAACTTTTAATGGTTTAAATAAATCAATTAATATTTTCTCTTTCCTCCTTCATTAATGGTGATAGGATCACCCAAATTTTATGAAACTTGACCCACAAGTTTTATTTAATATTTTGGATACAAATTTGCCATCAATTTTACATGTTGGAGTTATTTGTGTGATTATTTAATATTTTGAAGGTTCTACACACTTTCTCTCTCCTGATTTCACCTTTTAATCAAACTTTCTCCAAATTGAGTGGAAATTCACACAAATGCATATTTTATTATTTAGATTACGAATCTAAAACTATTTTCAACTTTTAGAGTCATTAAATATTTTATTTAATATTTTTAAGAAAAAACACCTTTTTCTTTTCTAAATAAAATAGATATAGTTATTATAATCCTAAATTGGTGAAACTTGGCCTCCAAGCCAAGACATATCCTTAGAAAATGAATATGAGGTTATTATTATCCAAGAAGTTTTCCTTTTAACACATTATTTATTATTTCTATTATTTCTCTCATTAATAATCCAATATCTCAAGGTCATAGTGACAGGGTGTGAGGGGTGAGCGGCGGCGATCTAGGCGATCGTGGAGGAACGCAGAAAACCCTTGCTACCAGCGGAAGCAATCGAAACCATAATGCTACAGAAGGATCAAGAGAACAACCTGTACTTTCAGCAACGTAAATCAATTTATAGCAAGTCAGCCTAAACCTAACGTTCAAAGGGATGCGGGGGACACCCCAGGGATCACAACATGACGAAACAGTGATGATGGATACTGAATCAAGTCCACCGATCCAGGAGATGAATCACATGGATGATGGAAACCCATTTTTAGTGGAGGAGAACACGACGAAGCCGATGAAGACCTTTAAACAGGCTGCGACCGACAGAAGCGGGGATGGCAGGGCCAATCCGGTCTTCATAGATGATGAACTAGAAGAGCTAATCAACCCTGAGGACATCGAATTAGTGTATGAAAAAGGTATTTTGGAGATCTATGTAGCACCGAAAGCTGAGGTGATTATGAGCAAATCGTTCAAGTATGCAGTCATCGTCAATCTAATCGATAGGCATGTGGGTTTCTTTACTATGGAGGATAGACTAAAACTCTTGTGGAAACCATCTGGGCGGTTCGAGCTTTACGAACTTGAAGAACAATACTATGTGGCCGAGTTCTATAGCCGTATTGATCAAGAAGACGTTTTGACCAAGGGACCCTGGTCGTTATTCGAAAGCTGCCTCATGGTTTGGCCATGGGATGGCTACTTTGAACCCCGCAAGGGGCTTCCGGACTGGATAGTCACATGGATCAGGGTGATAGGCCTCCCTATACATTATTACAATAAGGAAATGTTCCACCGTATAGGGCAGGAGGTGGACATACTAATTTGGGCGGATGATCACTCTATTAAACACACCTGTAGCTATTTTTCTCATCTTATTGTTGAGATTGACACATCCAAGCCGATACATCCAACTATCATTATTAATGGCAGGGAGTACAAGATTGAATACGAGTCTCTCCCGAACATGTGTCTTAAATGTGGAAAACTGGACCATGATCAGGAAGACTGTAAAGATCCTGACAGTACTCCAGCGACACCTAATACAGAACCAATGGAGGACGAGGCATGTGTTAGATGGCTTGAAGAGGAGGAGAAGTGGCAAGTCTATTACGGGAAAAACATCCATACGAGACGACCTCAAAGGAACAAGGAGGGTACCAAGAAGAATACTACTTTTGAAAGTCAATCTAACAAATACCAAATGCTTGAGGGAGAAGACGCAGAAGAGGCTACTGCAGACTAGCTGGTGAAAGAACATGCACATACACTAAATAATGAAGATCCTAGGGTGCCGAAAGTGTGGAGGAAAAAACAAAGGCACAATGATGATTCAGATGTATCTGCAAGTAAAGAACTTGCGGTTGAAGGTGCAAATACATGAAGTCAAGAACATAGATTGCCCGAGAAAGCTACTGAAGAACCATCCCATACAGTAGTCACACCGGTAGGTGATGAGGTTATCCAAGGCAGACCTACAGCTAATCAACCGAGTCAACAGGGGAAACAAGCAACAGCTGCTATTTCAGTTGATATCGAAAAAACCAACAGCGGTGTGAAGGACACTACGGTTGGATCAGGGAGAAAAAATAAGGAAAAGAAGATTTCGCAAGGCGCTAACAGCCCCCAGAAACCCCATGCATATGTCACGAGAAGTAAGATCAAGTACGGAGGTGATGGGAAAGAGGGGTCTGCGGCCCCTCCACTCAACTAAGTTAGTCCTTTATGTTTAATTCCCTAGCGTGGAACATAAGAGAAGCCAACAAGAAGAATGCTAGGCTCTCTTTGAAGCATCTTGTCATTCAACATAAAATTAAGATTGTCTCTATTTCTAAACCAAGGATCTCTGACGATCAAGCCCAAGCTGTGATATGGGACCTTGGATTCTCTAGCTCTCATCGCGTGGAGGCGCGTGGATTCTCAGGAGGTATCTGGGTTTTATGGAATGAAGTGGAGTGTAACGTCATGATTATATCAAGCCATAAATACTACATTCACTGCTGCATCAATGAGGAAACATACTATACGTTCATCTACACCTCACCTAGTCCTGGAGGTAGACCGATTCTCTAGGATCATCTCATACGGCTCAGCCATACCATTAACAAGCCATGGATCACCATGGGAGATTTTAACTATATGCTCAATCCCTCAGAAAAAATTGGAAGTAAGAGATTCAACTTAGCCGAAGCAGTACGGTTCAATAATGCCTTGGTACAAGCAGGCCTCATGGACATCGGCTGTTCCGGTTTCAAATTCACATACAGCAAGAAGTTTCTCCATGAACGCTTAGACAGGGCTGTAGCTAATTTGGAATGGCTTAGAGACTTTCCTAACTTTTGCTGCATCACACTCCCAAGAATTGGATCGGATCATCACCCTATCACTGTCATCAAAAAGAGTACATGGACCCATAGTTACCACTTTAAAACTAAGGCATCCTGGCAAACACAACCCGAATTTGCCAGGCTGCTGGGAATGATCTAGAACGATGCTGCAAACTTCCACTCTGCTTTGGAAGATATCAAGAAGCCCATCACTAAGTGGGATGCCGACTGTAGGAAGAAAGCTAACAAGGCATAAGACTGTTGTCTCCGGACCATTACTAATCTACAAAAGGAACTGAAAATCGTCTTTGACAGTGATAAAGATCAATTATGCATCCAGAAGGAGCTTGAACTCGAATCCATCTTAGCCAAAGAAGAATGCAATTGGAAGCAACGTAGTCACGTCCACTGGCTATGGGAAGGCGACAACAATACAAAGTTCTACCACGCCTTCGTCAACAATAGAAGAAGAATCAACAAGATAACTACTCTATAAGATGAGAGGGGTACATGGATGTCTGACCATTTGATTCTTAAGACCCATGTCTCGAATCACTTCCAAAACCTCTTCACAACTAGCTCTTTTCCTGATCAATCTGCTATGGCCATGGTCCCCGCACACTTCAAATCTTTGAACACACAACATCTGAGGGAGTTAGCCATGTCACCTACAGAGTACGGAATCTGGAAACTCATTAAACGTTCTACGTCATTTAAAGCTGCGGGTCCGGATGGTACATACATGCATTTCTTCAAAAGCAACTGGAAGACCATTCGTGGATCAGTCCTAAAATCTATCAGGAGCATGATAAATGGTGACCCTATACCCGACCGTATGGGGGAATCTAGCATTGTGCTTATTCCAAAAACAAAACATCATGTTAACTGCAACCAGCTAAGGCCCATTACTCTCAATAACACCTGAATGAAACTGGCCTTCAAGGTGGTAGTTGAGCGTGTGAAAAAGTTCATCCCACAGTAGATATCTCCTGTCCAAACAAGCTTTGTACCTGGCAGATCTATTTCTGATAACATTATCATTGTTCAGGAAGTGATTCATAATATGAGAAGGAAATCCTGTGCCCCACAAATGGCTATCAAAGTGGACCTTTCTAAAGCTTACGACCGCATGTCTTGGTCCTTTATTGAAGATACGCTGAACAATATGTCCTGGCCTATCAATATCAAGCGGTATATTATGAATTCCATGCAAAAAGGCACTACTAGCGTCATCTTCAATGGAGAAGCTCTACCACCGTTTAAAGCTACTCAAGGCTTAAGACAAGGTGACCCGATGTCCCCTTATTTATTTGTCCTGTGCATGGAACGCCTCACTCAACTAATTAACCAGTGCGTGGAGGAGAACAAGTGGAGACCTGTAAAAGTTACCCAATAAGGTCCACACATATCCCATATAGTTTTTTCTGATGACATTGTTGTCTTTGCCAAAGCATCCTTACACCAAATCAAGGTCATCCATGAGTGCTTTAAGCTCTTTGAAAAGTCATCCGGTCAGAGAATTTTAGTGGAAAATCTAGAATTTTCTTCTCCAAGTCTGTTCCCCATCACACTAGAGAGGCAATTTGCTCAACTAGCATGATTCTTGAGACCGATGATTTGGGAAGGCACCTAGGTGTACCCATTCTACATAAAAAGGTGTCCAAGGACACTTATTCCTTCGTTGCCAACAATATGGAATCAAGGATCAATGGCTGGGCTGCCAAAACTTTATCTTTTGTAGGTCGTCTTTGTTTAGCTAAATCTGTCATTACGACTCTTCCCACTTATGTGATGCAGACGACAAAAGTACCTAATGGTGTGTGTTCAAAGCTAGACAAAATTGTACGTAACTTCATTTGGGGAGGAGGACATAAAGACAGACCCGTCTCGTTAGTCTCTTGGAAAAAAGTATGCACTGGCATGAATGAAGGGGGGCTAGGAGTTCGCTCTATGGCAGATTGGAACAAAGCACTATTATGGAAGAATTCCTGGAAATTTCTTAACAGTGATTCTGAGCTATGGAAAGAATGTCTGAAAATGAAATATAAAAACTATGCTGGCTTGTGGTCTACTAATGCTACACCTTTTTGGTGATAGCTTGTCTCAGGTCTATCCTTTGTCAAAAGTAACTGTATTAAAGCTATCAACGATGGGGAGTCAACGATGGTATGGCAAGACCCCTGGATACCAAGGTTTGAAAATTTGGAAGAACATATGATTCATACAGTCGAAGAGGAGTTGTCAGACCTCAAGGTTGCCAGCTTAGTAAATCTAGATGGCAAGTGGGACAAGAGGTTTCTCAGTTCTTATGTACAACAAGAGGTGGTGGAAATTTTTTTACTCCTTCCTGAGCCATGCCCGTCCAAAGGCGCGGATCGCTGGTGCTGGATGCATGACGTGAAAGGTTACTACAATACTAATTCTGCATACAACATCATCTATGAAGATGTTGAAACACATACAGATGAAGTGTGGCATACGATCTGGTCCCTGTCCTTACCAAGCAAGATCAAAAGCTTCTTATGGTTAGTTGTTCATGATGCAAATATGACAAACATGCGACGGAAACAACGTACTTTTACTGACAATGCTGTGTGCCCTCGGTGCGATATGGTGGAAGAGACAACCATGCATGCTCTCCTGAACTGTCCCTATGCTATGGAGATCTGGCAACACACTTCTTATGGTGCAAAATTCATTGAGAACTCCAATAACATCACAAGATGCTGGATTCTGAAGAATTTGAAATGCTCATTGAAAGACCAAACTTCATTTGCTATTACTTGCTGGACAATATGGAATATGAGGAATTCTTGGGTGTTCACTAATATTCCCCCCCCGGTCTGAGCAACATTTGAATTACATTACCCTTTTACAAAAGCACTTCGAATAGGGTAGGCTTCCAAAGAAAATAGCTACCACCCAGTTAATAGAAGACCCGCTCAACATGATCGACATGCCTTTTGATGGTAAAATCATTATGGTTGATGCAGCTATGAGGAGAAATATGGCCTCCATCGCCGCTATCCATGTTAATGGCAATGGTAGATGGATGTTTGGAAAGGATGACATGATCTTGGCGGGATCGTCAGTGGAGGCAGAAGTAAGAGCTATTGCCCTGGGCTTATTGTGCTCTAGCAATGACCATAATAAACCAATCATCATTCTTACTGATTGCTCGACTGCAGTGGAGGCCATTAAAGATACTACATGGAAATTCCCCAGCCTTCATAGCTGGGCCAAACCTATTCAAGACCACCTCGAGAGAGTGGGGAATGTGAAGATCATGAAGACGCCTAGAGAGTATATTGGTCCTGTGGATGCTTTGGCCAAGCAACATCTAAAATCCTTCAAGGACACTCATATTTATACGGACTGTCCCCTTGACCCCGTGGGTCATCCTCTACCCCTTCTCCATTGTAATGGTGGGACACCCACCAAGTTTATTTTCACAGTAGAACATAATTGTAATTTAGTTTCTTTACCTACAAGAGAAGGGCGGGATGAATAAAATGGCCTTCTGACTTTCCCAAAAAAAAATCCAATATCTCATTATGCATGTTTTAGGTATTATTTTTGATTCCCTTTTCTCTCCCTTGTACCATAAGGCAAAGGAAGGATCTAGAATGAATATTTACCATCATGATCCCACATAAGATTATTTATTTCATATTTTGTGGTTTTATAACTCATTATTCTCAATTATGGATGCCTTGTCTTTATGCACATATCTTATATACCTTTTAATGATTTTATGATTAATTTGAAGGTATTGGGTAATATTAATTTATATTCTACATTTAATGTGATTTATGCATGTATTAATATACTAAAGAGCATACTCTTATCCTCATTTGGATAAACCTCAAAGACTAAGGTTTCTAAGTTATTGACCCTGGAATAAGATTAAGTCCTAGGTTTCAATATGTTACACCCTCTTCCACCCACCGCCAACTGACCCTCCCTCCTTCCACCCACTATTGCCAACCCCACTCCTTCCTCTTCTTTCACCACCTACAACTACCCAACCCACCTCTCTTTTATCCGCCCCCTCTATCCATGCCCTCTAGCTGCTGTCGCCTCTTGTAAGATCCCAATATTTATATCACATGAGCGAAACCTATTTTTTTTATCTGGGAGTGTCACAAATATGATATACATAACAATTATAGTAGTTAAGAATCAAAACAGACTAGTGTAAAAATGCACTCTCCTAAATTCTTAGGAAAGAAACTCTATTACATCATCATATGCAAAAGAAACTTATTACCATGATACTACTTTATAAAAATCTCATTTGAAATCTAGGACCGTGTAGATGGTGCCCCACCAAGCAAACCTCCTAAAGTTGTCACTACATCATCTTGTCATGACTGTCTCCTAAAGTTCTGTACCTGTGAATATCCAATCCCCATCCATGCACACAGGAAAACCTAGATTAGAGTAAGTGGCATTGAATTTCTAATAAGATAAATATGAATATACTATGATTGAAAGCTGAACTAATATTTGGAGGTTGTAAACTTATACTGAATTGATATGTCTTTTATTTATGTCGTTTATTTGATTTGTGGCCACCATTATACAATAAGTCCTCCTAAATTGGTGTATTTATGCCCTGAATTGGTACCAAGTACCTCTGAATTAGCACTACATTCCTCTGAATGGCACTGAGGTGTCTCTGAATTAGTGTGGCTACACCCTAAATTGGCACCAAAGTACCTATGAATTGGAGTAAACACTCCTCTAAATTAGCAAAAGACGCCTCTGAATCGTCCTGGGACTAACTAAATGAGGACTTATCACATACTATCTTATGTGAAGGTTTTGACTTAGTTATCTTAAATCTAAACTTATTGAATACCGAATCTAAACTTATCTTATACTGAAAATGAATACTGATTACTGAACATGAATTTCGAGTCCAAATTTGAATCATTGTTCTTAAGTTTTAAAATGAAACTAAATATGAATCTGAAGTCTGATATTCTTATTGTCTGATAAATCTTAATGTGAAACTCTTATTTAATAGATTACTTGATTTCATTCTAACATCAGATATATGACATATGAGTCAAAAGGCTTGAAAAAATAGATTGAACTGAGGATAGAAATACTGAGTATACAAAAGTTATATAAATCTCAACTATTTGAAACCTGATAATCTGACAACATAACTCAAACTAAAATAAATATGATTAATCAAAGCATGACTGGATGTAAAATACTAAAGTATGAAAGTAACTTAATTTCTAAGTTACTATGTAGGAAGGTGTAGGCAAAATCATAATAATAAGAAAATTCAATGGACATGTCTTGGATTCCTTGGTTCACAACATATTTACATGGACATCAACAAAATTCTATAAGTGCATGTGTATGTTCCCTCTTTTTATTTCTAAATGTCAAAACCCATTACCCTAGCCACCTTACCAAGTTAGTGTGCTTATTTAAATTAAATAAAAATTTGATTGAAAGTACATTTTATATCCACTCATTAAATTACCAAACTCACACATTACATGGCATACATATACTAGCATATCCATATAAACCAAAAAGCATCTTATGCCCTAATATATGAGTATATACTATTGGTATGTATGTCTAGAGAGCTAATCGTATGATGATTGTAATGGTATATCTTATAGATAATTTGATTAATAGTAAAGGCAATCTTATAATTTATTATATTTTATTTAGTTATGAGATAATGATGAAACATGATAAGTGTCTAAAGAATGATATTACTTAATGACATATTTCTTTGGGTTGAGTACATGAACGATCAGATCATACAGATGTCAAGAGTATATGCATTCTTATTATTGTTCCTAGTCAGATGTTATTGTGGAAGGCTAATAGACAACAAGAACACTTAAACTAGAGTGTGTGTTGGTTGATGGCTGAATCTTATTAGTCATGATATGTGATATCAAACCAAGCACATAGATACTTAATAGAGAATAGTGTTTTAGACATAACCACCTTGAGAGTGACACATGAAAACCATGATAGGTAGTCAAGCCTAGTTTGGGTAGTAGATTTTTGAATGTGGCATTTCTATGTAGTTTTTTTGATATTGTATTAATACACATGGATTTTATAAGTACCGACATCGGGCCTGTTCAACAATAAAAATGGTGATATGGAATCATGCCAGTATTGATAGAATTTACAAATACTGCATGGTGCTATAATTTCAGTTTCCTCACTGTCCATTTCTCGTACACTTGCTACAACAAGTGTAGGTTTGGGGACAATCCGAACTACCACATACACGTTAATCACGTATAAAATTCTGATACTTAAAAAGTCAGCACCCGAACATAGTGTCAGAGTCATCTTTCATAGTCATGGTGGTGATTGTGGTTCTTAGACCTAAAATCACTACAATCGCACATGTAGTTTGGTGTACTTTGACTACATCCACCCTGATCCTGATTAAGGGTTGCCAGAAAGGTGGTGCTTGGGTGCAGTGTGACACATGGGAATGACTGTGAGTGATGTAGATGTGATTTGTCCCTCCTATAGGAGTTTGATATCCTGGCCAGTTGATAAGTGAGATTGAGAAATGCATGGATCATGATGGTGTGAGTCAATATGTGATATTGAGCTTACACATATCTCAGACAGTTTGCAACATTGAAGAGGATGATGATGCCATGCCTAGAGTTCAATTTGGATATCAGAGACAAAGGAACTATACTATCACTATAACACCAATGATAGATTGTAGGTTGAAGTTGTTCTCCAACTTCTCCAATTACTTGGGTAACACTGAAGTCTTACTAGATACCAATCATTGCTTGAGAAATCATAATATGATTATGAATATCACTGTATACACAATTTAGAGCTTACCAGGTCAGCCACATAGGATGTATTGGAATAGGAGTATAATTGTGGACATGATTGGAAATATTATGAATCAAATTGATTACTAAAACATTTAGGAAATATACTAGAATAATAGTGGAATATAATCTGAGTTAATTGATTAAAATTTCTAAGCCAATAATTAGATTTAAAATTTTAAGTCGTATGTCTAGAGCCGGATGAAGAAAAATTAGTTAATCGATTAATATGATTAATTGGTTAATTAATTAATTCTTGAATATTCTTTTAATAGTCCACAAATGGCTCGATTTAAATGCAACCACAACCCTTTTGTTTTCTAGGGGTTTTGGGAAACCTTATTTCCTTTCCTCTGCTACTTATAGGGGAATGACAGCTGGATTTTGTTATAATTCTCTTGTACATGAACCCTAGTGTCATTGTCCCCATAAGAGAGAGAAGGAGAGTGATGCGATCGACCAGGATGCTAGCATGTCATCAAGCAGAAGGCTACTCCTTCCAGCTAAATTGAGAAATGTGACGTGGAGTTCCTGTCCATCCACATGGATGAAGTAGAGACACAGACGCTGAGTTTCCTGCATTTAGAGGACAAATGATGTCTGTATATGCATGTGAAGGGATGCACACATCAGCACATGAAGGGACATCATTAGACTTGCTTTGTGACGAGGTATATCCCGTGTTCCCTCTTTTAAAATACAATTTTATCGATGAGATCATGCTAGTAGGATATGTGGAGAATTTTTTTTATTGTTTCCGCTGCACCCATTGCCTCCACATAACCCAACATATACATCATATACCAAGATTAATCTTCAAACATACTCACATATATTGATCTTATTGAATTAGTTATAAAATCAGCTGGATCTATAATTAGAATCTTTATCCATACTAAATAGGCACACATAATACACGTTATCTCATGATAACAATAAATTATCTTAAATAATGACCACTCAGGCCCAAAAACTAAATACTAATACAATAATATATGAAACTCTTAGAATACTAAAATACACTAATCATATAGTGTACTAGAGTCCATATAAAAATATCATGTCATGTTATAGTCAAATCATCGGTGAAATACCCAAAATACCCTTATTATGGTTTATATGAAAAACATAGGTAAGACTTTAGATCAAATAGATCAGGCCCTTAAAATATGTGAGCATATCAAAACATATCTTATGTAAAATATTCTTTAATTTTGAAAGTTGTTTGCTATTTATAATGGAAAAACATTGAAATCTCATATATTTTAGAAATCAAATTATAACTTATCAAACGTCTAAAATAACCTTTGAAACCATTTATACAAGATAATAGATATGCTATTCTTTCAACATACACCTTATTTTATAAAATAGGAGTTCCCTATCTCAATAAATGAATTTTTAAAACTACCTTAATTTGGAATGATCAAGACCATTGATTTGTTATCCAAGGGCCTAAATAGAAGCTCCTCTCTTCTTCTGATCTTGGTTGTGGATCCCTAGAATGATCTAGCTAGCGTGTGCCCTGCATACCCATGCTCTTCTTTGTTCTCACGCAGGGACACAAACTGGGATCACGATCCCCTATTTTCTCTATGAGAATAGAGTACTGACACCTTGTATCTCTGACGATACAGATCACAACCCTATCTAGTGTTTGACCCATCAATGTCTGCTATGTCCTTAAATCCTCCACCTCTTTGACTCCTCCTATGTTGCTTTGGTGACCTCCAAGAAGAAACCCTGAGTGAATCCCAATGTTACAGTTGCTATGCTTCCGACATGATCTCTATCATGAATAAGGTGCACAGTCCCCATGCTAAGGGTTTCATCGCATCAACCAAACCCATCAAGGGTGCAAGTATCTATGGTATCCCATGAGCTTTGGTGATGGTCTCTCCCCTCCTCATACACGGCTTGGTAGATTCACCTTTGTCAAGGTTTTACAGCTCCGCCCAACACCCTCGGTGTGCAGGTGGATAGTTAACGACACTACTACTTTCTCCATTCGCTATCAATGATGCTCAGAAAAGGGCATCACCTTCCTATCAGTGCCTTTCATCTCTATTAGGTGAATCATATACCCGACCTATTGTTTGTCATTGAAGATCCAATTTCTAACTCTAACTGAATGTGAAGTTTTAAGACTCAACACGCCTCTTATACATGCCTTTTGTTCTACTGCCCTAATCAAAGTTGAAAGGACTAGGACTCCATTGATTGTAGATTTAAATTCTTACATTTATGGGATGCTTCCGCTAAAAAATTCTTGGGATATCTAGGTCGGCTATTTTCATCTAACTAACAAGAAAAATCCACATATGTGGTATATCTCTACTAGAGTAGTAGGTATATCTTAATTAAATAGATCTAATTTCACATTGGTTCTATGCAATAATCACAAGGATAAAAATAAAAGATATACATTTCCCCTCAATTTTCTTTAGTCAAACTTCGTCACTTCTCACTTATCTAAAATAATTCAAATTATCCCACTTATCATATTATCCTTTTATAGTGTATATATAACCAACAACCCCAAATTTTTCCAAAAATAACCTTTATCTTATCATAACTTAACAGTCATAATCAAGCTACAAAATTTATATTGAAAGATAACTAAATCTAAACATTGGTCAAATTACATAAAAGCCCATCATTCTCATATCCTTTCCTTCTTTCATTCAATATTTATAAAAATTAGATGGAAACCTTATTCACACCATATAAATAAACCTTCAGTAGCATTAGAACCATACTAAAATCATAAGATAGTAAAATTTTTTTTTGGTCAGTAAGCGTGTTAAGATAGTAAAATTACACTGCTACATGGGAAAACTAGTCACCTCTAATGCTTTTGAACATTCAATTGCTGGTTTCTCTAGTTCTACTCAGTGCACAGTTGAATGGATTCACTCAGAGTTTGAGAAACTCCTTAAGACTCATCTATCCTTGCAAAGAACTACTCAAGGTGGATGTTTTTCTGCTTTACTTGCTTCTACTACCACTTATGAAAAAATAAATAGTCATTGACTAAAGAGCATCAGTTCATATCTTTGGATATTCTAAACTTTTTACTGCTTTATGTAAAATGACTTGGGTTCCTGTGATAGTAGCTGATGGAACTCATTCTTCAGTGCATGGAATTGGAACTGTATATCTCTCGAAAAATTAAGAGAAGGAAAAGGGATTCGGGTGGAAGGCAACTGGACGAAGCTTTGAAAGCTGGAGCTCTCGAGCCGTATCAAAACGTTCATCTAGCTCATGATGCACGACGGTCTCCTGACGAATTGCAGGTGGGTGAAATGAAAATTGGCTACCTACAGCATGTGTCCGAGATGTCAAGATGGAGAAGAGTCACTCCTCCATGCTGTACGTGACTGTTACTATGCACGGGAGGTCTGGGAGGGGGTGTTAGCTGAAGGGCCTCATCCATATTTCTTTTATAGTGAGGATAACGCGAGACAATGGCTCCACTCCATTATGCAATAGGAGAAACATAGCTACACTCGTATTCTGATCACTTGCTGGAGGATCTGGACTTCAAGGAATAGGTATGTGTTTGCGCAAAGCAACCAAATCCGGCGAGAGGTGTCTGCGTACGAGGAGGATTTCCCCAACATCCCGTCGGAGATGACAGAGAAGAAACAGGCGGCTTGGAGAAGACCTGACTGAGGCAAGCTTAAGTTGAACACTGATGCTGCCGTCAAGGGTAAGTATGCGTGCTGTGCCATTATAGGTCGGGACGACCTTGGCATATGGGCAGGAGGAGCGGAGTTCCAATTACAGACCACATATGTCGTTGAAGCGGAGCTTGAAGGCATTCTTATGGCAGCAGAAGCTGTAGCTGAGAACGACTTAACTGAGATAGTCATAGAGTTTGACTCCACCACTGCAGTCAAGATGATCAATCAGAAGGAGGAAGAACACCCCAGATACACAAAGATCATTCGCAAATTCAAACGGTTGAGGCAAGTTGGTTGGAAGGTAGACTATGTGCCCAGGGAATGCAATTCAGTAGCTGACATGGTTGCAAGGAAGAACACCAAAAATCCTGTTGCATACACAGTGTATGCCCACCCCCCAAGGGGGTTGATGAGTTACTTTACAAGGATTGTAATGGTAGTAGTACTACCATGTTTCCTATTTCCAGTTTGATTAGTGATTGTAAGTTATCATTTAATTTTGCTCGCAAGGGGAGGGCATGATGAATAAGATTGCCTCCCGACTTATCTAAAAAAAAATCGGTCTATGTTCCAAGATTTCCTCTTAATCTATTATTAGTTGGTAGAATTGCTAATACCCTTCAGTGCTCAATCACTTTTGATCCTAAAGGTTGTGTGTTTCAGGATCTCAGCATGAAGAATATGATTGGTTCAGGCCATGTGGGACTTGATGGAATGTATTATTTAGATGTGCCACAATCTGCTGCTGCTCTACTATCATTTTCTATGATAGGTCTACAATGGCACTATCATTTGGGACATCCTTCTGCTACTAAACTAAAATGTTTATTTTCTGAGATACATGATAAAACCTTTGTGTGTGAATCATCTCAAATTGGAAAACAAACTAGGACAATGTTTCCTTGGGAAAATGATATTAGTTCTAAGACTATTTTTCATATTGTTCATGCTGGTATATGGGGTCCTTGGTCTATATCTAACCATTTTGGATTCCAATATTTAATGACTTATTGATTACTTTTCCCAGACAACTTGGCTTTTTTTTGTTAAAGGATCACAATAATATCCTCAAAACTATTGCCACTTTCTTCACTAAAATTCAAGCTTACTTCAATAAAGCTGTCAATTTTTTTAGAATTGATAATGCTTTAGAATTTATGAAAAAGTCAGTTGCTTAGTATTTGTTCTACTCATGATACCATTCATCATATTTCCTGCTCTTACACACCATAGAAAAATGGTGCAAAAGGAAGAAAAAACCACCATCTTGTTGGCATAACATGTTCCATTCTTTTTCACTATCATGTTCCTAAATCCTAAGACTTTTTTTCCTGAAGCTGTATTCACTGCGTGATACTTAATTAACTGATGCCCTCATCTGTCTTGAACAATTATGTCCCTTATACTATTCTATATCCTGATGTGCCTCTTTCTTTTTTCTGTATCTCCGCACATCTGTGGCAACACTTGTTTTGTTAAGAATCATTTCCCCAAGATATAAAAACTTGACCCACACTCCACCAAGTGTGACTTTTTGGGATATTCTAGAACTCAAAAAGGATATCAGTATTATGATCCTACCATTCTCCAGTGGTTTGTTAGTGCTGATGTGGTCTTTCTTGAACACATGCCTTACTACTTTGAAAAAGGGTCTGCCTTATCTAGTGATTTTCTAGATCCTACTCCACTACCAGAGGTTGTGAATATTGAACCCACTAATGAAGCTGAGGTTACTTCTCCTCCTTTGAAAGTATACAAGAGAAGACTTAAGGTTATAGTCCCCTGCATGGCCCCTCAACAACTACATCTTTCTTTTTCAGCAAATCAAAATATCTTCCAGGTAACCTCAAATCTACATCTTCCCAGTAGTCAAAGGAAAGGTATTTGCTCCTGCATTCAAAATATGATTAGTAATTTCTTCACTACTCTAATCTTAGTGCTAGTTTTTCTTGTTTTATCACTGCTATATCAACTATCTCTATATCAAAAACTACTATGCAAGATCTTAAACACCCTGCCTTGAGTCGAGCTATGGAAGTAATGACTTCCCTTCACGATCACAAGACATGGGATCTTGTGGATCAACCTCAAGGTTGCCCTACTATTATATTTCAATGGATATTCACTATCAAATACCAACTAGATGGTTTGACTGAAAGGATGAAAGCACGTCTAGTTGCAAAAGGTTATACTCAAACCTATGGTGTAACATCCCAAGATTTGAGGCCTCAGATAAGTTGATCTTAAAAGGAATGATTGGACTACCCATATCACCAAGATGCACCTCCTTTTCAGGGAGCCCATCACTAAAGAACTCCATAGTTAAGCATGCTCAGCTTGGAGTAGTACTAGGATGGGTGACCAATCGTCATTCCTAAAACTCTACTAGAGCCTTGGGTAGTTTGCCCAGGTGTTACATATGGGGTATATTACTTTGAAACTCTTTCTCCTACTGCTAGACTGAACTCTATACGGGTGCTTATATGATTGGCCTCTTTTTCAACTTGATGTCAAAATGCTTTTCTATATGGGAATTTACATGAAGAAGTCTATATTGAACAAAAACATGCAATTATTTCTTAGGGGAGTGTTCCAAAGTTTGCAGACTCAGGAAAGTGATTCGTGGCCTAAAACAAAGCCCGCGATCATGGTTTGATAAGTTTAGTCAGATTCTTCTTAAATTAAATTTCCGACACTCATTTTTTATCATTTCTATTTTTATAAGAAAAACCAGTTATGGGTTTTTTTATTATTGTTGTGTATGTGGATGAAATCATTCTGTCTAGTAGTGATACAGATGGTATACAAGCTACTAAAATCTATCTAGAACAAAACTTTATTACAGAAGATCTTGACAAACTTAGATACTTCTTGAGGATTAAAGTTTCCACTTTTTCTTATGGAATTTGTCTTTCACAACACAAATATGTTTTAGATCTACAATAAACACGCATGCTTGGTTTTAAATCTGCTAGCACCACTCTGGATCCCAATACAATTTGGGATGATGAATCTTCACCGCCCTATCCTAATCACCAATACAAAAGATTGGTTGGTAAACTTATATATCTTACTATTACTAGAGATGACTGCTTCTACTGTTGGACTTGTCAGTAGGTATCTAGATAAACCTTGAAATGTCACTGGGATGCTGTCTATCTTATCCTTAATTATAAGAAAATTTCTCTGGGGAAGGATTGCTGCATCGAAGACATGGACACTGCAAACTCAACGAGTGTTCTAATTCTGATTATTTAGGTAGTATATGTGATATAAAATCTACCTCTGGATACTGTACTTTTCTTGGAGGCAACCTAGTTACATGGCACCAATAAGAAGCATATTGTGGTTGCTCAGTCTAGTGCTAAAGTAGAGCTATGGCTCATATGAGATTGTAAATTGATGTGGGGCCAAGGAATCCTCAAAGAATTTGATATCTCTAACCCATACCTTATTCCCATGTATCGTGGCAACTATTTTGTCAAAGTAAGTAATTGATTTTTCATGTAGAATAAACCAAACTATTAGTAATGCATATATCACTATCTTTTAAACAGTGTAGATATCATTGTCAGTCAATGTGTAATTGAAAATAAGTTACTGTTCTAGTACCCACCCTATGTAAGTAATTAATAGTTGCTGACAATAGTTATTGTTTCTAGTACCTACCCTATGTAAGTATTTAATAGTTGCTGACAATAATTTATTATTTCCAGTACCTATCCTAAATCTCAAATATGATCTTTAAACTATATAGCCTATAGTATGATCAAAATCATTGATGATCATCCCTCATTTTTCCTAATTTTGAGTGATTTTCACTAAGTCAGATTGATAAATATGAATATCTATATTTTTTCACTAAATTAGATTGCTTTTACGAAGGGCACCCATTTCAGTCAGCTTCAAAACCCACTTCACACTTAAGCGCTTAAGGGGGTCGATCTGCACACTTTCTACTTTGCACTTTCCAAAACCTATCTATCTAGGATTTAGACAATTGCATACGATACTATTATGTATAGTTAAGCTATGGTACACTCAAGTGTACTTATGATTCCATACACCCAAGTCGATTTCTTTCATATAAGTTTTTGTTAATAATCGACAAAATGACTTTTAGTGCATAATTACATATGAATAGCTCACACGAAATTTGAGCTCATTTAAGCACTTATAGGCCATGCATATAATGGCTAGGAAAAAAAATTCACATGAAATTAGTTTTATGTGTCACTTTTGTTGTCCTTAGAGGAGTGATCTACATATAACTCAATAAGCTCAAATTTTTCATGTAGGCTGTATTATCATACCAAAGAAATTCAACGGTTTAGATTTTACTATAGAAATTGTCTTTATATGCATACATCGCTTGAGTGTATGACATGAACTATACACTTCTGATTATCTCTCTATGCAAAATAAATATTGATCATATGCCTTTATGCAATGCCTTAGTAGCATTGCCTAGGAGGACATGATAAAAAAGGTGATACACAACAAAAATAAAACAACAAGGAGGTTGGGGAAGATGAGAAACAAAAAAAGAGCTCATTAATTAGGCCCATCAGGCCCCAAACTGCCAAGGAGCACCAAGGCCCCTCCTAGACTGTTGCCTGGGCCATCCAAATTCGACATGGCTGTGAGATGTGTTGGATCAATGGGCTCTGTAAGGGGGGGGGGTTGAATAGAGCTTCACAAATTCTCACAAGATACATTTGACCACCAAATTATTTATTTGAAAAGCTTAAACAAGCAACAATTTGATGTCCTAATCTAACATCATAGTAAGGATGAGAGATAGTGAAAAACAAGCACTTGAATAGGTGGTTTAGAGTGGTTCCACATCCTAAACTTAGGAGCAATGTCAGTCCACTACCTAGAGTGGGTTAGTCTCTAGGATTTGCAATCTTGGTACTCTTATATTCCACAATAAGATTAAAAGACACAACAACCACACATCCAAGGGCTTAGTACCTCAAGCAAAGATCTTCAACCTATAGAAGGAGCTTACCCAATTGAACCATGGAGTCTTCAGCCATCAACATGGACTTACCCACTCCTTTCTTCAAGTCTTTTGCCTTCAAGGGATTACCTATCTTCCTTGAGCATTGCCTTGCTTCTCTCCTTCACTCGGAGATATGGAACACCTATCTCCTTCACTTGGAGACCTGGAACAGCTTGCCTTATTCAATCTTGAAGATCAACACCTCCTTCTCATTCACTTGGAGAGGGATCTTCAACTTAACTTCAATAGGAATTGAGGTTGGAAGATGGAGGAGGAGAGCTTTACAACAATACAGGGAGTAGCTCTCTTACACAGGAACCTGTCTTACTCATACTCACAAATTTGACTTGAAGGTAGAGAGATAAAGGGGCTCAAAGGGTGAGAACACTCTCAACTATGCTAGAACCAAGTTTGCAATGAATGAGCAGCCTTGGAATGAACTCCAAGAGGGTCTATTTATAGTTGAGGGTGCCCCTTTGTGTTGTGGGATACTTGGATACGAAAATAGCTATTTTTTGTTCAAAGAAACGACTCTTTTTTCGCTCAAAACACTCACCAACGGTCACATCACTTTTTTCTGCAATTTCCGTACAGTGCAATCAGTCGAGTTTCAATAAAGTTAACTCAACCGATCAAGTAAAAGACAAAACTGATATTCAAATGGTCGGTCGAGTTTGTCCTGGAGAAACTCGACCGATCACTGAAGATCATTTTGGTCAGGCACTTGATCGGTCAAGTTCTGTGTAAACCCAACTCGACCGATGCTATCTCTAGAAAATAGACCAAGATGGATCGACCGAGTTTGTCCTGGGGAAAACTCGACCGATCGACAGCCTATTGTCAATCTTTGGAAAATGCATCTAAAGTGATCTAACATTGGTGTTTTATGTCCCAATCAATTTTCTCACCTTAGTTACAAGTCAATTCATCATTACAAGTGATTATAAATATGTTCTAAGGTCATTTACATAGATTTCCACAAAAACACACTTGTAGCTCTTTGACTTGAACTTGAGTCAATCTAGGGTTTTGGATTTGGGATCCTTTTCATGTACCTAATACCCGAAATCAATCTTTAATACACATATTAGATACATATGAATGGAATGGTTAAGTCATTATCAAAATATAGGCAATGTATAACCTCTAGGTCAACATTCTCCCCCTTTTTGACAATGACAAACCATTCCTCAAATATATTGAAAAGGATGTAGAGATTATACCTTTGCTTTGTGAAATAGGGAGATTCATGAAATGAACAATGTGAATTTGCTCCCCCTCAACATGTGCTTCTATTAACCTATATGGTTAATCTATCTACACAATGCAGTAGCAATATACATGTAGTATGTAGTCCTTTGCAAGTTCACATAATAAGCAGTGAATTGAACAATAAAGGATCTCACTTACAAAGAGCAACATTATAGCAAAGAAAAGCCAATATGATTGAGTTTCAAGACTTGCGCTATCTCTTGAAATATCTCTCCCCCTTTTGACATTATCAAAAAGGTAGGGGAGGTAGAAGAGCATAAGCCAGGTCTTCTCCAAAACACACACATCCATATATGCAAAGGAATAATGAACAGTTTAAAAGCATATATCACACAAGGAAAAAAGATAACATACATGCCAAGACATAATTAAAATATAACTCAAGATGGCACCAAGGCATAGGATAAAAATAGAGTAAATAGCCATAGTGCGCATCAAAGATATTACAACTTAGATATATGTCCACATGATAACAACTACAAGCACAAAAGTGATAAAACAAAGATAAGAAATAGTACAACTCAGAAGAATGTGCCAAGATGTTTCTTGTACAAAATAGTCTAGAAAGATGTACATAAGAAGCATGCTAGACTACAAATGAAGAAACCACCTAAACATCTAAGCTATCTATATCAACAATGTCTTCATCGCCAGGTGTGTAGTCCTCGTCCCCGTCAGAAGGTGGAGCATTAGTTCCAGCATCATTGTCAGCACCATCACCATCACCATCTTCGGAAGCATCCTCATTGTCACCTTCATCATCATCAGCATCCTCATCCTGGTCTGGCATCTCCTCATCAGCAGGAGGTCCAAAGGAATGAGTGGGCCAACGGGCATTCTTCTCAGCCCAAGACATACCAAGAGCGTGAAGCTCATTGGTCTGTGGGAAAGATGGAGCAAAGTCACCCAGTGAGGCGAGCAGGGTGTCCAGGGGGTCAGAAGGTAATGGGAGGATGGCAGGAGCGGAGCTACTAGCAGCAAAAGGTGGTAGAGCAGCAGCGGAAGGCTTAGGAGTAGGATAGTAATGATCATACACATAGGAAGCATAAGCATTACCGAGATAGGGCTGGTAGGTGGGGGTAGGGTGATGCATAGGATAGGTTCATGTAAGACATGATGGAACACAGATCCTGGTGCAGGTGGTCCTGAACCTATTGATTGTACGCCTGTTGATGCATCATATAACCCATAAGGGTTTCATTAGACACATGAAAAGATGCACGGCTGGGTCTAGGAGGAGGCTGCGACGGTGGAGCTTGGGTGGAGGAGGATGGGGTAGCTGAAGCGGCTGCAGAGGCAGAAGCACCAGAGGCATAGGAAAACACATGAACAAACTTTTGAAGGGTGGTCTCACTAATACAAACAACCTTTCTGGCGACTGGATAATGGAAGTCAGAAAAGAGACATTTGTCAGTGGCAAACATGAAAAAACCACAAATAAAAGCCGAGTAGGGTGGGTGGGTGCCTTTGGTATTCTTTCCAGTGTCAAAGAAGGTCATGTGATGTAAGATATACCTGGCCCACTTGACACCGATATTGTTGAACAAACAATACATAATGACTGCGGTGTTTTCGACAATGTCCATTTGATTTCTCTTTGGATGGACATTACCGTTAATCACCAAAGCCAATATGCGTCTCTTTAGGTCAAGAGTTGAGGAGGGCAGGGTGACTTCTTCTTATAGGCCACGTCAGGTTTCTTCAAAAACCGATGAATATCCGGCAACGCCAATTCATGGTGTTTGTAAAAACCTTCTGGGTCAAGAAGATCGAAATACTCTCCATAATCCTTACGCCATGTGTCATTTTCCTTGTCTCTAGCAAAAACGGCATTTAAAGTATCCTCAGAGAGTTGGAAAGATGACTGATGATCATAGAAGTAAGAATTACTTGAGTATTCGATGGTGGGATAAGTGAATCATAGTTCCAACGCAAGTTGGCATAGAACTCGTGAACAACCTTAGTGCTTGACATGGAGTTGTGAAAGAAATCACGTTCGATCGCTAGGGAAGACAAATGGTGGGTGGCGAGAAGCCGAGAAACAGAGGAAATAGTAACTTGATACCTAGGGGAAGGATCGATCAAAGCATGAAATGGAAAAGGGATTTGGGGAAGAAGGTCCTTGTACCTATTTATAGCCTCAATTGACACAAAGGAGGTATTATCAAACGAAATCAACTGTTTATTAGATGAGGAAGCTGGAGCATTGCTTGGAGCAGGACGTTTTCGTCTATGAGAAGCCATGGAAATGAAAACAAGATGAAAATCGTGCAAACAAGCAATAGCAAACCTCAAACGCCGAACAAACACCACCAATGATTCCTGGGGAGGTCAAGATCAAGGTTTCTAGGTCGATCTAGGGCTAGGAGCGGGAGGTTTAGGGCTGGGGTTGAGAGCTTAGGGCTAAGAGGTGAGGAATTAGTCATCTATTTTCTAGTTGAAAGGGAAAATAGTCGGCCGATCCTAACTTTTAAGTTGGCTCAGCCCACGGATCATTCGAGTTCTGTGTATGGGAAACTCGACCGAACGGTCCACTGAAGAACTACTCTCGGCTCCTGATCGGTCGAGTTTTTCAGGGTGGAAACTCGACTGAAGGTCAACCTGACCTAAAAGTCACATGCTTAGTTTCTAGCCATATACATGCCAATTAAATTCATTTTTCAATTCTATTATGTATAATTAACATACTTAGGCACATTTAGCCCATCATTGGGCACTATTTTGCAATAAAACATGGAATTTGATAAAAACCCAAAAACAAGAAAAAACTAAGCATGTGTACAAGCAAGTTAGGCACATTTAAGCATATATAGGAAAAACAAGGTGAAGAGTGACATGAGCAAACATATAGGAAAGAGACAACTAGATAGATCACTTAAAAATATCATCCAAATAAACAATAAGCAGTTTAGATCGAATAAAATTAAATTGATCTCTAGATAGAGGTTTGGTAAAGCTATCCACCAATTGATTCTCTGTGTCCACATGCGTGATATGGATATCCTTCTTGGCAATGTGATCACAGAGAAAGTGATGTCGAACCTCTATATGCTTGGCTCTAATATGCAATATAGGATTGTAAGAAAGATTAATTGCACTAGTATTGTCATAAAAGATAGGAGAAGCATAAAAAATATGTTATAGTCTTGAAGCATTTGCTTCATCCATAGGACCTGGGCACAACAACTCCCGACTGCAATGTACTCAGCCTCAGTAGTTGATAATGCACGATGCTCTATTTCTTAGAGAACCAAGACACCAAGCATGGTCCTAAGAGAAAGCAAGTGCCACTTGTGCACTTTCTATCAACCAAACAACCTGCATAATCCACATCACTATATGCTCTAAGAGTTAAATCCCTTGATTTAGGATACCATAGTCCAAAATTTTGGGTTTTGGCTAGGTACCTCAAAATCCTCTTGATAGCTATAAGATGTGATTTTCTAGGGCTAGATTGAAAGCGAGCACACAAGCCAACAATAAACATAATATCAGGTCTAGAGGTAGTTAAATAAAGTAAACTTCCAATCATACCTCTATAGAGCTTCTCATCTACTTTCTCACCTTCTTCATCTTTATCAAGTTTGACGGTGTTGGACATGGGTGTATCCATTGTCTTCATATTCTCCATCCCAAAGCGTTTGAGTAGTTCATTTTTGTACTTTCCTTGATTGATGAAGTTTCCTTCTTTGGTTTGTTTGATTTGAAAGCCAAGGAAGAAGGTCAACTCACCCATCATGCTCATCTCGAACTCACTCTGCATAAGAGAACTAAACTCCTTACAAAGATCAATATCAGTTCCACCAAAAATGATATCATCAACATAAATTTGAATAATAAGAAAATTGTTAGAAGTGTGTTTTAGAAACAAGGTAGAATCAACTTTGCCCATGATATACCCATGATCTAACAAAAAGTTCTTTAGTTTCTCATACCAAGCTCGAGGTGCTTGTTTGAGTCCATAGAGAGCTTTTTGCAACAGATAAACATGATTAGGTAGCTTGTCATTTTCAAAGCCCGGAGGTTGAGCAAAAAATACTTCCTCCTCAATTGTACCATTCAAAAATGCACTTTTAACATCCATTTGATATAGTAAGAAATTTTTATGACTAGCAAAAGCAAGTAGCATTCTAATGGATTCACGTCTAGCAATAGGAGCATAAGTTTCATCAAAGTCAATACCTTCCTATTGGTTGTAACCTTGTGCTATACTAACCTTGCTTTATTCCTTACCACTTTTCCTTGCTCATCTAGCTTGTTGCGGTAGATCCACTTGGTGCCAATGATCTTTCTATCACTTGGTCTTGCACTAGAGTCCACACACGATTCTTCTCAAATTGCTCCAGCTCTTCTTGCATGGCAAGGATCCACTCATCATCACCAATGGCTTCTTTGATGTTCTTTGGCTCTAGTTGTGAGATGAAGGCACTGTCTTCTTGTTCTTTGTTGTATGCAGCTCGTGTCTTCACTCTCTCGAAAGGGTTTCCAATGATTATCTCCTTGGGATGATTCTTTGCAAAGTGGGGAGTAGGATCTTTCTTTTCTTCTTCTTCTTATATCATTTGCTTGCCTTTGTTGTCGATGTTGAGATCTTTTAAGATAGGAATTAAGTCATCTGCAACATCATTATCCACAACATTCTTGCTAACAATAGGGCTATTTTCAACAAACTTAATATTAATAGATTCCTCAATTTTAGACAATTCAATGTTGAATACTCTATATGCCATGCTAGTAGTGTTATAGCCTAGGAAGAAAGCCTTATAAGATTTCGGATCAAACTTGTCAAGAGAATCCTTCGTGTTTAAAACAAAACAAGGACATTCGAAAAAATGGAAGAAATCAATAGACGGATTTCTACCATGCCATAGTTCATAGGGGGTTTTCTTTAAAGAAGGATGTGTAAAAACTCGGTTTTGCACAAAGCATGAGGTGCTAACAGCTTCAGCCCAAAACTTTTTAGGAGCGTCATACTCAAGAAGCATGGTCCTAGCCATCTCTTGTAGCGACCTATTCTTCCTCTCTACAACCCCATTTTGTTGAGGCGTACGAGGAGAAGAGAAATTGTGCGAATAACCAGATTTTTCACAACTCAAAAAGATCATTTTCCAATTCTCGCGCATGATCACTACAGATATAAACAATCAGGCAAGAAGCTTCATTTTTAGCCCATTTACAAAAGCTCGAGAAAACATCAAGAGTATCACTTCTAGAAACGAGAAAGAAGGTCCAATTATATTGAGAAAAATCATCAATAATATCAAGACAATACTTGGAACCACGAAGCGTTTGAGTTCTCATTGGTCCGAATAGATCAATATGAAGAAGCTCAAGAACTCTTTTGGTACTCATGGCTCCTTTGGACTTGAAGGAGGATTTGGTTTGTTTCCCTTGTGTGCAAGGTTGGCATTCCTCATCCTTATCAAAATCCAATTTAGGAAGTCCTCGAACCAAATCCTTTTTTCTCAACTTCTTCATTTGATGCATATTCACATGACCCAAACGTCGATGCCAAAGAGAAAGATCATTTTTATCCACAACCAAGCATCTATCAAGTACAGGCTTAAGAGCATCAAGAACAATAACATAAAGATTACCATTTCTAGTTCTCTTATATATAACATTGTAGGAGAGGGAATCTAGAAGCAAGCATTCTAAAGAAGTAAAAAACAGAAGATATCCATTGTCACAAAGTTGACTAACACTAATCAAATTGTGATGTAGGCCATCAACAAGCAACACATTTTTAATACATAGTTCATTTCCCACATCACCCTCACCTATGACCGTACCCTTCTTGTTGTCTCCAAAAGTTATCGATCCTCCTTTCTTTTTCATGAACTTGTTGAAATGACTGATTTCTCTAGTCATATGTTTAGAACAACCACTATCAACAATCCATCTCTTTTTAACCTGCAAGAAAGAAGGGTGTCAGAACCCAACTTAATCTTTGGGATCCGGGGTTAGCTTAGGGACCCATTTCATCTTTGGGTTGGCCCCCTTGGGTTTGTAAGGACAATAAGTAGAGTAATGGTCATCACATTTACAATGAACACAAACCATAAAGTTCTTAGAGCCGGAAGTCTCTCCATGGAAGATAGGAGGTTCCACACTCTTCTTCTTACCCTTGTTCTTGCTCTTTTTCTTACCTTTGGGAGTAGTTCCATCATATCCCAAACCTCCAGTACCAACTTGTTTGGTAGAGTGTTCTAGGACATCATTGAGGGATTTCTTTCCTGAGAGAAACTTTTGCAAAGAAGATCTTAACTTGGCATTATCATCACTAAGGTTAATGACAGTAGTAGGAAGACTAGCAAGATCATCTCTAGCATGCAATAGGTTGTCCTCCAGACAGAGGGCTTTAGTATGAAGGGAATCTCTTTCTAAAGCTATGCTAGAAACTTCATTACTTTGCAAAACAGGTCTACAAGATAAGTCATTTACTTGAGCAAGCAATTTGGCATTTTTAGATTTAAGCAAAACAATTTCTCTTTGATACACATGAACTTCATTCCTCCTAGAATAATAAATGAGTTTGAGTTCTACATTTTTAGTTTTAAGAACATCAAGCTCATCTAGGTACTTTTGGTTTTCTATCTTAAGATTTTCAATATTTTTAAGATATACACCATTCTCAACCTCTACTCCATTATGTTGAAGCTCAAGGTCAAGAAATTGCCTTTGCAAAGAGTCTATGCTATCAAGGAGCAACTTTTCATTTTTATCAAGGATTTTAATTTTAGCATAAAGATCATAAACTATCTTGCCTAACCTTTTCCTTTTAGATTTGCATTTCGTAAAGGATGATTGGCATTCATTTAGCATGTCAATGATAGTTTCTTTAGGCAGCTCTAGCAAATTTACTTCACTTACCTTGCTTACCTCACTTACCTCACATACATCTTCACTAGTAGAGGCCATGAGAGAAAGATGACATTCTCCATCTTCAGAGCTTGAGGAGCTTGAAGAAGACTCCTGCCACACTGCATGGGCTGCATCTCTTGATCTTCTTTCTTTCTTGTCCTTCCTCTTATACTTGCCTTCTTTCTTGTACTCCTTATCTTTCTTGTGGCTGCTCTTGTGATGGCTCTTCTTGACCTTGGGGCAGTCACTCTTGTAGTGGCCATTTGGACCACACTCATAGCACCTTGGAGTTGAAGAGGAGGGCTTGGTCTTGAATTGTTTGCCCTTTGAGTAGTTTTCCTCATGCTCATTAGGGCCTTCATCTTCACTTGAGGAAGGGCTAGGGGACTTCAAAGCAAGTTGTTTTTGCCACACCATTTCTTCTAATTGTGCTTTGAAGGCTGTGTCCTTTATCTTCTTAGACTCTTTTTCTTCTCTCTTCTCTTCCTCCTCTTGCTTGTCAAGCCTAGGCTAATGGGTTTGAAGATTACCAACCAACTCCTCGGTTGATAGCTCACTTAGCTTGTACACCTCTTCAATGGATGTCACCTTGGGCTCCCATCTCTTTGGAAGAGATCTCAAGATCTTGGAGTTTATGGTGCCTTTGTCTAGCACACTCCCAAGGGCTGCTAATCCATTTATGATGACATTGAGCCTAGTGTATATAGCAGCCACTCTCTCATTCTTACCCATCTTGAAGTTCTCTAGAAGACCACCAAGCATGTAGATCTTGCCTTTCTTCACTTGCTCGGTTCCTTCATAGGTGACACACAATTTGTGCCATATCTCATGTGCGGTGTCCCATGAGGAGATCCAATTGAACTCGGATGGAGTGAGGGCGGCGTAGATGATGCTCACAACTTTGGCGTTGAGTTGAGCATGTTTCATTTCAGTTTTAGTCCATGTGGTGATGTTCCCCTTTGGATCTTCATATTTGAGGTGGAGTATCTTCCACATTTCATAGCTCACACCTTCGAGGTAGAACTCCATCCTTCTCTTCCAATAGAGGAAGTTGGTTCCGTCGAAGACCAGAGGTCTCATGGAGAAGCTTCCTTCTAGGTTAAGCGAACCAAGTGCCGAATCGCCCATCTTCTCTTACTTGTTGAAGTAGTTTGGAGAAGACCTGTTCTGATACCACTTGTTGGATCAATGAGCTCTAGAAGGGGGGGGGTTGAATAGAGCTTCACAAATTATCATAAGATAAATTAGACCACCAAATTATATATTTAAAAAGCTTAAACAAGCAGCAATTTGATGTCCTAATCTAACATACATAGCAAGGATGACAGATAGTGAAAAACAAGCACTTGGATAGGTGGTTTAGAGTGGTTCCATGTCCTAAACTTAGGAGCAATGTCAGTCCACTACCTAGAGTGGGTTAGTCTCTAGGATTTGCAATCTTGGTACTCTTATATTCCACAATAAGATTACAAGACACAACAACCACACATCCAAGGGCTTAGTACCTCAAGCAAAAATCTTCAACCTATAGAAGGAGCTTACCCACTTGAACCATGAGTCTTCAGCCATAAACATGTACTTACCCACTCCTTTCTTCAAGTCTTCTGCCTTCAAGGGATTACCTATCTTCCTTGAGCATTGCCTTGCTTCTCTCCTTCACTCGGAGATCTGGAGCACCTATCTCCTTCACTTGGAGACCTGGAGTAGCTTGCTTTCTTCAATCTTGAAGATCAACACCTCCTTCTCCTTCACTTGGAGAGGGATATTAAACTTGACTTCAATAGGAATTGAGGTTGGAAGATGGAGGAGGAGAGCTTTACTACAATACAGGGAGTAGCTCTCTTACACAGGAACCTATCTCACTCATACTCACGAATTTGACTTGAAGGTAGAGAGATAAAGGGGCTCAAAGGGTGAGAACACTCTCAACTATGCTAGAACTAAGTTTGCAATGAATGAGCAGCCTTGGAATGAACTCCAAGAGGGTCTATTTATTGTTGAGGGTGCCCCTTTGAGTTGTGGGACACTTGGATACGAAAATAGCTGTTTTTTGTTCAAAGAAATGACTCTTTTTTCGCTCAAAACACTCACCAAAGGTCACATCATTTTTTTTTCTGCAATTTCTTTACAGTGCAATCGGTCAAGTTTCAATAAATTTAACTCAACCGATCAAGTAAAAGACAAAACCGATATTCAAACGGTCAGTCGAGTTTGTCCTGGGGAAACTCGACCGATCACTGAAGATCGTTTTGGTCAGGCACTTGATCAGTTGAGTTCTGTGTAAACACAACTCGATCGATGCTATCTCCAAAAAACTGACCAAGATGGATCGACCGAGTTTGTCCTAGGGAAAACTCGATCGATCGACAACCTGTTGTCAATCTTTGGAAAATGCATCTAAAGTGATCTAACATTGGTGTTTTATGTCCCAATCAATTTTCTCACCTTAGTTACAAGTCAATTCATCATTACAAGTGATTATAGATATGTTCTAAGGTCATATACATAGATTTCCACAAAAACACACTTGTAGCTCTTTGACTTGAACTTGAGTCAATCTAGGGTTTTGGATTTGGGATCCTTTTCATGTACCTAATACCCGAAATCAATCTTTAATACACATATTAGATACATATGAATGGAATGGTTAAGTCATTATCAAAATATAGACAATGTATAACCTCTAGGTCAACAAGATGCACAAAGAAAGGAATTTGGGCATTTTCAAAATACCTAACCATATGTCATGATTTGGGGACCAAAAGATGCAGAATCCACACACAAACATGCCAGAAGAAAAATTGAGAAAAAAATTAACTGTGGCCCGAGATATCCGTGAGTAATGAGGGCGGTTCACGCGTGTACTATTCATGGCAAACAAGACTCCTATGCAAGGTAGGAGACAAAATCTTCATAGTTAAGCGTTGATCAGACAGATCAAAGTGCGCGCATCCATGTGACACATAAATCACTTGCCAAATCGAATTAGGACTAAAGTGTGACATATATTATTTAAGTATTTTCTCTGTCCTCTTTTGAGGGTGCAAAAAAATCCCAAATTGGATAAAATTTTGCAGAGAGGCTAATTTTGATATGTAGAATCTGACCATAAAATTAGATTTGCCTTTTGAGAACTTTTAATGGTTTAAATAAATAAATTACTATTTTCTCATTCCTCCTTCATCAATGGTGATAGGATCACCCAAATTTTATGAAATTGGCCCAAGTCTTATTTAATATGTTGGATACGAATTTGCCATCAATTTTACATGTTGGAGTTATTTGTGTAATTATTTAATATTTTGAAGGTTCTACACACTTTCTCTAGCATGATTTCACCTTTTAATCAAACTTTCTCCAAATTGAGTGTAAATTCACCCAAAGGCATCTATTATTATGTAGATTACGAATCTAAAATTATTTTCAACTTTTAGAGTCATTAAATATTTTATTTAATATTTTAAGGAAAAACGCCCTTTTCTTTTCTAAATAAAATAGATATAGTTATTATTATCCTAAATTGGTGAAAATTGGCCTCCAAGCCAAGGCATATCCCAAGAAAATGAATGTGAGGTTATTACTATCCAAGAAGTTTTCCTTTTAACACATTATCCATTATTTCTATTATTTCTCTATTTAATAATCCAATATCTCATTATGCATGTTTTAAGCATTATTTTTTATTTCCTTTTCTCTTCCTTGCACCATAAGGCAAAGGAAGGATCTAGAAAAAAATTCTTTACCATCATGGTCCCACATAAGATTATTTATTTCATATTTTGTGGTTTTATAACTCATTATTCTCAATTATGGACACATTGTCTTTTATGCACATGTCTTATGTACATTTTAATGATTTTATGATTAATTTGAAGGTATTGGGTAATATTAATTTATATTCGACATTGTAATGTGATTTATGCATGCATTAATATACTAAAGAGCATACTCTTACCCTTATTTGGATAAACCTGAAAGGCTAATGTTTCTAAATTACTAACCCTGGAATAAGATTAAGTCCTAGGTTTCAGTATGTTACAACATACCACCCCTTAAAGATATTTCGTCCTCAAAATCTAAGCAACTATCTACCACCCATTAAAAGATTAATCCTAATAAACCAAACAAAACTATAGGTAAAAAGGTAACTTCTTTTGTATATATCATGCAAAAGGAAACATAACTTGAAAGTCTACTATAGGACTAAGGGTTACCTTCAACTTGATCATCATCATGGACTTCTTCACCATCCAAAGAAAAAACTCTTCCAGCTCGTCTTTCTACAAGTCTCTTATCATTGTTGTTATGATTGTTCTGATGAGGCACTTGAGGTTGTTGTTGTTGAGCCAGTACATGTCCATTGTGAATCTGAGGGCACCTAGGGCGAATATGTCCAGGATCATTGCAATAATGGCACACAACCCGATAGTCAGGCTGATACTTTGCTTAGTTCTTATCTTGAGAGCACTTCCCTGGAGGATGGCAACCATTGCACTTAGCTTACTTGTCTCTTCTCTGCTCATCTCTTGAAGGTTTCCTCTTCTTATCAAACTCCCAAGGTTGAAACCCTGGGTATGACTCCACGACCAATGCTTTATCAACCATCTGTTGAAAGGTCAAGGGTAGTTGTGGGATAAGAGCACATCCCACATTATAGTTGAGTCCTTGAAGGAATAGGTCAACCCTATGTTCCTCACCCAAACCTACTGCATAACGTTCCAATAACAGAAACTTTTGCACAAAAGTAGAAATGGATAAGGAACCTTGCTTCAAGCTATAGAACTCTGCTTCTTTCTTATTTAGAGCAGAAGTGCAGATATACTTCCCACAGAAGAGAGCCAAAAACTCCACCCAAGACATGGTTGAGATGTCTCTAGTCCTTGCAATCCCATTCCACCAAACTCTTGTAGGTCCATCTAAAACATATGAAGCAAACCTAACCTTCTAATGTGGAGGACATGCCATACCATCAAAAGTCCTCTCTATGGTTAACACCCAATCATCAACTTTGTCAACCATCTCTATCTCACCTTCACCCTTGAAGGAAGGTGGTTGCATCTTCATGAACTCCATGATTGAGAACTCCTTAGGCTTCTCAGGTACAAATAGGTCTTTCATCTTCCCCACCATGAAAGAAGCAAAGATTTGTCGAAACATGGCCAACTCTTGCTCTGGAGTCATAACTACTCCCGAACTAGAAGAAGCTGAGGTCCCCTCACCAAACCTAAGGTTCTGGGGTGTCTCATAACCATATTGGTTGTCAACAATCGAGTTATCTCCCACCATTAGGGTTTTTCCTACACAAGCCAAGGTACTAGGTATAAGCAACCGAAGATAAAGGTAAACATCCTAAGGGAGATATGTTTGAAATAGTTAGATAACCGACAACTATAGGCTCTGATACCATGTTGTACGGAGTGTGATCCCATAGGGATCCACTCCCTACTAAAAATAAAAAGGGCAACATCCACCAACAAAAACGTTTTCTCAAAAGGGGATGAAACCAAATTTATTTAACATGATTGTATCATAACACAAAGAAGCAGTGGAATTAAAAGATATATCTAACCATTACAAGGCTTCTAAACATACTAAACTTTCACCACACAGGGTGACAAAAAGGAAAACTAACTACATATGTAGAACTAGTTGAGGATCACCTAACAACCTCAAGCAAAGTCTCCCATGAAGTCAGCTACACTTGTTTTGGTCCAGGTCCTCCTAGATCTCCTTCTCCTTGTCCAACACTTGGGGTTGGAAGCGTACCCCACAAAAGGAAAAGAAAAGAGGATATCAGCAAAAAGCTGGTATGAGCATGCTAAAAAGGAATTGAGCATTATATATTTTATGAAAAAGGTACATCAAGTATAGAAGGCTTCCCATTCAAAGAGGTAAGAACTACCCAAACAGGCATAAAAGGAAAGAATCACAAACATATGGAAAAAGGAATACTTGCCATTAAAACAATAATATAAGTGGTGCCACAAAAGCACTCTTAAGGTTTTTAGGGCACAAAACTCATAACAACCTGCATGTAGGTGAGATAAACATAGCACTAGAACAACATAAGAAACAAAGGCGACCAAGACTCATAAACTTGAAACTTGATAGAGATTGGCACATAACCAAACTCCCAATAAATATAAAAGTTGGGGCAAACCTCATAAATTTGAAACCTGGGTATGGGGAACATAACCACCAAAATAAAAATAAGGGCACATAAACCAAAACCAATGCAAATTATATTACTCTAGGGCTACTGAGTCACACAACATGCTTAATAGGGAGGCAAGTAAAAAGGTATAATTGGATTTTACAAATTAATCACCACATAAGTGATCATCATTATCAACCACCTCAAAGTGGGCATATAACAACAAATTGAGTTCCATAATGAACAAGGCATAATAAAGATTCCAAAAGAAAGTCAATAAGATATTATGATCACAAAATCAATAACAAGTAGGGTACTTCACATGAAGCATAATATTCAAGAAGAAAAGATATGATTTTTAGGATATTATCCGTAGGACCAAGAGAAAGGCAATTTAGGTTATTTCTCAATAAAGAAAAATAGGATATACTAACATACCTCTCAAAGAGTATTAAAAAAACACTTTCCAAAATCCTAAGCAAGATTAGAGTCCACTTGTCCTATTATAATAACCATATACATGTTTTAGCATTATATGCATTCATTAAGAACTCAAAACACTAAAGTTGTCAATTTTTTCTACAAACCACCAATTTAGGTCTTGAAAACATCACAATCATCTTATTTAGGCTTTTATGATCAAAATAACATTTAATATTAAGTATTTTGAAGATATGGAATTTTAGGGTTATTTTTAGTATTTTTAGTTAATTAAATCATCCTCAAAAATACTTTTTCAAAAACTCAAAACTAGGCATCAAATTTATTTTTATTATATAGATCATATTTTTTTGAGTCTAGAACATATTTTAGTAATTTTTTTGACTTATCAATATTTAGTTATGAATTATACAAGTTATTATCTTATATAATTAGATCCATCAAGATCACTCATCATAAAACATTAGATTTAGGCAAAAAAACCATTACTAAAAGAAAGCTTACATTTTTCTCATTTTATTGACCATTTATGCATATTTTTTTGATTAGGGATTAATTAGTTATGGATTTTGTAAAACCAACCAATAAGAAAATAAGAAAAAGCCAAATCATCAATCAAGGGCCGAGAGAGAGAGAGAGAGAGAGGGAGAGAGAGAGAGAGAGAGAGATTGGGCCCAACTGACTTGGCCCAATCGGGTGAGGCCAAGTCCATAGTCAAAGGAGCACTTGACTCGTCCCAAAAACAAAGAAAAAGAAGGTAAAATGACAAAAATTCCCTTATGCGAGAAATACAATGAAGAAGGCGAAGCGAGGGGTAAAAGTGACAAAACGCAAGGGACATTGTCCCCTACCTTGCACGACTATCATGGTGCAAAGCAGCAAAGCTGCTGACTAGCACCATTTTTGGGCGAAACCGCAGGATGCTACCAAAGGAGAAATTGGAGAAACCGAAGGCAGCAACTGAAGAAAATGAACTCACCGAGACAAGCTATTGGGATGTTGGTGCTCCCAGGTACACGAGGCTGCCACTGCAAAGCTTGAACAAAAACAAGATTGTCCACGGCCAAACAAAGCTCGTGCAAAGAAATTGAGAGGAGAGAAGAGTTGTGTGAGGGCTGACGCAACTCGGGGTACACCTATTTATAGGTGAGCTTAGGGTATAAGCCAAATCCGACGTGACCGTGAGATGCACAAAGAAAGGATGTTGGGCGTTTGCAAAATACGTGACCATAGGTCATGATTTGGGGACCAAAAGATGCATAATCCACACACGAACATGCTGGAAGAAAAATCAAGAAAAAAAATTAACTGTGGCCTGAGATATCCACGAAGTAACGAGGGCGGTTTGCAGGTGTACTATTCATGGAGAACATGTCTCCTATGCAAGGTAGGAGACAAAATCTCCACCGTTAAGCCTTGATCGGATGGGTCACAGTGCGTGCATCCATGTGACACATAAATCACTTGCCAAATCGAATTAGAACTAAAGTGTGACATATATTATTTAAGTATTTTCTCTATCCACTTTTGAGGGTGCAAACAAATCCCAGATTGGATAACATTTAGTACAAAGGCTAATTTTGATATGTAGAATCTGAATATAAAACTAGATTTGCCTTTTGAGAACTTTTAATGGTTTAAATAAATCAATTAATATTTTCTCTTTCCTCCTTTATTAATGGTGATAATATCACCCAAATTTTATGAAACTTGACCCACAAGTCTTATTTAATAGGTTGGATACAAATTTGACATCAATTTTACTTGTTGGAGTTATTTGTGTAATTATTTAATATTTTGAAGGTTCTACACACTTTCTCTCTCCTGATTTCACCTTTTAATCAAACTTTCTCCAGATTGAGTGGAAATTCACAGAAATGCATATTTTATTATGTAGATTACGAATCTAAAATTATTTTCAACTTTTAGAGTCATTTAATCTTTTATTTAATATTTTTAAGGAAAAACACCCTTTTCTTTTCTAAATAAAATAGATATAGTTATTATTATCCTAAATTGGTGAAACTTGGCCTCCAAGCCAAGGCATATCCTTAGAAAATGAATATGAGGTTATTATTATCCAAGAAGTTTTCCTTTTAACACATTATCTATTATTTCTATTATTTCTCTAATTAATAATCCAATATATCATCATGCATGTTTTAAGCATTATTTTTTATTCCCTTTTCTCTTCCTTGTACCATAAGGCAAAGGAAGGATCTAGAATGAATATTTACCATCATGATCCCACATAAGATTATTTATTTCATATTTTGTGGTTTTATAAGTCATTATCTCAATTATGGACACCTTGTCTTTTATGCACATATGTTATATACCTTTTAATGATTTTATGATTAATTTGAAGGTATTGGGTAATATTAATTTATATTCTACATTTTAATGTGATTTATGCATGCATTAATATACTAAAGAGCATACTCTTATCCTTGTTTGGCTAAACCTCAAAGACTAAGGTTTCTAAGTTATTAACTCTGGAATAAGATTAATTCCTAGGTTTCAATATGTTACACTCTCTTCCACCCACCACCGACTGACCCTCCCTCCTTCCACCCACTACTGCCAACCCCACTCCTTCCTCTTCTTCCACCACCTATAACTACCCAACCCACCTCTGTTTTATATGCCCCCTCTATCCATGCCCTCCATCTGCGGTCGCCTCTTGTAAGATCCCAATATTTATATCACTTGAGCGGAACTTATTTTTTTATCTGGGAGTGTAACAAATATGATATACATAAAAATTATAGTAGTTAAGAACCAACACAGACTAGTGTAAAAATGCACTCTCCTAAATTCTTAGGAAAGAAACTCCATTACATCATCATAAGCAAAAGAAACTTATTACCATGATACTACTTTATAAAAATCTCATCTCAAATCTAGGACCGTGTAGATGGTGCCCCACCAAGAAAACCTCCTAAAGTTGTCGCTGCATCATCTTGTCATGACTGTCTCCTGAAGTTCTGTACCTATGAATATCTAATCCCCAACCATGCACACAGGAAAACCTAGATTAGAGTAAGTGGCATTGAATTTCTAATAAGATAAATATGAATATACTATGACTAAAAGCTGAACTAATATCTGGAAGTTGTAAACTTATACTGAATTGATATGTCTTTTATTTATGTCGTTTATTTGATTTGTGGCCACCATTATACGACAAGTCCTCCTGAATTGGTGTATTTATGCCCTGAATTAGCACTACATGCCTCTAAATGGCACCGAGGTGTCTCTGAATTGGTGTGGCTACACCCTAAATTGGCACCGAAGTACCTATTAATTGGAGTAAACACTCCTCTAAATTAGTAAAAGATGCCTCTGAATCATCCTGGGACTAACTAAATGCGGACTTATCACATAATGTCTTATGTGAAGGTTTTGACTTAGTTATCTTAAATCTAAACTTATTGAATTCCGAATCTAAATTTATCGTATACTGAAAATGAATACTGATTACTGAACATGAATTTTGAGTCCAAATTTGAATCTTTATTCTTAAGTTTTAAAATGAAACTAAATATGAATCTGAAATCCGATATTCTTATTGTCTGATAAATCTTAATGTGAAACTCTTATTTAATAGATGACTTGATTTCATTCTAACATCAAATATATGACATATGAGTCTAAAGGCTTGCAAAAATAGATTGAACTGAGTATAGAAATACCGACTATACAAAATTTATATAAATCTCAACTATTTGAAACCTGATAATCTGGAAACATATCTCAAAATAAAATAAATATGATCAATCAAAGCATGACTGGATGTAAAATACTAAAGTCTGAAAGTAACGTAATTTCTAAGTTACTATGTAGGAAGGTGTAGGTAAAATTGTAATAATAAGGAAATTCAATGGACATGTCTTGGATTCCTTGGTTCACAACATATTTACCTGGACATCAACAAAATTCTATAAGTGCATGTGTATGTTCCCTCTTTTTATTTCTAAATGTCAAAACCCATCACCCTAGCCTCCTTACCAAGTTAGAGTGCTTATTTAAATTAAATAAAAATTTGATTGAAAGTACATTTTATATCCACTCATTAAATTACCAAACTCACACATTACATGGCATACATATACTAGCATATCCATATAAACCAAAAAGCATCTTATGCCCTAATATATGAGTATATACTGTTGGTACGTATGTCTAGAGAGCTAATCGTATGATGATTGTAATGGTATATCTTGCAGATAATTTGATTAATAGTAAAGGCAATCTTATTATTTATTCTATTTTATTCAGTTATGAGATAATGATTAAACATGATAAGTGTCTAAAGAATGATATTACTTAATGACATATTTCTTTGGGTTGAGTAGATGAACGATGAGATCATACAGATGTCAAGAGTATATGCATTCTTATTATTGTCCCTAGCCGAATGTTATTGTAGAAGGCTAATAGACAACAAGAACACTTAAACTAGAGTTGTGTTGGTTGATGGCTGAATCTTATTAGTCATGATATGTGATATCAAACCACGTACATAGATACTTAATAGAGAATAATGTTTTAGACATAACCACCTTGAGAGTGAGACATGGAAACCATGATAGGTAGTCAGGCCTAGTTTGGGTAGTAGATTTTTGAATGCGGTATTTCTATATTGTTTTTTTGATATTGTATTAATAAATGTGGATTTTATAAGTGCCGACATCGGGCCTGTTCAACAATAAAAATGGTGATATGGAATCATGCTAGTATTGACATAATTTACAAATACTGCATGGTGCTATAATTTCAGTTTCCTCACTGTCCATTTCTCGTACACCTGCTACAACAAGTGCAGGTTTGGGGACAAGCCGAACTACCACATACACGTTAATCACGTATCAAATTCCGATACTTAAAAAGTCAGCACCCGAACAGAGTGTGAGAGTCATATCTCATAGTCATGGTGGTGATTGTGGTTCTTAGACCTAAAATCACTACAATCACAAATGTAGTTCGGGGTACTTTGACTACATCCACCATGATCCTGATTAAGGGTTGCCATAAAGGTGGTGCTTGGGTGTACTATGACACATGGGAATGACTGTGAGTGATGTAGATGTGATTTTTCCCTCCTATAGGAGTTTGATATCCTGGCCACTTGATAAGTGAGACTAAGAAATGTATGGATCATGATGGTATGAGTCAATATGTGATATTGAGCTTACACATATCTTAGATAGTTTGGAACATTGAAGAGGATGACAATTCCTTGCCTAGAGTTCAATTTGGATATCAGAGACAAAGGAACTATACTATCACTGTAACACCAATGATAGATTGTAGGTTGAAGTTGTTCTCCAACTTCTCCAATTACTTGGGTACCAATGAAATCTTACTAGATACCAATCATTGCTTGAGAAATCATAATATGATTATGAATATCACTGTATACACAATTTGGAGCCTACCAGGTCAGACATATAGGATGTATTGGAATAGGAGTATAATTGTGGACATGATTGGAAATATTCCGATTCAAATTGATTACTAAAATGTTTAGGTAATATACTAGAATAATATTGGAATATAATCTGAGTTAATTGATTAAAATTTCTAAGCCAATAATTATATTTAAATTTTTAAGTCAGATGTCTAGAGCCGGATGAAGAAAAATTACTTAATCGATTAATATGATTAATTGGTTAATTAATTGATTCCTGAATATTCTTTTAATAGTCCACAAATGGCTCAATCTAAATGCAACCACAACCCTTTCATTTTCTAGGGGTTTTGGGAAACCTTACTTCCTTTCCTTTGCTATTTATAGGGGAGTGACAGCTGGATTTTGTTATAACACTCTTGTACATGAACCCTAGTGTCATTGTCCCCAGAAGAGAGAGAAGGAGAGAGATGCAATCGACCAGGACGCTAGCATGTCATCAAGTAGAAGGCTACTCCTTTCAGCTAAATTGAGAAATGTGACATGGAGTTCCAGTCCATCCATGTGGACGAAGTAGAGACACAGACGCTGAGTTTCCTGCGTGTAGAGGACAAATGATGTCTGTCTATGCATGTGAAGGGATACACACATCAACACATGAAGGGATGTCGTTAGACTTGCTTTGCGATGAGGTATATCCCATATACCCTCTTTTTGAATACATTTTTATCGATGAGATCATGCTAGTAGGGTATGTGGAGAATTTTGTTTATTGTTTCCGCTGCGCCCGTTGCCTCCACATAACCCAACATATACATCATACACCAAGATTAATCTTCAAACATACTCACAAATATTGATCTTATTGAATTAAATATAAAATCAACTAGAACTATAATTAGAATCATTATCCATACTAAATAGGCACACATAATACACGTTATCTCACAATAACAATAAATTATCTTAAATAATGACCGCTCAGGCCCAAAAACTAAATACTAATACAATAATATATGAAACACTTAGAAAACTAAAATACACTAATCATACAGTGTACTAGAGTCCATATAAAAATATCATGTCATGTTATGGTCAAACATTGGTGAAATACCAAAAATACCCTTACTATGGTTTATATGAAAAACATAGGTAAGACTTTATATTAGATAGATCAGGCCCTTGAAATATGTGAGCATATCAAAACATATCTTATGTAAAATATTCTTTAATTTTGAAAGTTGTTTGCTATTTATAATGGAAAAACATTGAAATCTCATATATTTTAGAAATAAAATTATAACTTATCAAACATCGAAAATAACCTTTGAAACCATTTACACAAGATAGTAGATATGCTATTCTTTCAACATACACCTTATTTTATAAAATAGAAGTTCCATATCTCAAGAAATGAATTTTTAAAACTACCTTAATTTGGAATGATCAAGACCATTGATTTGTTATCCAAGGGCCTAAATAGAAGCTCCTCTCTTCTTCTGATCTTGGTTGTGGATCCCTAGAATGATCTAGCTAGAGTGTGCCCCACACACCCATGCTCTTCTTTTTTCTCACAAAGGGACACAAACTGGGATCACGATCCCCTGTTTGCTCTATTAGAATAGAGTATCAACACCTTGTATCTCTAGCGATACAGATCGCAACCCTATACAGTGTTTGACCCATCAATGTCGGCTATGTCCTTGAATCCTCCACCTCTTTGACTCCTACTATGTTGCTTTGGTGGCCTCCAAGAAGAAACCCTGAGTGAATCCCAACGTTACAGTTGCTATGCTTTCGACCTGATCTCTATCATGAATAAGGTGAACAGTCCCCATGCTAAGTGTTTCATCGCATCAACCAAACCCATCAAGGGTGCAAGTATCTATGGTCTCCCGTGAGTTGGTAATGGTCTCTCCCCTCCTCATCCACGGCTTGGTAGATTCACCTTTGTCAAGGTTTTGCAGCTCTGCCCAACACCCCCAGTGTGCAGGTGGATGGTTAATGACACTACTACTTGCTCCATTCGCTATCAATGATGCTCAGAAAAGGGCATCACCTTCCTATCAGTGCCTTTCATCTCCATTACGTGAATCATACACCCGACCTATTGTTTGTGTCATTGAAGATCCAATTTCTGACTCTAACTGAATGTGAAGTTTTAAGGCTCAACATGCCTCTTATACATGCCTTTTGTTCTACTGCCCTAATCAAAGTTGATAAGGACTAGGACTCCATCGATCGTAGATTTCAATTCTGACATCTATGGGAGGCTTCCGCTAGAAAATTCTTGGGATATCTAGGTCGGCTATTTTCATCTAATCTAACAAGAAAAAACCAAGTCTGTGGTATATCCCTACCAGAGTAGTAGGTATACCTTAATTAAATAGCTCTAGTTTCACATTAGTTCTATGCCAATAATCACAAGGATAAAAATAAAATATATACATTTCCCCTCAATTTTCTTTAGTGAAATTTTGTCACTTCTCACTTATCTAAAATTATTCAAATTATCCCACTTATCATATTATCCTTTTATAGTGTATATATAACCAACAACCCCAAATCTTTCCAAAATTAACCTTTTTCTTATCGTAACTTAACAGTCATAATAAAGCTGCAAAATTTATATTGAAAGATAAGTAAATCTAAACATTGGTCAAATTACATAAAAGCCCATCATTCTCATATCCTTTCCTTCTTTCATTCAAAATTTATAAAAGAATTAGATGGAAACCTTATTCACACCATATAAATAAACCTTCAGTAGCATTGGAACCATACTACAATCATAAGATAGTAAAATTACACTACTACATGGGAAAAATAGTCACCTCTAATGCTTCTGAAGATTCAATTGCTGATGCCTCTAGTTCTACTTAGTGTTCGATTGAATGGATTCACTCAGAGTTTGAGAAACTCCTTAAGACTCGTCTATCCTCGCAAAGAACTACTCAAGGTGGATGTTTTTATGCTTTACTTGCTTCTACTACCACTTATGGAAAAATAAATAGTCATTGACTAAAGAGCATCGATTCATATCTCTGGATATTCTGAACTTTTTACTGCTTTATGTAAAATGACTTGGGTTCCTGTGATAGTAGCTGATGGAACTCATTCTTCAGTGCACGGAATTGGAACTGTATATCTCTCGATTAATCTTCTATTAAAATTGGTCTATGTTCCAAGATTTCCTCTTAATCTATTATTAGTTGGTAGAATTGCTAATACCCTTCAGTGCTCAATCACTTTTGATCCTAAAGGTTGTGTGTTTCAGGATCTCTGCATGAAGAATAGGATTGATTCGGCCCATGTGGGAGCTGATGGAATGTACTATCTAGATGTGCCACAATCTGCTGCTGCTCTACTATCATTTTCTATGATAGGTCTACAATGGCACTATCATATGGGACATTCTTCTTCTACTAAACTATGATGTTTATTTCCTGAGATACATGATAAAACCTTTGTGTGTGAATCATCTCAAATTGGAAAACAAACTAGGACAATGTTTCCTAGGGAAAATGATATTAGTTCTAAGACTATTTTACATATTGTTCATGCTGGTATATGGGGTTCTTGGTCTATGTCTAGCCATTTTGGATTCTAATATTTAATGACTTATTGATGACTTTTCCCAGACAACTTGGCTTTTTTTGTTCAAGGATCACAATAATATCATCAAAACTATTACCACTTTCTTCACTGAAATTCAAGATTAGTTCAATAAAATTGTCAATTTTTTTTAGAATTGATAATGCTTTAGAATTTATGAAAAATTCAGTTGCTTAGTATTTGTTCTACTCATGATACCATTCATCATATTTCCTGCTCTTGCAAACCATAGAAAAATGGTGCGACGGGAAGAAAAAACCACCATCTTGTTGGCGTAGCACGTTCCATTCTTTTTCACGATCATGTTCCTAAATCCTAAGAATTTTTGTCCTGAAGCTGTATTCATTGTGTGCTACTTAATTAACCGATGCCCTCATCTGTCTTGAAAAATCAGGTCCCTTATACTATTCTATATCTTGATGTGCCTCTTTCTTTTTTTTTGTATCTCTGTGAATGTGGCAACACTTGTTTTGTTAAGAATCTTTTCCCCAAGATATAAAAACTTGACCCACACTCCACCAAGTGTGACTTTTTGGGATATTCTAGAACTCAAAAAGTATATCAGTATTATGATCTACCATTCTCTAGTGGTTTGTTAGTGCTGATGTGGTCTTTCTTAAACACATGCCTTACTACTTTGAAAAAGGGTCTGCCTTATCTAGTGATTTGCTAGATCCTACTCCACTACCAAAGGTTGTGAAAACTGAACCCACTAATGAAGCTGAGGTTATTGCTCCTCCTTTGAAAGTATACAAGAGAAGACTTAAGGTTATAGTCCCCTGTATGGCCCCTCAACAACTACATCTTTATTTTTCAGCAAATCAAAATATCTTCCAAGTAACCTCGGATCTACATCTTCCCAGTAGTCAAAGGAATGGTGTTTGCTCCTATATTCAAAATCTGATTAGTAATTTCTTCACTACTCTAATCTTGGTGCTAGTTTTGCTTGTTTTATTACTGCTATATCAACTATCTCTATATCAAAAACTACTACACAAGCTCTTAAACACCCTGCCTTGAGTCAAGCTATGGAAATAATGACTTCCCTTCACGATCACAAGACATGGGATCTTGTTGATCAACCTCAAGGTTGCCCTAGTGTTATATTTCGGTGGATATTCACTATCAAATACCAGCAAGATGGTTTGATTAAAAGGATGAAAGCACGTCGAGTTGCAAAAGTTATACTCAAACCTATGGTGTAACATCCCAGGATTTGAGGCCTCAGATAAGTTGATCTTAAAAGGAATGATTGGACTACCCATATCACCAAGGTGCACCTCCTTTTTAGGGATCCCATCATTAAAGAACTCCATAGTTAACCATGCTCAACTTGGAGTAGTACTAGGATGGGTGACCAGTCGTCATTCCTGAAACTCTACTATAGCCTTGGGTAGTTTGCCCAGGTGTTACATATGGGGTATATTACTTTGAAACTCTTTCTCCTACTACTAGACTAAACTTTGTACGGGTGCTTATATGATTGGCCTCTTTTTCAACTTGATGTCAAAAATGCTTTTCTATATGGGAATTTACATGAAGAAGTCTATATTGAACAAAAACATGGAATTATTGCTTAGGGGAGTGTTCCAAAGTTTGCAGACTCAGGAAAGTGATTCGTGGCCTAAAACAAAGCCCACGATCATGGTTTGATAAGTTTAGTCAGATTCTTCTTAAATTAAATTTCCAACACTCATTTTTTATAATTTCTATTTTTATAAGAAAAACCATTTCTGGGTTTTTTTTATTGTTGTTATGTATGTGGATGAAATCATTCTTTCTGGTAGTGCTACAGATGGTATACAAGCTACTAAAAGCTATCTAGAACAAAACTTTGTTACAGAAGATCTTGGAAAACTTAGATACTTCTTGAGGATTAAAGTTTCCACATCTTCTTATGGAATCTATCTTTCACAACACACATATGTTTTAGATCTATAAGAAACATGCATGCTTGGTTCTAAACCTGCTAGCACCTCTCTGGATCCCAATACAATTTGGGATGATGAATCTTCACCACCCTATCCTGATAACCACCAATACAAAAGATTTTTTGGTAAACTTATATATCTCACTATTACTAGAGATGACAGTGCTTCTGATGTTGGACTTTTCAGAAGGTATATAGATAAACCTTGAAATGTCACTGGGATGCTGTCTATCTTATCCTTAATTATAAGAAAAGTTCTCTAGGGAAGGATTGCTGCATCGAATACATGGACACTACAAACTCAACGAGTGTTCTAATTCTAATTATTTAGGTAGTATATATGATATAAAATCTACCTCTGGCTACTGTACTTTTCTTGGAGGCAACCTAGTTACATGGCACCAATAAGAAAGCAGATTGTGGTTGCTAAGTCTAGTGCTAAAGTAGAGCTATGGCTCATATGAGATTGTAAATTGATGTGAGGCCAAGGAATCCTCAAAGAATTTGATATCTCTAACCCCTACCCTATTCCCATGTATTGTGACAACTATTTTGTCAAAGTAAGTAATTGATTTTTCATGTAGAATAAACCAAACTATTAGTAATGCATACATCACTATCTTTTTAATAGTGTAGATATCATTGTCAGTCAATGTGTAATTGAAAATAAGTTATGTTCTAGTACCTACCATATGTAAGTAATTAATAGTTGCTGACAATAGTTATTATTTCTAGTACCTACCCTATGTAAGTATTTAATAGTTGTTGACAATAAGTTATTGTTTCTAGTACCTATCCTAAATCTCAAATATGATCTTTAAACTATATAGCCTATAGTATGATCAAAATCATTGATGACCATCACTCATTTTTCCTAATTTTGAGTGATTTTCACTAAGTCAGATTGATAAATATGAATATCTATATTTTTTCACTAAATTAGATTGCTTTTACAACGGGAACCCATTTCAGTCAGCTTCAAAACCCACTTCACACTTAAGCGCTTAAGGGTAGTTAAGCTATGGTACACTCAAGTGTACTTATGATTCCATACACCCAAGTCAATTTCTTTCATATAAGTATTTGTTAATAATTGACAAAATGACTTTTAGTGCATAATTACATATGAATAGCTCACACAAAATTTGAGCTCATTTAAGCATTTGTAGGCCATGCATATAATGGCTAGGAAAAAAATTCACATGAAATTATTTTTATGTGTCACTTTTGTTGTCCTTGGAGGAGTAATCTACATATAACTCAGCTCAAATTTTGCATGTAGGCTGTATTATCATACCGAAGAAATTCAACAGTTTAGATTTTACTATAGAATTTGTCTTTGTATGCATACACCACTTGAGTGTATGACATGAACTATACACTTCTGATTATCTCTCTATGAAAAATAAATATTGATCATATGCCTTTATGCAATGCCTTAGCAGCATTGCCTAGGAGGACATGATAAAAAGGGTGATACACACAACAAAAGTAAAACAAAAAGGAGGTTGGGGAAGATGAGAAATAAAAAAAGAGCTCATTAAATAGGCCCATCGGGCCCCAAACTGCCAAGGAGCACCTAGGCCCCTCCTAGACTGTTGCCTGGGCCATCCAAATGCCTAAATAGATTGGGTACCCATGATCAACAACCTAATTGACCTCCGAGGTTGCCTAGGTGGCTCCTAGGAAGATGCCCAGACAATCATGTCTGTACCCTATCATCTCATACATCGATTACACTTTTCAAACTTATGTTGGTGATGATGGTAGTGGAATTAACACCATATTTGGATAAGGTCTCAACAAAGTTTATTGAGTAATATTTTTATGACATTTAATGTACCCAATCAAGAGATAGATTTGGGTTAATATATCTGTTTAATAAATTTTCTAGGGTTTACTTTGAAAATTATTTAAACTTGCTGACAAGTTTGTAATTAGGCCATATTGCGTACATTGTCGTACAATTGACCTAAAAATGATTATTTAGAAACGAGCAGTTCTTTGTTAAATGCCACTTTTCTTGGATATTATTCACTAATTTTACAGATAAACATGTTGATGTTGAGTAAATTCCCAAATATGATCTTAAAGAAATATGTCATGCAAAAAATTATTATTTTTGTCGTCATCATCATCTCCTTAAGCAAATATAAAATAATAATACTGCTCCTTTGTGTTTACTATCATAATTGCATTTGTATCCACATCATTAGTTGAAAAATATTTTGATTATATAGACAAAAAACATGCATTATTTTTTATCTAATTAATTTAGGAACACAATAAATCACAACTTAAATCTACTCTATCAATACTATATTTAAGGGGAGAAAGGTATTATGCTCAACGGAACCAAGTTGCAAAATAAACCTTAATTCCAATTTGTGATCATCAAGTGTGTTAAAAAAGTTTTGAGGCTATTCTTAAGGAGGATGAGAGGGGTCCCAACACAACTCATGATACATGACTACTAAACTGATTTGACTCCCCTATTTGAAACAAGCTAATCAAACTAGAGATCACCACAAGTTGACACAATTGGATTCTTATCATAATATTCCTCTAAAATCAAACACATCATCTATATCATCTTGTTTTCATCTCCCATGTTCTCATCCAAAAACCATTAGTAGGAGTTGGTGATGTGATTTAAATTTGTAGCACAAAATAAAAAGATATGGGGTTTGTGTATACCACACTCCTACAACAAGTTGCTGTCTTGTTGGTCAATATGAAGCTCACTTTACTTGGAGCACCATTATCAACTCAAGATCTTGGAGAAATAAGCCACTAATTTTCTGAAGGTTTTCTAACATTAAATATCATCTAAGATGTTTATTACTTAGAAAACCATTAACCTCAATTTTCTTAAAGCTTTTAACCATCACCCATTTGGGTTTAGTAGAAATCCAAATAGAAATTGTGAGAAATAGACAATGAAAGCAAAGAAGACATCCTAATGTGTGCCTATGAACTATTAAAACTCATTGATCTAATTTCTGGCTACAAAGAGTTTGTGGAATCTAAAATTTCTTGAATGAAAGTTGATCTATAAAAAGTTACATAGATCATTTCTAAGGTTCATGATGCATCCTTGACTTCAATAGTTTCCTCCATTGTCTATGCTTTAACTGTTGTGGGTGGCTAGACAACCCTATCTTGACTTGAAAAAACAACAACATTTGTCTATGAGTTGGGATTCATAAAATTCTCAACATGGCATGCTTATTTAATGATCCATTCATGGGAAACTGCCCAAGAAAATTAACCATCATTTTTTTCATTTCTTACTAGCTGTGTTGTACAAGATGCCAATTCTTTTATCTACAAAGAAGAACTGTACATTGACCTAAACTACAAAACAACTCAACTAGGTTTGCAAAATGACATTTTATCAGTGTATAATATCAATAACTATTAGTCAACTGATGAGTAGCAAAATGTTTGGGTACAAACTATAATTTGAATATTTTCAATGTCATGAATTTGTGGACCAAATATCTCAATAAAAAATGTACTTTACGTAGAGGACATGTAACCTTCTAGATGAATATATAATAGAATATGTGTACAAATTCTTATTTACTATTTTTAGATTTATTTTTGGATAGGGGGTCACGTCTTTTAAGTATTACTTCCAAAGTATGAAAGAGTAGTTTCTTCTTCACTCTTTCCTGGTACTAAGAGGAGGATTTTGCGTGCAATCTATGAGTAGATAATTTGTAAACTTACCACTTAAACTAGCAGACACATGCGTTAAATTGATGTATAATTTCCAAGGTGGTTTGGCTATGTTTGTGACAACCCAATGCCATACAAATGAGATAACTCAAAACAAAACACATGATTAACAACTAAACAACCATATTACTAAAAAAATAGGTAAATTAAATTCAATCTTGTATAACCATCACTGAGCGGAAACATATTACATCAAGGCTCACAAACTAGCACATATCACATACATACCAGGTATTTACATCTGTATAGTGGGCATCTGACACACACCTACTACAAAAGATCCCATTCACATGAACAAGCCACTTATATAAAACATGACATACTGCCAAAACATGTATCAAAATATAACATGTATAAGAAAACACATACCTCCCAAACCTGAGAGTACATGGATGACACTAGGACTCTACTACACAACACTAGTAGCTATCCAACCTTCAACGATTATTGATCTATGCGATTCTCTTCCTCAACAACACGATCCTTCCCACGTCTCTGACAACCACCTAAAAGATGTCGCGAACCATTAGGGTGAGACCCATGTCCCAACGAGAGATATAACTCTCTTCTAATGATTATTGAAACATATCAAGATATATCATTATTAAGTAGGATGATCAAATTCAACTAAATGAATAATTTAAACTGATTAAATAGGATAAGCAACTTAAGTTGCTTCAACAGATAAATATGGCATTTTACATGTTTAGAAGGAATATGAAAAACATGTATAACAATTAACTCCTGATACTACATTACATAACAATTGAGTAGTATAAGAAACAAGACAAGGGTAAACATCCAATGCAAATCACGTTCAACCCTAAGCAGATATACTACATGACTGTATTATGTATTTTAAGCCATGAGGAGATGAGGTACACCACCCATACTCCAACTGTCCACTACAAAGTAAAATATAGTGCCATACACATTCTAGGAGAGCTGAATTCCTATGATCTCATCCACCCTTGGTCAGTACAAGTGGTCCGTAGTGACATATAGAGTTCAACTACAAAACAACCCAGACTGCCTTGGTGTATAGGTCATGACACTAGTGAATAGGGTATACAAACCCAATCTTCTGAGGTACAACCACAACTTCTCCTATCACATTATATACATTGAGACACAACCACATCCATTCTCATACCAAGGCATGACCGCACCATCCTCAAAATCTTGGGATCAAGGTGACAAGGACACTCAGTCACTTGTACCTCGCATACTGAATAGTATGCGCCCTGAGTTTCTCTTAGGGGAATACTCATTTCATCATCCAACAAATGATGACATTGGAATGGATCTATGGAACATGGCACTATAGGGCTCCACTTGATTAGTTAAAGCCAATTGAGTGTATTTTAACTACATCAAACAAGTTACATACAAACCCTAAGAAGATTATACAAAGGTAAGGTTTATCACATTACCACATGGTAATGTTCCACTACCATACACAAGGCCATCACCATTATCACATTATCATGGGATACCCATTCCTTGTCACTTCACATAGAAGATATCACCTCAATTAGAGCAGAAATCCATTACCCAGGTCATAAGACCATTCACATTATTCCCTGCAAGAACATTGTTATCTCTCCATGCCTCATCAAGGCTCATAATCATCATACATGTGTCACATAAGAGATATCCTAATCAAACATTATCTATGATGCTTATTCAACAAAAAATTAGAGTTACAACATTAAGAGAGAGAAAACACTTTATCATCACACTAATTACTCAAGAAACTAGGCAACATCATTATGTACTTGTAATTATTTTTAGGGTTTAACAAGGGAAATCGAATTAAGGTTTCAAAATTACATAAATGTAAATCCCTAACTATTATCAACTCCAACATTCTTGGAAGCAATTAGGTCAACTATCATCAACACAAAGACAACAAGGCATGATAATCCATGTGGCCATAAACCTTCATTGGTCACATAAAACCCATGGATATCATGGATCAAAGAGAAAACCTAGGTCACACATCATCATTAGTCGAAGAGGTGTATCACCCAATGAGACCACCTAGGTCAACACATCACTACTGAAGAAAAGAAGGGTCATGTCTTCGATCAAAGAGTGCTAGGTTGAAGAAAAACTTGGCAATCAAAGAGAAACTCACCATTAATTGACTAAATAGAGTTCAAATTATCAATGACTAAATGAAATAAGTCTTGGCAACTGAAGGAAAACATCAACCTCTTCATCAACCGAAGAAGATGGTCACCCTAGTGACCATACCACATTAAAACTTGGTGACCACTAGTATTAACACCTAGGTGACCAAAACATGTAGGAAATCTTGGTGACCTCATGAAGAGAGAGAAAGACCATCCATCACATGATCAAACAAATTGTTCATCATCATGAAATTGAAACCATCAAGGAGTAAAGCTCATGAAGGAAAACCACCTAAGAGTTCTAAATCTGACCATCAACATGAGAGAAAACTGAACCATCAAGGTGTAGACATATACCTTTTAATGTGACAATGTGATGCCACATGATCGAGATAACTCAAAACAAAACACGTGATTAACCACATGAAGGAAAGAAACACCAAAACCCTAATTTTGATTATCATAAAGTCTAGGAAAAACCATCTCATGAGAGGGAAAACATCATTTAGCACATGCATACAAAGATCAGCACTCCCATCATCAATAAAATAAACATGCACCAGGTTAGGGTTTCATCAAGAAGGGTTTATGTATTCAAGATCACCATGAAACATAAACTCTAGCATAAGGCATCATCATTATTATACTTGGAACCATGTCTTAGAGATATATTAGTTGTATACAAAGTCAAGTGAAACAATAATCGAGGAGAAAGTTATATAACTCACTTGGATGTGAAGAAATAACTCTAACAACAAGGATGCTCCAATAAAAGAGAGGAAACCTAGCTTGATCACCTAAACACGACCAAGCTAGCACCACCTCATAGAGAGAAGCAAAACTGTAGGTTAAAGGAGTAAAATATGGAGAGAAAAACCCTAGGCCGAAAAGATAAGAAAGAGAGAAGATCTCCAACTCAACTTGAGCAATACCATGGAAAACCATGGATTCGGCCAAGAAGAGAGAAGTTCCTCAAGAATCACCACCATGGAGAACCATGTATTTGTCCAAGAGAAAGAAGAGGGGTAGGGTTTCAAGAAAAAAAGATGATGAGAGGTAGATCACTTACCGAGATCAAGGATCACCAAATGATCACCAAAGAAAGAGTTTCTCCAAACCCTAACTCACAAGTAAGATGGATCGACCACTTGCTCCAAGCCAAGAACCACCAAGGACTTAAGGGACAAGCTCCAAGAAGAAGAGACAAAGAATAAGGTGAAAAAGAGATCATTTGCATGCAAAGAGGGAGGTGTATATATCTAAGGGTTAGAGAGAGAGAGAAGGGAGGTTAGGTGTCATGCAAACATGTGCCACTTCTCCACCATATCTCATCCATGCAAGAAATAAGCTCATGCATGCATCAAAGGTGATAAAAACAAGAAAACTCAAAGACCTATATGGTCCAGGATAGCTCATTGGTCGAAGAAAAACTTGGTCCAAAGCTCAGTCTGTCGAACGAAAACAAAAGGCCATCGATCGCATAGAATGCACCCTAGGGTTTCATGGCTCTTTGACTGGTAAGACCACTAGGTTCACTTCAAAACTCATGGACCAAATAAACCAAGGTTTAAGAAACAATCTTGATGATTGTTGAAAACAAAGCCCATCGGTCAACACACAATGTAACGTCAACCCTCTACATAGGGTATCCAAGTAACCCTAGAACATCAACACACGATGCCACCTCATCAACCAAGTTACAACAAGGATAAAGGGTGCCACTCTCTCCCCAACAAGATGCCAAAACATGTGAGGCACAACAAGCATGTGATAAATTGCAAGATAAACCCAAAACATGGGTAAATTACAATTAGGTCCAAAACAATCACAAATAAACATAACTAGCTCAAACACCATCCAAACTGGACCAAACTTTGAAACACAAGCACACCACATGTTATGAAAGCACATCACATGATTATATTAAGGTTTTAAGCATCTAATTATGCTAGTCAAGCAAGATCAACAAGAAAGCTAGGTCAGGGGTCTTAAAACCATAAACCCCTAACAAGGATTTTTCCCGCAAAATCCTACGCAAATAAAGATGGGTACTTTCCACACATCTCACCCTCTAACTCCCACGTGGATTATTCCACACCACGGTGATGCCACAAAACCTTAACCAAAACTATATCCTTCTTCTTCAACTTCTTCACTCTCCTATCTAAGATCAACACATGACCCTCAACATACAAAATATCCTCCTCCAACTCAACCTCCACTAGATGCAACTTCAACTTCATATCATGGTGACACTTCCTCAGCATGGAGACATACAAGACATGATGTAACTTGTGCAAATCTGGTGGTAGGTCCAACTTGTAAGCTACCTTCCCAACACGAGCAACAAAAGGATAAGGTCCCATAAACCTGGGAGCCTACTTATCCTTCTTACCAAAACTAAGCACACCTTTTCAAGGAGAGGCCTTAAGATACACCTTGTCTCCCACTTGGAATGACAGTTATCAACATAAGACTTTTGTTTGTCTAGGGCTACCTTCAACTGATGTATTATCACTTTGATCTTCTCTATAGTCTACTGCACTAGCTCAGTTCCCAAAAGTTAATACTCACCTGTCTCATGCCAATAGAGTGGTGAGTGACAAAACTTCTTGTACAAGGCTTCATACATTGCCATATATTTACTCTGATGATAACTGTTGTTGTAGGAAAACTCTATCAAACTCAGATGCACATCCTAGCTTCCAAGAAACTACAAGACACAAGCTCTTAACAGATCCTCCAAGATCTGAATGGTCCTCTCATACTAATAATCTATCTATGGGTGAAACGTTGTAGTGCACCTCAACTGTGTCCCCATCAATGTATGTAGATGTTCCCAAAAATGATTAGTAAATTGAGGACCTCTACCAAACACTATGGTAGCTGGGACATCAAGCAAACACACCATGTCATCAACATACACATGTGCCAACTTCTCTATTGTATATGACATCTTTACAGTAAGGAAGTGAGATTACTTGGTCAACCTACCCACTATTACCCAAATGGAATCATGACCTTTGGTTGTACTAGGAAGACCAACCATAAAGTCCATAGTGATATGATCCAATTTCCACTGCGGTATAGGAAACAATTGCAACGTCCCTATAGGTTTCTGATGCTCGGCCTTGACCTACTGACACATATGCCATCTTGACACAAACTCAACTATGCCATGCTTCAATCCAGGCCACCAATACAAGTCCTTCAAGTTTTGGTCCATCTGTACTTCTTGGATGCATAACGTACATTGAGGAATGATTCTCCTCAAGAAACTTCCTTAAACCATCAACATTTGGCACCACTGTCCTACTGTGGAAACACACTATACCATCCTCTGACTCATGGAAACCATCACACTTCTCACTGCCCAATTCATATATGATCTATTGTATCTCAGTATCATTCTGTTGTGCATCTCTAATCTACTGCATTAAGGTAGGCTTCACCTACAACTGTTCTAGGAAGCATGCCGACAAGGAGACTTCCATATGGACATTCATCTGGCGCAACAACACTAATATGTCTCTCTTATGGCGCACTAAAGAACACAACTATGCCTTATCAGCAGATGATGACGAAGAAGACTTCCTTCTCAACACATCAACCACCATGTTTGCCTTCCCTGGATGGTAGTCTATTATGCAATCGTAGTCCTTGATCAACTCTATCCATCCCCTCTACCACATGTTCAATTCCTACTTCAAGAATATATACTGAAGATTCTTGTGGTCAGTGAAGATCTGACACTTCTCTCCATAAAGGTAATATCTTCAAATATTCAAAGCAAGGACCACAACTACAAGCTCCAGAACATGCGTCGAGTAGTTCACCTTGTGTTTCTTAAGATATCATAAAGAACAAGAAATCACATTCTTATCCTGCAACAACACACATCCTAAGCCATTTTGATGCATCACAGAAGATGATATAACCTTTTCCTTGCTCTAGATAACTAACTCTGGTGGACTAGTCAACTTTTCCTTTAAAAGCTGAAAAGAATGCTAACACTTGTCATCCCAGAAAAAAGGTACACCTTTCCTAGTCAGTTTGGTTAGGGGCAACACCACAACACTAATGTTTTTGATAAACCTCATGTAGTATCCTACCAAGCCTATGAAACTGCAAACCTCCATCAATGACTTAGGCTGCTCCCAGTCTAGTATATACTCCACCTTCTTCGGGCCCACTCAAATGCCTCTAGAAGATATCACATGTATAGGAAAAGACACCTCCTTTCGCCAGAACTCACACTTGTTGAACTTGGCATACAACTTATGCTACCTCAACAACATCAAAGCTTGTCGTAGATGTTGCTCATGCTACTGAATGTCTCTAGAGTATATTAGACTATCATTGATTAACATAACCATGAGTTGATCAGGATATGCCATGAACACCTATTCATCATATCCCTAAATGTTGACGGTGCATTGGTCAATGCAAATGGCATAACCATAAACTCATAGTGACCATACCTAGTCCTAAAAGATGACCAGGGTATGCCATCTGCCTTAATCCTCAACTGATGGTATCTTGACCTCATATCTATCTTTGAGAAACTAAAATGCCTCTTAACTAATCAAATAGATCATCTATCCTTGGAAACATGTACTTATTCTTGATCATCACCTTGTTCGACTACCGATAATCTATGGACAACCTCATAGATCCATCTTTCTTCTTCACAAACAACATGTGACCACCCAAGGGGATGTGTTCAACCTGATTAAGCCCTTATCTAACAGATCCTACAATTGCTTCTTCAACTCCTGCATCTCTGTGGGTTCCATCCTGTAGGGTGACTGCACTATCAACTACGTACCAGGAACACCATTGATCTTAAAGTCAATCTCCCTCAGAGGGGGAACACTGAGAAACTATTCAAGAAAGACACCCTTGAACTCTCGAACAACATACAACTCCTGGGTACTAGGACTCCTCACCTTGGTATATACCACATGTGCCAAGAAAGCCTCACACCCTTGCCTCATCAATCTCTCCGCTATCATGGTTGACACCAAGCACGTCAGAAGAATCTTCCTGTCTCCTTGGAAGACCCACAAAACATCACCGTCATTGAACATTTCCACCTTGAAACTATAGTCCAAGACCACCTGATACTTCTGCAAGGTATCCATCCCAAGGATCACGTCAAATCCATGCATGTCAAGTGGCATAAGGCCCACTTGAATGCTGCATCCTAAGAAAGAAAGAAGACATGATGGATATACCTCCCACAATTTGGAGGAACCAACAAGATGGGTTTCTAACTAAAGACTATTAGATCTATGACTAACAGGAAAAGAACAACTACATATCACCTCTCCGGTGATAAAAGAGTGTGTCACACCCAGGTCAACCAAAATAGATACAAAAGAAGACACACACAACTTAGAATGAGAAATCTCCATCTGTCATATGACGACCCATGGATTGACCACTCCCTCTAGTTGACTCATAGAGTAGAATCGAGCTGTCTCCTATTGTCGCCCCCATCTTCTGCTAGCTTGCCCAAATGATTCAGCTTGTAATGCCTAACTGTGTCCTCTGCCACCACTACTACTGAACTGATGTCATTGGGAACCCTGCTAACTCTGCCTTGGCTATTGTGTCACTTCTTCATCCTTCACAGGGAAAGAACACATGATATATCCCACTTTTCCACACTTGTGAAACATCCTCAAGTCATACTATGTCCTGGACGACCCTATCGTAGATACTGACACTGTGTTGTGTGCTCTAGAAGGTGGGAAAATACGACCTCTGCCCTTGCCCAAGGACTACTGAGATGGTGCTACTGACCTCTACTCCGACTGTTGTGACAAAAATCTAAGCTGCTTGAAGCCTCCAAAAGACTATCCCTAAAACAGAGCCAACCTCTTCTTAGCATTGGCTTCACATTTCTCTATTGCCGACAACTCTATCTACCTTACAAACTCTATGAAGGTAGCAAACCTCTCTCTATTCTCCAAAGCAGAAATTGTCATTGTCAAATCTCTACTGAAAACCTTTTCAAACCATCAGATTCTCTCCTTATTTGTCACCTCCATGTGAGGACAGAACCTCAACAACTCCATTAACTTCACCTCATATCCGTTGATTGTCATCGATCCCTATCAAATCTTCTTGAACTGTAAGATCTCATCAAGATACATCTCTGGGAAGTATCAACTCACAAACTATCGTCAAAACTCTTGCCAAATGATCACTACCGAGTCACTTTTCCACCTCAATGGCCCACCAGTGGCCAAAACTGCCCTTCAGCAGGTACACCACATGTTTCACCTTGTCCTCTTCTAGGATGTTCAGGATCTTAAAAGCCTTCTCCAGCTTCATCAGCCACATATCTACAAATATCGGGTCTATCATACCCACATTCTTGATGACTCCTACACGTCATAGCCTCTCAAAAGTTTTCCCAGAACCCTAGGATTTTGCATTGGGATCAACAACCCTTGCTTGAGATACGGGCGCTCTATCTTCCATATGTGAAATTGTGGTGATCAACTATTCAAAAATGGACTAAAAAGTGGGATTGGACATAGTTTTTGGCTGAGGCATGTGAGGCACTCCATCTACTCTGGCCTGCCTCCTAGAACTGCCTCCTGGTGCAACAAAACTATTCTCAACACATTCTTCATGATCTCCAGACATATCTACATAAGCATAAGCTATAATCAGGTATGTTGGAGGACGCAAGTAGACACAAACCTAGTCCTATGTTCTTGTAGACTCAGCGAACCTAGAGCTCTAGCATTAACCTTTTCATGTAACACCCCATGCCACACAAATGAGATAACTCAAAACAAAATGTGTGATTAACCACATGAAGGAAAGCAACACCAAAACCCTATTTTGATCATCATCAAGTCAAGGCAAAACCATGTCATGAGAGAGAAACCATCATTTAGCACATGCATACAAAGATCAACACTCCCATCATCAACAAAATAAATGTGCACTAGGTTAGGGTTTCTTCAAAGAAGGATTTATCTATTTAATATCACCATGGAACATAAACTCTGGCGTAAGGCATTATTATTATTCTACTTGGAACCATGTCTTAGAGATAGATTAGTTGCATGAAAAGTTAAGTGCAACAATAATCGAGGAGAAAGTTATATAACTCTTCTTGTATGTAAAGAAATAACTCCAACAACAAGGATGCTCCAAGAGAAGAGAGGAAACCTAGCTTGATTTCCACCTCACACACAAGCTAGAACCACCTTAAAGAGAGAAGAAAAACCATAGGTTAAAGGAGTACAAGATGGAAAACAAAATCGTAGGCCAAAAAGACAAGAAAGAGAGAAGATCTCCAACTCAAGTTGAGCACTACCATGGAGAACCATGGATTTGTCCAAGAAGAGAGAAGTTCCTCAAGAAGCACCACCATGGAGAACCATGGATTCAACCAAGATAAAGAATAGGGGTAAGGTTGTAAGAAAACAAAGATGATGATAGACATACCACTTACCAAGATCAAGGATCACCAAACGATCACCAAAGAAAGGGTTGCTCCAAACCCTAACTCTTGAGAAATATGGATTATCCACTTGCTCCAAGATCAAGAACCACCAAGGACATAAGAGATGATCTCCAAGAAGAAGAGAGAAAGAAGAGGGCACAAAAGAGATCATTTGCATGCAAAGAGGGAGGTATATATATCTAAGGGTTAGAGAAATAGAAGGGAGGTTAGGTGTCATGCAAACATGTGCCACTTGTCCACCATATCTATAACATGCAAGCACTAAGATCATGCACACATCAATGGTGATAAAAAGGAAACTCAATGACCTATCTGGTCCAGGAAAGGTCATCAGTTGAAGAAATGCTTGGTCTAAAGCTCAATCGGTCGAAGGGAAACAAAAGGCCATACCTTAGGGTTCTTTGGCTCTTCGAATGCCAAGACCACTAGGTGCACTTCAAACCTAATCCGTAGAAGAAATAATCATGATGATTTCTAAAAACAAATCCCATCGGTCAACACACCAGGCAAGGTCAACCATCTACATAGGGTATCCAAGCAACCCTAGAACATCAACATATGATGCCACCTCATCAACCAAGGAACAACAAGGCTAAAGGTTGCCACTCTATCCCCAACAAGATGATAAAACACGTGAGGCACAACAAGCATGTGAGTTCTAGATAAATACTAAACATGAGTAAATTGCAATTAGGTCCAAAATAAGCACAAATAAACATATCTAGCTCAAACGACTTCCAAATTGGACCGAATTTGAAACACAAGCATGTCACATGTTACCAAAGTACACCACATGATTAGATTAAGGTTTTAAGCATCAAATTATGCTTGGAAAGGAAAATCAATAAGAAAGCTAGGTCAGGGGTCTTATAATGTTTTTTTCCATTAAGATGTTTCATGGAGTTGGGCTTTTGCTGAGATGATTTTGATATGTTAGAATTTTCTTAACTCATAAATTCAATGCAAAGAGGTTTGTATTAGAAGGCATCAAAGTAGAAGTACGTTCCATACAAAACTCTCTCTTAACTTTATAGATAAATCTCTTGAAAAGAAAAAAGTATACATTTTTATAATTAAGATGGGAGAGAAAATATAATTCCTATAGATTATAGTGAACATTAACTGCATAACATATGTTGAGAACTTGAGATATGTTCCCTGTATTAGATGCATGTCATTAAATTATATATCTAGAAACATAATGTTGTTCATTATTGGGAATTTCTACACACATGATACATTGTTATTTGGTAAACACATAATTCAAATTAATATTTCTACTATTTTAATGCAACAACTGTGTATATATGTTGACATGTGTCGATTCATGTACATGCTTGTAGTCCGATACATATGTAATTGGCAAAAAGTTTATCCCCCTTTCGAGTGCTAATATATATAAATGATAATAGTTTGTATGTTCTCCACATAAATATGCATTTATTGCAATTTCAGATTTAATTATTAGAGAGGTTAAGGATACACACACCGCAAATATAAATGAGAGAGAGACTTAGAGAGAGAAACATATGAAAGGGTTTGGTTACTACATATCGTATATAAAAACTTTTGATAGTATTTTAGGCAGTTCTTATTTTCTTAGAGAGAGAAATAAGTACTAAATATACAAACAATATTTATGTATGCACAGTTACTTACCAAATATTATGTACATACATTATGGTATTGGTATGGGGACTATTATGTGTAATACGTGATAGTAAGAACTATATGTGTTGTGGTCGGTATTTTTAGAACTATTATAAGTAATATGTGTGTTGTGTGCAATTCCTAGTATGTTGATATTGTTTCTTTAATATAGACATCGTTGTTGGAGTATAAGATACTTAAACACCAACAAGGTTGTAGGACTTAGGTAGTAAACGCATGGGCTCCCCAATGAAGGGATCTAGGTTTGAAACCCAGGTTGTTCTCCTTAGAAATAAGTTATCCCAACATGTAGGTTGGCCAACTGTGTGATATAAATCCCCCCTCTAATGTGTGGGTAGTCAGGGGGTGGGTGGGGGTTTACATTGCTGAGGTGGGGTCAAAAAAGTGTCTCTTCCTTGGGGGTGGTTCCCACATGTAAAAATAAGTTCTTTTAACAATTATTTTAATAATATTGCACAATAATAAATACTTTTCATGGTAGGTATTACTGACACAATAAAATTTGTTATTCATTTGGTGGGTGTTGTCATAACCATTACAATAAAAGTATATATTCAAAATGTTGTTTTGGAAATTAGGAGATTGTTTATTTTTATGGGTACTTCTATGCATATTCACACCTGATTAAATTGACTTGTTTCTTGTCTTTTCATCCTTAGGGAAGTACCTTCTTAAAGTTCTCTCCTCAAAAAGTGTAAATGTGTGATTTTAATGCCCCTCTAGCGTGCGGGTCTTCGAGGGATGGGTTACACTACCGGGGTGAGGTCACCTAAGTGACTCTTCTTCGGGTGGTTCCCAAGTATAAAAAAAGACACTTTCACAACTATTTACTAATAATGCACAATAATAAGTACTTTTTATAAGGAGTGGGACTCGAGAAGGGAGCCACTCACTTACACAATATGAAATAATAGAAAACCATCCAATGGCAAACATCACAAGTAATTTTTCACAAAGGATAATAACTACAATTCAAGTATTTGTATATCAAATACCAAAAGTTTTGCATGGAAGATGAAATCTAACTATTACAATATTCATGTATAAGATTGTTCTTCACCACACAAGGTGTACATAAAAGAGTACTAATATATTGCATAGGGTCAACAGAGGGTAAACAACCACTTCAATCTACCTCTCAAGAAAGATCATCTAACTCTTAGATAGTCCTAGTCAACTGTGGTCCACACCTACTTACTCTCTACCTAGGGGTTAGAAGCATGCCCCACAAGAGAAAACAAAGTGGATGTTTTCATCATAAGAATGCATATATGTGAATATAAATAGTAATTGAGAAATTATATGGGAAAAAGGACATCAAATATAAATAAGGCTTCCTAGAGAAAGAGGGAAAGAAACCATCCAAGTGGATATCAAAACAAAATATTTCAATAAGATATAAATAAAATATATGCACTTTCCATAAAATTAAAATAAAGTATGTCTCATGATAATACACAAAGAAATTAGGGAATATGACCCATCAACATAAATGAAATAATCAACATGCAGCTAAGATAAGCATAATACTATTTAACTATAATAAAGAAATGGCAATTACAACACATAACCCTAACCTGATAGAGAATAACACATAAGCATACTGCCAAATATATATAAAAGTGGGCAAAAAACCTAGGAATGGGGCTCATGATACACGTCGTTTGACACACCAATTCACTAGGGGTATTAATCCTCGAGTTTTACCTCTTATTAAAGGAAAAATAAGTAATTAAGTTTAATTGATTCATATAGAGAGGGTTGATCCCACATGACAACGTGATTAAGATTGTAATTTGAACCAGATCATTTTGAACGATTATTGGAACACGAAAGTAAAGATCTGTAGGTTGATGGTTTATTATACTAGAACAAGTAAATATTACACTAAAAGCAAGAAAATAAATGTTACACTAAGAATAGATAAAGAAAAGAGTTATGCTAAGAATAAGAAAAAAGAGTTATGCTAAGAACAATGAAGAAGAAATTATCTATGGGATGAATTAAATTTCAAGTAAAGGAAAGAGAAATTGAGTAACAAGAGGTTGAGAAATGAGAAATAATCAACAATAAAAGATATTAGGGATATGGGTTTTACCACCATTGCTTGTGTGAAACTAGATTAATGAAATCTATCAGAGAAAACAAGTTAGATAAAAGTACTGAAAACATCCTCAAATTCATTACAAAAGTCAAACTCCCTATAAACCCATTGGTCTTGGAATCTATAGATCCTTGCCCAAACATCCCAACAAAAGACCCTTCCGAGGTCTCAACTGGGTCTTTGTGCATTTGTTTGGTTGTTGTGAGCCTTGGGTCTGAGGTCTCATTACCCAAAACTAACACTCGACAAAAATAAGATATCAATCCATTTAAGTCGGAAAAAATCCAAAAAAAGACCATCTAACCAGTATTATCATAAATAAATCAATCTCCATCTAACAAGTATTATCATAAATAAATCAATCTCATCTACACTATGGCTATGGGGCTACTCCCCACACTCAGTATAGAAAAATACTCACAATCCATGGAAGTTAAAGAAAGAACAATGGAAGGAAGAGAGGAAGGCATAGACCAGAAGAGAAAGAATCCAAGGGTTCTTGTCTAGTGACAATGAAATGGTTGTCCCCCTGAATTCCTTACTCTCAACAAGAAGTCCAAGAAACAATGGAAAGAGAATTAGTAATATTTATAACAAGAGTACAAAATGCAAGAATGAAATAACAAGTGTTGAAATCTAAAGTGCAAGTATAAAAACTTGGACCCCCTTCCTTGTGAATTCCTTCCTCCTTTTATCAGGGAAGGAGGGGTGGAAGATCTGAAGAGGGGGAGAGAAGAGGAATGACTTGGCTGCTGAAGAATTCAATTCACGCACCATAAACCAACCCGTTCACATCTTGAACCGACCAACTTAGGTATGAAGGGGAGCGGGCCCAGGGCAGCAGGTCAAAACCCTAGAATTAGAGTGGTGGTGCCTTTTAACAAAGTCTTACCTCAAAGCAATATGAAACAGTCAGTTGAATCTTGGAACGCTCGATTTGCATCCGGTTATGCGTGGACCAGGGAAGTGGGGCAAAAACCCTAAGGCAAGGTGGTGGTGCATTGCCGCATGAGACTTGGTGGTGAAGAAATCGAAGTCATCCGGTTGGATCTTAGAATGACCAGTTGGGAACTTTTGATGATCGATTGGTGACATGAGACACCCATTTAGGCCGTGGAGTTGAGCTGTGAAATGACAGTCTGGGCTATGAAGTCCAACTTTTTGAATGAATGAAATGACCAGTTCACAACATGAACCAATTGATTCAAGTGCTACGAAGGTTGAAACATTTAGTGAAGGTGAAATCTGCAAAATATAACTAAAAAAGACAAAAAATTGCATTATTGGTCAAGAAGTGAACAAATTGCAATTATTTCTAGAAAATTAGCAAAGGGGAAATAAATTCCTATGAAAAGACTATGAAAAAATGCATTAAAAAAGATGAATGTACATTCATCAAAATACCCCCAAACTTGATTTTTTCTTATCTCAAGCAAATAGAATCACAAATAATTCCAATTTCTACTAAAACATGTCTATCCTCATCATCATAACATTACTATATTCATGACCACCTTTCTTGGCCAAGCAACCCAATCTACTAGAGCTACAAAACACAAAATTCCATATTCCCTATTAAAACATATTTCATGACTTGTTTCTATATATAAAGAAGATATCCTTCTGAATGGGGCAAGAGAAATTTACACTATTTTCTTTTGATCTCTTAATTTATCAATTGAAGAAATAATTTGAAAATAAAACATCATCAATCTTTAATCAGAAAAGTGCTCTCCAAACCAAGCGGGAGAGTCTCCCATCACTAGGCTCACAAACCAACCTGGACTTTGATTCTTATTATTCCTACCCCCCCCCCAACCATAAGGATTTTAGGGGGATGTTTGCAACATGGGAGCAGATTACCCAAGAAATCCTTGGGAAAAAAAGATATCTCGATAACAAAAACTATAGGAGTCTATGTTGGATGAAAGAGTCAATGAATCTTGAGGACAAGATGGGCAATTGCGACCTCTGATGATTTTCAAATTCACGTCACCTACTTGTGGGAAGCATAACACAAATAGAATGGCTGATCATGGATTGTATTTAGTTTGATCACAAAGTAGTTTCTTTTCCCGGATGAAGAGAAAATCTCCTGGGATGTCAAGAATGACTTTTCTTTTGATTAATTAAAGGGCATGAAGGTCTTTTACTAATTCGATCTTCAATTTGTGATGGATCTATTTCCATTGTGGTTTATGCTTAAGGTGGTGACCCACCAGTTTGGACGACAGTATGTGTGTTCTATTGGGGATCCTGCTTAATCACATCTTTAATGTCCCTTTACAAGAAAGTGAGGTCTCAACGTTCAACCACACGAAACCTCTCTGCTTTGTCTTGGCCTCCCTTTACTCTACCCCACCATAAAAAATGTGGTGGTGTACTGAGCAGGTCGATTCAGGTCGATATTTCGACAACTATGTGATTCTCAGAGATGACATTGGGATTGCAGATGAGATCAATTTCCTTTCCTCTCCCTTCGCTCGAGATTCTTCTTCCTTGCCCCTATCCCATTGAACATGTCACTATTCTTATCAGTTTCAAAGTTAATACCTTTGGGAAATCCTATTTCGGTAAGACTTGCTATGAATCATAGTCTAGATTCAAGTTTGTTCAATGATTATTATGGTAAATTAGTGTATTAAGATGTTAATATGAGTTGGCAATTAGAGTTGAGCATCTTTCTATTATCAAAACCAATGTTTAGACCTACCCCCGGGGGAATTTCACTGACTAGTTACCTGCTCCTCTTGGTTTTGAGAATATCAGACAGATCTGAACTTCTCCCAAAATCGTTTTCAGTGCAAAATGCAATTCCATGAGTAATTAAAAGGATAAAAATTTATGAGTCCTCTCTATCATACCAATCATAAGAATAGAAGTACGAGGCCAGAGACCCTCACCTCAATCTTTGTCTAAGTGTGCATCAAATATATCACTTTGTGTGTAGCCTGTGACCTTTAAATCTTGCTCAATGATCCTTCCCTTCATATTTTTTGGAAACTAATTCCCCTACACCAGGAGGAGAATTCCACAAGCCGGGGAAAGAGTCAAAGTTGAGAGGTACAAAGTGACTCGACCAATAGGGAGAGGACATGTGAAAAAGATCATCAATTCCTAATGAAATGGATGTAGCAATGGCTTGCTGGAAACCCAAAGTCTTTACTTGATCCAAGATGTGTGATGTATATGCCATTCCAAACTATCCCCCTGTGGGGGATTTTTTTAATGGCATTCGATCACTCTTTATCTGTTGGGAGCGCTAAACTTTAGTGGTCTCTGTCCTTCTTACAAATCAAAGTCTCAATCTACTTCATTCAAAATGCCACCCTTTTTTTATCTTTGAATTTCTCTTGTTGAGTTGGTATGCCAGGTTCGGGAGGCGGTTTGCGAGAATCTCATCATTGGCAAAAGTTTGCAAAGAAGAGAGAAATTGATCCCTGCCTCTGGCTGGTCCTGCACCTTAATACCTTTTGAAAAGGGTTCAAACAAAAAAGAGTATGCCTCGAAATGTACAAAGTGAGTCGAGCGAAGCGAGAGGTGTGATAGCCACTCGAATAAAAAGCAAGGTTTTGAACGAAGTGAAAAATGGGATTTTGGAAAGCAATTATATAATAATGTAGAGTTTCTACTTTATATGATGATGTTTAACTACTCGATATTGTTTGGTTTGATTTGGAACCTTGTGTTGTGACTCATTCTAAAGGTTTTAATTCCTCTCCTTTTAGTCGAGTCATTTCCAATTCCTCTCCCTAAAGGTCGAGCTACTTAGTTCCTCTTGCTATCACTTGAGTCATTTCGAAGCCTCTGCCTAAAGGTCGAGCCACTTAGTTCCTCTCGCTATTACTTGAGTCATTTGAATTTGTAAGAAACAACCTTCATCTTACTTTACTTTGACACTCCCACTTTTATTGTAACTATTGCACAAGAAAAAGATGAATGAGGTAAGGAAGAAGATGATCCCACCTCCATTCAACTTAGAATCTTTTTATTCATGGACTGCATTTACATTGATCACATTTTTAGTGTGCTCTTTTGGCATCTTTTGATGGTACACCTCTATTAGATTTATGTGGGGTGTGGAAGAATGAGATGGGGGAAGGCATGCCATCCTGGACTTGGGATTTGGCATGATGCGATTTTGATTTTTTTGTGAGATGAAGATGATGGAGGGAAGTTGTTCCTGTACTTTCAAAACTTCCATTTTTTGGGGAGTGTCATTGCATCAGTTCAACTTTTTCTATCACAACATCTTAAAAGAGATATAATAAGCTAATATATAGATTTAAAATAGAAAAATTTGTGTTCGGTTCTGTTCAATGCAATAACACTTGCCAAAATTTCCAAGGAGTAATGCAATATTTGGGGTCCTAGGTGACATGGTGTCTTCTAATTGTGACAATTTTGCAAGGAAGATTTACAAAATTCAAGGGGTACAATTATATAGAATCTATTCATAATGGCCGACTAGATAAAGGGAAAGTTTTAAAATTTTAAAAGAAAACTACTTTTAACAAAGCAAACTACATGAAGAATAAAATGCTAAAAGGGAAGATAGGGGGTGGAATTGTTACATACCACCCACCTCCACCCCAGACTTAAAATTTTACTTGTCCCATGAAAATCCCAAACTCGAGATGGACGGAAGAAGATCACTGTGGTAATCACTTATTTTCTCTGTTGATTTGAGTGTACCACCACAACTGTTCCATGGCACCACGACTGTGCTGAGTACTGTGATAGTTCACTTCAACTTGAATCTCATCAAAACATCAATTCTTTGGTCCAAAATGATTTTTCATGATTTTTTTGTCTAAATTTCTTCAATTCTTCGACAATCTCAATCACAGTATCACCACTAGGCTACCTTTGATTTACTTTATCAACTTTTCTTTGACTTTTGGGATGCTCAAGAGATTTCCCACTCCTTAGAACTGTCACAACACTTCCTTACTCATGGTGGAGAGGGGGATCTAGTTGTGGATGTGAAGGAGGTGGAGGTGGCACTTGGTATTAAAATTGGGGTGGAGGAGAAAATTGAGGTTGGAAGGTGAATTGTTGAGAAAGTAGTGGTGATGGAGGGGGAGGAGGAATGTAAGGTTTTGGATGGCCTTGAAAGTAGTATATGGTATACACTTGCATGGGAGGTGTACTATAGAAAACTTGTGAAGAAGGCATTGGTCCACTTGTTTCCTTGAAACTTAAGAGGGTCTTGAAGACAATTTTTCTTCTTAGAGAGCAAGTATGGAAGATAGTTGTTCTATCCTCTCATCAAGCCTTGTGACATTCTCATACACATCATCAAAGGTTTTCAACATAGAGAGAACCTCTTCTTCAAACCTGAGATGGACAGATGAAGATCACTGTGGTGGTGGATAATGAGGTGGTGGATGAACAGAAGAGGATGTGTCAAAGTCAATGCCTGAGCCGTTGAAGTAGATGGCTGAGGCAGTGATGGTAGTGGTGCTACTATAGAGGATACGAACTACCGGGCTACTATCCCACCTCTGTTCTAGGTAATCTAGAGGATTCCTCCATCATGGGATCCTCCGACGCTACCATATGGGGTGATCCTCCATGTGAACCGAGGACTGCCAGTAGCGGAAGAGAAGCTTGATATGACACTAGGACTGAAAAAGAGCTATTATTGGGTTGATGGCGGGAGGAGATCACATCCTTGGTATTAGACACCATTTTCCTGGTGAGTTTCTTCATTGTGGATGGAGTTTTGTGGAGAAACTTGGGGTTTTAGGGATTTTCATAGTTCTACGTATGTGGGGCTGAATGAAGAGAAAGTGGAGAAATTGGTGGGTGAAATTGGGTGAAAATGATGGATGGGGGTAGGGAAAAAGGTAGGGGGATGATTTGGATGGATTAGGGGTGATTTAAAGATGAATCGGGGGTGGAATGGAGCTGGCACAGTGCTGCATGACTGCTTTCGCACGCGGAAGGGACGTTTTGTCACGCAAGGGTGAATGAGTAAGTGAAATGAATAAAATTGGATTGCTAAGTTAAGTACTGGACTGGGATGCAACACGGCCGTGGTGGGTTTCTTGTTCCATGGCTGTGGTGGCTCGCCTGCAGCACGGTCGTGGCAATCCACACGGCCATTCTGACTAAATAGCTGCACGACTGTGCTGTCTTGCATGACCGTGCTGAGTCTGTTCTTCAATTCTTCCATTTCTTGATTTCTTTGTTGATTTGAGTGTACCACCACAACCATTCCATAGAACCACAGCTTGTGGTGAGTACTATGACAGTTCATTTCAACTTGAATCTCATCAAAACATCAATGCTTTGGTACAAAATGATTTTTCATGATTTTTTTGTCTAAATTTCTTCAATTCTTCGACAATCTCAATCACAGTATCACCATTTGGCTGCCTTTAATTTACTTTATCAACTTTTCTTTGAATTTCGGGCTGCTCAAGAAATTTCCCACTCCTTAGAACTATCACAACACTTCCTTGCTCATGGTGGAGAGGGAGATCTAGTTGTGGCTGTGGAGGAGGAGGTGGTGGCACTTGGTATTGAAATTGGGGTGGAGGGGAAAATTGAGGTTGGAAGGTGAATTGTTGAGAAAGTTGTGGTGATGGAGGGGGAGGAGGAATGTAAGGCTTTGGATGGCCTTGAAAGTGGTATATGGGCTGAACTTGCATGGGAGGCGGACTATAGAAAACTCGAGAAGAAGGTATTGGTCCACTTGCTTCCTTGAAACTTAAGAAGGATCTTGAAGAAAATTTTTCTTCTTGGAGAGAAAGTATGGAAGATAGATTCTCTATCCTCTCATCAAGCCTTGTGACATTATTTTGCACATCATCAAAGCCTTTCAACATAGAGAGAACCTCTTCCTCAAAACTTGAGCTATATCTTGGACTTTGGGGTTCCGTGTAGCTATAGGAGTGAGGCGTCTTCTTTTCTTCACCATAAAACTCAATAGAATTAACTGAGTGGCAAGGAACCTTTGTCACTTGGTTCTTCATGAATCTCACCATGTCACCAAGAATCTTCATCACTTGCGGGCTTGAGTCATTATGAGTCAGAGATGTCACACCAACGACATGGCCACCATAATTGATCATGCTAGAAGCTCGAAATTTGGAACCTTGTGCCAAATTCTCATACAATGGCCATATCTCCTCAGATGGACTAGCCATGAAAACTCCTCCACGAGAAGAATCTACTCTAGCTTGATCCTTTAGATATAGATTGGAGTAGAATGATTGAACTAGGTTCCACAAAGGGATCTCATGGTGCGGGCACTCTCTCAATATCTTCTTAAATCTCTCCCAAGCATCGTGAAGCTGTTCATGGCCCATTTGACTGAAAGCTCACTATGGTACGCCGCATTTATGTCAACCTTTCTATAGAGTAGATTTGCCTTAATAAAGCATTCTTCATCTCTTTCCAACTCATAATGTCTCTTCTTGAATCATACCAATCTTTGGCTTTGTCTTTGAGGGAGAAAGTGAACAATGTCAACTAGATTGTTTCATCACTAGCCGTCGGTGTCCTGAAGGTGGAGCGTACTTCAAGAAATGAGTCCAAGTGCTTGTAGGGGTTGTCACTCTCCAAGCCATAGAAGGTGGGTAGGATCCTAAGAAGATGTGTAGGGATGAAGAATTTCTCCCCTGACATTTGATCAACTCTACTAGCAATTGGTAATTTTTAGTTGCTAGGGATGAAGTAATCTTGAAGTGGCTTGTGAGGTGCATTTTGGCCTTCCATCTTGTCTTCCTCGAGTGTCTTGTCACATGCACAAGGCACAAAAAAAGAAAGCAAGTTAGTAAACCAATATGCACAAAGAATGCCAAGGATAAATAATAAATATGGAAATGATGAGGGTAGTAGGAAAAGATCAAAGCAAAACTAACAAGCTAAGCCGAATGCCTTTACTCCCTGGCAACGACGCCAAAAATCTTGGTGTGTTTTTCAAACGCAACAAAACAAATTGGCAAAAGATGGTTCCAAAGGGGAGAGTCAACACCAAACTACTAGGTAGATACGACGCTTTCTATCCCCAACAACGATGCTAGAAAGCTTGGTGCGTTTCTGCTAATGGTGTTACACACTACTCAATTAGGATTTGAATAGATGAAACTCCACAAGAAAACAATACATAGGTGGATTAACTTTCAAAATTTATGATGATCTATACCTACACACCTACTTCCACTAAAAACACTACACTCACAAGAAGACGGGTTTGTTTCATAGTATAGGATGGTGGCAAGTATAGGGTCGATCCACAGGGTGAAAAGGGGGCACTACAACTAGGTTAGTTTTTGGGCTAGTTTCCTACTGCAGAGTCTAGGGTTGAAGGGTTTGAAGGTTGTTTTGATTGATTACACTAAGTTGGGCAAGAAAAAAATTAAAAGAAAGAAAATAAGATTCAAACCTAAGTTAACCCTAGATAATTAATTCTATTGAACAAGAAAAGACAAGGCAAGGAAAGGAAAAGAGAAGCTACGCTAAGGCAAGAAAGAAGAAGATCTACACTACACTAAGCTAGAAAATAGGGCAAAAGAGAAATTAAAGACCTAAGCTAGCAAGAACAAAGCAAGAACACGGAATGAAGTTAACCAAGCAAGTAAAGAGCTAACTAAGCTAACACTAGCTAAGCAAGAAGGCAATTAGGGTTTTAATGAAATAAAGGGATGTGTGGGCTGTTTAGGGGATGCACTTATCAATTAGGTTGGGGTGACATGTGAACATTTTGATTTCATTTAGATTACCTAACCAAACAACAAGCTAGTGTCTAATGAATTATCCTAAACTACTAATTGGCCATGGATATGCTAGGTTGTGTATAGGGGAACTCATCCATACCACCCCCTACTACCCTTGTGAGGCTCAATTAGATTAGGGTTTAGATGCAATTCAATTAGAGTCTAAACAAGACTAGGTTTCTAGGTTAGATGATCTTAGGATGATTTGGGGCTGAGGATAGTAATGGGGGTGGAAGTGGGGTTTTAGGCCTCACATCACCCACATTCTAGCCTTGAGAAAGCTCTAAGATAATCACACTAAATTCATCTAAACTAGCTACTTATATCTCTCAATTAGGGTTAGGAGAATTGATTAGCATGCAGGAAGATGGGTGGCTAGCTAGGGATCTATGAATTGGACCTAGGAGCAAATCCCAAAATTCAAACATATAAGAAATTTCCCTAAATCCTAGGTGATTTCAAGCACAAACAAATAATAAATTCATGAAGAGTGAGATAGAAATAGATCATAATCATTAGCAAACAAAATTACAATGTTTACATGTCATTTCTCCCAAACATGGTATCAAAGTAACATCTTTGGCCTCAAATATCCCACCCATGGGGCCTAGCTACTCATGGAAATGGAAAATACAAAAGGAAAGGAGAAATAGGTATAAGAAGCCATGGAGCTCAGTCTAGATGGATTAATCCTCCTCTTCAGCTGCTGTAAGATGTCCTTCTCTTTCCTCCAAGGTGCAAGAGCATGGAATGAGGGTGGAATAGGGTCAAAACATTAGGAAACTAGGATTTTGGTGGTGGAAATGATGAAATGGAGTGGAGTGAAGGTGTAAATGGAGTAGAATGGCTAAGGGGAAAAAATGGAGTGGTAGGAGTGAGCTAGGGGTGATCTAGGGTCAAATTCTGCCACCACCTAGGTATATATGGGTGTGGGGGGGAGCAATAGGTTAAGTAGGGGTTAAGTGGGAAATGTAGTGGGAAAGTATCCATGTTTTTGTGAGTAGCACGGATGTGGTGGTCACCAAGGTTGTAGTGGAGTGGGGTGAGAACGGTCGTGGTGGTGTGGAATGACCGTGGTGAGAAATGGGGAAAAATCATAGTAACTTGGTCAATTTTGTACATGAAGTAGCACGACCATCGTGGTCACCACTACCGTGGTGGAGCAAGGGTAGCACTGCCGTGGTGGTCACCACGGATGTGGTGGCTTGGATTTAGCTACCTGTTTTCTACACCACGGCCGTTCTGGGTTCTGCTGCAACACGGCCGTGCAATGTGGCACGACCATTCTGTTGTCTCATGGAAGGACCATTCTTGGTGGTACAACCATTCTGATCTCTACACTCTCTTGACTTGACTATGTTGTCATTGAGTGAGCTAGCATGACCATTCTGTTGCACCATGGTTGTGCTGGTCTCTGTGTCAGTACTTTGAGCTTATACTTGGTTCATTCTTGGACATATTTACTTCAATGGAGATTTGGCCACTAGGGGTAGGTTAAGGGAGCCTCAGACTTCACTTTAGGCTCTCTAAGGGTAGATAAACCCTAGGATCACTCCTTCTCTATCTCTTCCATCCAAGCGTGATCCAAATGCCTGAAAAACATGCAAATAATGTCCATAAGTGCATTTTACACAAATATGCATATTAGGGGAAATAACATGTAATCTAATAGGTATAGATACGACACAAGATGAAGCCCTAAAATAGGGGAAAATCACCTTGGTGTGTTTATCAAACACAACAAAATAAACTGGCAAGTGATGGTGCCAAAGGGGAGAGTCAACGCCACAACTACTAGGTACATATGACACTTTCTATCCCCGACAATGGTGCCAGAAAGCTTGGTGCTTTTCTATTAGGTGTTAAACACTACTCAATTAGGATTTGAATAGATGCAACTCAATGAGAAAACAACACAGTGGTGGATTAACTTTCAAAATTCATAATGACCTAAACCTACACACCTACTTGTACTAAAAACACTACACTCACAAGCATACAAGTTTGTTTCATAGTATATGAGGGCAGAACATATAGGGTCGATCCACAGGGAGAAAAGGGGGAACTACAACTAGGTTAGTTTTTGGGCTAGGTTCCTACTGTGGAGTCTAGGGTTGAAGGGTTTGAAGGTTGTTTTGATTGATTACACTAAGTTGGGAAAGAAAGAAATCAAAGGAAAGCAAACAAGATTAAAACCTTAGTTAACCCTAGACAGTTAATTCTAATGAACAAGAAAAGACAAGGCAAAGCAAGGAAAAGAGAAGCTACGCTAAGGCAAGTAAGAAGAAGGTCTACACTACACTAAGCTTGCAAATAGGGAAAAAGAACAATTAAAGACCTAAGCTAGCAAGAACAAGGCAAGAAGCTAACTAAGCAAGTAAAGAGCTAACTAAGCTAACACTAGATAAGCAAGAAGGCAAATAGGGTTTTAATGAAATAAAGGGATGTGTGGGCTATTTAGGGGATGAACTTATCAATTATTTTGGGGGTGACATGTGAAAATTATGATTTCATTTAGATTACCAAACCAAACAACAAGCTAGAGTCTAATGAATTATCCTAAACTACTAACTGGCCATGAATATGCTAGGTTATGTATAGGGGAACTAGTCCCTAACACCCCCTACTACCCTTGTGAGGCACAATTGGGTTAGGGTTTAGATATAATTCAATTAGAGTCTAAACAAACCTAGGTTTCTAGGTTATATGATCTTAGGATGATTACAAGCTGAGGGTAGTAATAGGTGTGGAAGTGAGGTTTTAGGTTTCCCATCACCCACATTGTAGCCTTAAGAAATCTCTAAACTAACCACACTAAACTCATCTAAACTAGCTACTTAGATCTCTCAACTAGGGCTAGGAGAATTGATTACCATGTAGGAATATGGGTGGCTAGCTAGGGATCCATGAATTTGACATAGGAGCAAATCCCAAAATTCACACATATAAGCAATTTCCCTAAATTCCTAGGTGATTTCAAGCACAAACCAACAAGAATTCATGAAGAGTGAGATAGAAAAAGAACATAATCATTAACAAATAAATTACAATGTGTACATATCATTTCCCCCCAACATGGTATCAAAGTAACATTTTGGCCCCAAACAGCCCACCCAAGGGGCCTAGCTACTCATGGAAATGGAAAATACAAAAAGAAATGAGAAAGAGGTAGAAGAAGACATGGAGCTCAGTGTAGATGGATTAATAATCCTCTTCAGCTGGTGCAAGATGTCCTCCTCCTTCCTCCAAGGTGCAAGGGCATGGAATGAGGGTGAAATAGGGTCAAAACACTAGGAAACTAGGGTTTTGGTGGTGGAAATGATGAAATAGAGTGTAATGGAGGTGGAAATGGAATGGAATGGCTAAGTGGAGAAAATGGAGTGGTAGGAGTGAGCTAGGGGTGGCCTAGGGTCGACTTTTTCTGCCAACTAGGTATATATAGGCGTGGGAGAGGCAATAAGTCAAAAAGGGGTAAAGTGGGAAATGTAATGGGAAAGTAGTTAGGTTTTTATGAGTAGAATGACCGTGGTGGTCACCACGACCCTTATAGAGTGGGGTGAGAATGGTCGTGATGGTGTGGAACGACCGTGGTGAGAAATTGGGAAAAATCACAATAAATTGATCAATTTTTTACATGAAGTAGAACGACCGTGGTGGCTTGGATTTGGTTGCCCATTCTCTTCTCCACGACCATTTTGGATATGTTGCAACACAGTCGTGCAAGGTGGCATGACTATTTTGTGGTCTCATGGCACAATCATTCTTGGTGGCACAACAGTTGTGATCTCTGCACTTTCTTGACTTGACTCTATTGTCTTTGAGTGAGATAGCACAACCGTTCTATTGCACCACAACCGTGTTGGTCTCTATGTCAGCACTTTGAGCTCATACTTGGTTCATTCTTGGACATCTTTGCTTCGATGGAGTTTTGGCCACTAGGGGTAGGTTGAGGGAGCCTCAAACTTCAGTTTAGCCCTTCCAAGGGTAGAGAAACCCTAGGATCACTCCTCTCTCTCTCTTCTTCCATACAAGTGTGGTCAAAATGCCTAAAAAACATGCAAATAATGTCCATAAGTGCATTTTACACAAATATGCATATTGGGGAAATAACATGTAATCTAATAGGTATATATGTGATTGAAATTCAATATGACACAAGATGAAGCCCTCAAATAGGGTTGCATCATCACCCCCAAACTTAAAACATACTTGTCCTCAACTATGCTCTAACTCAATCTCTCTACAAATTTTCAACATCAAGAAATGACAAATGTAATCCAATATATGAATATTGACTAAAGGGGCCCAAATATGACTGAGCACATGCCTTCCACCTCTATCATCTCGTCTTTCACAAACCAATCATGATGAGAGCATTGAGCCTACAAACTTCAAATATAGAGCATAAAAAACACAATCAATCCATATGACTGTCATATCACTCTACGTAAATAGTTTCATTGTACCAAAGGTCAAACATGACTAATTTTTTTGTTTTACATTCATGCATTCAATTTCATATGTCCATCCACACTAAGTAACCCACGTGGCTGCAAAAAAGGTCAAAATGAGCTAGATTTGATATTTCCTAGCTCCATGGGCATGCAAAAGGAAGAAAGGGTTGTGGTAAGAATTTGTAGTGCTTTTACACACTCATCTTTTCTTTATTTAGATTCTCTTAAATAGGAACATCTTTTATTTTATTTTCACATTTTTTGCTTTTTTTCCTTTTCCTTTGGTGTGGATAGGGTGTATGGTAATGAGAGTGAAATGGGGAGATATAGATGCTGCCACCCCAAACATTTGGAGGAGGCCACGGCTGGATATGTGCGCTTTGGCATCCTTTCATGAGGCGGAGAGGTAAGACGATGGTAGAAGAAAAGTGAGTAAAAGAGGGGTTACTAGAGTGGATATCAACATGATATCTCTTGCATGAAAGTTACTCCAACAATTTCATCAAGCAATGACACACTACATGAACGAGAAATATTAAATTCACATTTCTATCATGAGATTATACAAAACTCTAAGGACTTGTGACTTGCTTCAATCACAATTCAATCAAATCGTTCACAAGCATGAGAGAGGTGTTTCACATGTAAAAAGTCAAGATTGCGGCCATATAGCAATAAACTATGATAATTCACTTGCATTTGTCCAAGGTCATCATCTTCAATCCCACAAGTAGAGATTGGGTCAAAACACTCTTGTACACAAAAAAATTCTAAATTTGGACAAAATTGGCCAAAACAGTGCCAAGTTGCCTTCAATCACATCAAAGCCTTCATTATGGAAAAATAAAGTAGGAAACAATAAAATCCTAGTTAAAATATACAAATTACCAAAAATATACATGATGTTCAATGCATGGTAAAAAGAGCAATTTTTTTGTAAATTATGCAAAAATTGATAGAAAGTAAACTACATGACACGTCGACATGCAAAGTAGGTAAAATCTAATCTAGATATCAAGAGAAAGAAAACAAAATAAGAAAGAAAAACTAAATGACAGGTGAAATGCAAAATTGAGTGAAATGGGAAAAAGGGCATACTGCCCTACCACCCCAAACTTTTGAATCATGTTGTCCTCAGCATGACACTAAAGTATATGAGTGATAGGGTAGATGATCACTGTGGTGGCTCTGGTGGTGGTCCTCCCTGTGGTATGGGATGCTGGTAGTAGGTGCCCTAGTAGTCTAAATGTGGAGGTGGGTAGGAATCCTGGTATGCAGACAGTGCACCCCACTAGTCTTTCCCCCACTGGGGGCTCCTTTGTTCCTGGGCATGATGAAACAGATACATGTGGTTGATCTGATAATGCATCTACTGATGATCCAACCACATAGCATCTTGTCTGTGCTGATAATCCTCATGTTCCCTCAGAATCCTATCCTATGTGCTATGAATGCCCTCCAGCTGTGCCTATATAGTTGAAATGTCATATACATTCACTGAAGGCTATTGTGGCAACTGTGATGTCTCCACCTCATGTTGCCACACCCTGTGTATATCTCTCTCCTCAACTATACTCCTCCTCTCATAAACTACCTATGACTGTCCAAGTCCTTCAGGAAGATCTTTGGCATGCTTCTACCATGTGTCTCTAGATGCTCCTCTTCCCACCTCCTCAAGATATCCAAAAAATCTAGAGATGGACCAGAACCCCTCTAGGAGTAGTGTGGCATGGTAGGGGAGCTCTAACGAAACTCCTACATAAGGACGGTTGACTTGGTAGAAAATGTTCTGATCAATGCCTAAAATCATGGATGAGTGAGTCAAGTAGTGTAGGTCCACGATCTTCCCTCCTTCTCCCTTGGTTTAGCCAGATACATCATGCTCCAGGGCCAGAGAAATTGAAGTCACAATCCCTCCCATAATAAAAGGATTCTTGCTCTTAGATGGGATTGTCTTCATGTGATCAATGATAAGTGACCCCAAATTTACATGCTTGCCATGCACCATCCATCCCAACACAGATAGGTCTTTCTTGGTACAACTACCTTGATTATCATATCAGGTAAAGATGGTGTTCGCCAAGACCTTCTGAATGTATCTCAAGATAGGATTTTGAATCAGACTTGTCTTGGATTTTCCTGCCACAAAGTTACTTTGTCCGTAAGATTCTTCCACATGGATGCATAGTTCATAGTGGTTTCTCTATCTGTGCTTCCTTGATCAAATAATTCTGCCACCTCAGGGGTGGGAGTGAAAATTCTATTGAGAAAGGATGCAGTGATGGGATAAGTGCCATTCCCCAAAGTGACACTAATGGAGTCCTATGAGACTTTCTCTAGGGTTGCAAAGAACTATTGTGTAAGCTCCACATAAGTATCCCGAACTGTGGTCGACACCTCAAATAACCTGACAGGTTCCAAGTTATCCTTAAAAAAATCAAATATACCCAAAATCTCCATCGTCTCCTACCAAGCATAGCGAGTGGCAATCACTCGGCATGTCAAGCACTTCAGGTGCTTTGGCTTCTTCACCTTCTTTCTCTTACCCTCTGGTGTTGCCTCATGATGTGCCTCAGGTACATCCTCCTTCCTTGCATATGGCATTGCCTCATTATCATCATCTAAAAGTAGCTACTTTCATGCTCTCGGCTATGGCTGTAGTGCTGCAGACATTGAAGGATGCGTTGAAGTCGATACCCAAGCCACTGAAGTAGATGGATGAGGCGGTGATGGAGGTGGTGCTTCTCTGGAGGAAATAGACTTCCGAGCTTCTATCCCACCTCTTCTAGGTAGTCTAGAGGATTCCTCCATCATGGAATCCTTTGATGCTGCTATATGGGGCGATCCTCCATTAAAACCGAGGGCTACTGGTAGCGGCGGAGGAGCTTCAGATGAAACTAAGACCAAAGAAGAGTTATTCTTGGGTCGAAGACCATAGGCTATCACATCCTTGGTCTTAGACACCATTTTCTTGGCGAGTTTCTTCATTGTGGATGGATTTTTGTGGAGAAATGTGGGGTTTTAGGATTTTTGCAATTCTTCATATGTGGGGCAGAATGGAGAGAAAGTGGAGAAATTGGTGGGTGAAATTGGGTGAAAATGATGGATGGAGGTAGGGAAAATGGTAGGGAGATGATTTGGGATGGATTGGGGTGATCTGAGTATGAATTGGGGGTGGAATGGGGATGGCGTAGTGCTGCACGATTGCTCTCACGCACGAAACAGCCATTCTATCATGCAAGGGTGAATGAACAAGTGAAATGAACAAAATTAGATTGATGAGTGAAGTACTAGATCAAGCTACAACATGACCGTGCTATGCGGCATGGCTTTGGTGGCTCGCTTACTGAATGGCAGTGGTAATTGATAACACCAAATTTTGTGATGTTTTTGGCCCTTATTTCGTTATCAAAACTTCCCTTTTAAACTGTTTTCCTCTCCTTTTTGCCATGTTTTTGAATAAACAGGCCACACTATGCTCTTAACTCAATTTTATCATCTTTTGCAGACTTTTCCCCGATTTTTAACTCATTTATCAGCTAAAAGGCTCGTCCCGGCCCACAAATGTGTTCCACCTGCATCGGCCTTCCTACCAATCAATCGGTCGATACGCTCACTGCCCGACAGGGTAGCACGATACACTGCCGCATGACACGAGTGTGCCACGCAAGAGGAAGTGGACGAGCGATACGCCATTTACCCGACAGGGAGCTGAACCCGCCACGACTGCTGAAGCGTGTCGGGCGATACGGGCCACCCACCGACAGGCGCCACTCGTCACGATGACTGACAACCTGACATCCTTGTGTCGGGCGACATGCATATCGGGCATCCCTGAAGCCGCAATAATGGAGCTGAAGGAGGGCACGTGGCGTCCAGAGCGCCATAACTTCCATAACTTCCTCCAACTGCTGCCTATAAATAGCAGCTGTAGGACTCCGATGGGACGGGTCAGAACCCTGCGCAAGCCAACTCAGGAAAACTTCAGGAGCTAGCGTATCGTGCCTCAGAGGTGTGCCGGGCAATTCTAGGTGAGCACTTCCCCATCCCGAGAGGGAGGGAATGGTTCACTTAGGGTCGTTCCGGACACCACTGCAGGCCGATATCGGTCAACAAGGATACCCGATACAAGTGACCGATACTGGATGCAACACTCTAGCCCGACATGATACCGAACCCCGATACACATCGTCAGTCACGGCGTGTCACCCGAGAGGGTGCCGCCCGACGTGATCGTATCGGGCAAGGGCGCCCCACACGATACGTATGCCCATCATGAGTGTGTCGCCCAAGAGGGTGCCGCCCGACATGGGCATATCGGGTAAGGCCCCCGCCTGGTATCGGGCTGAAGAGTCTGCTACTGTCTGTCGCCCTTCTAGATCAAGGAGGCGACGTTTATCTTTACCTATTTCAGTCCTTTACTTCCTTTACTTATGCAATGCATTCAGACCCTTATATGTTTTAATGGAAATAGAAGAGTTTTAATTATCTGCCGCTTTATATTTGGTACCCTTGTTGGATGATGCCTATGTTTAACATTTGAACTCTAGCTCGTATGCTTGGATCGCATTTTGATTAGCTACCGAAATGTGTTTTCCCGTTGCAACAGCCTCGAGAGAGGTGTTGTGGCTCTAGTGTTTGGTCCGATACTAGAGTACAAGAGTGCCCATGATCGGAGTTGCTATAGTAACCTTTCCACTCTAACTTAAGTCCAGCAACCTCGAGAGGGGTGTTGATGCTCAGTTAGAGGTACCCGCTTCAAGAGGAGGGGTACATGATGTTTTCTGTTGCCGCTTGTTTTACCAAAGTTTTCTCCTTCGTTCCTTACTAAAGTGATAGTGTTATCTCTCTGTTTCCCTTGCACGAAAACCCTAAAAACTGATAAATGCTTAAAACCTTAATCTTCCTCGTAGCTCCAGTTGGAGATAGTTTTATTTTGTTTTATCGACCTTAACCTGTTGTTCCCTTATGGAATTTTATCATCTCTTTACCCTTACCGGAGTGTAACATGTCGATTCCGTGTTCTCAACACTACCACCCTTGTCCCTGTGTTCGACCCCGTATATCTACTTCGACCCCGTAAATAAAGTTGCGGGAGCCTAGAAGGATTCGGGTTATAAATTTTACTAGTCCGACTACTTCAAATCCGCTCCACTTTTCGGACGCACGATTTAGGCTGGTCAATTTTTTGCCACACGACTGTTCAGACTAGAGAGATACACAGCCGTGCTGAGTCTGTTCTTCAATTTCTTGATTTCTCTATTGATTTGAGTGTACCACCACGGCCGTTCCATGGCACCACGGCCATGGTGAGTACTGTGGCAGTTCATTTCAACTTGAAACTCATCAAAACATCAATTCTTTGGTTCAAAATGATTTTTCATGTATTCTTTGTCTAAATTTCTTCTAATTTTCTTCATTCCAACCTGTTTTCACCTGGACATCTTAAAACTAAACAAAAACTATTAAAAAAAGTGTGCATGTTTTCTTGGAAAAGTGTAAAAATAACCAAAAGTATCAAAAATAGAAGGTTGGGTGAAAAATTCCCAAACCTATGTGGGTTGCCTCCCCCAGCGTAAAGTTCCATGCCTTCAACTGGGCTTCTAGGAGATTCTTCGATTGCTCAACCATTTGGAATTCTTATGCCCATTCTTGCAATAAATGAATCTCTCATTTGCACTCAACCTATGCTCCTCATGCCTTTGATCACCAAAGTTGTCATAAAATCTTTCATCCAAATCTCCTCCTATCAAATGACCAATTGGACTCTTGAAGTGACCATGTTCAATATCCTCATCTTGAACTCGCCAGTTTGAGGACTTGTATATGTTGATCCTTATCTTCATGTCCATGAGAGTGACTGTCATTATGATGATGCGAACATGTATCTCAACATTGGATGTAGATAAGAATGGTCTTCCCAAGATGATGGGGATCTTCCTATCATCTAACTCCATGTCAAGAATAATGAAATCAGCCAGGAACACTGCTCCTCTTTCCTTGTCTATTATCACCAAAACATCATCAACCCTTCCTTTTAACACTTTGATCAAACGGTCTGCCAATTGGAGAGTGCTATGTGTCAATTTCAACTTGCATAAGCCCAGCTCAACATAGACACTATATGACATCAAATTCACACTAGATCCCAAATCAAGTAGGGATTTGTCTATGCAATGTCCCTCAATATAGCTATGTCTGAGTGGGGCTCCTAGGTCTTTCATTTCATGGGAAGTGAGTGTTGGAGGATGGAGCTCACTTGTTCTGTCAACTTGACTCTTTTTAGTGTTCTCCCTATTGACCATCTCTCCACTATGCATAAATTCTTAAGAAACTTGGCATATGATGCGATCTTCTTGATCGCATCCAAAAATGGAATGTTGACCTTCACTTGGCAAAACACCTCAAGAATGTCAACATTGTGCTTTTGTCTCCTCCTTTCTTCTGGTGGCTCATCCAGTGCTCCAATGAATGGTGTCTCCCTTTCTTTGGCCAATTTGCATCAACATGAGGTGGAACACTAGGGATGGTGGGAGCTGAAAATGGAGGGTGAGGTGGAGCACATGGTATCCCCAAATCAACATGCAGTGTCATATAATCATCTTTTGCAATCTCAATCTTAATATCACCACTTGGATGCCTTTGCTTTACTTTATCAACCTTTCTTTGACTTGCAGGCTGCTTAAGAGATTTCCCACTCCTTAGAACAGTCACAACACTTCCTTGCTCATGGTGGAGAGGGGGAGCTAGTTGTGTCTATGGAGGAGGTGGAGGTGGCACTTGGTATTGAAATTGGGGTGGGGGGAGAATTGAGGTTGGAAGGTAAATTGTTGAGAAAGTTGTGGTGATGGAGGGGGAGGAAGAATGTACAGATTTGGATGGCTTTGGAAGTGGTATATGGGCTGTACTTGCATGGGAGGCAGACTATAGAAACCTTGTGAAGAAGACATTGGTCCACTTGCTTCATTGAAACTTAAGATGGGTTTTGAAGATAATTTTTCTTCTTGGAGAGAAAGTATGGAAGATAGTTGCTCTATCCTCTCCTCAAGCCTTGTGACATTCTTTTGCAGTTCATCAAAGCTTTCCAACCTAGAGAGAACCTCTTCTTAAAACCTTGAGCTATATCTTGGACATTGGGGTTCTGTGTAGCTATAGGAGTGAGGCATCTTCTTTTATTCACCATAGAACTAAATAGAATTGACCGAGTGGCAAGGAAAATTTGTCACTTGGTTTGTCATGAAGCTCACCATGTCACCAAGAATCTTCATCACTGGCGGGCTTGAGTCATTATGAGTCAGAGATGTCACACTAAAGGCATGGCCACCGTCATTCATCATGCTAGAAGCTCAAATTCTTGAACCTTCTGCATGCTGCTCATACAATGGCCATATCTCCTCAGGTGGCCTAGCCATGAAAACTCCTCCACAACAAGAATCTACCATAGCTTGATCCTTTAGAGATAGACCAAAGTAGAATGATTGAACTAGCTTCCACAAAGGGATCTCATGGTGCGGGAACTCTCTCAACATCTTCTTAAATCTCTCCCAAGCATTGTGAAGTAGTTCATTTCCCATTTGACTAAAACTCACTATGGTACGCCGTATTTGTGTCAACCTTTCTATAGAGTAGAATTGCCTCAAGAAAGCATTCTTCATCTCTTCCCAACTCATAATGTCTCTCTTGAATCATACCAATTTTTGGCTTTATCTTTGAGGGAGAAAGTGAAGAAGGTCAACCAGATTGTGTCATTACTAGCCTTCAGCATCCTGAAGGTGGAGCAGACTTAAAAAAATGAGTTTAAGTACTTATAGGGGTTGTCACTCTCCAAGCCATAGAAGGAGGGCAAGAGCCCAAGAAGACATGTAGGGATGGAGGATTTCTCCCCTGGAATTTGATCAACTCTGCTAGCAATTGGCAATTTGCAATTGCTAGACATGAAGTAATCTTGAAGTGGCTTGTAAGATACATTTTGGCCTTCCATATTGTCTTCCCTGAGTGGCTTGTCACATGCACAAGGCACAACCAAACAAATGAAAGCAAGTTAGTAAACCAATATGCACAAAGAATGTAAATAATAAAGAATAAATAATAGCAATGATGAGGACAGTAAGAAAAGATCAAAGTAAAACTAAATATCTAGGGCAAGCACCTTTATTCCCCAGCAACAATGCCAGAAAGCTTGGTGCGTTTCTTCTAATGGTGTTAAACACTACTCAATTAGGATTTGAATAGATGCAACTCCCCCAAAAAACAACACACATGTGGATTAACATTCAAAATTTTAAAATGACCTAAACCTACACACCTACTTCTACTAAAAACACTACATCCACAAGCACATAGGGTCGTGTCATAGTATAGGAGGGTGGCAAGTATAGGGTCAATCTACAGGGAGAAAAAGGGGCACTAGAGCTAGGTTAGTTTTTGGACTAGGTTCCTACTAGGAGTCTAAGGTTGAAGGGTTTGAAGGTTGTTTTGATTGATTACAATAATTTGAGCAAGAAAGCAATTAAAGGAAAGCAAACAAGATTAAAACCTAAGTTAACCCTAGATAATTATTTCTACTGAACAAGAAAAGACAAGGCAAGGCAAGGAAAAGAGCAGCTTCACTAAGGCAAGAAAGAAGAAGGTCTACAGAACACTAGGCTAGCAAATAGGGAAAAAGAGCAATTAAAGACCTAAGCTAGCAAGAACAAAGCAAGAACAGGGCAAGAAGCTAACTAAGCAAGTAAAGAGCTAACTAAGCTAACACCAGCTAAGAAATAATCCAATTAGGGTTTTAATGCAATAAAGGGATGTGTGGGCTATTTAGGGGATGCACTTATCAATTAGGTTGGGGGCTGACGTGTGAACATTATGATTTCATTTAAATTACCAAACCAAACAATAAGCTAGAGTCTAATGATTTATCCTAAACTACTAATTGGCCATGGATCTGCTAGGTTGTGTATAGGGGAACTAATCCCTAACACCCCCTACTACCCTTGCGAGGCTCAATTGGGTTAGAGTTTAGATGCAATTAAATTAGAGTCTAAACAAGCCTAGGTTTCTAGGTTAAATGATTATAGGATGATTAGGGGTTGAGAGTAGTAATGGGAGTGGACATGAGGTTTTAGGCCTCCCATCACCCACATTCTAGCCTTGAGAAAGCTTTAAGATAATCACTCTAAATTAATCTTAACTAGCTACTTAGATCTCTCAACTAGGGTTAGGAGAATCGATTAGAATGTAGGAAGATGGGTGGCTAGCTAGGGATCCATGAATTGGACATAGGAGAAAACCCCAAAATTCACACATATAAGCAATTTCCCTAAATTTCTATGTGATTTCAAGCACAAACCAACAAGAAATTCATGAAGAGTGAGATAGAAATAGAAATTAATCATTAGCAAATGAAATTAAAATGTTTACATATCATTTTCCCCCAACATGGTATCAAAGTAACATTTTTGGCCCCAAACAGCCCACCCATGGGGTCTAGCTACTCATGGAAAGGGAAAATACAAAAAGAAAGGAGAAAGAGATAGAAGAAGACATGGAGATTGGTTTAGATGGAGTAATCCTCCTCTTCAGTTGCTGGAGGATGTCCTCCTCCTTCCTCCAAGGTGCAAGGGCATGAAATGCGGGTGGAATAGGGTCAAAACACTAGGAAACTAGGATTTTGGTGGTGGAAATGATGAAATGGAGTGCAATGGAGGTGGGAATGGAGTGGAATGGCTAAGGGGAGAAAATGGAGTGGTAGGAGAGAGATAGGGGTGGACTAGGTTCAACTTCTGTCATCACCTAGGTATATATAGGTGTGGGGGAAGCAATAGGTCAGGTAGGGGTAAAGTGGGAAATGCAGTGGGAAAGTAGCTAGGTTTTTGTGAGTAGCACGACCGTGGTGGTCACCATGGACATGGTGGTGTGGGGTGAGAATGATCATGGTGGTGTGGGAAGACCATGTGAGAAATGTGAAAAAATCATAGTAACTTGGTCAATTTTGTACATGAAGTAGCATGACCGTGGTGGTCACCACAACTGTGGTGGGGCAAGGGTAGCATGATCATGGTGGCTTGGATTTGGCTTCTCATTCTCTTCTCCATGGCCGTTCTGGGTCTGTTGCAACACGGTCGTGCAAGGTGGCATGACCATTTTGTTGTGTCATGGCACAAACATTCTTGGTGGAACAACCGTTTTGATCTCTACACTTTCTTAACTTGACTCTATTGTCTTTGAGTGAGCTAGTGCGACCATTCTGTTGCACCACGGGTGTGCTGGTCTCTATGTCAGCACTTTGAGCGTGTACTTGGTTCATTCTTGGACATCTTTGCTTCAATGGATCTTTGGCCACTAGGGGTAGGTTGAGGGAGCCTCTGACTTCACTTTAGGCCTCTCTAAGTTTAGAGAAACCTTAGGATCCCTCCTCTCTCTCTTCTAACCAAGTGTGGTACAAATCCCTAAAAAACATGAAAATATTGTCCATAAGTGCATTTTACACAAATATGCATATTAGGGGAAATAAAGTGTAATCTAATAGGTATAAATGTGATTGAAATGCAATAAGACACAAGATGATGCCCTAAAATAGGGCTACATCAGTAGGGTTGTAGTAGTAGTTTCCCTAATATAGGGAGTTGGGGTCAGGGTGGCCTGATGGGCCCCATACTCCTCATAAGATGGTCAGATGGGGGCATAGTGGCCACAACACACATGTCAGGATTCCTGGGAGTGCTGCATCAGGTAGAGATGGTTCAGCTGATGTCCTTGCACTGCTACTTATGCTAAATATTGTCTAGCTGATCCCGAATCTTATAAAAACTATAGGGATCATCAACGCTTATAGCATCAACTGATCGCCTCCTGGTGCGACATTGAAATGGTGGAGGAGGAGGGCTGGTGCATCTTCATGTGCCTCCAATGAGACACTTTGACTATAGGTAGTGGGCTCAGGGATGGCGTTGTCACAATTGGGATTCTGGAGGTTGAACCATTGTATATGTGCTGGTAGATTGGCCAAATAAAAAATAAGGTTGGACGCCAGAAACCTAGCATAGAGAGGAAGCTCGAGGGTGACGTAGGAATCCTTGAATATCAAATAGTATACATCATCATCACTGTAGCTGATGAATTTGCTTCCCTTTAGGTACAACATGTCAATAAGGTGGTTTTTGCACGTCAAGGGTGAGAAAGAGATGTGAGTATATCCCAAGAAGATGGCCATGTAGAAATCAAAAGTGGTGGCGCAGCTAGCCTGAGAGCTGATGTGCTCAAGGATGTCATCCTCACAGTTGAATGGTTTGCCATTTTAAGGCACCACAACACCTTGGGTGCCTCCCCTACTGAAGATTGAGCAGGATATGATGCAACGAAGATCTATAACGATCGAATTGCATATGTTGGAAGTGTTGGGGCTACTAGATAGCTTAGGCAGGAGTCCAGTGATGTATACCTAGAATTTCTCCTTGTTGTATCTATTGGGATAGGAGAAATGGGGACACTCCATGCAACTAGAAAGACAATGGAGTTCATCATCATTGAGGATGATGGAGGTGAGCGATCTGGAGGTGATCTCCTATTCTTCCCCAAAAATCCTAACCTTGTAGCTAGAATTTCCCGGTGAGTAATGGAAATATCATAAAGCAGACATGAACTTGAGGGTGAGATCACTATACACTAAGAGGATGTCGTAGGGGAACATGAGTATGTGGTTTTACCACAGGATGTTTTCCATAATGTCCCTAATGTCGAGGGCATTGAGGGTGATGCCAGAGGCCCATCTGGGGAGCAAAACATGAATAGAGAACAAGTAGTCAAACCTCTCAAAATGGTTGTCATTGACAAACTGAGCCAAGATGCCTAGAACATGAGCCATGCAGGGTGATTGAGGAGTGATGGAGTCTGGGTCATGTCAAGAAACCTGGCTTGCCTTAGTCTTCCATAGGAGTTCCTCTGCTTCTTCAAGAACATGGAGCATCTCCTCGGTTATCTCAGGTGAAGACTCGCCGGTGGGTTCCTGGATGTGTATTCCTTGACCCGATGTGGAGCAACGAGGAGGCTCATGGGAGATGGTCTTCTTGGCTGGGTCCTTTCCTTTGTGGAAATGACTAAGGAAGACACCACAAGATCCTTCTTGAAACATGGTGAATGGGATGCTTGGAGACTAGAAACACCCGATTGGAGACATGAAATGATCATTTAATTACATGAAATGGTCATCTGATCTTCCAAGACACTCGGTTCAAGTGGTGAGGAATTGATGTGAATTGTCTTGGACCACTCAGTTGGCTACCCAAACTGATCAAATCGCTTGATGAGTGAAGTGGTAATGCCTTGGTGGTGAGAGGAGGGATGGGGGGATGGACTGTAACATGAGTTGGTGACAAAGATCTACCCTGAAGTGGCCGATTGGGGTGCCAACCTTTCATTTGGTGGAGGAGAGATGACCAACTGACTGGGGCTATGGTATCTTTTCAAAAAGGGAAGGAGAAGTTTTTGGGAGGGAGTACAGTTGGACGATGCAAAATGGGTGACTGCAATAGGGGATGGTTGGTTGACGACCCGAACTCAGTGGCCAGTGTTGCAGGTGCTTGCTATGTCATCAGAGACCTTGCTTGCTGCTGCAACAAGGTGTGGCTATCAGGGCGAGGAGAACTTCGGAAGCTCAGGGAGGGCCAACATGTAATTGTGAGTTGCCCTCCCCTAGTCGACATATTATATAGGCCATTTGTGGGGTGCGAGTCGACCGTTTCTCTGACTGAAATGACTGGTTGGCGAGTCGTGGACGGAGACTGAGGTAGTACAACCATTGAGGTGATATCTAGTTTGAATTAGCACATCGTGGCCTCGAGCATATCATTTCATTAACTGAAACAATTGGTTAGTGTTTCGTGGGGGAATTTGAAACAACTCCTATCTTGAATCTAGAATCATGTTTTGAATGCCCCCCTCGGAGGCCCAATCGACCATTTCGCTATGTGAAATGCTCAACTCATGTGTTGTGATGGCATGTGAAATTCAGATTTCCATCATCTTCAGATGATAGGTTGGGTGACCAACCGAGTGGCTCACCCCTCTAGGAACCCAAAATAATTCAATGTTAGCTGATTGAAAAAACAAAAGTAAAGGAAATCAAAATAAAAAAGGAGATGTTGGGTTGTCTCCCAACAAGTGCCAAATATTACATAAAAGGCTTGACATGTATATTTCATGGAGCTGATGTTCTCTCGAGATTGGCTTGGGGTGGTGGATCACTTGATTCTAGATCCACATGGATAGGGAGGTGATATGCTTCAGATGTAATGAAATCCTCAGCGGTAATGTACCTCTTAATCCTATGTCCATTCACTACAAACTCACCCTGCCATTTATCCCAAAGAGAAAAGTACCATGTGGATAGGCATGCTTGACAAGGTAGGGTCATACCATCTAGATTTGAGTTTTCTAGGAAAAAACCTCAACCTAGAATTATAGACTAGGAACTGATCACCCTCCTAAATGACTTTGTGCCTAATATGGCCATAATGCCATAATTTGGTTCTATCATTGTATGCCCAAGCATTCTCATAGACTATCATTCTAAGCTCTTCTAACTCTTACATTTGAAGAAAATGGTTTTCTCCTACTGTACATAGGTCAAAGTTTAGGGTTCTAATGGATCAATAGCCCTATGATCTAATTCCATGGGTAGATGGCAAGATTTTCCATAGATTAATCTAAAAGGAGTGCTCCCTATGGGTGTTTTGTAGACAGTTCTATATGCCCACAAGACATCACTGATTTTTAAAGCCCAGTCTTTCCTAGAGCGATTGACCGTTTTTTCTATGATTGACTTGATTTGATGATTTGAAACTTCGACCTAACCACTAGTCTAAGGGTGGTAAGGGGAGGCGACCTTATTGTGGACTCCATATCTTTTCAGCAAGGACTCAAAGCTTTTCTCTAAGAAATGGGAACCCCCACCAAGAATCATGGTGTGAGGCACCCCGAACCTAGGGAAGATGATATCCTTACAAAGCTTTTTAATGGATTTGGCATCACAAGTCTTGGTGGGGATGGCTTCTACCCATTTTAAGATGTAATCCACAACCACCAGGATATATAGGTACCCACAGGAAGAAGGAAAGGCTCCCATATATCCACTCCGCAGGCATTAAAGATCTCTATCTCTTGCCAAGAAGTCATGTGCATTGGATCTCTTTTATAGACGTTACTAGAAATCTAGTTGTGATCACATGGTACTACAAATTTGTATGAATCTCAGGATACGATAGGCCAAAAGAAACTAGATTAGAGAACCTTTTTGGTTGTTTTATGAGATCTCATGTGAGCCCCAGTGGGGCTAGAATGACATTGTTAAAGAATGTCATGAGCCTCTTCCTCAGTGGCACACCTACAGTCTAAAAAGAGAAGGATCAACCCAATAACAATGCTTGACATCATGATTTTTTTTCTTTTCTATGTACCTTGTAATCAGGGTGTAGGACACATGTAGAAAGATAATTGACATAACCTACAAACCATGGGTATTGGGATTTAGCCTTAAGCAATTTATCATCCTGTTACAACCCCAATTTTTGGGTTCTTTTGGTGAGAAAAGTAATTTCTCCTATTAAAGATATTTGAACAAATCATTATATAATTTGTTTTGAATAAAAGGATTTTGTTTACAATAACCTTGTTGGTTGTTTTGTGGGCTTTATTGGCTATTGGGCCCAATAACAAGGATAGGACAAAAGAAACTCCATTATTAATAAGAAATGGAGAAAAGAAAGATGTAGAAACCTCTAGAAGGCAAAAGAATATAATCCAAAGGTGGATTTCGTGCCTATTGGGTTCCTTGGGTTACAAGGAATCTAAAGTTGCAAAGATAATGCACCAAGAAAAGAAAGGATCAAATAAATATTTCTTTATTAAGAAAGAAATTGAAAATAATGATAAAATGTGGGAAATAAGTGGAAAGAGGTATAATTGAGTTATGTTTGGTGGATTTTCATATCCATAAGGTTCCTAATGTTAAAAGGAATTCCAATAAGGAAAATAAAAAGAGAGATAAATAGAAATCCTCAAAAAGAGATATTTTAATAAAGAAATAAGTAAGATAATGAGAAATAATGGATATAGATGCATCTAGAATTATAACGAGTATCCACTAAAAAGGATTTTGAAATATTAGAGTTTCTTGGGGTCCAAGAAGCCCCAATGAAGAAAAAGAAAGAAAAAATTCCAATAATGAAAAATAAGAGGATAATGTGATGCATAATTAATGAATTTGGTGGCATTGTTAAAAAGGAGGTATTTTCTACTAAAAGAAAATAGAAATTCATGCCAATGGATTAAAAGGCAAGTACAAAGAGAATAAAAGAGGTGATTTTCGAAATCCTAATATCTAAAGAATAAATAATATCAAAGAGTTTTTATTTAGAGAGAGAAGATTGCTTCTTCATGAAGGAATATGGTTTCCTAGTAGGAAAGAGGCTTAGATCTCATGGATAGGCATCCTAGGGTACTACTATCCTCCCCTATATAAGGGTTGGAGCCTTAGTCCGAGCCTAGGATAATCCCATACATCTCTCTCTATTCTCCTTCTTCTTTTTCATGAAAACCCTAGTCATGGGAGGGTAGAGAAACCCTGGGGCCAACGAGGGGCTGTGGAGTCATCATGATGGAGGTTTGGTGTACCCTTGACAACTTGGAGATGATTGGATATCATCCCCTAGCACTCGGCCATCGCACAACACCTGCAGTAAGGCTGCATCGTGGCTGCAAGTTGCAGGCCCAATGCTCTCGTCCCCAGCCATCCCGATCATGGTTTGGGGCTTGGGAGGGCATAATGGAGGTTGGCGGAGGTAGGGCGCTGGTCGCCGGTGCCCCTCAGACCCTGGGAAGGTGGTAGGAGACCCCTCGTGGTTGGCTACGACAACTACTGCGCTAGGGTGCGCAAGGAAGAAGAAGACCGGACCATTGGACATTTTTGCCCCTCTGCGGGTTGAAGAAATGACCACTTACGTGAGGGCACAATAGTAACTTGGTTATGTTTTCCAAATCGGCAACGTTGCATGGGTTTGGCGACGTGGCGGCCTGTCATTGGTTCAAGTAAGTAAATTCTTGTGAAATTCATATATAATTAATGGTAGCTCGGATGAATGCGCATAATATATGAATTTTGTTCAGAAGAATACAAGGAATGCAGCAAAAATATAATTGAAGCCTTTTTCTGATTGCAATTAGAAAAGTAGTGGAAGTTATCAACTTTAATGCTTTAATAATTAAGAAACCCATATATGAGATGATTAATGTATTAAGAAAGGTTTTATGGATGATTAAAGTTGGTATTAACCTGTTAATCATAAAAAGATACATTAAGATAAAAAAGGATGAACTTTGCACGTAATTGGTTTAATTTAGAGTTCCATGTACATGAATGAGCTTTGATGGACCTTGAAACCCTAATGTTAGTCATTATGACTCTTAATGGCTTTAATTATTCAAATTCATGAATAAAGCCGAGGTATGATAGTTCTAAGCTATTTTGAGTATAAAGGTTCCTAATTGTGGATAAATACCCTTAATATAGTAATTAGGGTTTTTAATGGATAAATGTGGAATTAATGATAAATAGAGTTCGTATGTGAATTATATCATAATGAACTATGAGTTGTTAATTTGAAAGGAACCAAAGATGATAATTGGGCCTAATGATCTTGCCATGAATTAAAAGGATAGAAATGGTAGTTTTAATGTAAAAGAGGCATAATGGACCTAATAGATGTTTAATTGTGCCTTTAATCCGAAATTAGGGTTATATGTTGTTAAAAGGTAACCTTAATATCTTTCGTAAAGAATAGATGGGATAATTAGGGTTTGTGAGTAATTGTATAAAATTAGGGTTGAAAATAGTAAAAATGAAGTGAAACCCTAATTGCAATGGAAACCCTAAAAGTGGACTAGAAACCCTAGGAAGCGAGCTAGGTTTAATAGATCTTGATGGCATGATCAATAATAGGAAATTGTATGCATATTTCAGGATCTCATTGTGTGCTTGCTTGCCTATTTGGATTTCTTGATTGATTGGATCATTCTATCTCAAATCATCCTGACAGGTATGTGGTTACACTTATGGTTAATCACTTTATTTTCACGGCGAATCCCAGATGTTTTATCGATTGCTTGAAAATAACTGCTTGGATGACTTTTATTTCATGCAACTATAAAGTGACTATGATTATCACCATACATATGCATACATGACTGGGTCAGATCCTGGTCCTCCTCTATGGCTTTGCTAATGATGAAAAGGGTAACTGGTAAAGGGTCTACTTGTTAAGTGGGACCATTAAGTTATCAAGAGTTAGAAATTGGGCTACCCATGTGTAGTGCCATGAGACTCTTTGGCACACCATGAGTTAAGGAGTGGGCTACCTATGGGTAGTGTCATGCGACTCAACCCTGGAAATTGGTTCACCAGTTAGGTAGGATCATGAGGGGTTTAATGGGGATCTACCATAAGGAAGGTAGCATCCAGGTCCACTGCAGGGACAACGCAAAGGCTAGGGTAAGTATGGATTGAGCAGTTATGCTGAAAACATAAAGTTGTTTGCTAAATCATAATTGACTGCAATATGTTGTTACAATTAATTGCATGATTATTGTTTCCCTCACATACCGACATATTCATTTATGCTGACTGATGTTTTTTTTGTTGGCGTTTTAGGTACAAGTTGGAAAAGGACAAACAGTAAAGTGGCATATGTGGAATTAAATAAGAATTAAAGTATAAAGGAGGATTAGTTAGAATAGACTCCAAATGTGGACAGAAGTAGATATCCAAGTTTTTGAAAAAGTTATGCAAAGTTTAATTTTATTACAACCTTTCAGTATAGTTTGGTAGAATTTGATAATTATTATTGATTATCTGTCGAACCTTTGATCTGGAAATTGGGATAACGGCTCTGACCTCTTGGTCACCCTTAATTGGGGGTTACCGGGAGGCAGGGTCGTTACATTTGGTATCAGAGCATAGGTTCCTCATTTCATCTTTAATAATTATTAAATTTTACAAACTCTATAGAACCCAAGGGAGTTATTAGAGGATTTTCCGAAACATAGAGGTGTCTAGAAAAGGATCACATCTATTAGCCCAGCCATCATACAATTGCTACAACTAAATGCATTTGAAGGGACACCAATGGAGGATCCAAACCTCCACATTGCTTAATTTCTACAATTGCTAAGCACCATAAAGATATATGGCGTTCCTACTGATGGGATACGCCTTATCCTTTTTCCATTCTCTCTTAGAGATAGAGCCAAGGCATGGCTCTATACTTTGCCAAAGAAGTCAATCGGCACTTGGGAGGAGCTTCTAAAGGTCTTTTTGGCAAGATATTTTCCACCTAGCAAAACTTTGCAGCTAAGGAGTCAACTCATCAATTATTCTCAAAGGGATGGAGAGACCTTGTATGATGCATGGGAGAGGTTCAAAGATCTTCAACATCTTTGTCCACATCACGGTCTAAGCAATTGGCTTCTATTGCAATCTTTCTATAATGGTTTGTGCTATAATACAAGGATGTCTATTGATGCAGCTACAAATGGAGCTCTAATGAACAAATCTTATAGAGAAGCCTATTCTATTATTGAAGATATGGCAGAAAATCATTGCTAATGGAGTCTGGATACAAGCTACCACCCATCCTTTTCACATACTACTTCTGAAATGCAAGATGAAGATCACATGGTTGATGCTATAGACTTGATTGCAGCAAGGCTAGACACTTTGTCACAAAGGTTTGAGAATCTAAGCACACAACTAATTCAAACAACCAACAATATTTATGATGCATGTGGGTTTCTTGGACACTCATCTTCTACATGTTATGATTCTTCTCTTTATTCTCCAATGGGCTACACTCCACTGGGTTTCTACAGCAATGCGAACCCGAATTTCATTCAGCCACAACAACCAACAAGTTTTTGGTCCATGCTTGCAACATTTATTTCAGCTCAAATGCAGCAAAATGAGGAGTTCCATCAACAAAGACAATCAATGAAGGGTGCCATTTGCCAACTCTCTTCTAAGTTGGAGACTACAACCACTCATGCACACATCTTGGAGAAACAAATTGCCCAGGAAGCTCTTCCTAGCAAAGAAGCATTTCCACCTTTCTTGCCTAGTCCACCGGAGACAAATCCTACATATTTCAGGCCGGTGACATTGAAGAATGGAGTTGTTATAGAGTTATATCCTTCAAAGTATGATGATGTTGATATCCATGATGATTATGAAGTTGCAACTAAAGGGGAGAAAGCTACAACACATGCTCTACATGTTGATTCTTCAAGCAAGACACATGTCTTTCCTCCTCACACTCTAGATGACACATTGCTTTATAATGAGAACACTCTTCCTAGCTCATATTTTGATGATGCTTCAAAGGATAATGAAAAGATAAATAGTATTGGCATACAAAAGACTATTCTTTCTGCAGCTCATAGGTGCTTTTGCTTGCCCCAAATCAAGGACATATTTGCAAGGAGGCATCAATCTTTAGCACAACAATTTCCAGCTGCAAATCAGAGCACCAGTTCTCCATGGACTTTGATGTTTCCACCATGATGAGTTACCCGGTTGCAACCTTTTTAGTTTGATTTATGTAGTGAGGACACTGTAGATTTCAAGCTTAGCGGGGAGCAACCGGATGGTAACCTAGTTCTTTTAGCTTTTCCCTTTCATGTTATTTGCTTCTTGTCAATTGCTTTTGTTTTGTGTTCACATTTCAGTCTTTTATTTTCAATTCTGCTCTTCTTGTGGCAAATCTAGTATGATATGAGGTTTATCTTTTATATGTGGATAGAACTCCTATGCTTAACTGATTATCCTCTTTTGATGAGAAATATCATTTGGAGAAATTGTAAAAGGCATGCATTAATCAAATGAAACCTTTTGGCCATCAACATGTGCTTAACTCTGGTTTATGCTTCTAGCCTAAACATTCATCTTTCACATCCTTGATTGCTTAAAACATGTAATGGTTTCAATTTTTGTGAGTAAATCAACTTTACAACATCATTTGGAATACGGGATGCCCTTGTCAAGCTCTTAGTGCATTTTCAACCACTCTTTCAATGAAAAAAAGCAAAACAAATGAATGAAATCTAGCTAATGTTGCAATTTAGTTGACTCTCCTATGTTTTGGAAAAATTTTAAAATTTATTTTGTCTTATCTCATCTTTATACCCCATAAAAGATGGCTAAACTTCCCACATATCATGCTAGCCTAGTGTAAGTCCGATCTGGCCACGATGGTTAGGTGGTATTTCTTAAAAGAGGGTAAAATACCCCAACCGACATTCCACGTATGCATAAGCCTACATTAGCAGCCGAGTGTCGGAACCCATAATCCATTATCATGTCATTTTTGGGAAAGAAGGAGAGTACAACCAAAATTGTCAATTTTAACTAAGATTTCATCATTTGTATCCTTAATAGTTGAGAGTTTGAGTTTCACATCCACTAATTGCTTGGCTTGGTCATCCAAATTCTACTTAGTGTTGTTTAATTGATTGATTTATTTAATTGTGACCACCCCTTCTGAACTAAAAATCTCTTTCTTGGGTGTTTAAGTAGAATTGATGGCTATGAGCATAAACATGTTGATCATGGTTGGTTTGGTCTTATACACATCTTTCATTTCATTTGATCTATTCATGAACTTGACAATTCTTCATTTATGTCTCTATGCTCTTTTTGCTTGAGGACAAGCAATGGTTTAAGCTTAGGGGGATTTTATGTGCACAAATCATATCATCTTTTGGATCATGTTTGGTTGCATATCCATGTTGTTTTGACTCAATTATCACTCTCATTCATGCTAGATTCTATATTTTTAGCTATTCTTTCTTGTCTCATAATTTGGATTGTAGGTAATATATTTTGCAATGAAATGATGAGTAATATATCATATTATCTCTTATTGTATCACTCCTCAAGTATCTACATGTTTTGGGGTTTGAAACTACGCAAATACCACTTTTTACGGCATGTAAATCAGACCTACACGTTGAAAGTTATGAGCAGAATACACAACAACCAAGAACAGCCAGGTGCATGCCGTGCACCAAAAATGCACGTCGTGTACCAAAAGTGCATGCCATGCAGCTGGGAGCTAAAGGTTTCTGGAAAATTACACGACGTGTATTTCTTCAGCACACGCCGTGCATAGTGCATTCTAGAGCAAACTGAAAGTTTCTGGAAAGTTGCACGGCGTGCACCTGGCAGTTTCAGCATTTTGAAAAATATGAGTTTTTGTTTAAAATGAAGTGGGAACTTAATGGGCGGTTATGCTCGGTCATTTGTGTCAGTTCCCTCGTCCCAGAGCAAGCCTAGAGCAGAGGAGGGTGATTTGGAGGAGAAAAGAGGTGGTTCCTTGCCAAAGAACCTCCATTCTTCTTCTCTTCTTATCCAAGCTTCTTCTCCAAGGTGCAGCAGGGCTTCTTCACTCCACCAAGCTTCTTGGGAGGGAAGTTCGTCCGGTTTGGAGCATCTATAGAAGTGGGATTTCATCCTCAAGTCAGAATTCTACCTTTCTTTGGTTATACCTTGGGATTGCTTAGCTTTTCCTTCTCTAAACCATGTTAAACTCTGAAATTTTTGCACATTTTTTTTTAATTTCTGCACATTTTCTGTTGTACACTATCATGGACAAGTAGTTCCTTTTTCTTAGGCATGGGAGAGTAGCTCCCATGTCATAGCTTGTATGAACATATGAATTTCGTACTAAATGTTAGTTTCTTGCATGTTCCAAGAGTTGTTTCAGATCTAAAATGCTTGTTTGTGTGATTGGCCATCATACTTGCATGTTTTATGCTTTCTTTCATAATCTGAGAAGATGTGTTTGAGAGTATGGAGTTACACTTTTGGCAACTTTTCCTTGACCACGAGAGTGGCTGGGATTATGTTGAGGAGCAAGGTTTGTGAGTTGAAATGAAATACATACACGAGAGTGATGTATGGAGTTAAAATCGTCATCACTTCACCGGGAGGTGAGTGATGAATACAAACCTCCTTTGCAATTTAATTAACATGTTTAAATTCATACTTTAATATAAGATATGATGTGATAGTGAAATCCCTAGTCTAGGATCCTTCCATATCTAAATCTTAACCTTTCTTAAGTGATAATTTACTATTTTGTTTTAAATCTATAATTTAGTTGTTCTAATCCAATCATCTTGTGTACAACGATCTAGATTATTGAAAATCATAACTCTTGCGCCTAACTAACCAACACTCCTTGGGTTCGACCTCGACTACAACTACTCTCGTATACTTGTGGGAAATAGCTAGTTGAGTAAAAGATAATTTTTATGATTGAAACTCGTTAGTGTAAATAGCCAACAGAACCTTTATCATCACATATTCTTTTCTCTGAGTTCTTTCACCTTGGCATCTATAAACCTCATACGTGACTCAGGTCATTTCAGCCTCCCTTGGGGCTCATTAGGTTCATTGCTCAACACATGGCCCAGGTACCTCACATAGTGCTCTAAATTTGGACATATGGAACTCATTACACATTATTTTATCCTGAGGGGTAAGGTCAAGCATAACATTCTCCACCAATCCATCTCAAATGGACCCATGTATCGGGGACTCAGCTCTCGTAGCTATAACTTAGAGGGGTCAAATCTTCATATCACATATCCTCCCACAGTGAACTGCATGTCAGTCTGCTTTGCATCAGCTCACGACTCATGTCGCCCCTGGGCTCTCTTTCAGCCATTGCACGATCAAAGTGACTTCATATGCACACACTGTGGTCCTCACAAGGCCCCTTCACCATCATCATCTTAATGAAGTGGTGACCAAAACAACCTCTCTTATAGAGCTTCTTTACACCTCGACACTGGCTATGGTGGTTATCATTACATCTTACAGAGGACAAGAACAGTCTTCATGTATCACCCTGAACAAGCACACATGCTCTCATCAGACCCTCTAGTCTGGATTATACTACCCATTAGTTAGGGGTGATAAACTGTATTAACATCGAGTTCTTCATGTATCTACTTCCACCTTATGGAAGTGTATCTTTAGGTCATACTCAAGATCCTTTGAACTCACATCATGGTGTAATTAAACCATCTCTCTTTCTTACAAGTAGTTCAACCGGATATGTCCCTTGATATCATTCTTTCTTTCTCATGTTATCTAGGTAAGGTGATCTACCATAAACCATATTACATCTTGACCTTCCTTGGTCTAGGGAAGACTTACCACAACATCCATAGCGATGAACTCCCATTCCCTCTCGGGAACTCTTTATCCCCTATATCAACACTGGGTTACTGGTGGTCGTCCTTCCCTGAGGCCGAGCTATAAGAGTTCCTTCCAAGTTGAGGTTATTTATAATTCCATCCCCCATCTTCTTCAAGACTCGATTAGAACTCCTTGAATCCTGCTCTGATACCAATTAAAAAACACTAGAGGGGGGTGAATAGGGTTTTATAATAATTTTTAAAATAATTCAACCAACAAATAATCACAAAGATGTTGAAGAAGGAGACAAGGATTTAGAGTGGTTCCACCCTTAGCAAAAACTAAGGGAGTCAATCCACTACCCAATTGTTTCCAATTGGGATTTGAAAGTATTTGAATTTTATTACCTTCTCAAGGATGTTACACAAAATTACAAATACCTTCCCAAACCCTTTGGACAGCCTTCACCCGAAGTCGTCTCACCAACCTTGAAGCATCCTTCACTTGAAGTAACTTCAAGCTCCCCCTTGAAGTAGCCTTCCTCCTTGAAGTAGCTTCCCGTTGAGACCTTATATAAGTAGTCCAAAGTCCTCCTTCTCCACCTGAGAAGATTTCACCCTCTCCACTCTGCAGCCTCCAACCTAGGAGTAGCAAGGAGAGTACAATGCAATAAGAAAGAACAAGATAGGAAAAAGGAAATTACAATTACCACTTAAGCACAAGGCTTGGATCCTATATCAACCATTTTGATCTCCTATCCAATGTGTATGAAAGTGTAAGTATAGTGGGTAGGAGATTCTAGCCTATAGGACATGAGATGCCAGCAATGGAAATGATTTGCAAGTGTTGAAGTTGCTCAATTGCTCACAAGGATTGATTCTCAATTGCAAGTATGTGTACTCAAGTGAGTTTAGGTGTCCTCAGGCATGTCCTATTTATAGGAATGGCCTACTAGTACTTAGGAACATTCTAGACACTTTCTAGGGGGTTCTTAGTGCTTAACTAGCCCTTAGGTTTCCATTAATTGCATTAGTAACGACTAGTTAATTACTTCTGAAAAGTGCAGACAGACACCTTCTCGGTCGAGAAGTTTGTCGATCGAGTGTCTCTCAGTCGAGAAGATTGTCGACCGAGGGTGAGTCTAGAGCAACGTTCAACTCAACTCCCAACCACTTTTTCCACTAACTCTAACAGTTATATAACCAAGTCTGACGGCTATAGAACCTGCTCGAGATACTGTCTCGGTCGAAGTAAAGTTTGACCGAGCCTTTCTCTGTGATTTCTTTAGAAGGTTATGCAAAGATGTTCGTTCTTTAGACTTGGGAATTTCTAAGTTGAGAAAATGTTTGACCGAGAGTATCTCGGTCGAGAAGTTTGTCGACCGAGACCAACTCTATTTCAAAACTTTAACTCATATGCTAAGTGTAAGAAATGAATGTACAATTGTGATGCTCACTTAGGGATGACCTATCTAAGTGTTGTGTGTGGATAGGGAAGATCTAAATGCTTGATTTACATGATATCTAAGTACTTGCACATTATATATTTGTACAAGTTTACATTTGATTACAATCATGAAAATAAAACAATTTAAGCATGTAGATCTTCCAAAATTTTGCCATCCACCTTGTTCCTGAAATACTCAAGTAGCACGTTAGATCCATAAGAATGAAATGTTTGTCATTTTCAAAACAAAGGGATTTTGATGATGTCCATTTAGCCAACACCAATCACCAACAGATCTCATCCTTAGTGACTTAAACATGTCCAACATGCTTCTGTTGTGCTACTACTGATTTAGTGGGTTAGCAACACTTTACTTATAGTCGATATATTGCATGTTTCCTTATCTCTTTATTCTGAGATGAAACTAACGTATTATGGTATTTTGATATTCATTGCCTAACAATTATCTCCATTGTTTTCATAGTATTACTACTGAGTCATCAATGGTAGGAACATCTATAAGTTCATCATATGAACTTCTATATCCATATAGTATCACTCTGTGTTCATAACACAAGTATACTTGGCTTCTATTGTAGAATAGAATTAATGGATATTAGTTTGGAACCCTTCCAACTAATATCACCTTTCCTTTTAAATCAAACATTTTTAATTTGTGATTACTTTGTCATTATTGGAAGCTTGCATCGATGTAACTCTTTCATCCAACTCTTCCTATTATTTCTATCCTTATTGACTAGCAATCTTATCCTTAAGTACTTCATAAGCAGTAATGGTATCTTTAATGACATTCCAATAACCCTTATTGGAATTTACCATCATCTTGTCATGTCCAGTACATATAAGATTACAAGGGTTAAACATGCTAATAGTTTACATGATATATCCACTATTGTATCTTGTAGCATCTTAATCATGTCATTTCCATTCTTCACAAGAATTGAACATATGGTTCATGAGATAATAATCCAAATTATCCCTTATAGAATCCATCCGTGTTGAACTCTTTCAACATTTTGCTATTGTAATCAAACTTCCATTGTGAAACATTCAAGAACTATATCATAACTCTTGGTCCTTGTTTCACCTTATCCTTCATTGATGAAGGTATTGTTCATCAGATCTCATTTCACAATATTGGGATGTCATTCCCCATCATATGTGGAATATTCATATATGCTCCCACTAAATCTTTTGTATTCACAAATTTCTTCTTTTATCTTGATTCAAGTTAAACTATTTGACTATCTTACCAAATCAAAAGATCCCATCTTGAGATGCTTGTTTAAATCTCATATTGAACTTTGTAGTTCATAGACTTTATTTGCATTCTTGAAGTTATAAAATGTTTTAGGTTGTGTCACGTACACTTCCTATGATGTATTCCCTTAAGGAATCTGGTTTTAAACTTCATATGCCAAATCTCTTGGTCTATTTTGACTACAACAATAAGCATGACAATTGGTAAAGGAATTTCTATCAAGTTCAACAACTTGAACTGATTTGAAAAACTTTTCAACCAATTTGTCCTCTTATTTTATCCATGTAGGTCATTTCCAAAAGACCCTATTGCACCCTTTAGGTATTACCCCTTAGGTGTCTCTATCAAGGTCCTATCTCGTTAGCTTACATGGATCACATAATACTCATAAATAACTTCAATGTTGACTAGTAGTTGGCTCATCTATTATGACCAGCCCATCTAAATTGTTAGATTCACAATCCTCCAATCTCAGATGTGTTCTATTAGAACTTTTATTCCATGTTACATGGTGTACATGAGATTCCACAACAATTTGTGATTCTCTTAGTTCTCATTGTACCTCTTTGTTGACCTCAATCATTTTGATTTTTACTATTACTCCCACTGATTCTTTAGGAACATAGTTATCCTAGAAACAAAACACTTTTGTTATTTAATTGGGATTAATAGTAGTATTCAACAATCATGGTTTGTGGATAAATATTTTCCAATAAACTACTTTCTCGATATAGGTTTCAATCCTTTAAGACATATTGGGACATTCCCAAATCATATCATATATGATGTCTTATAAACCATCAGACGGGAAATCATTTAGTGATAGCTTTATATTATGATGATATAAGAAAATTAAATTAATTGATAATTGTATCATGACTCATCGTGGTATAATTTCTTTATTCTAACACATCTTAATGCTCAGATTGACTTCTGATACATTATCACATTTCTTCTTGAAGGTTCTCAAAGTATCGATGCAAAGTATTTCAATATTTGATCTCATCAAAGTTTTAATACTTACATCAAAGTCATACTTCAGTTATAATCTCCTGGAACACTTTAAGAAATTTATGTTTCTATTTTACTGAGTACATATCATCATATTACCAGTAAATGAAATGAAGTATGAGTAATTATCTATAGCATTCATTCCATAAGATCTCCATGCATCACATGCATGATATATGATGGAAGACTTATCCTCCCACTACATATAGTGAAGGATGTTATGTCACATTATGTACAATCAAGATTTGCATATTTCCTTAGGTTCAATAACCAAGGGAATCTAGATCACCATTGATGTATGGGTTTTGAGTCACTTTTACAGGCCTATTTTATATTCATTTTTTGCATTTATCAGTCAATTAGTTGATCATATTTGTATAAATCATTATTATTGGATTGTATATCCTGTTTGCATCAAACTATTCTCATTTGATCATATTTACATTATTTTATACATTCCCCCAACCTCATACATGTTTTTATGGATTTTTCAGGTACTTCGGGTACATGAAGAGTCGGTGCCACCGACCATGACAGTCGGTGCCACCGACCATGACAGTCGGTGCCACTGAGTTAGCAGCAGTGGTCGGGCCATAGAAGACCAGAAAAGTCGGTGCCACCGACTACCAATTTAGTACAACTGAGATCGGCTCAGTGAGACAGATCAAAGTTCACGCACCAACTCGGTGCCACCAACCATCAAGAGTCAGTGGTACCGACTTCACCATAGCCAGACTGCACCCGATGTCGTCGGTGCCACCGACACCCTAGTCGGTGCCACTAACTTTGCCAGATATCAGCAATCTAATTTGATCACCCAGATCTGACAGTCCACGTTATGTGGTACCGTAAGTTGACCTAGGACTTAAAAAGAGGACGGCCAAACCTAAGGGGATCATCATGTAGCACCGCACGAAGGCCAGAGAAGAGGATGAGAGAAGCATGGAGCCGAAGGACGTCAACTGAGAGATTCGAGCACTTCCGACGGACGATTTTGTTGTCAGAAGACTGCAGAACATGCGTTTCTCGAGGAGGATCATCCGAAACATCTTCTCTCCAGGGGTTACACAAACTTCCTTCATATTTCCCACATTTTTCTTCTCTCTCTCTATGTATTCACACGTGAAAACCATGCGGGGCTAAACCCCACCTTTCCTTAGGACCCGGGAGTAGCCCGGGAAATCATTGTATCGACTTTTTACCTGATTTAATATAGATTTCTCTTTATTCCTGGATATATAATTGTGGAAATAAATGACCTATCTATGCTTGATCACCATCAGTAGGGTTACAGACCGATAATTACTCTAGAAGGAGGATTAAAGGTTAGAAAACCATAACTTATACACTTTCCTATGTGTTCCTTGGGAAAGGTAATGTATGGTTAGTGGAAATAAACCCAGAGGATTTGATAATGCACCTAGACTAAGATATAAATTACTACATACATGGAATTGACTTAGATCTAGGTAGTGAATTACACCATTGAAGCAGACAATTCTGACTACAGGCTTTCTATCCAAGGTAGGAGTAAAATTTATATTAATTCGGTAGGAATAAGATATAATGAGATCTCATGGTGAAATCGATAATCCTAAGGAATCCATTTCATTCGAATCACCCACTTTTAATTTCCTTTTATTTTTGTTCAAACTCAAATCAAACTTTTAATCAGCTTAGCTGATTGCAACGTAGTTAGTAGTAGTCACTGAGACTATGTCTCCTTGAGTTCGACTCGAGCCTCACATAGGCATGTATTACTCGACGTGTGCACTTGTGTTTATACGCACAGTTTTAGCGTGTCAAGTTTTTGGCATCGTTGTCAGGGAGACGACAAAGTTTTAGCACTATGAGTGTTGTGGGCGGCCACTCTAGGCCACCCTTTTATATTTTTTTTTGCAACTTTGTTTTAATTATTGAAAATTTACTACATACACATACAATGAATTTTCTCTATTAAGTACCGTGACTAACTAATTTCAAATTTGCAGGTACTAGTGCATGGTCACAACACGGACCACGGACTACGGAGAATCTACACCAGACGTCCCAGTCACTATCGAGGTTCCAATTCAAACAACTACACCAGAAGGCATACCGTTGATGCCCAGGCAACAAGCAATGGGGGATGGTAATCCAAGAGCAGAGAGGACAATATGGGAGAGGATAAAGGCATCTTCTTTAGCTACACAGACAGGGCCTATCAAGAAGCAGAATGTGAATGTAGCTCAATACAAGATCGATCCAAGTTTGATTTCACTCGTCAAGTCACAAGCATTTTATGGGAACACTCATGAAGACTCGGTGGTGCATATCAACAATTTTATGGAGATCAATGATATGGTGAAAGTGGATAGGTTTCCACAGACAACTATTTATCTGAAAGTGTTTCCATCATCACTGGTAGATACGAAAAAAGAATGGTTGCACAACCTATCGAAGGAATCGATCAAGACATGGGATCAAATGGTAGAGGCATTATTTGAAAGATATTTTCTTCCAGAAAAGACAAACGAGCTGATTAGAAACATTCACAATTTTAAGCAACAGGTAGTTGAATCTTATTCCAAAGCTTGGGAGCATTTTTAGAACATGCTCAGGAAGGTCCCTCACCATGGGATAGATCTAGAGAACCAAGTCAAGATGTTCTACTTAGGGCTCCACAAAAGTGAACAGAACACCTTCGATAGTGTAGGTTCGGGGTTCTTTCTCAACAACTCACCTTCTACATGTCAGTACATTTTAAAAAATATGGTAAAGAATCAGGAATGGGGTAACGAGAGAGACCATCCAGAGAAGATCAAAAGTATAGGGGAGTCTAAAGTTATCGCCTCTTTAAATGAGAAGCTAGACCTGATATCAAAGAAGCTGCTAGAGAAGGATAATAATTCATCAGACCAGGAAGGACAAGTGAAATACATGCAGTAGCAAGGATACATGAACAATGACTACTCATGGTGAAATGATCCCAAGTTCTCTTGGAAAGATCCAAACAACTTCCTATAAGATCCTGATCAATAGAACCAACACAGGAATAATCAGTAGCAGTGACCTACAACAGAGAAGAGTACAAACAAAATTCTCAACCAGATAGTGAAGCAGAATGAACAGTTGATAAACAACTTCAAACATGATCTACAGAATCAAGGGGCCCAGATGAGGAGTTTTGAGACAACTTTGTCTCAACTAGCAGCAGATGTGGCAGCTTTGAAAAATCCCACACAGTAGGGTTTCCCAGGAAACACTGACACTCTAATAGGAAATCAACAGGTCAAGGCCATATTACTGAGGAGTGGGAAGAATACGTTGACTCTAAGAACCATGGAAACTGAGGTGACCAAGCCTACTGATAGTAGAGACCCAGTGGCAGAGCCGACACAAGTAGAAATAGAGGCAGGCAACATAGGGGAACTACAAAATCAAGAATCTGAGGTGGAATAGAGGACATCATATGTTCCACCACATCAGAGGACACAGACGGTACCAGTCCCTTATCCTAATAGCTTGAAGGCAACAAAGATGGATCAACAATTCAAGAAGTTTCTATATAGCTTTAGGAAGCTTTCCATGAATATACCGTTGATTGAGGCAATTGAACAAATACCCTCATATGGTAAATTTCTGAAGGATATCATCAATAAGAAGAGGAAGATCCCAGATTCGGAGGTAGTTGTACTGAGAGAGTAGGTCAGTGCATTCATTTTAGGTACACTACCACCAAAGAGATATGATTCAGGATGCTTCAACATAACATGTTATATCGGGAAGAAAAAGTTTGGGGATGCACTCTGTGATTCAGGGGTGAGTATCAACTTGATGCCTTTATATACCTTCAGGAAGATAGGTATCAAAATATCTAGTAAGAGTAGCATGACGATCCAATTGGCAGACAACTCAGTGGTGACACCGTATGGTATTTGTGAGGATGTACTTGTCAAGGTGGACCAGTTTGTTTTTCTTGTAGACTTTGTGGTGATGGAGATGCAAGCTGAACATGGCAATGAGATTTTATTAGGAAGACCCTTCCAAGAAATAGCCGATATGATCTTGGAGATGGGAAGAGGCTGTTTGACTATGGGAATTAAGGATGACAGGTTTGAGATAACTATGCTAGATAATTCCAAGTCATACAATGTTCAGGAGCAATGCAATATGATGAAGCACATGGATAGCAATATCTCTTTGTTTTTGGGAAACCCATTTTTGGACATGGTGCATGTAATGACAAAGGTTGACAAGGGAACACTAGCTGTGGACATCATGGAGAACCCTAAGGTGGTCTCACTTGCCAAGGCAGTAGGGTATCTGGATGACAAAGATGAGGAATTGGGTTTATCTATTGTGAATGAGGATGGAGAGGATTCTCTAGTAGAGATACATCCATAGCTCCCTCTAGAGGCATGTCTAATGAACCTCATGGATGATTGTGTTCGGAAGCGGTCATTAGAATAATGTGTAAGGCTACAGAAGGCTTTGTCATGTTATTACACAAGGCACTTTGAGGACTTGGGACCGCTTCCAGCACCACTGGTTTCTTCACTCCTGAGCCCACCCGAGATGGATCTAAAGTCGTTGCCACCTCATCTTAAGTATGTTATTCTAGCTTTAGAGGAGAAGCTGTCAGTTATCATATCCACATCACTAAGTGAATCAGAAGAAGAACAATTGACTACTGTGCTAAAGAGCCACTGAGGTGCATTCAGGTGGTCTGTGGATAACATCAAGGGGATTTCCCCTACTTTGTGCCAACACAAGATTTGGTTAGAAGAAGGAGAAAATTCGGTCATTCAACCTCAGCGTCGCTTAAATCCAATCATGACGGAGGTGGTAAAGAGGAGGTGATCAAGCTACTGTCGGCAGGTATAGTCTATGCTATTTCTGATTCAATGTGGGTTAGTATGACACATGTAGTACCAAAGAAAGGGGGAATTACTGTCACTACTAACTCATCTAATGAACAAATAACCACTAGATTAGTGATAGGATGGCAAGTTTGTATTGATTATTGCCGATTGAACACCGCCACACTTAAGGACCATTTTCCATTGTCGTTCATTGATCAGATTTTGGAGCGACTCGTCGGTCACTTCCACTTTTATTTTCTTGATGGATATTCGGGCTATAATCATATTTCAATCGAGACTAAGGACCAGGAGAAGTCTACCTTCACATGCCCTTATGACACTTTTGCATACCGACGCATGCCATTCGGGTTGTGCAACGCACCCGCTACGTTTCAACGGTGTATGTTGGTGATTTTCTCAAATATGGTGGAACGATGTCTCGAGGTTTTCATGGATGATTTTTTAGTTTATGGGACATATTTTGATGAATGTTTGAAAAAAATGGATAAGGTTTTATAGAGGTGTGAAGACACACACTTAGTGCATAATTGGGAAAAATGCCACATGATGGTTAGCGAGGGCATAGTGCTTGGACACAAGGTCTCTAGCAAAGGATTGGAGGTGGATCCGATTAAGATAGAGGTGATCTCAAAACTTCCTCCACCAACGTCAGTGAAGGCAATTAGGAGTTTTCTAGGTCATGTTGGGTTTTATCGCCGATTTATTAAGGATTTTTCAAAAATTGCTAATCCATTGTCTGAGCCCTTGGAAAATGATGTTGAATTCAACTTTAATGAGAGATGTTTAAAAGATTTTGAAATCTTAAAAGAAAAACTCATATCCACACTGGTTGTGCAAGATCCAGATTGAAGCCAATCGTTTGAACTGATGTGTGATGCATCAAATTATGTTGTGGGGGCGGTGTTGGGGAAACACTTAGATAAAGTCCCTACGGTCATATATTATGCATCTAAAACACTAAATGACACACAACTAAATTACACCACAACTGAAAAAGAGTTATTGGCTGTTGTCTTTGCTTTTGAGAAATTTAGACAATATCTTGTAGGAGCTAAGGTGGTGGTGTGGACTAATCACACGACAATCAAATACTTTCTACAGAAGAAGGATGAAAAACCAAGATTGATTAGATGGTTCCTTTTGTTGCAGGAGTTTGACATTGAGGTCAAAGATAAAGTAGGGATTGAGAATGTGGTGGCTGACCACTTATCTAGACTAGAGAGGGTAGATGAGAAAGATGTTAATATACCCATTCTAGAGACTTTCCCTGATGAACATTTGTTTGCCCATAAGCAAAGGGACCCTTGTTTTGCTGACATTGTGAATAATTTAGCTTGTAAGGAATTACCCGTTGATTGGGGGTATCAAGAAAATAAGAGGTTCTTTTATTCATAGCGCTATTATTTTTGGGATGATCCTATTTTGTTGAAATAGTGCACGGATGGAATTTTGAGAAGGTGTGTACCTGAATTCGAGAATGAGAGTGTGTTGACACACTGCCACACATTACCTATAGGTGGACACCACACCAGTTCTAGGACAGTCGTAAAGGTGTTGGAGAGTGGTTTATACTGGTCGACCCTATTCAAAGATGTGTATGATTTTGTGCGTAGGTGTGATGCATGTCAGTGGTCAGGTAACATATCAAAGAGGCAGGAAATGCCATTGAATGTGTTTAAAGAAGTCGAGGTTTTTGATTTATGGGGTATTGATTTCATGGGACCCTTTGTGTCCTCTAACTCTAACATCTACATCTTGCTGGCTGTAGATTATGTGTGAAAATGGGTGGAAGAGATTCCAACCCACACCAATGATGCAAACGATGTATGCAAATTTGTTAAGGATCACATTTTCTATAGGTTTGGAGTGCCGAGGATGATTTTAAGTGATGGGAGAACTCATTTCACCAATCAAAAGTTTGGGGCACTCTTAAACAAATATGAAGTGACACACTGTGTGGGTACACCCTACCACCCACAAACTCAAGGGCAGGTGGAGATTTCTAATAGTGAGATCACGAAGATTCTTGAGAAGATGGTGGCATCTAGTAGAAAGAATTGGAGTGAATTGTTGGTTGACGCACTATGGGCTTATAGGACTGCCTATAAAACACCAATAGGAACTACACCCTTTAGGTTAGTCTATGGTCGGGCATGTCATCTTCCTGTGGAGTTAGAACATAACGCTCATTGGGCGTTAAGGAGGCTCAATGTTGACCTTGATGAAGCAGGTAAGACAAGGATGGTGGAGTTGAATGAGCTTGATGAAATTAGGATGAATGCCTATGAGAATTCAAGATTGTATAAGGAGAGGACTAAGCTAATACATGACCAACATATAGCAAGGATAGTCTTTTACCCGGGAGAGAATGTGTTGCTTTTTAACTCAAGGATGAAATTACACTCTGGGAAATTGAGGTCTAGATGGAGTGGACCATTTATCATAGAAGAAGTGTTTCCACATGGAGCGGTTAGAATCAAAGAGGGATAGAGATCCTTCTTGGTTAATGGCCAAAGACTGAAGCACTACTTTGGAGAAGATTTCAATAGGAAGGAGCATGGGGTGAAACTTATTGCCCCTAATTAATCTCAAAAATGGATTTGTCTAGCCTAGGACGTTAAACAAGGGTGCTTGTTGGGAGGCAACCCAACCATTAGGATGTTCATTTCATTCATTTACATTATGTTGGTTTAGTAGTACTTAGTTTTTCATAAATTTTATGTTAAAATAATACCCTGATCCATTTGTTAAGTGTGCAGGCTATGGCAAAGTTGGTGCCACCAACTGCCAAGTTGATGGCACCGAGATCAGGTCAGCGAGAGGGGTAATTTGATTGGCACAAGTCAGTACCACCGACTCCCATGTCAGTGCCACCGACATGTCTGAAGAAAGTGTAGAAAAATGAGTGCGGCTAACTGATAAGTCGTCGGTACCATCGACAACCAAGTCGGTGGCACCAACTCGGCTAATACCCCAGGCTCGGTGGGTGCGTCGGTGCACCAAAAAAGAAAAAAAAATCAATTGATCAAGTCGGTACCACCGACTCGTCAGTCAGTGCCACTGACATGAGAAAGCATCGATCCATGGGCGTCATCATCTATGGTCGAGAGGTGTCTAGAATAGACGATTGGTAGCACCAATCCGTCCAAAAGTCAGTGCCACCGACATGAAGATGGTGCCACCGACTCATCAACAATCCGCCAAGTCAAGATCGTCCACCAACGGTTGTCAATGCACTGAGGGCTCGAATCCGCCCCCAGAGTCAGTGCCACCGACTCCAAGTCAGTGCCATCGACTCCATTGCAGCAGGGCGGCACCAGGTTTATAAAAGGGAAGTAATGGATTATATTTTTCTCACAACTTGAAGAACCACTACTCCCCAAGTGCAAGTGACTACTCTGAGCATCCAGAAGATACACCGAGCTCTTCTTTTCTCAACCTCCTTCCCCAATCACTTCAACATCATGGCAAGGAGAGCAGGACCCCCTAGCAGTCTAACGCCATGACCCTGAATCAGACATCCTTCGACAGAAGTGCGGAAGGTGTACAAAGAGCTTGCCAAGAGGCTGTTTGCTCCAACAAGATATGGAGACCGACAACTACTTGTGGACATGGGCTTCAACGACAACATGGAGGCAGTTCTTGAGGGGAAAGAGTTTGATGGAGGGTCCGTGAACCCCATCTTCAGCGGGTGGTCAACATACAAGGAGATTATGCTCGATTTTTTGGCGTCTCTCAAGATATTTTATGCCCCCGACCCAGCACTCCCGGTAAGAGGTGAGTGGAGAGAAGGGAAGGTGGACTTCCACCTCTACAACACCAACTACTCCCTTACCTTTCACACCTTCAACAACATCTATGGGTGGCCTCATGTGCCATGCCACCATCCAGAGAATGTAGATTTTGACGTGATATGGAAGGACCTCGTGACAGTGCCAGACGGTTATAAGTTGAAATTCCACCACAGCTCATTGGCAGACCTTAAGCATCCCTTTATTTAGGTTCTACATCGCATGCTTACCAACACCCTTTTTGCCAAGTCAACTCAAGGGCAAGAAAAGGTCCAACTGCCAGATTTGTATTTTCTCTATCAACTTTTGGAGGGAAGGCCGGTCAACTAGGGAGCCTTCTTCCTCACACATGTGATGGCGGTAAAGCACAATGTCAGAAGGACCACATCTATACTTTTTGGGGGACTTATCACCCCCATTGCTCTTCACTTAGGCCTAGATCTCTCAACTCTAGAGCCTTTGTAGTCTAGGCTTCGCATAGACCACCTCCACTTCAAGCAGGCTGGTCTTATCTTGGTCCAAAACAACACCATTTATGCAATCTATTCGGTCGACGACACCTTCTACGAGCGTCAAATCCCTGATCCTATCTTCAACATCATGCAAGTTGAGTACTATAGATGGTCGGATGTGGAAGATGACAATGGAAAATAAGAAGGAAATGATGAGGAGGAGGAAGAGTCAAGCAAAGACGTGGAGGAGGTGGATCCCATCATTCCTATGACACATAAAGTTGCTCCATGGAAGCATCCACAAAATTATGCTGCCTCTACATCTTCTGCCCCACAACCCTCTCAAGAAGGAGAGGACACTTATTCTATGGCGGGCATGTATTCTATGTTGTAGGATATACAGACACATTAACAGTAGAAAAATCAATCTCTGGCTATAACACAAGATGTGTAGGGTCGGTTGTACACCAATCAGCAGGCGATATATGAGAACGAACGTCTTCTCTTGGCCAACCAAGAGAGCATGCATCATCTCCTGTAGAGGATGGAAAACTAACAACATCCGTTCTTTGAACTAGATCCAGGGATACTTTGGAGGCTACCCGATGCCACCAGATATGCCTTCATCTGACCTGACCTTCCAGGGGATGTTTCCTCTCCAGGACCCCAGCCAGCCATCACCACCACCATTTTATTCGGGTATCTCTGTTCCACCTCATAAGTTGGAATTTTGACTATGGGGTCATAGTCATATTCAAGCTTGGGGGTGCTGGAACAATTTCTATCTTAGTTTTTCTTTCATTTTATCATTTTGTTTTTATGTTGTTAAAATTAGTTCTTGTTAGTTTTTGTGCTTTGTATGATCCACAATCTATCTAGCATAATTTTTGGAGAAGCAAATGCATGGTTTCATTTGAGTTTATTAATCTCTGAGGTGGGTGCACGAAAAAAAAGAAGAAAAATTCGAGCAAATTTCAAATTTTTGTGAGCTTATCTTGTGAGTAATCGAGTTGCATAACTGAGGAAGTGCTTGGGTAAGTCAGCTTCAGGACATGAGAACATACATGACCATCTTAATTGTCTAAGAAAAGTGATTGACTAGGTTGTTGAGCCCAAATTGATCAAACACTAATGTGACCTTAATCTAAAATTAAAGAGAGAAACCCCTTGATTACCTTGTACATAGGTCATTAGAGAGGGACATATGATTTACTCTGAAGGATCTATCTCTTAGTTGTGTGATCTCATCCACCACATACTTTTACTTTACACTCCACCATAAGAGGATTGAGTACATATTATCATTCTTTCTCTTGATTGTATTTGCATTTCATAGTAGATCTTGCATAATAGTTGTTTGCTTTTGTGTGCGTAAAAAAATTGAAAAACATGCATGTACAACAGGAAAAAAAAATTATGGTGCATGTCATGTAGTTGCATAACATCCTATTCATGTAGTTTGCATATGCATTATAGTTCATCTTGCAAATATCATGTCTAGTTTCTTCTCTAATATAAGAAGGTAGTGATTTTTCCCATACCCTCAAAACAAAAAAAGAATTTACATAAATCAAATGTGCAGTGCAAGTAGAAGCCCAAAGAAATTCTATCATGTTAAAGGGGGTTTAAAAAAAAGAAAAAAAAAAAGAAATTGAGTATAGTTTCATAAAGTAAGGGAGAAAGGGCATAATCCTACAGGATCATAAGGAAGAATTAGTACATGATGCAGTTGTAGATATTTCATCTTATCTTGAGATGAAATGGTAGTTTTATGCATCATTCCACCTCAATGATTAGGCATTAGGAGCATTCTATAAATTCACATCATTATAGGCTCATCATAATTTTGATTGCATGAATGATTTTATGTGCTCATGATTCTTCCATAGCCACCCATTCCAGTTACCCGTTGCTCTTATTGGTAGGCCACTCAGATGATTTTCTCCTCATTTATTATTTTATCAGGAGAACTGCTTCCATGTAGATGGTAGGTAGAGAAAAGAGCAACGTAGATAGGAGATCACACGGTGCACCAAGTATGATCCAGACGAGTCTATCATATTAACTGCTTTAATTTATAGTGTTTCATTGATTGGGTGACGGACATCTTTGATAAAGGGTTCTGGTCACCTAGATGGCACTTAGTGTTCATTAGTCACTAAGGGCAGGAAGGAGGAATGAAAGGTGGAGACTATTTAGATGTACCTTATGCACTTATGTTCTTCAGCTGACTTATCTCAATCAGATCCAAAGGTGTTGTTGCTCGAGGATGAGCAAGGTTTCAGCTTAGGGGAGTTTGATGTATGGGTTTTGAGTTGCTTTTACATGCCTATTTTATATTCATTTTGTGCATTTATTAGTCAATTAGTTGATCATATTTGCATAAATCATTATTATTGGCTTGTATATTCTGTTTGCATCAAACTATGCTCATTTTATCATATTTACATTATTTTATACATTCCCCCAACCTCATACATGTTTCTATGGATTTTTCAAGTACTTCAGGTACATGAAGAGTTGGTGCCATCGACCATGATAGTCGATTCCACCGAGTTAGCAGCAGTGGCCGAGCCATAGAAGACTAGAAGAGTCGGTACCACCGAGATTGTCTTAGTGGGACAGATCAAAGTTCATGCACCAACTCGGTGCCACCGACCATCAAGAGTCGTGGTATTGACTTTGCCACATCCAGACCGCACCCGATGCCGTCGGTGCCACCGACACCTTGGTCAGTGCCAATGACTTTTCCGGATATCAGCAATCTAATTTGATCGCCCAGATCTAACGGTCCATGTTATGTGGTCCCGTAAGTTGACCTAGGACTTAAAAAGATGACAGCCAAACCTAACGGGATCATCACGTTGCACTGCACGAAGACCAGAGAAGAGGGGGAGAAAAGCATGGAACTGAAGGACGTCAACCGAGAGATCTGAGAACCTCCGACGGACAATTTTTCTACCAGAAGACTGCAGAATGTGCGTTTCTCGAGAAGGATCATCCGAAACACCTTCTCTCCAGGGGTTACACAAACTTCCTTCATGTTTCCCACATTTTTCTTCTCTCTCTCTATGTATTCGCACGTGAAAACTATGTGGGGCTAAACCCCTCTTTTCCTTAGGACCCGGGAGTAGCTCGGGGAATCGTTGTATCGACTTTTCACATGATTTAATATAGATTTCTCTTTATTCTTGGATATATAATTGTGGAATTGAATGACCTATCTATGCTTGATCACCATCGATAGGGTTATAGATTGATAATTACTCCGGAAGGAGGATTAAAGGTTAGGAAACCATAACTTATACACTTTCCTACATGTTCCTTGGGAAAGGTAATGTACGGTTAGTGGAAAGAAACTCATAGTATTCAATAATGTACCTAGACTAAGATATAAATTACTACAGATGTGGAATTGACTTAGATCTAGGTAGTGAATTGCACCGTGGAAGCGGGCAATTCTGACTACAGGCTTTCTATCCAGGGTAGGAGTAAAATTTATATTAATTTGGTAGGAATAAGATATAATGAGATCCCATGGTGAAATTGGTAATCCTAAGGAATCCATTTCATTCGAATCACCCACTTTTAATTTCCTTTTATTTTTGTTTAAACTCGAATCAAACTTTTTAATCGGCTTAGCTAATCACAATGTAGTTAGTAGTAGTCACTGAGACTACATTTCCCTAAGTTTGACTCAGGCCTCACATAGTCCTATATTACTCGAGGTGTGCACTTGCATTTATACGCACGGTTTTAGCATGTCAACCATCAATATATATTCTAGGTATGCAATTTTCGTATTTGCACAATATGACTCATGCTAATGATAGACTTGAGTTTTCAATTATAATCTTTTGGTATAAACATTATAAACATTCATCTTTGGATCATTTTGCATAAATATCGCAAGATGTTTTCAGGCCAATGCTATACAAGATCATATCTTTTGAAATAGAAACAATAATCTCATACTTTATTGATATATCATCCTTGTCATACAAGATGCTCTAAAGTAAATTGCTCCTTATGCCATATTGCAATAGCAGTTCAAATAAATCTATTATTCCCATTTGGCTCAGATAAATTTAAATCTAGACTACAAATTTCACAACTCTTGCTCCACCTCGTCCATCTTTGTGTCCTTCCAAGAAGGCCTTTACTTCTTGTTAGATTATACACATTAGTATGTCGAATCTCTATTTGGTATCATATACCAAAATTTAAGAAGAACTAAATTTATATTATATTGTTTATACCTAAAGTGGAGGCCTCAATGACATCCTTCTTCTTTTGTTTATACCCAGACACCCATCTAGTGAGTTGAGATGAGTCGGTCGGTTCAATCACATTAAATCAGTCGATCATTTTACCAATAGTGGTATTAGAGCCACATCAACTTAGCCAATTCAAACTCTGATTTGCCTGACCATTCAAATGGCCATCTCAACACTTGAGATGCCTATCTGGCATGCCTAAATGTATGTCTCACTCAGCGAGATGGTCGTTTGGCAGACCTCATCATCCAATCAGTCGATCTGTTATGTAAATTGAATACCTAAACACTTTAGTAATCAATCCAATTGTCATTCAAGATCAAATTCCTCTTCTAGATGGGTTCCTATGTGTGTGACCCTATAGGTCCCATATCACGTTGGCAGTGAATGTCCATAACTAGCTTATGACATCACAAGCAAAGATTGGTGCCTAGTCACACATCAGTTCTACCCAAGTGAATGGAAAGTTGGAGAACAATTTCAACCTACAATCTGTGTAAGGTGTTGCAGTGATTGCATAATTCTTTTTTCTCTAAAATCCAGAGTGAAATCAAGGCATGGAAGTGTCATCCTTTCAATGTCCATCTCATACTTCTTGAACCAAGAGTAGTTTGTCTTAGATAATATGACCTCAATATCTTATATTGATTCATATGTACATGCACATGCGTTTCTCAGTCCCTCTTATCAAGTGTCCAGGATATCATACTCTAGTAGGAGGGACAAATCCCATATCTATCACTCAAAGTCTATCCCCATGTGTCAAAGTCAACCAATCATCACTGTTATAACAACCCATGTTTTAGGTTTGGGTTTGATGATGTCAAAGCGTACCCAATGACATCACTACTACAGAATAGGGCTTTAGCGTCGGTTGTTTAACCCCTTTTAGCGACGGTTCTCCAGTGACGCCTATGTGGGCGCCGCTAAAGGTCGAACTCTTCAGCGTCGGTTTTATAACTGACGCCAAAAGGCTTCGCGCCACCGAAAACGCGCCAGCAGGGCACCTATCGATTTCGGTTATTTATAGTACGCTGACGCTAAAAGGGTTCACGCCACAATAAGGGTGCCATCTAGGATACTTTCTGTGTCGGTTTACAACTAAAACACCGACGCCATATTTGCAGACGCCATGGTCGTGCTTCCCTGCACGGCCGTGTTTAGTACTATAGGCATCAGTTTTATACTAATAACCGACGCCATTTACTACCACGGCCGTGCTTTCCTGTACAGTCTGGTTGTTTGTCACTTTAGGCGGTGTTTTTATCCAATAACCGACGATGTAATATTTTGATGACGGTTTTCTATAAATAACCGATGCCTATGTTTTAAAAATTTTTTTGCTAATCAGTTTGTAGGCCTGTTGTGGCTGGTCAGTAGGATGAGAACCTGCAGTTCAATTTTGAACTACAGGTTTACGACATCCATTGATATCAGCCAACAAATAGGCCACAAACCTACAAAATCAACAAATATACTTTTCACACAAGTAGATACATTCACACATCAATTCAATTCTCACATTCACACATGTAGAAACATTCAAATACATGTAGAAACATTCAGACATGTATAAACATTCAGAAATATTCATTTACAAAATATCATTCAACATCGCTATCAACATCCCAATTATATTTTATAGTTGCCACTGCTTGAATGGCTCTTGCCCATTCTTCTCTTACTTCATTTAATACTTCCATCGTGTATGGAGCATGTACATCTTTTAAGTATTTACCTATAGTGTGGTCAGTTTTAAACACCTGCAAAGAGAATGATGTATATATATAAGTAATAATATAGAAATAAGATTGATATATTTCATACTAACTAATGAGACTATATATAATACCTCATGTATGGTATCGATGTCCAATGCGGCATATTGGATAATCATTTTCATAAATCGCATCACATAGTATGTGCATGCCCAGCCGTTGTCTTGTCTAGCGCACTATAAATTAAAACATACAAAATATTAAAAAATACAACTAAGCACAGTTCACATAAATAATATATACATTGGAGTCGGGAACTTACTTTCACGTTCTCCCAAATTATTGGTTGGTTCTTTTTCCTGGGGACATTTCCTCCAGCCTTTTTGAATGCATCTAAACCCCTACATGTTAATGTAACACAGTAAATTGCATAATTAAATAGTAATGTAATAACAGATGTTAACGGATATAAAAATGAAATATTTCTCACCAGAATAAGGGCATTCTCATTATGTGTCCAATTTTAGTATTCAATGTACTCCCCGCGGGATCTAGATAATAAACAGTGAACATCCCGGGGAGAATAACTAGTAACTCCCAATGCCTACTGCTAGAGGTAAAAAAGTTAAAAATTAATAACTCAAAATCCACAATAAAAATGTAATTTTCTTAAGTCCAAATTATAAGTAAAGTAAACTTACTTGACATTGAATGGAGCTATTATTATCGTCTTGTTTTGCTGACCGAAAACTGTAAAAGCATCTATACAGTATTGTTGAACACTATCGGGGTCTTTAGCTACCATACTAATCAATGATGGAATAAAAAATCCGACATGGTCAAATGCAAATTGTTTACATTGATTTTCGACTAAGTAGCTGCAAAACATGTATTACGTATGCATTAATATATAAGAAACCAGATCACTGGATCTTACACAAGGTATATGGATGTATAAACAAGATCTCACCTTATCCATGTCTCTATCATTGATGTATTTAGCCAATCATATAGAAACAGCTCAATAATATCTTGTATAAATAAAGAGCTTTCGTATGATTGACCTGCATAATTTGCTTCTAAGGAAACAATTATAGGGCAATGTATATTATGTGCCCGTATCCAACATGCCATTCCCCTACAAGCAGGACCTAATGGGAATTTTAGGTTAGTTGGAACCCAACTTGGTAATGCAGGAAGTGGAGGTGGAGGCCTAGATGCTCCGGGTGTCTTCTTTTTAACCTGTATATATAATTTCAGATCAATTGACCTCATATATACACATTAACAATCTAAACTAATGTAAATTTATCTTACAATTTCAGTAGTGTAGAAGACATCTGCTTTAGGCCACAATATCACCCCGCCTTCTGCCTCAGCAAGTGTATCAATATTCGGGTGGGCATATGGCAATGTAGCTTCCGTCCAATCAGGGAATACACATATCGGGCTCACACGAACGTAGCCCTGTGGCATTGGAGTCCCGTGAAACGTTGCCCCAGGAAGGGACGGGTAAGCCTGCACCTCTGCAACAAGATAGTCTTTCATTCTTAAGCGGCATGGCTTCAACACCTACAAATTTACGTAAAGAATGTTATACATATATACATATCATATTGAAAACATATCATCTTGAAAATACTAGCTACAATGTCATAAACAATACTTACAGTAGACATGTTAGGCGGCGGTGGGTCTACAAGATTACTCTCAGTCTGTGCATCAGGAGAAGAGTGGGTCGCCATAGGCTAATTGGAAGCCTAAGATGCCTGCCACCGCAGCATTTCTTCCCTGACCTTCTTAGCAACTATATCCTCGACTCTTTTATTCTCCTATACATGGATAAAAGAAACATTAGCAGATTATTATCGAATTCCCTTTTGCAGTAACATTCTAAAAAAAGAATAGGTTACCTCTTCTTGTAAAAGTCCCGCTCTGGGTTTGCGCTGGGATGGCCCAAAGAATGCTTTGATGCCCACACCAGTGCCTGCACCCCTAACACATCCAGGATGTTGTAGGTTACCCAGAGCAACTGTCAATTCATCCCTTGTGCCCTGAGGGATGAACGTGCCTTGTTTCCTCTACTCGTGCAGCTCCCGCTAATCACCATCAACAGAAATTGGTAAGTTAATGATCGACCTTTTTCTCACGTCCAGAAATGAATGCGGGACAAAGGAAGGAATCAAGCTTTAATTTTATAACCCGAAACCTTCTAGCCCCCCGCAACTTTTATTACGGGGTCGAAGTAGATATACGGGGTCGAAAACAGGGACGTGGCGACGTTTAGGACGCCACCGATTTTTGTTCTATAGTCAGATAAGCCAGGACAATAGTCGATAAAAGTAAATGCTAGAACTAGTCTAGCAGGTTGTCACGATATAAAACAAAACAAAGAAAACAAAACAAAACAAAATAGAGCTCGTGAGTCTACTAATCAGAGAAAGAGAGTTCCTGGCTATGTAACCACAAACGGGGCAGTCTATGCACTCGTTCTCGGGCATAGACAACCCTCGAACACCCAAGCAAGCATCTAGTATGCACAGTGGCATCTGTCCTGTGGGGTCGTCCCACTCGCTCTCACGATGCGTGACTAAAACCATCAACGATATGTCATCGACCCTCTCTCAAGGAATGACATATCAACACCTCGGAATATACTAAGTTCCCTCTCAGATCTTAGGATATTCCGGGATGTTAGGAACAGAATACCTCAGATCTTCCCCCTCTCAGGTTCGGATCCAAACTATCGTCTCTTAGCTATTCCTACAACGGATCTCTCCATACAGGAAGAAATAACAGTTCAAGCGAGTAAGAGATCAACCAAACTAGCAATCATAACTTGGAAAGAGAAAATAGAACATGCCACATACTAGATATGATATGAATCTACTTGCTTAAGGCAAAAGTATATAAACATGCCCAGATCGAGCCACATAGCCAAGAAGGAGCTAACTAGCCATAGACAAGCATAGCTGGCACCGAACAAAGATGAATAAACATCATTTGTACAAGAAACAAAGGAATGCAGTAGAATGAAAGAGAAGAGGGAAGAGATATAGCCCGTAGAGGAGAGGTGGCTCTCGCTCCTCGGCCTCTGTGCAGGTCAGATCTCGGCCCTTGGGTCTTCTCTTCGTCCCTCTGGACTCCTCAGCTCACTCTCTCTAGACCGTATCGGGCGGCGGCCGTATCGATCGATGCAGTCGTATCGGTCAGCGCAGGCGTATCGGTCGACGCAGGCGTATCGGTCGACGCGGCCGTATCGGTCGACGCGGCCGTATCAGTCGATGCAGCTGTATCGGTCGGCAGACGTTTAGGGAACTCGACACACTAGCTCCTTGGTCTAGGTACTAGCTCTTTCCGGGTCCTCCCTTCGGCTCTCCCTTGCTCTGTAGGTTGGAAGCTGCTATTTATAGGCAGCGAGTTGATGGGAGTTGTAGCTTTTATTGGTCCACGTGTCCTTCATCCGTGGCTTTGATCTTGAGGCATCAGGTTGGCCAATATGACTGTCGCCCGAAGACCGTGTCGGGTAGGGGGAGTGTTAGGCAGGTGTATCGGGCAGGCCATATCGGGCAGACCATATCGGGCAGACCATATCGGGCATCAACCGTATCGGGCAGCAACCGTATCGGGCGGCGGCCGTATCGGTCGGAGGAGCCGTATCGGTCGGCGGAGCCGTATCGGCCAGACCATATTGGGCAGCCGTATCGGCTAGGCCCTATCACGCAGCCATATCGACCCGACCATATCAGCCAGCTGTTGGAATTCTTGTCTTTTCAGGTTCGGTACTTGAGTGTCCCAAAATTGGCTAGTTTCGGTGCCTGCAAGTCAAAATTGGCTAATTAGCTACATTATTGGCTATTTTTACTACTTTTATCTAATGCAAGATAGAAATCATAAAACATGAACAAAAGAGTGCATATTAAGACTAAAGTGGCACAAAACTATAGATAAAATGCATAGAAAATATGCACTAATTTGGGTGTTATCAACTACCCCAAGCTTAAAACTTGCTTGTCCTCAAGCAAGACTGTGCTCAAAGAACAAAAGATAACATCCAAATTAAGTTTGGCAATAAATGCTAAGGTTAAGAAAAATAGTTTAAAGCATCAATACTCTTGATCCATGTCATCTCAGAACAAACCCCCACCAAACAAGCACAATCATGCCAAAGCAAGATCAAAGAGTGTCCAGGAAAGATTAGCGAATTCACTATAGCCTGCCGATACTCATGATGGTTTGAACCATAATTATTTAAACATGAAAGAGTTATCACACAGGTGATCATGCGGGTGATGAGCAATGAGCCATCACCATGAATCCATGCAAACCAATAAGGAATACCATGCCTCTCACTTATTCATGTCCTAAGAAACAAAGCAAAAAGACTCTAATGACTTCTGAGAATCTCGATCTGTGTCAGGTTGGTCCATGTAGCGAGCAACAGTCCCTGCAGTCCGAACCAGTTGGTCCAAAGCAGTGAGATGAACTCCTCGTACTGCGCCCGAACCAACCCTGCTACTGAGATGATCTCATAGGTCACCTAGGGGGTTCCTAGTGACTCTCTAATGAGCATTTAGAGTGGTATTACCAGGCACGACATATCCGCGTTCATGAGCGCAGTCATACACCGGCTGGGCACCATCCTCAACTCTCCTAAAAGGGAAAACAACACTCATTTATTGTTCACACTCAGGCTTTTAACATCTGCATTCTATTTTTAGGCTTGGGTGAGAACGATATATATTTTTTTGGGATTTTGTGGGCGGCCAAGCCTCTTTTGCACATTTTTATATTTTTCATCTTTTTGACTCAATCTAATGTGAGAAGGCATGTAGTCCATCAAGGAAAATCACTTCACCTTGATCATGGCTCAAAAATCATCATGATCCACTTGATACCTGTGTGAAAAGATAGAAATTATGATTCAAGAATCCTTAGAATAGAGGCAAACTTGTGAATCCACAGCTAGGTTCTTTGATCGTGTTTTAGCTCATTCCAACGGTCCTTTACCATGGATTTTCCATTCACGACACAGTTCAAGGGAATTCAGCTTTAAGCTATGAAAAAGGGACATAACCTTAGATTTATTACCAAACTCAAGGAAAGAGTCAAAGAGCAAGTCAAGCAAGAGGTCAAGCAATTTTTAAGATGAAAACTGTGCAATTACGCATAAAGTCAAGCGTTTATCTATTAGAGTCGCACCACATAGCCATAATTGTGAAGCTACAAGCTTATGATATATGTAAGAAAAAAACATGCATGCAAGAAGGGTGAAGAGAAAGAAGGGCGAAGCCTACCACCCCAAGCTTAAGAGTTTGCTCATCCTCGAGCAAGACTTAAACTTGAAATAGTGAGGCAGGAATGCATGATTGTTAATGGCAGTTATTGAAGTTCTAAAGATGATGCATGGATGCAATGATATAAAACAGTTAGAGGAAAGAAACTTAACTAATAAAAACATGAAAAGCAGAAATTATTGTAATATAAGGGCGGGAGGGTGGGTAAGAGAAAAGGGGGTGGCTGCCCCACGATACCGACACTGGGATCCAAAATTCTGAGTTTTGGAACCAGTGTCACATGTGTCTTGCCGACGGGTTCTGCCACATAATATGAGTAGAATAGGCGGATGTGTTGGCCCTATCGAGTCTGAAGAAGAAAAGTAAAATCCGGCGACTCGGTGAAGTCATTTTTGTGCTGGAAGTGGCTTGAACTGCACTGGGATGAATTCTTCGGCATATCATCCTCAGGGTACCTTTCATTATATGAATCTAAAAATGAAGGTCCTGGGATGTCGACACAGGATGAAATAGATGAGAGAGGTTGGACGTCATCTTGATAACTCATATCTTCTCTCTCCATCTCTGCACTTGAGGTTGGATGCTCAGATAAATCTTCATGTACTGTCTGAGTCATCCAATCATCTTCTGAGCAAAAAGTACCCCCTGAAGAATCTGTTTGTGGTTCTACCACCCCAAGCTTATCACCTGGCGTGGATTCAGGGGTGTCTTCATGCTCAGCAGCCATGTTGTAGTGAACTGTCCATCCTACCCCCTTGATGTCCACCAAGCCTTGTAAAGGTATGGTGGCGAATGATGGCTCGTGCTGCTCCAAGTCGTCTTTGTTACTATACTCACTGCTCCATGTCGAGCAGCTGTCATCATCGTCGTCGTCGAACAAATTATTCCAAACCATGGTTGACGTACTGCTCAAAGCAAAATGACAAGTATCAATATGAGAAATGTCACTCTAGTCTAGTTCAATATCTGACTTTGGTTCCTCAAACCAACCTTCTGGTTGTGAGGTCGATTGGCTTTTTGAGTCTTCATCATCGTCATCATGGACCCATTCATGTCTATGACTCATTTCTTCCATTGGTTCATCATCTGGGTCATCTAGATAGAATGAAGGGATTTCCCAAGTTGGTTGGTCTTCACAAAAAAATCCTGGTGAATCCAGTTGATGGTCTGAATAGGATGATGGTGCATACTCCACTTCAGACCCCATGGAATGGTCTTGATGACTAACGTCTTTATCGTCTTGTGATGGCAGTTGTAATCAAATTGTAACCATATCGATGAGCTCTTGGAGCCTCCTGCCTTGTTCAACATCTTTATCATTAAGTTGTTGTACTTGAGCAGCAATGCTTTCGAGACCCGTCGATTCTGCCATGCACATATAAGGGGAACCCGCTGTATCAAACTGATGCTTTAGGATGGATCCTTGTTCAATGGTTTGAATTATACTACTACTGCGGTCTGGAGCCCCGGTGGTTGCTTTGAGATGATGCTCCTGCTTGTCTAATAGTTGCTGGAGCGGATCGACGTTTTCTTGGAGATGAGGAACTAGGGAGGTGAGTGCCTTGACACTTTCTCCAGCTAACTCCACTTCCTTGATCAGTTCTTGATCCCATGATAGCACGGGAGTCGATGGTTGACTGGCAGTCTCCTTTGTTGGAATTTCAACATATGACGACGGTGGAGGTGAGTATAACTCGACTAGTTGCAGAGCATGACCTTCAATTATTTGCCAACAGTCGGAACTGCGGAAAAACTCGGGAGGACAGGGGGACAAGATGACTTGTCTTGCGGAAGCAAGGTCCATGGCTGAAAAAGTTATGAGAAAAAGAAAAGTGATTTAGTATATATGAACAAGTATGTGTAAAGAAAGAGGAAAACTATGCATGTATATACAGACTTATAGTGACAGAACAAAAATCCACTAGGCGTGTAAACATGGAAAACCATGTCCCTGGCAACGACGCCAAAAGTTGATCGGCCTTTTTCTCATGTCCAGAAATGAACGTGGGACAAAGGAAGGAATCAAGCTTTAAATTTATAACCCGAAACCTTCTAGGCCCCCGCAACTTTTATTACGGGGTCGAAGTAGATATACGGGGTCGAACACAGGGACGTGGTGACGTTTAGGATGCCACAGATTTTTGTTCTATAGTCAGATAAGCCAAGACGATAGTCGATAAAAGTAAATGCTAGAACTAGTCTAGCAGGTTGTCACGATATAAAACAAAACAAAGAAAAGAAAAAAAAACAAAACAGAGCTTGTGAGTCTACTAATAAGAGAAAGAGAGTTACTGGCTATGTAACCACAAACGGGGCAGTCTATGCACTCATTCTCGGGCATAGACAACCCTCGAACACCCAAGCAAGCATCTAGTATGCACAGTGGCATCTGTCCTGTGGGGTCGTCCCACTCGCTCTCGCGATGCGTGACTAAAACTATCAACGATATGTCATCGACCCTCTCTCAAGGAATGACATATCAACACCTCAGAATATACTAAGTTCCCTCTCAGGTCTTAGGATATTCCGGGATGTTAGGAACAGAATACCTCAGATCTTCCCCCTCTCAGGTTCGGATCCAAACCATCGTCTCTTAGCTATTCCTACAACGGATCTTTTGATACAGGTAGAAACAGCAGTTCAAGCGAGTAAGAGATCAACCAAACTAGCAATCATAACTTGGAAAGAGAAAATAGAACATGCAACATACTAGATATGATATGAATCTACTTGCTTAAGGCAAAAGTATATAAACATGCCCAGATTGGGCCACATAGCCAAGAAGGAGCTAACTAGCCATAGACAAGCATAGCTGGCACCGAACAAAGATGGAGAAACATCGTTTGTATAAGAAACAAAGGAATGTAGTAGAATGAAAGAGAAGAGGGAAGAGATATCGCTCGTAGAGGAGAGGTGGCTCTCGCTCCTCGGCCTCTGTGCAGGTCAGATCTCAGCCCTTGGGTCTTCTCTTCGTCCCTCTGGACTCCTCGGCTCACTCACTCTCTCTAGACCGTATCGGGCGGCGGCCGTATCGGTAGGCGCAGGCGTATCGGTCGACGCGGCCGTATCGGTCGACGCGGCCGTATCAGTCGACGCAGCCGTATCGGTCGACGCAGCCGTATCGGTCGGTAGACTTTTGGGGAACTCGACACACTAGCTCCTTGGTCTAGGCACTAGCTCTTGTCGGGTCCTCCCTCCAGCTCTCCCTTGCTCTGTAGGTTGGCAGCTGCTATTTATAGGCAGCGAGTTGATGGGAGTTGTAGCTTTTATTGGTCCACGTGTCCTTCATCCGTGGCTTTGATCTTGAGGCATCAGGTTGGCCAATATGACTGTCGCCTGAAGACCATGTCGGGAAGGGGGAGTGTTAGGCCGTTGTATCAGGCAGGCCATATCGGGCAGACCGTATCGGGCAGACCGTATCGGGCAGCAACCGTATCGGGCGGCGGCCATATCGGTCGGCGGGGTCGTATCAGTCGGCGGAGCCGTATCGGTCGGCGGAGCCGTATCGGCCAGACCATATCGGGCAGCCGTATCGGCCATGCCCTATCGGGCAGCCATATCGACCCAACCATATCAGCCAGCTGCTGGAATTCTTGTCTTTTTAGGTTCGGTACTTGAGAGTCCCAAAATTGGCTAGTTTCGGTGCCTACAAGTCAAAATTGGCTAGTTAGCTACATTATTGGCTATTTTTACTACTTTTATCTAATGCGAGACGGAAATCATAAAACATGAACAAAAGAGTGCATATTAAGACTAAAGTGGCACAAAACTATAGATAAAATGCATAGAAAATATGCGCTAATATGGGTGTTATCAGTTAACACCACAAATAATTAATATTCAAACGATTGTTCTAAGAGTTGTATTTTACCATTTTCGCAGCCGCCTCAACAGTTACGAGCTTCTTTATTTCACCCTTCTTGTTTTACCTCCCAGCTATCTAGACATCATGGCGAGGCATGGGTGTGGCAGACTCCTGATTTGCAGCAGACTCCTGAGTAGCAGCAGACTCCGCCTGTAGTCTTTGGCAAACGCTTGCATAGCCCTTTGGACCCATAGTGTGGTCATGCACATTCAGTGCACGCCTTGCTTTTTGCACCTAACTGAGGGCCTAGTTAGTATGCACATTAATGATTTGGTTAGTAGCAATAAATGTTAATCTTGAATAGGTGAATACAACATATATTGATTAAAGTGGGAGTGACGCCTAATACCTTGAATTCTTCAGATTTTCTTGAAGCAACAAAATTGTACCAATCTTCTTTGTCCAAGAAGTTCCACTATTCAAGGGCTGACTTCTTCTTCTTATCACCATCTTTTATGTATTCTCTGTTGATATTTGTCCTATAGTTCCTAAGCATCTTTCCAGCGTGTTGCATCACGCTTTTACGATGCAGCTTCTCATCCAATGCAAATAGATTCTGTAAAATAGAATTATTATTAACTAGTATCCAAAAATAGAATTGCAAATAATAGAATTTGTAATCTACAAAATAGAATTGCAAATAATAATAACTCACACATAAATCCTTCCATATCAATTCTTTCTTCTCCTGAGGAACTTTATGCCAATTATCATACTTAACACCACAATGGCTTCGAGTGACAACCCCAAGATAGTTTATAAAATTATTGTGGTTCACTCCAATTGCATTTCCTCCATTATCAAACTCCACAACCAATTTGGATCCACTTCCACTTAGCGCTATTAACTTGTTCAACAGAGTGATGCCCTTTTTCTTGTTAACTTTTTGGTGATGCACATCAAGTTCCTGCAGTGCTTCAGTGGGTACATCAACCTAAAATTTGACAAAAATAAACACACTGAATTAGCCCAATATAGAAATATAGGATATATGACATAACTAGATGATAATGAATTTTATAGAAATGCAGGATATGTTTTTAAAACTTACATTGGTATCCTCGTCATGCTCATCATGGACAACATGCTCATCATGGACTTCATGCTCATCATGGACATCATGCTCATCATGGTCAGTCATCTGAAAATGTCATTAAAAAGGCAAACATTTAGCATTTGTATTAACTACAAGATAATGAGACATCAAATCTAAAAATGATATTGATATTAAAAAAGCAAACATTTAGCTTCAATACAAAAATATAAACATGCATGCCTCTAAAATTGTGATCTTTTATCAATTAACAATCCTTCGTTGTGATCTCCACGGACATATAAGTCATCATTAGCTTTAATATTTTGTGGAGTTGGCAACCCAACTGAGAATGGACTGGAGTCATCATACTTATCATAATACTCTTCTTCATATATAGGATCTTCAATGAACTGTCTTTTACCATGAAGAACAACCGACCATTTATCATTTGCAGGATCATCGATATAGAATACTTGTTTCGCCTGTGATGCCAATATGAATGGTTCACCCTTCTCGCCAATCTTTTCAAATTTCACTAAAGTGAAACCCAATTCATCCACTATAACTCCTTTGGTGTTATCAACCCAATTACATTTTAAGAGCGGAATTCTGAAATCTATGTAGTCAAACTCCCATATGTCTTCAATGACACCGTAATATGACATTTTAGCTTCACGTGGACTCTTATACATTGCACTTGCAAAATACATAGTCGACGCTTGAAGAGTGGCCCCACTGTTTTGGATGACACTCTTATCATCTTGGCGCTTTGTGTAATATGTGAACCCATTAATATCAAACCCTTCATAAGACATAACATTCGGTTTTGGTTTAAAGGCAAGGCATTTGATAGTTTCCGTAATATCATCTGGTGTTTGAGATAGTTGATGTAAGACTTTATCTTCAAACCACTTAATAAATGTCTTGTTATGCTCTCTAGCAAGCCACGTTGTATTGGCTCGAGGATATTGTCTCTTGATGAAATTGGTATGTTCCTCGATATAAACACTCACTTTGTCCATGTTGTGTAAAATATACAAGTGAGCTTGTTCCAACTGCTCATGGCTGATTACTTTCACCCGTGATCCCAAAATTCCTTTGCCCTCCTCAATATTCTTGTCATTAACATGAGTGTTATTACCATTCAGAAAGTCATTGCAAAAATCCATAACCTCTCTCGCCACATAACCTTCAATAATGCTCCCTTCAGGCCGATAATGGTTTCGAACATCACCTTTAAAAATGCTCATGTATCGTTCAAAGGGATACATCCAATGCAAGAAAACTGGTCCCAACATTTTCACTTCCCTAGTCAAGTGGACAACAAGATGTACCATGATATCAAAGAACGAAGGAGGGAAATACATCTCAAGCTGACATAGGGTAACAACCACTTCTCTTTGCAAATTATCGAGAGTATCAGGGTCAATAACTTTGCTGCATAGACTGTTGAAAACGAAACAAAGTCTGGTGATTGCAAACCTTACATGCTTCGACAATATAGATTGAATTGCCACGAGCAATATTTGTTGCATTAGAGTGTGACAATCATGAGATTTAAGACCTATCAACTTCAGATCTTTCATTGATACCAATCTACGGATGTTGGATGAGTAACCCTGTGGCACCTTAACATTTACCAAGCATTCACAAAAAGCTTTCTTCTCCTTTCTAGACAACGTGTAACAAGCGGGATGTAAGTATGTTCTTTTATTACCCATTTCACGTAATTCTATTAATTCTGACCTTATTCCCAGTTCACGTAGGTCCAGTCTGGATTTTATCCCATCTTTAGTCTTACTTGGTATATTTAACAGAGTACTAATGATGCTATCACAGACATTTTTCTCAACGTGCATTACATCGATACAATTCCTAACTGTCAAAGAACTCCAATAAGGAAGATCCCAAAATATTGACTTCTTCTTGAATGAAGACTTGTCACTCCGTGTGGCCAAACTACATTGTGATTTCTTACCAAATTCATTGACAATGTCTTTTACTCTTTCATAAACAACATCCCATGGTATAGGTTTAGGTGCACTCCGTTCATCATTCCATCCATTGAATGGTTTGCGCTTCCTACGATATGGATGGAATTTTGAAAGAAACCTTCGATGACCAAGATATACAGTCTTGCCGCCATGTTTTAGTCTTATTGAATCAGTGTTTTCTTCACATATAGGACACACTTTAGCTACTTTGACACTATATCCAGACAAATTCCCATATGCTGGAAAGTCATTAATAGGGTAAAACAACATAGCGTGCAAATGAAATGTCTCTCTTATTGAAGCATCATATGTCATCACACCTTCAGCCCAAAGTTTCTTTAAGTCATCAATCAGAGGTTCAAGATAAACATCGATATAATTTCCGGGTTGTTTAGGGACCGATATCAACAACGACAGCATAACGTACTTATTTTTCATACACAGCCAGGGAGGAAGATTGTATATAACAAGCATGACTGGCTAAGTGCTATGTTGGCTGCTCAATGTCCCATACAGATTCATCCCATCTGTACAAAGCCCAAGTCTTAGATTCCTATCTTCTTCACCAAATTTGGGGTACAATAGATCAATCTTCTTCCACTGTGGGGAATCAGACGCATGTCGTAGGATCCCATCATTATTTTTCTTAACATCTGCATGCCACCTCACATTCTTCGCATCTTTTGGATTTGCAAATAAGCGTTAAAACTGTGATATTATAGGTAGATACCACATCACCTTGGCAGGAGAACCAGTTTTGGACTCCCCCGAAGTCGTCAATTTATACCGTGACGCACCACATTTTAGACAATCTTTCAAATCCACATAGTCCTTTTGAAATAATACACAATCATTCGGACATGCATGTATCTTCTTGGCCTCCATTCCCATTGGGCACAAAAATTTCTTTACCTGGTATGTTGAGATTGGCAGCTCGTTTCCTTCAAGAAGCATTTCCTTCAACATAGTCAACAATGAAGTGAAGTTTTTTTTGCTCCATCTATTGTTAGCTTTCAACTTATACAATCTCAACACAATCCTAAGCTTCATAAACTTAGCACAACCTGTGTATAACGGTATCTCAGCATCATGCACAACGTTTCTAAAGATAGGAAGTGGATCAGTGTGCTCTACCCTACAACTATCCAACATCGCATCAACGATGTCTACTGGAACTGGTTCATTCACATCTACGTCATCGGAGGCAATTTCTTCTTCCACCCAAGCACTGCTATCGAGATCTACTAGTTTCGAGTTTGAAATCTCTCCATGCCAGTGCCATTCTGTATAGCCTTGTACAATCCCATTGCACATGACATGACTTTTGATTTCATCACCAGTGCTGACTTTCAAGCTGTTACCGCAATGCCTACATGGACAGTAGAACCTATCTCCAGGTTCTTTCCTATGTTCCTCGACAAATATAATAAACTGATCAAGACCAGATATAAACTCTGGGGTGCAGCGATTGCGAATGGACATCCATGATCTATCCATTCTATGATCAAAGAGGAAACAAGTATATATTAGGACAAGATTAGGGTCTACGGTTAACAAACACATGTGTACCACCTATCCCATCCTTGAACATCTAATCTCACTAGTAAGTGTATAATGTGTATTGGGTTTTTAAGAAAATTTTGACAGCATTTCCCCATTGTTCTCTAAGTACATATGTACTTAGAGAACAAATGAGGAAATGCTACCGAAATTTTCTCAAAAACCCAATACACATTATACACTTACATCCTAAGTGAGATTAGGTGTTCAAGAACAGTCCCAAACCGGGGACTATCCAAGATTTACTCCTAATGAGTAAATCTTGGAGGGGTTTCTAGGCCAACAAACACAATAATAGATATGTACATGTTAGGGTTTCATCACAATTAATGTTAGGGTTTCATCACAATTGATGTTAGGGTTTCATCAATGTTAGGTTTAATCAAATCAAATTAGGATGCTACAATTGACAAGTTTAAATCTTATTTCAACATGCATCAAAATTTACTGAATTAGGCCAAACATTACGATTAGAAGCACAAATATATGACAAATATATGCAAGAAAAAGATTTGTTCATATCCTAGGATTTACATACAACATTACATAAAAATTTGTTCATATCCTTACCAACAGCAAGCACGGTGTCGTGGCTGTGTTGGCCTACCACGGCCGTGCTGGACAGCACGACCGTGGTAGGCCAACATAGCCACGGCCGTTACCACGGCCGTGTTGTCCAGCACGGCCGTGGTAGGCCAACACAGCCATGGTCGTGATTGCTGTTGGTAAGGAGCTAGGGAGAAGGAAGCAAAGAGGCTAGGCTACCTGGAGCTAGCGTGGAGAAGAGCGGTGACAAGCGGTGGCAGCAGTGGCGGCGAGTAGGAGAAGAAGCAGAGGGGTGGCTGGCAAAGAGCAGTGGCACCGGGAGAAGCAGCAGCGGCACCGGCCGGAGAAGTAGCAGGCGAAGAAGCAGCAGCGGCGGGCGGTGGGCAGTGGCGCCGGCGAGCAGAAGAGCACCAGCACCGAAGAAGCAGAGGGGTAGCAACCGACGTCGGGCGATTTTGGGAGAGCGGCGGCGAGCATTAGCACATGAGAATATCATAATGAAACAGGAAGAAAGGGGGAAGAGCCGGGTGATCGGGTCTATTAAGTTGTCCAACGACGTCGGTTATCTACAAAACTGACGCCTATTATGCTTTAGCGTCGGTTGATAGTAAAACATCGACGCCCAACTAGACAATCTTTACCCTAAATTATTTGGCGGGAACCATTATCAGCGTCGGTTATCGAAGGATAACCAACACTGAAAGTGGGACTTTTCGCGCAAATTTTCATTTTAAATAGGCGTCGGTGAATAGTTAAAAAACTGACGTTGTAGGTGACCTAAAATGTTTTCGCTCGAAAATTGGATTTCGTAGGCGATTTTAGGCGTCAGTCTGTTATAACCAACCGACGCTGAATACAAAGTGGTACCTGTGTCTGGCTGGTCTTTGAATATATCGGTTTGCATAAATAACCGACGTCTAATATTATAGGCCTCAGTTTTCCTAAATAACTGACGCCCAGAAAAGTGACAGTGAATGTTGTTTCTGTAGTAGTGCATGTGACGAGTGTAGTGATTTTAGGTCTAAGAATCACAATCACCACCTTTACTACACGAGCTGACTGTGACTTACCATATGATGGTTTCCATGTGTCATTCTCAAGGTGGGTCTGTCTGATACACTGTTCCCTAACATGTATCTGTGTGCTTGGTTTGATATTGCCATATCATGACTAATGAGATTTAGTCATGAACCAACTCTCACTTTGATGTTATGTGTTATTATTGTCTATTAACCTTCCACAATAACAACCGATTAGGGACATAATGAGAATATGTATATGTACTCTTAACATCTGTATGATCTCAACCACAAGGGTAGTAACTTGAATACATACGTCATTGAATAATATTATTCTCTAGACATTCACTCTATCTCCTCAGTTATCTCATAACTAAGTGAAATAGATGAATTGGAAGCTTTCCATTATAATTATTAATCAAATCCTTTATGGTATATTTCATGTAAATCATCATATGATTGGCTCTATGGGCATACCTTACCAACAGAAGAGGCTTGACTGACAATAGCTTCAATTTGAGCCTTGATTTTAGCCTTCTTTGTTCTCTTGACCTCTTTCTCTTCTTCTATTTCTTCTTCATCTTGCTTGTCAAAGTTGACTTCATGGGCTGGTATATTGATTCAATTTGTAATCCTATTAAGGTACCTCCCACCAAGAGTAATAGATAATGTAATCTCATACTTCTTGAACCAAGAGTAGTTTGTAATAGATAATGTAATCCTAGATAATCCTATTAAGGTACCTCCCACCTTCATAATAGCCATCTTCTCCTACTTGTGGAAGTATATTCAGAGAAGACCGGCTTTGGTACCACTTGTTGGATCTAGGGTGGGCGATTTTCTCTAGAGGGGGTGTGAATAGAGCTAAAAAACACTTAAACAAAATTCATTAGACCTTCAAGATATATCACAAGATAAGGTTGCTAATTAGGAACTTGAGTGCAACTAAACATACACAACAAGGATGAGAGAGATTGAAACAACACAAGAACACAAGCTATGTAGACTGGTTCCAATATACAAACTAGGAGATTGTCAGTTCACTATCTAGAGAGGTCAACCTCTAGGATTTCTCAACCATGTCTTCCTCCTTATATTCACTTATAAGAGTTACAACATATGACCTTCCTTTTTTGGGACAAGGATACCCAACTTTTCCCCCTTTGAGGATAAGGGAGCCAACAACCTAACAAAGGACTTACCTATCTAATACAAAGAGTCTTCAACCTTAACAACAACTTACCCACTTGTAAAAGGAGTCTTCTGCCTTCTCAAAGGACTTACCCACTCTTGTACCAAGTCTTCGTCCTTGAAGGAATTGCCCACTCTTCATGGATCTTACACCTTTGACTTTACCTTTTCCAAGGAGAAGCTTTCACCAAGGACTTACCCACTTGAGCATGGAGTCTTCATCCTTCACAAAGGATTTACCAACTCTTGCTCTAAGTTTTCAGCCTTGCCTTCTTCGTATTGAACTCTCTTAGCCAAAGAGAGAATCTCTATTTTCAATGGTGAAATGAGATATTGGGGGTGGGAAAATCTTGTGACACACTTGTCACATGAAAGCGTGATTACTCAAAACAAAGAACAAAACTAGTATTAATCAACCAGGTTACTAGAAAACATAGGAACTTTAAATTGTCATCACATATCCACCTCAAGTGAAAGGATATCACATTAGAGTCCACAAAAGCCACATGTATATATATAAAACCTGTCAAAAGATTATCACATACTATTGTATTCACTGGCCCACTAACCACAACATGTACATATGATAACCAGTTCACATACATACAAAATGGGCATACAGCCAAAACATTGCCTCGATATACAATGTCTACAAAACACCACCAAGGACCTAAGAGTACAGGGAAGACACATAAGACTCTACTATAAAACAATGGTAGCATATCCAACCTTTACGCAGCTTCTGCTCCTCTTGCTTCTCAGCCTCAATAGTAGGATCTCTACCTCATCGTGTGCGTCCATCTAAAAGATGTGGAAACGCATGGGGTGAGACCAAAGGTCCCAATGATAGATATAACTCTCCACCAATGTCTATTAAAGGCACAAGTAGATTAAAGCAGATGGTAACATACTTATCAAGTTGAAAAGATTCAACTATATAATATGTGTTAAACTGATAATACAAATAAAGAAAATAAGGAAATTACAATAGAACAATTAAAACTATTAAAACTATGAATATCCTGAACATGTATAACAGTTGATTTCTCTTACTTCATTATAATTTAAGAAATCAATACAATGATAAGGAAAAGGGGTCATCCGGTGTGAAGTGTATTTTGATCCTAAGCAAAATATACTACACAGCTATGTTACGTCTTTTATTTGCCCTGAGGATTTGATCGTACCACTCAAATCCAACTGACCACTGCGAAGTTGAAATCGGTGTAATACAAGGTCTATGGAAGAGTCAAAATCCATGACCTCTCCAACACCTCTTGGTCGATATAAGAGAAACACTGCAGAGATATATTAGTCAGCTGCAAATAGTGACATATAGTGAAGCTGAAGGATTGACTCATGCATGGTCGTCCTTATAAAACACCTAGCCCGCCTCAGTACAGGTCACAGTGCTAGAAGAACAAACTCACGCGTAACCATTCTTACAAAGGGGAATCGAATGCAGTTAAACTTCTTCCTATCACATATCACAAGGAGAACATCCCACGCATGGCCGTCTCACATAAAGGGCTAGGTATGACCGCAATCATCCAACCCAACCTATCATTGTAGATACAAGGAGATACTTGGCTTGCACCCCCACATATTCAAAATATGCACTCTGAGTTTCCTGTAGGAATGACTCATTTCACCATCCAGCAAGTTCTGACACTGGAATGGGTCTATGACATAGGGCACCTACATGATTAGGGTTTCACTTGATTAGTTAGGCCAATTGTGTGTCTTTTAGCATCAATCAAGTAACAATGTATAAACCCAAAACAAACTCTACAAAGATAAGAGCATAGTACAACTCCAAAAGATATAAAATGTATAAGGTGTGAACTTGCCACATCATCACATGAGACTTGTAGCACTGCCACTCACAAGGCCATCAACATTATCACACTGCCATGCAAGGACATCACCACAATTGCACTGCTATGGGATATCAATCCCTCAATCACATCACTAGAGGATAACACCTCACTCTAGGCTTTAAACTTTTGCCAGGTCATAAGACCCATCATATCATTATGATCTCAACATGCCACATCAAGGCTCATAGCCATCACCCTGTACCACATAATGATCGCCATAACATTCACATAGCTATGACATACATTCCACCTGTAAGGTTTGGATTGCATAAGTAGGAGAGAGAAAACATAACCACATGTTATTCATCCAAGCAAATTCAACACATATAATACACCCTAGTATTAGGGTTAGGGTTTCACATAAATAGCCGATTACGGTTTCATAGAATTATTCAGTCACCAAACCCTAGATTAGACATATCCCACATGTATGGAGAGTGTTAGGATTAAACATTATTAATCTTGATTAACCATACACATTCACATCATTAAGTAATGTCTAAGCATATTGTGTTGTGACCAAACACAAGCAAGAGTAGTGACTTGCATGGTGTAGCGACCATGAGGTTAAGTGTAGACACTAGGTGCTCTTGTTGCAACCATATCAAGCAACATGGGTAGCGCCCACTACACTTCACCCATCACCATAAGTCTCAACCACAACAACAACCTAGGTAGAGACTAAAACACTAAAATTGATGTGTCGACCCAAAAAACCCAAGGGGTAGCAACCCACCAAGACAAAATAGAAGATGGAACCAACATAACACAAGAGTAGCGACCACCTGGAGTTAGGGTTGCGACTAGCATCAAGCTCAAGGGTGTTGACCAAACCAAGATCAAGGTGTAGTGACCAACAAGGTTAGGCTATAACAACAGAACATACCCATCCTCAAAATAGGGATAAACCATGATCAAAATAGATGTAATCGTCAAGATACTAAGAACCATCTAGAATTGAAAACTCCACACAAGTTGAATGCCAAAACCCTAAAAACCAAACTCCAACATGATCCATCAAGAAAGCAAACCAAGATAGAAAAGACCAAGCTTCAAACTCAAGAAAACTATTCCAAAACCTCAAGAAAACATGAAAGTCAAACCATATCATGGTGATAAAACTAAGAATCATGTTGCATGTAACAACTTCACTTCATCCATCACATAGAAAATGGGTTCATGGAATTAGGGTTTAGAAAGATATCAATTAACATGAGAATACTACAAAGTCTTAAACCCTAAAAAAAGATAGCATCATCTAGCACATTAGAATCACATTTTAGAGATGAATATAGTAGCATGCAAGCAATTTATGGTGAAAATAATAGAATAAGGTAGAGAGTTATTTAACCTACCTTATGGAGAGATCAATCTCCAAAGATCATGAGCTCAAAAGAAGAAGATGAATCCCCAACCAAGATCAACACTTCGGCCACATGATCACCTCTAAAGAGAAGAATGCCATGGTCAATGTATAGCTCAAGAAAGAGGTGAAAAACTCTAGGCTGAACCAAAGAAGAAGAAAAGGGGGGGAGAAGAAAGCTTCCTCTCACTTAGGTACCACCATGTGAAAACATAGTCTTCGACCCTTCGTGATAAGAAGTTTCTCTCAAGGTGACCACCATGGTAGAACCACAGTCTCATGGTCGAGAAGGAAGGAGGAAGAAGATGGGGTGCAAGGGGAAAATGAGATCAAGGGTTCAAAATCACTTACCAAGGGGGAAGATAACCAAAGACACCACAAGGAGGATGATCAAGCTCAAGAACACCACATCCAAAGGTGATCGGCCACCAAAGCACCAAGATCAACACCCTCTAGATCCACCAAGCTCTAAGGTCAGCCAAGCAAGAAAAGAGAAAGAAAGAGATCAAAAGGATTGCTTACATGAAGAAGAGAAAGGTTATATATATAAGTAAGGAGAGAGGTAAGGTAGGTATGAGGTGTCAACATATCAGAGAACCAAAGGGGCACTTATCCACCAAGAAAACATACATGCAACTACTAAGCACTTGAATGCAACACATGGTGATATAACCTAGGTGGGGAATTGACCACTAAGGTCACCCACACCTTGGGGTCGAAACAAATATCAAGGAACCATGTATCGACCACCACAAAAGATCATCAAACAAATAGGGTATGTAAAGACTCGGTCTTTACAGTCAAATCTTTACAAAATAATATCAAACACATAAACAATCTTTATTACAATCATGCTTGTACATCAGAGTCACAGAGGCTTACACAAATGATTACAAAGTTTAACAATAAATATTCATTACTATTTAGTCTTCAATGGAGGACTACCCACTGCATGTCTCTTCAAGCTCTTGCATCTACCACCTGCCCATGAGTTCCCAGAGGGAGCGAAACCACACATGGACCCAATTGAAGAGAAATTTGGGTCAGCAAAGATGGTACTAAATCCAATCATTGAACTATGTACGAAGTAGGATTTAGATGCATAAAAAAGTTAGGAAAGGACCATTTGGTGGACTAAAGGCTAACAAGAAGAAATTTCAATATCAATTTATCCAAGTATGCAAAATTTATCCAAGATATTCACAAACTATATCAATTTTAAGTTATTGTATTTGACAAGTTTTGGAACCTTTCTATCATCTCTTTTCTAGGGCTAAGTGTCTTCTGTTCTCACACTCTAGGAGAGAATGACACTAGTGCCTTATTAGCTATTCCAATTGACTAGGGGACAACTAATCCCTATCCACTGTGCAGGGTTGTGGGGTACTTGGCCCACTCAAGTGAGCCAAAGCTATATAGGGCCAAAGCCCGAGGGATCAAAGTCCACATGGAGTTAAAACTACAATAGATCAAGTCCAGTGCCAAATATTATCAACAATATTTCATCAATTGCAAAATGAGAGTGGTGAACATTCAAGAATAAATAAAGGTTTCAAAGCTATATGGAATTTATCACAAACCAAGATATATGTGTGTCCATCAAGAGGGAAAATAGTTCAACAATGAAATAGGAGATCTAGTACCTCAATTATTTAGGACTCTGAGAATTGCATAATCACCAAGTGGCTCCAAGAATTTATGGAGAGGTAACTACAAAGAATAATGATCTTGTCACCATTTGACTTGAAGTCAATGTTATTCAATTTGTTTTGTTTAGGACTATATTTTTCCATATTAGATTACTATTCCATATTTTCCCATTAATATCAATTTTAGATTTCTAGCCAGGTTACATATATGATCGTTATCACTTATGTTCTTTATTATCTCTAGGTTAGATCTTAGAGTATTATTCTTTATTATGGATAATATGATCACAAGGCTTTGAAGGTGTTTATTTATTAGTATATTCTTACTAGGAATACCTATGGTTGCTAACTACATACATAATCATATGATCACATATAGATTTCAAGTGTATATATATATATATATATATATATATATATATATATATATATATATATATATATATATATATACATTCAAGTGGTTGAGAAGAATTGATTTTATACATAGTTCAAACATTCTTCTTATATTTTATCTTTCTCACATATATCATATATTTTTTTAGATATACATACCTAGGGTATGACTTCATAGAAAGGCAATAGTTGTGTTACAATTTTATGACCACATTTATCAAGTATCTATATTATTAATCCTACCAACATATACATATGTTTGTATTAGTACTTACACTAATATGGAACGATTTTATTTATTAATCTAGTGATTATTGCGTATGCTAGGATGTCGATATTATCATCATCACCCTACTCCATATTATTATTGACTACATTAAAATAGAGAAAATCATTGGGATCTTTTGGTATTACTACTCTTTTTTTTGGAAATGGGTAAATATATTGCTAAAAGAGGAGGTGTATAGAAAATCTATATTGTACAAAACAAGGCCCCAAACCACAAACCCGACTCAAAACACACTATTGGTTTAATAAACAAAATCCCAATAGGTTCTGGTATGCAAATTCAGATAACAAAAAGTTTCCTTCTTTGCTTTGATGAACCACTTTAGATTGCTAGCAATGGTGTCCACCATTTTCAGTTCATTTTTCCTTCTTTTTTGTGCAGTCTGTTGTTTCTTTCCTGCTAGATACAATAGCACGTAGCATCAAGGCAGATGCAAGAAAACTCTAATTCAGTTCTATCATGTTTTTGGTTGGCAAGGATCCAGATTATGATGTCTTTCAGATTAGTTGGGGTATCAGGACCCCACTCATTCCGAAGGCACACAATGGTCTCGATCCTTTTTGTGAACTTACAGTTCATGAAGAGGTGATCCACGATTTCTACACCGTCTTTGCACAGCAAGCAGGTCGTGTCTATGGTCCCAACCCATCTGTTCATTCTCGCAAGCATGGGGATTCTACCAAGCATAGCTCTATAGAGCATGGTGCTCCATTTGGGGCAGTGATATTTACTCCGCATGACCTTTGTCCACCCAATCTCAAGTTCTGTATTCTTGTTGATCCATTGTGGTTCGGCAACCAGAGTCCAGGCACCATTGCTATCAACACAATACATTTGTTGGATGGAGGAGAAGTTTGAGCACATCGATCTCTAAATCTTAGACGGTTTGCTTTTTTCCTTCAGTAGCAGCTGCTCGCCATACGTGGTTCTCATCCAGGAGGCCCAAATGCCATCGGGTTGTCAGAGGAAGCGGTCAATCCTCTTCATGGTGTTGGTTTCCCATAATGTGTCCAGGATCAGAAATTTGCAGTCCACCATGGTCGTACGGCTTAGAGATGACCTCCCAAGCAATGCCATGTGAATTACCACCCCAAACAAATCTCGCACACAGAGACCTGATGTCTAAGATAGTAGGAATGAGAATGTCACACATATACACCCAATAGTTAATCATACTTTGTGGTACTGATCTTGCAAGTACCAACCTTCCAGCCATGGAAATCCTGAGGCCACTCCAGCTATTGATTTTATCCCTTAGCTTGTCCTTGTACATGCTGAAATCTTTAGAACACCCTTTACCCCCAGCTATCGGAATACCCAAGTACTTGGTAGGCAGGTAGTCCCTTTACATGCCTACGACCCTTCTCAATCTGCCCCTTCTCGAGTCATAAGACTTGGATAGAAAAATTCTGGACTTAATGGCACTGATATAAAGACCACTGCCTTTGCTGAAAGTAAGAAGAACTTTATAGAAAGCTTTCAATCTGTTGGTGTGCCCTACTGAGAAGAGTAGGACATCATCAGCAAAACTGAGATGTGATCTCACCTTAACACCATTGACAGTATATGGCTTTACAATTTTGTTCCTCTCTTACTCCATGAGTAGACCAGTGAGTCCCTCCATGATAATAGTGAATAGGAGGGGAGAGAGGGGGTCCCCTTTCCTAATACCATTGGACACTTGGAATAGACCTTTGGGAGCTCCATTAATAAGGATAGAGATGGATGTTGTTTCAATACATTGTTTCATGAGGTTGATCCACACCGAATTAAAACCCATAGAGAGCATGGCATTCCACAAGTATTCCCAATGCACATGATCATAAGCTTTATTAATGTCCACCTTCATGCAGGCTTTGGCAGTAGAGTTTCTTGTGTTAAAGTCGTTGAGGAATTTTATGGCAAGGAGGGAGCAGTCAGTAATTTTCCTACCTTGGATGAAGGCGTTCTGTTCCTTCAAGATGATATGGGGAAGGACAACTTTTAACCTCCTCGCAAGGAGTTTTGAGATGATCTTGTATAGCACAGAGTAGCAGGTGACCGGTCTATAATCATCTATCTCACTAGCATCATTCTTTTTTGGTATGAGTTTAATGAAGTAGTGATTAACCTCTCTCACCATATTTCCTCCCTTCATGAACCATTTCACCACCTCACAGACATCCTGTTTAATTAGGGGCCACATGAACTGGTAGAATTTTCTATTGAATCCATCCAGTCCAGGGGCCTTGGATGGATAGATGGACTTTAGAGCATTGTATATTTCCTCATTCGTAGGTTCCTTGCATAACTCCTCATTCATTTGTTCATTAACTTTTCTCTGGGTATTCAGCCTCTAGCTCTGTGTGTCATTTCTCCCATTATTGTACTGGGTGGTAAAGAAATTAATGGCTTTGACAACTATATCTTCCCTACAACTAGCCTTCTGCCCCTGTTCATTTATTAGCTTGTGTATGGTGTCCTTCATCTCTTTCTTTTTGATGGTTGAGTGGTAGGTGTGTGTGTTTCTATCACCATTGTTGATCCATTTCAATCTACTTCTCTACCAGAGGAACTGTTCTTGTACTTTCTCCATATCAATCAGTCTTCTTTCTTTCCTTCTCTCTTCTTTAATGGTCGTTTGTGACAGGGGGTTGTTTCTAAGAACAGCAGTGGCTTCGTTGTATTCTTCTTTGGCATTCTTCAATAAGTTGGGTATATTCACCTTGTTTTTGGCCCAACTCTTTATGTTCATTTTTGTCCTTTACAGTTTCTTGATCATCATAAACATAGGATTGCCTAGGATCTCCTCCTTCCAGCTTTACTCTACCACCTCTTTGAAACTACCCCACTGGCACCAGAAAATTCAAGAACCTAAAGGGTCTCATTGGTTGACTAGAGTTAGTAAGGAAGACTCTCATCCACACATGATCACTGAATGGATGTGCCCCCAAGTTAATCGCAGCATGTGGGTAGACATCAAGACACACTTCATTATCCAAACCTCTGTCAAGTAGGCTAGCAATTCTACATTTGTGATTCTATTTATTAGATCAGGTTGTCTCACCACCATATCTATTAAGCTCAAACAGCTTAGCATCCTCTACAGCATTGTTGAATTGTTCCAAGATGCATTCGAGCACTTTGAGACCACCAAACTTTTCTCTGGATCTTCTAGTGTTGTTGAAATCCTCCAAAATGAGCCAAGGGATATCCTCTTGCGCCGTATCTCTTAGGTTTTTCCACAATCTCTCTCTGTCCTTCTCTAGATATTCCCCATACACCCCCGACAGGTTGCATGAAAAACCGCCTTGGTTAAAGCAGCTCACAGTCATCATCTGGTCCATAGAAGCGATGATATCAACTTGCCATCATCTGGGATCCCACCCAAGTGTGACTCGACCACCATCACAGGCATCCAGATTAGAAATGCAACTCCAATCCTCAGGGAACATAGTATTAACTATGTCTGCAACACTTCTTTTTATCTTGGTTTCAAAACAGAACATGATCTCAGTCTTTGTCTCTCTGATAACTTTCCTCAACTTTGCCTAGGTTCTGGGTAGGGAAGATCCTCACACATTCCATGCGATTATAGTCATTGATCGACAATCTCCCCCCCCCCCCCCTCCTCCTCCTCCTCCTCCTCCTCCTCCTCCTCCACTCATGGATTCAGGCACATCTTCTTCTTTCCTTTCACAGATGCACTTCTCATTTGTTATGGACTTCTACTTCTGTTCCCTTGGGTAGGGATCTCCATGTTTTCCATCTGATCCAGAACTACAAATTGGTTGTCATCTATACAGACACCCTCAATCTCAGCACTGGTATCTACCGAGTTGTCTTGCTGGCCGTTCTCTCTTCCTTCATGTGGTTCAGGCATTTCCACGACTACCTCACCTTCTTCCCGTTCATTCATTGTTAGTTCAGGAACAACGAAGGGTGTGTTTGGAATGTTAACAGCCTGTGTGCTCTCTTGTGCACTCTCCCTCGTTCTATTCAATCTATTTACATTCAACGGTCTGCTACGGCTAGACCTCCACCTATTGTTACTGACCTTCTTTTGGTTCTGGTTCTGCTCTGGTGGTCGTTCCCTACAAATGGGGGGTTCCCTATGTTCTTCCCTTTCACTAGGACAATGACCATTAGCGTGACCAAACACCTTGCAATGATCGTAGAGATCCGGCAAAGCGTCATTGATCACCTTCACCTCCAGATTCTTCCCACTCGATAGTTCAACCATAACCACCGGGGTGGGCTTCCTGTCAGCGTTCACCTCCACACAGATGTGTGTCGCGCCTGTGAATTTCCCTCTTGTCAGGAATTATATGACCTTCGGTTGACCAATGTCGCACGCAATGATGGACACCGCTCGCCTGGTCCAGTGTTGCCTGACATCAGGAAGCATGACCCACACTGGGGCAGTGGTGAGGACCTCTCTTCTCACATCAGCCTCCGGGGACCATAGCCTGGTTAGGACCAGTTGGTTGTCAAAAACCATGGTCCCTGCTCCAGAGCCTTCACCAGGTCCTCGTCAGAGGTGAAACATGCCAGGAAAAGCGCCCCAACCATCGGCGTGATTTGGAGCTCACCCTTCGGCCATCAGGCTCTCACCATCCAACCGTGGAGTTGATCCAGTATCAATTTGTGCCCCATGACTTGGACAATGAGCGAAAATTTATGATATCCGTCCATCGCCTCCACCACGGGTCCAGTGAACCTCATCCACAGTCTATCGTCACCAGACTTGTACTCTGGTGTCTGCTTGTCCTCCGGCAGAAGTAGCAATTTGAAGTTGCAGTGTACAGCTAGTGGCTTAGTCACTGCCACGGCCCAAGCTCTTCCAACTATGATGTCAGCCTTTGGGTCATTTCAGGCAGGAATGGGGGTGGGGGGAAGGGAGGCGGTGGTGGAGGCTGAGGCGGAGGAGCCCGCCTCACCTATGTCGGCCCCCATTTTGGCTGTGTCAGCCCCATCGCACCTCAGGAGGAGATGGAACAAGGCGACCTGGAGAGAGAGACTAGTCACATCAAGTATTATTACTACTATATGTCGGCCCCCATTTTGGCTGTGTCAGCCCCATCGCACCTCAGGAGGAGATGGAACAAGGCGACCTAGAGAGAGAGACTAGTCACATCAAGTATTATTAGTACTATATAGTATAGTAATATGAGTCAGGCTAGTGTATACTCGAGTGTACCGGAGACACCGTACACCTCACTTATTTTTTAAGATGCAATAAATTTTTGAAAAATCTAAACCGTTGATCTTCTTAATTATCATAAGAACATACTATATAATAAATTTTAGCTCATTTGGACACTTATAGATCCGTGCATCTAATGGAGGCAATAATTATGTATTTCAAATTAGTTTTGTGCGTCGATTTTGTTGTCCTTGGATGAGTGACTTACACTCATCCTAAGTTCAAATTTTGTATGTGACCTATTATTATTGTAACCATGAAGATCAATGGATTATACTTTAGAAAAACATAGTCTAGATAGGCAAACACCATTGGGGTGTACGGCGCGATCTGTACACTCGAGTGTATTCTAGCCTGACTCAATATTAACATATATATTTATATAATTTGTATTCAATATACAACTAAGTAACATGTATAAGTGATATGATTATGATTTGTACACATCGACTATTGAGGCCGTCAAATGGATAATAAGTCTATCGAATCTCAGCATATGTGCATAACATGTTCTATATAGTTAAGGATTATAGATAATGACTCGGATTACCCAAATTACTCAATGTCGAACCTAAGTGAATTGGTTCCTTGGTCATTTCCATTTGTGCAAATGTTAAAACTTATGAACATGTTGGACTATAGGAGAAAGGATGCTTACCTGTCAAGTTGAGTTCAATGGACCTGTACTAGTGGTGGTCGACCATACAGATCTGCTGTTCAGAATCTCATCATTCAGATTCTTGGATCCCTATTGAAGGTGGTCTATGGATGATACACTAAGCTCAAGGAGATAACATGTGTGTCTACAGTCCGACGAGGGTGTTGGGGATTCCTCTGTGATCATGGCATAGCCGATTCAGGCTGGAGGTTGTTGACGATGAGATTTGTTGTTGTTGCATATGGTCAGCTGATTGACGGGTCACACATCGTCGAGGTAGGAGGTGCAAGGGTTCTGGGTTCTTTGGTAGCCATATTAACCACAATGGAGGTGGTTGCAGATAGGGCACCGGCTAGAAACTATGTTGCACACACTCATCACTTGTGTTGTAGGCTAGATGATGATGTTGTAGGTTGTTGTTGTCAATGATCAGGGCGTCATGATGACTGCAACTTTGATGATATGGTTTGAGGTGGGAACTGACAGCAAGGCATGTAGGGAGGTGTCTGTAGGTTGTGATTAGGTGTTGACGACGGTAGAGAGGGATCAGGGGAAGGGTGATGTCATGGTTGAGGCAGGGTGGTTTGCTGACGAGTTAGGGAGGATGAGGATCTCCATTGTATTGGAGGTGATGTTGGGATCACACGTAGTGCAGATGTGTGCCCTCAGCACTGTGACAGTGCAACATAGGAGGGGCGCCATCATCTGACATGGTTGGTTCTAGCGTCTTCCGGTGGTAACAGCTTCCTCTGTCATGTCAGCTCAGTGCACATCGGGGAATGGAAGTAGGGTGGCGGGACATGGTGCAAGACGCAATAGGGAGAGGTAGGGGCATCGACTAGGAGTTGTAGACTGCTACTGCTATTGCAGGTCATTGGCATCAGGGATAAGTAGGTCATAGAAGGTGTTGTGTTGTATGTCTGCCCTGCTTCAATGTTGATGGTGGATTGTCCTTCTTATAGTTGAGGAGGCTAGGGTTGATAGGATGTGGTCGAGGGGAAAGAGATGCTAGGGGCCGGATCTAAGGAGGCTTTAGGGAACTTTCGATCTAGTAATGGAAACATTGTTGTTTTCTATCTATTCGATCAGAGGGGTGATGGTAGAGTTAAACGACAAGCAATGTTTCCATTTTCAGATTGGCAGACATGACTGCACGACGGTGCCTATCTAGGGTTAGGGGCGCTCAGGTGACTATTGTTTTGAAGGGGAAGGCAATGATAGATGGTGTTAATGTAGGCATTGAATGATTTGGAAAGAGAGAAAGAGGAGAGGAGGAGAGTGGAGGACAGGTAGCGTCGCAAGTACTGGTCATTTCCCATGAAGAAAATGCAACCCGCTTTGAAAGTGGGTAACACGGACTGGGTGATTAATATGACTTAGGTACATAAATGAGTATGTAAATATAATTAACACTAAAAATTTGATTCATTAAATTGAATGGTCAAGAAAGGTCTAAATATGATCAAATTTTGATTAGATGTAGATTGGTGGTGGAGCTACCTAAGTAAAATACTAACTCTATAATTAATGGCTCAAACTTGGTCTATTAAATTTTGTATCCTAGTTCACTCAATATTAATTTCTAATACTGTGAATGCTATTTTAAAATTACTCCAACACCATTAGTTGTTGAATCATGAGTCGCATACGAATGTGAGATCTAATAAAAGTAGTTGGTACAAAATGTCAAATTGAACTAAATGATCGCAAGGTATGACAAATGATACTTAAATGAAGGGCTAATTTGCAATTATTCTCTAAAATAAAGAATGAGAAGTCATTTAGTACAAGAAACTCAAAAGAAGGAAAAATATTATGATGGGACATGAAGATCAATCAGAATAGATCACATTCAAGTTGGAGAGGACTTGATTAAAGTTGAGCTCAAGTTTAGAGAAAACTATGAATAACATCTTGAAATAGATTCAATACCCAAATTTGAGTATGTTACAGGGTCAAAACACAACAAAAGAAGACAAACCATCTTGGCCAAACCCCACCAAGACCATAATGGTCGAAACAATCACCAACTAGGGCAAGTGTTGCGGTCACAACACTCCCGACTCAAGCTCAAAGTCAAAACATATCAGCAAAGCCAAAACCTTAGAAACACCTAGCATCACCACAGGATGCCACATCATCAACCAGGGTCCAATCAAGGTGCCCCATAGAATCATCCTCTATCTCATGATGCTAAAGCACTAGGGGCACACTCTACATGTGACAAATTGCAATTTCAAACCCTCAACATGGGTGAATTGCAACTTGGTCCAAAACAAGGATACATATCTCAAACATAATCCAAACGGGACCAAACAGATAACATAAAGTTGTCACATCTTAACATAGCATATCAAAGGATTAGGTTAAGGTTAAGCATCTTATTAAGAAAAGAAAGCATACTCAATCACTAACCTAGGTTAGGGGCCTTACAACCATAAACCTCTATCAAGGATTTTGCCCCCGAAATCCTACATGAAAATAGATGGGTACTTCCTATGCATATCTTCCTCAAGCTCCCATATGGCTTCCTCTATGCGATGGTGACTCCATAGAATCTTCACCAACACTATATACTTCTTCTTCAACTTATTGATCCTCCTATATAGGATCAACACAGGACCCTCCACATAAGATATGTCCTTATCAAGATCAAGCTCCACTGGATTTAAAACCAACTCGGTATCTGGGTGGCACTTCCTCAACATAGACACATGGAACACTGGGTGCAACATGTGCAACTCAGGTGGCAACTGCAACTTATAAGACACCTTCCGATCACATTCCACCACTAGGTAAGGTCCCATATACCTAGGAGCCACCTACCCTTTGTCCCAAACCTCAAAACACCTTTCCATAGAGAGGCCTTGAGATACACTCTTTCTCCCACTTGGAAATCCAACGGCCTACACCAATTATCTGCATATGACTTTAGTATGTCATGGGCTGCCTTCAGCTTCTTTTGAATCATTTTGGTCTCATCTATCATCTCTTTCACAAGCTCAAGGCCCAAAAGCTAATTTTCACTGATCTCATACCGACATAAAGGAGATCTACAATGTCTCCCATACAAAGCCTCATAAGGTGACATATCAATGCTCCTCTGGTAGTTGTTATTGTAAGCAAACTCTATCAAACTAAGGTGCACATACCAGGTGCCCAAAAAGTACAAAACACAAGATCTCAATAGATCTTCCAAGATCTAGATAGTCCTCTCTGACTGCCCATCTATCTGCGGGTGAAACTTCATATAACTTCAATTGCGTACCCATAGTTGTGTGAAGACGTTCCTAGAAATGACTAGTGAACTAAGGACCTATGTCAGACATGATGGTAGCCGGGATACAGAGCAACCACACTAGCTCATCAACATATATATGTGCAAGCTTCCTTGTTGTATACATTGTCTTTACAAGCAAAAAGTGTGTTATCTTTGTCAACTGGTCAACTATCACCCAAATGGAATCATGTCCTTTGGCTGTCCTAGGTAGACCAACCACAAAGTCTATTGTAGCATGATCCCATTTCCATTGTGGTATAGGTAACGGTTGCAAAATCCCTACAGGTTTCTGATTCTCTGCCTTACCTACTGGCACACGGGACACTATGCCACAAACTCAGCCACGTCATGTTTCAAACCAGGCCACCAATAAAAATCCTTAAGATTGTGATACATCTTGGTTCTACCTAGATGCATGGCATACATCGAAGAATGAGCCTCTTCTAAGACCATCTTCCTCAGATTATCAACATCAAGGACAACAACTTTGTTGTGGTAGCACACTATCCCATCATCTGACTTGTGGAAGCCATCACACTTCTTGCTGCCAAACTCTGATCAGATCTACTGTTTGCCTCTATAATGTGATGTCTCAATGTAGGATTTACCTACAACTCTGCCAACAATCCTACTAACATAGAAACCTCCATCTTCACATTCATATGACACAAGGAGACCAACACGTCCCTTTTATGGCACACCAAAGAACATAACTGCACCTTGTTACCAGATGATGACGACAAAGACTTCTTGCTCAAAGCATCTTCCACTACATTTGCCTTCCCCAGATGGTAATCTATGGTACAACCATAGTCTTTAATCAGCTCCATCTAGCGTCTCTACCGCATGTTCAATTCCTATTGTGAAAAGACGTACTTGAGGTTCATGTGGTAGGTAAATATCTGACATTTCTCACCATAAAGGTAGTGCCTCCAGATCTTCAAGGCATGGACCACCAGTGCAAGCTCCAGATCATGGGTGGGATAGTTCTCCTCATGCTTCTTTGACTATCATGACGCAAAAGAGATCACATTCTTATCTTTCATCAACACACAACCCAGACCATTCCTTGAGGCATCACAAAAGACAATATAGACATTTCCTTGCTCTGGCAGAGCTAGCATGGGTGCACTTGTCCGCTTCTCCTTTAACAACTAGAAAGCACATTGGCACTTGTCATACTTGACAAAAGGTTCATCTTTCCTTGTTAGCTTCGTTAGGGGTAACACCACTACACTGAAGTTCTTTATGAACCTCTTGTAGTAGCTTACCAAACCCAGAAAGTTATGAACTTTCATTGGAGTCTTCAGATGTTCCCACTCTATCACATAATCCACCTTCTTGGGGTCCACATGAACACCCTCAATAGATGTCACATGTCCAAGAAAGGATACCTCCCTCACCTTATTAACTCACACTTGCTAAAGTTTTCATACAACTGGTGTTGTCATAACAAGGTCAATGCCGACACAGATGTTGATGGCTATCCCAGCTGTCAATCAAGATGTCCTCCATAAAGAATACCACAAACTGATCCAAATATGGTCAAAACACTATGTTCATCAGGCCCATGAATGATGTTGGTGCATTTGTTAGCCCAAGTGGCATAACCACAAAATCATAGTGACCATACCTTGTCCTAAAAGTTGACTTTGGTATGTCATCCATGTTGATCCGCAACTGGTGATACCCAATTCTCACATGTCTATCTTCGAGAAGACTGCAAAACCTCATAACTGGTCAAACAAATCATCAATCTGTGGTAAGGGATACTTGTTCTTAATCGTCACCTTGTCCAACTGTCTTTAGTCGATGCACAACCTCATAGAACCATACTTCTTCTTCACGAACAACACAGGAGCACTCCAAGGAGACATGCTAGGTCTGATAAAGCCTTTCTCAAGCAACTCTTGCAACTATTTTTTTTCATTGACATCTCAGTTGGCGCCATTCTATATGGTGCTTGAGCTATCGGTTGTGTGCATGAGACTAGATTGATCTAAAAATCAATCTCTCTGATTGGGGGAACACTTGCAAACTCATATGGAAACATGTCCTCAAACTCACAGACAATTGGCACGTCCTGGATATTGGGAATCCTCACCTTAGTATCTACTACATGTGACAAGAATGCATCACAACTCTACCTCATCAACTTCTCTGCCACCATCATTAGAACCAAACATGTTGGAAGAATCTTCCAATCTCCTTAGCCATTCCAAGGATCACATTGAATCCATGCATGTCAAGTGGTATGAGATCTACTTGAATGATATGTCCTGAAAAAGAAAGGACACAGGAAGGACACACCTCCCGTAACTCGGTAGAACCAACCAAGGGGTTTCTAAGAGAAGACTATCTCGTCTACGACTAACATGCAAAGAACAACTAGCAATCACTTCTCGTGTGATAAAAGAGTGTGTTTCACCTGGGTCAACCAAAATAGATAAAATGCAAGAAGAAGATAAATCAGAATGAAATAACTCCATCTGACCTATCACAAATCGTGAGTTGACAACTCCTTCTGACTGACTCATCATGTAGAATCGAGTCATTGCCTATTGTCGCCTCCTTCCTCTACTGGCTTGTCTAGAAGAACTAGCTTGTGATGCTTGTCCACATCCCCTACCACTACTACTATTGAACTGTTGTCACTGCTATAACCCTTGCTAACTGTATCTCGGATGTTGGGTCACCTCCTCATCTCTCACATGGAAATACGACCTTGAATGATCGGTCTGCCTACACTTGTAGCAAGTCATGCTCTCATACCATGGCCTAGACGGCCCTGTCACAGATATTGATGTAGCACTATGGTCTCTTGTCAGCGAAAAACTATGGCCTTTGACTCTGCTTGGTGACCATTGAGACTGACTTGCCAATCTCTGCTCTAACGGTGGCACTGAAAACCTAGGATTCTTAATGCCTCTAGATGACTGTCCTTGATGCTATGCATGCCTCTTCTTTGCCTTTGTCTCACACTTCTTCACCACTGATCGTTCCACCCTCCTGATCAACTCTACAAACATAGATAACTTATCTCTATTCTCTAGGGATGAAGCTAGAGTCGTCAACACTGTACTCAAACCTTTCTCAAACCATCTGATCCTCTCCTTGTCTGTCACTGCCATATGCAGACAAAACCTCAAAAACTCCATGAACTTAGCGTCATACTAATTGACCATCATAGATCCTTGTCGTATCATCTCAAGCTAGTTGATCTTATCATCTAGATATGTCTTCAAAAAGTACTGACTCACAAACTCCCATCGAAACTCTTCCCAACTGATCACGACATCGGGCCTTTTCTCCTACTCAATGGCCCACCAATGGCCAGCACTCCCTTTAGCAGATACACAACATGATTTACCTTATCTTCCTTGAGGATGTTGAGGATCTTGAATGCCTTCTCCAACTCTGTCAACCACATATCTACATTTGTTGGGTCTTCTGTACCCGCATACTCAACCGCCCCAACACGCCACAACCTCTCAAAGGTCTTCCCCGAACCTGGAGATTCTACATTGGGAACAACTGTCCTAGCTTTAGGTATGGGTATCATGTTTGTTGTGTGTGTCATCGTGGCCATGAACTGTCCAAACATGGACTGGAAAGTGAGATTAGCTACCATAGTGGGGTCAAACTGGGGCATCTCAGGCACAACATCAACCCTCTCTGTAATGACCCCACCCCTCGATAACCCCCAATTAAGGAAGACCAAGAAGCTAGATCTGTTATCCTAAAACAGGATCATATGGTTTTGCAAATAGTCAAAAATAATTAATAACTTCTACCACAACTAAGCTTAAAATAGGATAATTTTTTTCTTTTCGCATACCTTAAAAAATACAGGATTTGAGGGACTTTACCCATTTAAGAAACTATCTATATACAATCCTCCAATTCTTTATTGAGCTTTATTCATTCAATGTCACTTTAAAGGAATATCCACTTTCTGATAAACCTAAAATGCCGACAAACAAAACGGCGGTCAGTATAATAAATTATACTGGTATGTGGGGAACCAAAATTTTGCATCTATTTGTAACAACATAATGCAACCAAATTATTGTTTAACAGATCAAACCTTACGTATTAAACATAACTACTCAATCCCTACATATCCTTGACATTGTGTTGTCCCTACAGTGGACAGGGATACTCCTCTCTCATATGGTAGATCTCAAATGATCCCTATGATCCTACCTTACAGGTAGACCACGACCTAGGGTTGTGTAGTCGTATGGTCCTACCCAAGGGTACCAACACATCGACTCATGATAACTTGATGATCCTACCCCAAGGGTAAACCATGTACTAGGTCATCCATCTCATTATCATCAAAGCTACAGAGGAGGACTAGGATCTGAGCTAGTCATGCACATATATTTATGGTGATAGTCATAGTCACTTTACAGTTGCATGAAATAAAAGAATACCAAGTAGTAATTTCTAAGCAATCGATAAAACCTCATAAATCACCGTGAAACTAGAACGATTCGCCATAATCATAACCACATACCTGATTATGAGTCAAAAAAAGCAAGATATCCAAATCCAACTAGACCTCCAATCAAGCAAGAGCAACCAAATCAAGCAACCCTTGATCTTGAAAACATGTATAACACCTAGTTGTTACCATCACATCCCAAACAACTCTTTATTGACTTGGGACACCTTTCTAAGGTTTCTAAGTCTCATTAGGTCTTCTTAGATCAATTTCTCAGACTTTATCCTTTTTAGGTCAACAAACCCTAAACCAACTTTTCCATATTAAAACCCTTATTACTCAAATTATCTGCATTAAAGTTCCTTTGTTCTCAAATTGACTTTAGAACATCATATCTCTATCTTTTTCATGTGTTTTCACAATTAGAATCATTAAAAGTCATTACTACCTAAATTAGGGTTTCTAGGCCCATTATTGTACTTTCATACACATGGAACCCTAATTTGAGCCACTTATGTACAAAGATTAACTTTTAAGATCTAAATCTCACTTTTATTAACAACAGGTTAATATTGGCTCAAATTATCCAAAGAACATCATTAAATTCAACTTAACATCAAAACTTAGGGTTTTTCATTAATAACACCATTAAAGGTGGCAATTTTAAATATTTCTTGAATTGAAAGCAGAATTAGGCTTCAATTATATTTTTATTGGATTCCTCATATTTTTTTAGCAATATCCATATATTATATTCCACCATAGGAGCTAGAAATAATTTACTAGAATTATTGTAAAATTACCTTCAATGGGCCAATCAAAAGTTGCCACATGAGCGGTTGGTCCCTACCCTACTCCACGTCGGTCTCGGCTCGGCCAACGGGCTCCTTCCATGTATCCAGTTTGCTCCAAATGAGTGGGGTGTCAAGTTTCAGTGGAAAAAGATCAGTTCACCCTCTCACCCTTAGGCTTGGTCCTACACTCAGTGAGGGTATCAAAGTACTTGCGCAAGAAGTCTTTCTTCAACCTCGTGAGACCCCTTATTCACAACGCATGCTAGACCAAGGTCAACCTTATGGTTGACTTTGAAATCCAAAGCATCATGGTGCCAAGCAATGGCACGAAAACTCCCTATAGGCTACACTGAACTCGTTGCATGTTTTAGTTGCTCCGGTGCTCGCCTGAGTTGTCAGGACAAAGAAGCTCTTCTCCGGCAAGAAGCACGGCTGGTTAAGGGTGCAAGTTGAGCACTTACCCACAATTGATTGCACCCAACAACTCATCTCACTTGCTCAAACTCAAAAAGGATCTCTGGGGTTATGCACATCGTGTGTGGCCCCCTATTTATAGGGCATGGTCACCGTGCTTCCCCCTAATTTGGGGGAATCCTGCACAGACCATGAAAGGCCCCCAATCACTACTACAGAAATGGCTTATAACGTCACATTTAGAGGCATCGGTTATATACAAGAAACCGACACCTAAACCCTACAATGTAGGTTGAATACAAAAACTGACATCTATATATGAAGAGCGGCTAGACATGGGTATCACTTTTTTTTAGCGTCGGTTCCTCAATAAGCAACCGATGCCTAAAATCGCCCGCAAAATCTGAATTTTCCAGTGAAAAAAATTATCGCCAAAATTTAACATATGATGTCGGTTTTTGACAAATTAACCGACGGCTAAAGGTTTGTCGCAAGACAGAAATTGGCCCATTTTTATCGTCGGGTTTCTTGCAATAACCGACGTCGACAAAAAAAAGTTGTCGAATTATGACCATAGTCGTCGGTTGCCGTAGCAAACCGACACCAAAGGGGAATGAAAATTTTCACGGGGACAGTGCGCAAAAACACTGATTGTTTTAACTGTCGATTGTTTTTAATAACCGACATCTAATGTTAACTTAATAGCACCCACGCGAACCAGACTCTTCCCCTTTCTCTATTTCATTCCCGATTGAGGTTAGGTCTGGCGATTCCCTACTCGTCGTCGCTCGTTGCTCCTCTGCTCACCGCCGTTGCCGCCACTCACTGCTACGGTCTCCATTCGCTGCTCCTCTACTCACCACCACCACCATCGCTCGCTGCTCCATCCTCCTACTCGCCTGCTCGCTACTCCGACCGCTACTCCTTCTCTCTTTATCACCGTTGCCACTCGAACCTGCAAAGGTACCCTTCTTCCTCCTCTTCTTCATCCACCTAGTATCGAACTAGCATTGGAAATCCACATCAAATCGTTGGTTGATGTCAGTTGACTTGAAACCAAAGGGAGGGACATCTAAAAGAGAGAATAGCATTCTATCTAGATCCATCCAAAACCCTAGAAATCATTGGGGAGAGTTGGAGACAACCATTGGTGGGTTGATGTGGAGTAATGAGACACTGAAGAATGTGATTAGAGATTATAATTGTTGTTTAAAGGTTGGTTTTGTTAGGCCATTGAGCCTTTCTTATACATCACTATATTATCAATGAGCTTCATCTTACTCTTACCTAAGAAAATCTTCTTCTTAATCTCTTATACATCACTATATTTAAGGTTAGTTTGTCTACTAGAGTGTGGGGATTAACCATGTTGCCTGTAGTTTATAACATTGCATTGTGAATTATTGCATGTTTGAAACTATTGAATTCTTGATTTATTATTTAATAATGCTCCATAGATTAGGTACTTATCATGTTTATTAAAATCCTATAGTAGAGACATATGTGTATGAAATTAGAGTTTCGATAAATCATCAATGAAACCTAGATGTGACATTGGAATGACATTCTCTGGGGTGATGGGTTCATGATATATAAATAATGAGACCTCAATTCAATGGGGAACTTTGTCCTTGTGATTTACTTACTCTAACAAGATCTGGAATGTGTTTGACCCTTGATCTCATATCCAAATTGTGAGTGATGTAATGTAAGTGAGCAAATATATGTAGTGGTGGTGAAATCTTATGTCTATGTTCTTTTATAATTCTTTTATCTTATTTTTAATTTTTGATTTTATTTTATTTACTTCCTTACATAACTTAGTTATATAAAAAGATAGTCAACTCGATCCAACCTTGTTAATCAAATTTTCTTAATTGGACTAAAATCCAAATTGGCCTTGAGAAAAATTGTCCTTAGGTTCGATCCTAAAAATTTAATGTGATCAGACCTACCTATTTATGAGTGGTGTTATATTTTGTTGGCCTAGAAACCCATCCAAGATTTACTCATTAGGAGTAAATCTTGGATAGTCCCCAGTTTGGGACTATTCTTGAACACCTAATCTCACTTAGGATGTAAGTGTATAATGTGTATTTGGTTTTCAAGAAAATTTCAGTAGCATTTCCCTATTTGTTCTCTAAGTACATATGTACTTGGAGAACAGCGGGGAAATGTTGCTGAAATTTTCTTGAAAACCCAATACACATTATACACTTACTAGTGAGATTAGGTGTTCAAGAATGGGATAGGTGGTACACATTTATTATATATAAGACCTTAAACCCTAAAGTTTTAACCATAAACCCTAATCTTTTAACCGTAGACCCTAATCTTGTTCTAATATATACTTGTTTTCTCTTTGATCATAGAATTGATAGATCATGGATGTCCATTCCAAATCGCTGCACCCCAAAGTTTATTTTTGGTCTTGATTAGTTTATTAGATTTGCCGAGGAACATAGAAAACAGCCTGGAGATAGGTTCTACTGTCCATGTAGGCATTGCAGTAACAACTTGAAAGTCAGTACTAGTGACGAAATCAAAAGTCATGTCATGTGCAATGTGATTGTACAAGGCTATACAAAATGGCACTGGCATGGAGAGATTTCAAACCTGAAATCAGTGGACGTCGATAGCAGTGCTTGTGTGGAAGAAGAATTGCCTCCGATGACGTAGATGTGAACGAACTAGTTCCAGTAGACATCATTGATGCGATGTTGGATAGTTGTGGGGTAGAGTACAACGATCCAACTCCCATGTTTAGAAACATTGTGCATGATGCTGAGATACCGTTATACACAGGTTGTAAGTTTACAAAGCTTAGTGTTGTGTTGAGATTGTATAAGCTGAAAGCTAACAATAGATGGAGTGACAAAAGCTTCATGTCATTGTTGTCTTTGTTGAAAGAAATTCTTCCTGAAGGAAACGAGCTGCCAATCTCAACATACCGGTTAAAGAAATTGTTGTGCCCAATGGGAATGGAGGCCAAGAAGATACACGCATGCCTGAATGATTGTGTATTATTTCAAAATGACTATGTGGATTTGAAAGATTGTCTGAAATGTGGTGCATCAAGGTATAAATTGATGACTTCGGGGGAGTCCAAAACTGGTTCTCCTGCCAAGGTGATGTGGTATCTACCTATAATACCATGGTTTTAACGCTTGTTTGCCAATCCGATAGATATGAAGAATTTGAGGTGGCATACAAATGTTGAGAAAAATAATGATGGGATCTTACGACATGCGTCTGATTCCCCACAGTGGAAGAAGATTGATTTATTGTACCCTAAATTTGGTGAAGAAGTCAGGATTCTAAGACTTGGGCTTTGTACAGATGGGATGAATTCGTACGGGACATTGAGCATCCAACATAGCACTTGGCCAGTTATGCTTGTTATATACAATCTTCCTCCTTGGTTGTGTATGAAAAATAAGTATGTTATGTGGTCGTTGTTGATATCGGGCCCTAAACAACCTGGAAATGATATCGACGTTTATCTTGAACCTCTGATTGATGACTTGAACAAACTCTAGGGTGAAGGTGTGATGACCTATGGTACTTTACAAAGAGAGACATTTTGTTTGCATGCTATATTGTTTTGCACTGTGAATGATTTTCCAGCATATGGGAATTTGTCTGGATATAGTGTCAAAGGATCTAAAGCGTGTCCTATATGTGAAGAGAACATTGATTCAATACGACTAAAACACGGCGGTAAGATTGTATCAATCGAAGGTTTCTTCCAAAATTCCATTTGTATCATAGGTTGCGCAAAGCATTCAATGGACGGAATGAGGAACGGAGTGCACCTAAACCTATACCAGGGGAGGATGTTTATGAAAGACTAAAAGACTTTGCCAATGACTTTGGTAAGAGATCACAATGTACGATGGTCACATAGAGTGACAAATCTTTATTCAAGAAGAAGTCAATATTTTGGGATATTCCTTATTGGAATTCTTTGGCAGTCAAGCATTGTATCAATGTCATGCACGTTGAGAAAATTGTCTGTGATAGCATCATCGGTACTCTGTTGAATATACCAGGTAAGACTAAAGATGGGATAAAATCTAGAATGGACCTACGTGAAATGGGAATAAGGACATAATTAACAGAAGTAGTTAGTAGTGATCGGAGAACATACTTACCTCCAGCTTGTTACACGTTGTCGAGAAAGGAGAAGAAAGCTTTTTGTGAATGCTTGCTAAATGTTAAGGTGCCACAGGGTTACTCATCCAACATCCATAAATTGGTATTAATGAAAGATATGAAGTTGATAGGTCTTAAATCTCATGATTGTCACACTCTAATGCAACAAATATTGCCCGTGGCAATTCGATCTATATTGCTAAAGCATGTAAGGTTTGCAATCACCAAACTTTGTTTCTTTTTCAACAGTCTGTGCAGTAAAGTTATTGACCCTGATACTCTCAATAAATTACAAAGAGAAGTGGTTGTTACCCTATGTCAGCTTGAGATGTATTTTCCTCCTTCATTCTTTGATATCATGGTACATCTTGTTGTCCACTTGACTAGGGAAGTGAAAATGTTGGGACCATTTTTCTTGCATTGGATGTATCCCTTTGAACGATACATGAGCATTTTTAAAGGTGATGTTCGAAACCGTTATTGGCCTGAAGGGAGTATTATTGAGGGTTATGTGGCAAGAGAGGTTATAGATTTTTGCAATGACTTTCTAAGTGCTAATGACACTCCTGTTAATGGCAATAATATTGAGGAGCATTTTGGTAAAGGAATTTTGGGATCACGGATGAAAGTAATCAGTCGTGAGCAGTTGGAACAAGGTCACTTGTATATTTTACACAACATCGACGAAGTGAGTGTTTATATCGAGGAACATACCAATTTCATCAAGAGACAATATCCTCAATCCAATTCAATGAGGCTTGCTAGAGAGCATAACAAGACATTTATTAAGTGGTTTGAAGATAAAGTCTTACATTAACTATCTCAAACACCAGATAATCTTACTGAAACTATAAAATGCCTCGCCTTTAAACCAAAATTGAATGTTGTCTTATGAAGGGTTTGACATAAATGGATTCTCATATTACACAAAGCGTCAAGATGATAAGAGTGTCGTCCAAAACAGTGGGGTCACCCTTCAAGTGTCTTCATTGTTTTTTGCAAGTGCAAAGAATAAGAGTCTACATGAAGCTAAAATGTCATATTACAGTGTCATTGAAGACATATGGGAGTTTGACTACGTAGATTTCAGAATTCCACTCTTTAAATGTAATTGGGTTGATAACACCAAAGGAGTTATAGTGGATGAATTGGGTTTCACATTAGTGAACTTTGAAAAGATTGGCGAGAAGGGTGAACCATTCATATTGGCATCACAGGCAAAACAAGTATTTTATATCGATGATCCTGCAAATGATAAATGGTCGGTTGTTCTTGATGGTAAAAGACAGTTCATTGAAGATCCTATAGATGAAGAAGAGTACTATGATAAGTATGATGACTCCAGTCCATTCTCAGTTGGGTTGCCAACACCACCAAATATTGAAGCTAATGATGACTTGTATGTGCGCAGAGATCACAATCAAGGATTTTTAATTGATAAAAGATCGCAATATTAGAGGTATGCATGTTTATATTTTTTATATGTTTTATTTTTCTGATTGTGAACTTTACAATGTTTTATTATCTTCTAGTTATGTCAAATGCTAAATGTTTAATTTTTTAATGACACTTTCAGATGGATGAGCATGATCATGATGACCGTGATGATGATTACCATGAAGGTGAGGATATCAATGCTCCGCATCACAATGTAAGTTTTAAAAATATATCCTATATTTCTATCTATATGTTCATTTATAGTTATATTATGTAAGTGTGTTTTTTTTGTCAAATTTTAAGTTGGTGATGTGCCCCCTGAAGAAATTGGGGCACTTGATGAGCAGCAAAAAAAATTGAGAAAGTGAGGGGCATCACAATAATGAACAAGTTACTATAGCAAAGGGGCAATGGACCCAAATTGGTTGTGGATTTCTAATCATGAAGGAAATCCATGTGAATTTCGATCATGCATGAAATCCAGTTGGAGTGAACTGCAACTCATTTATTTCATATCTTGGGGTTCTTACTCGCAGCCATTGTAGTCCTGTTTTTGAATCCTAGCATAAAGTTCCTAAGGGGAAGAAAGACTTAGTATGGAAGGAACTATGCGTGAGTTATTATTATTTGCAATTCTATTTTTGTAGATTACTAATTTTTAGGATACTAGTTAATAGCAATTCTATTTTGCAGAGTATATTTGATCTGGATGAAAAGTTGCATCGTAAATGCGTGATGCAACGTTGTGGGAGGGTCCTAAGGAACTATAGGACAAATCTCACCCGAGATTACATACGCGATGCTGAGAAGAAGTTCTTGATTGATTTCCAATTCTAGACATTGATCACTTTTTGACTAACTCTACACTAATAATTTTTGTTTGTATTCTCTTTAAAAAATAAATTTAGGAAGAAGGCAGCCACTGAGCAATGGAACTACCTAGACACCAAAGATTGGGAGGAGTTTGTTACCCAAAGAAAAATGGATGAATTCAAGGTATTAAATGCCACTCCCAATTTAATTAATATACATTCTTATGTATGATCACCTATTCAAGATTAACATTTAGTGTTACTAACCAAATCAATGTGCTTACTAATAAGGCTATCAACGATGCTCAAAGAGCAAGGCATGCATTGAATGTGAATGACCACACAATGGGTCCAAGAGGCTATGCAGGCGTTCGCCAAAGACTACATGCTGAGTCTACTACTCAGTCTTCTGCTACTCAGGAGACTATAGAGTCCTCTACTATTAGTCCCATACCTCTGCCTTGCCATGCTATGTGGATAGCTGGGAGGAAAAATAAGAAGGGAGATATAACGAAGCCCACAACTGCTGAGCCAGCTGCAAAAATGGTAAAATTCAACACTTAGAGCAAATCGATCGATATTGATTATTGTTATCTTTACTTACCAATTTCTATTGATGGCAATTAGCGGGAGCTGCACGAGCAGAGGAAGGAAGACAAGTTCATCCCTGAGGGCACAAGGGATGAATTGACAGTTTCTCTGGGTAACCCAGAGCATCCTGGATGTGTTAGGGGTGCAGGCGTTGGTGTGGGCATCAAAGCGTTGTTTGGGCCATCCCAGCGCAAACCTGTCCCAAAAGCGGGACTTTCACAAGTTGAGGTAACCTATTCTTTTTTTGGAATGTTATTGTGAAAGAGAATTCAATAATCAAAAGCTAGAGTTTCTTTTATCCATGTATAGGTAGATGAGTTAATTGAAAGGAGAATTCAAGAAGCAATGGTGAAGTGGCAGGCGTCTCAGACTGCTACTCAAATAGTACCTGTGGCGGGCTGCTCTTCTCCTACTGGAGAGGTTGGGAGTAATCCTGTAGACCCACCACCTAGCTCGTCCGCTGTAAGTATTTTTATGACATATATAGTAACTAGTCTTTTCAAGATGATACGTTTATGTATATATGTATATAACATTCTTTACGTAAATTTGTAGGGGTTGAAGCCATGCCATCTAAAAAGTCAAGAATATATCGTTGTAGAGGCACATGCTTACCCAGCCCTTCCAGGGGAGATGTTTCATGGGAATCCAGTACCATATGGTGTGGTTTGTGTGAGCTCGATACATATACTCCCCGATTGGAGGGATCTTCCACTACCATATGCCCACCTAGATTCTGAAACGCTTGGTGGGGTAGAAGGCGGAGTGATAATGTGGCCCAAAATGGATGTTGTCTATACTAATATTGTATGGTAAATTTACATTATGTTAATTTTTTAGTGTGTATATATGAGTCAATTGATATAAAATTATATATACATGTCAAAAGGAAGACACTGCTACATCTCGGCCTCCACCTCCACCTCCTAAACTTCCAAGTTGGCTTCCAAGGGACCTACTTGCCTTGTTAGGTCCTAATTGTAGGAGTATGGCAGTATGGATAGGCGAACATGATTCATACTGCCCTATAAATGTTACTATTCTGGAGGATGTTGTAGGTCAATAATACGATAACAATCTATTTATACAGGTTTTGCATACGTAATACAAGTTTTGCATACACATTAATGCATTCGTATTAATGCAGGTCAATCATACGATAACAAGCTATTTATACAAGATATTTTGGAGTTGTTTCATTATGATTGGTTGAACACATCTATGATAGAGTTGTGGATATGGTGAGATCTTATTTATACATCCATATACCTTGTTTTATATATGGTGATCTGGTTTCTTATATATTAATGCATACGTAATACATGTTTTGCAGCCACTTACACACGATATGTATAGATTTTGCATTTTCCCATGTGGGATTTTTGGTTCCATCTTTGATTAGTCTTTTAGATACAGAACCTTCTTCAATTATTTCATACTGTTGTGCTACTTTTGAATATTTTGGTAAAAATAAAAAGACGGTGATAATAACTCTATTCAATGTCAAGTAAGTTTACTTTGCTTATAATTTGGACTTAAGAAAATTACATTTTATTGTGGATTTTGAGTTATTAATTTTTAACTTTCTTACCTACAGTAGTAGGCATTGGGAGTTACTAGTTATTGTCCCCAAGATGTTCATTGTCTATTATCTAGATCATGTGGGGAAAGAATTGAATACATTATATGGACACACAATGAAAATGACATTATTCCCGTGAGAAATATTTCATATCGTTAACATCTGTTATTACATTACTATTTAATTATGCAATTTAATGTGTTACATTAACATGTAGGGATTTACAAGAGTTCAAAAAAGCTGGAGGAAAGGTCCCCTAGAAAAAGAATCAGACACCAATTTGGGAGAATGTGAAAGTAATTTCCCGACTCCAATGTATATATATTATTTATGTGAACTGTTCTTATTTGTATTTTTGAATATTTTGTATGTTTCAATTTATAGTGTGCTACACAAGACAATGGATGGGCATGTACCTACTATGTGATGCAATTTATGGACCTAATCATCAAACAGGCCGCAATGGAAATCGATACTATATATAAGGTATTATATATAGTCTCATTAGATAATATGAAATATATCAATCCTATTATATATTATTGATTATATATATACTTCATTCTCTTTGTAGGTGTTTAAAACTGACTTCAGTACAGGTGGAAAGTTATTAGATGTACATACTCCCTATATGATGGAGGAATTAGATGTTGTAAGAGAAGAATGGGAAAAACCCTACAAGTAGTGGGAATTTTTAAATATAATTGGGGTTTTTATGACAATGATGACGATGATGAATAAAGAATGATATTTCTAAACTTTGTTCTCATAATTATTTTTGTGTGAATGTGGATGACTTTTTCTGAATTGTCATATGTGTGAATGTGAATGACTTTTTCTGATCAATACATGAATGTTTCTACATGTGTTTGAATGTGAAAAGAGATGAAATGAATGGAACTGAAGTTGAATGTAAATGACTTTGCAGGTTTCTACATGTATCTGATCAATACATGTGTCTGAATGTGAATGAATGTGTAGGTTTGTGGCCTGTTGTTGGCTGATATCAATGGATGTTGTAAACCTACAGTTTAGAACTGAACTGTAGGTTCTACATCCTGCCGACCAACCATACAGCAGGCCTGCAAACTGATAAGAAAAAAAATCAGAACACATGCGTCAGTTATTTGTATAAAACCGACACCAAAGACATACGAAGTCGGTTATTAGAAAAAAATTGATGTCTGTGTGCCCTCACTGGCTTGGTGGGGGGAAGGGTAATGGTGTCAATTTTTGTTTAATAACTGATGTCTTTAACAATGAGATAGTGTCAGTTTTCTTTACTAACCGACACTTTTAGTTCCCTTGCTGGTGCATTTTCGGTGGCGGGAAGGGTTATGGTGTTTTTTTTCAATAACCGATGTCTTTAACAATGATATAGTGTCAGTTTTTGTTACTAACCAATGCTTATAATTCCCTTACTGGTGCATTTTCGGTGGCGGGAAGGGTTATGGCGTCGGTTAGAAACCGATGTTGAAGGTGTCGACTTTTAGCGGCACCCACTTGGGTGTCTCTTGGAAATTGACACTAAAGACTCTAAATAACTGATGCCAAAGGCCTTTTCTGTAGTAGTGAATCCCACTATGATTGAGATCCCCAGGACTTCCCAGAGTCAAAGAACTCCTTTCCAAGTCCTACCATGCCCAGAGTCTTTAAGAATCTGGAGAGGAAGATCTCCCAATTTCCCAATCTGTCTGGGACTAGACGATGAGCAGCCATCATTGGATCTAGGATCCAATAGCATAGGTTATTGACGTGAATAAAAAGGAACATATTTCCTAATCCTTTAAATCGTGACACATAATGTGAATCCCTCCACTGTAGGGAATTTTGTAAAAATCATAACTCTCAAACCGCGTATCCAATTAATCCCAAATTTGAAAGGAAAGTCCATAATAACTTAAAATACTTGTGTAACAATTTTGGGACTCAAATTCGAAAGTATGAGAGACTTTTCTTCATATGCAAGTTATCTCCCAATAAGACATATTTTATACATATTTTCTCTCTCTTACTCTTTTATTCTTCTTTATTTGGGTTCCTTTTACCATTAGAAATTTTGTGGATTCATTATATCATCCATGATGATCAATCATACATCTTTCCACATATTTCTTATATTTTCACCATTATCTCAAATTTCCTCCTTAATAATGCATTATTTGATTTCTTCTTTCTCTTTTAATCATATATGACTCATTAACATATTATGATCCACGAAATCACATGCACAAAGGAAATATTGCAAAGGAAACTCATTCAGTACACATAAATCATACAATTTCCATAATCATACATTTATTGAAGAAATTTCATCTCAAACCATTCAAACCCAAAAATCGGGGTTGTAACATCCTTCCCCTCTTATAGGAATTTTACCCTCAAAATTCAACCAAACAGACAAACAATCAGAATAAGATTTTCCCATGTCCATCATTGGCTTCCATGTGGTTTCATCCTCTCCAGGGTGCTTCCAAAGAACCTTTACCATCTCTATATTCTTACATATAAGCTCTTTCATCTTGGTATCTAGAATCCTCATAGGTGACTTAGGGTATGTCAGCCTCCCTTGAAGCTTAATAGGTTCACTTCTCAGCACATGGTTCGGGTACAACACATAGGGCTCTAGATAGGACACCTAGAATACATTATACATCATATTATCCTGAGGGGTAAGACTAAACATAAGCAACTCCACAAATCCATCTCAAATGGACCCATGTATTGGGGACTCAGCTTTCTCATCTATAGCTCAGAGGGGTCGGATTTCAAAAATGCATGCTCACCCATAGTGAACTAAAAGTCAGTCTGCTTTGCGCCAGCAAGTGACTCTTGTCGATCTTGGGCGTTCACAACCATTGCTTATTCAAAGCGACTTCATCTGCATACACTGTGGTTTCTCTGACCTTCACACGGTCCTCTCACCGACATCACCCCAGTGAAACGGTGACCCACACAGTCTCCCTTAAAGAGCTTCATACATCTTCATACATCTTCATACATCTTGATACTAATTTTGGTGGTTGTCATAATAAGAAAACTCTACTAGGGGTAGGTATTGCTCTCATAAATCACCCCGAATAAGCACACATGCTCTCATAAGACCCTCTAAAGTCTAGATCATACTATCTTGACTATCCTTCAGTCAGGGGGTGATATGTTGTGCTAAACTTCAAACTGGTATCGAGTTCTTCATGCACCTACTTCCTCAATATGGAAGCAAACTTAAGCGCATGCTCAAGAATATTCGAACTCGTGTCACTATGCAGTTGAGCTATCTCTTAAATCCCTATAGATCAACAAGATCTATCATACTGACAATGCTCTCTCAAATGAGGGAAACATGTCAACTTAGTAAGGTGACCTATCATAACCCATATAGCATCATGACCTCTCTTGGTCCAGGGGAAACCCACCACAATTCCCATGGTGATCTGCTCCCATTCTCTCCTAGGGACTCCTCATTATGTGTAGCAACTTCATTGAGTTATTGGTGTTCAGCCTTCACCCTCTAGCATGTATGGAAACTGGCCACAGGAAACTCTGTATCCTTCTTCATCCCAGGCCTTCAAGGTATCACTTCAAACCTCAACCATCTTGGTAGTACCATGGTGTACAGAGTACTTCAAATCATGAGCTTCTTGCATGACATGATTCCTCAAGGGTGACTCCTCAGAAACCCTAAATCACTCTAGTAGTGGGTTTCACCAACTTCTTTTCCTGAGAGGTGTGTTTGAGGTTCTTATAACAATCCTTTTATCTCATCGAGCTCTGGGCTGGCTGACTGGGCAACCACCAACTTGACCAAAAGGCCTGGTTGTATCTGAATGTTATCCATATAGGTCTCATTTTCTAACGATCGTAGGGTTCATCTAGTCATCTCTTTCATCCTCTCTACTGGACAAACAAGATAGTTGTATACCTGATTTGTGTCTCAACTAAGAGTATATGTGACCACAATATTTCCCTTATGTGCTAGGTGATGGTGAAAACATAAACCTTCATATACTCCACTCATAATCCTTGTCTCGGGTTTAGGTCTATCTACGTCAAGAGAACTTCGAGTTGTTACTCCTCATCTCAGTTATCAAACCCAACCTAGTAACTCAAAGATTCCAAACTACTCTGGATAGGTACGTTCTCATATTACCCTTGTCCTTCTTATGCTCTCAAATCAACTATCCAACATATTCTCCAAAGGGTGTGGTACTTCCTTCAATCCTCAAACATCATAGAAGGGTTTCAACTCATACCTCCTCTATCTTTAGTATATGGCATGTGTTGTGTCCTATCTCTCACACCCATAACAAGATGAAATAAGCATTTGGTTGCAAAATACAAAGTTCATCCCATTCTAGGAGTAGAGATGGTGCACCACACATCACCATCATACTTTCCAGTCTAAGCTAAAAACTACTTCACATGACTCCTCACCATGAACATCTCCATTATGGGTCTACACTCATGGAAATGCTTTTCCCATCACCTCTGGATCTTAACATCCCTCTTATGTACGATCCTTAGTCGTTGTCTCAAGGTCTCTAGGGTGTCGGCACTTTTGGGGTGATCTAAACCTTATGCATCTAGGGAGTGCCTCTTACATTTACCCCTTAGGCCCCATGAACTGATGAAGGTGGCCAACCTCATAATCCATGGGCCTCGAGTAAAGGTAGTTGTTACCTCCCGACCCTATGTTCTTTTGGATTTAGGGAACATACAACTCATACTCACATCGGTCTTATCCCTACTTCACCTTAATGTTGACTTAGGATTCTTCTATATCTCCTGGTTCCCGTGTTGATACTCAAGCACATATCATCCTTGAATCCTCACCTGAAACTCCATCATCTCTCTAGGCATTCATGGTCAACTTTGCATCCCTCATAGGAATCATGGCAACCTACCTAACTCGGTCTGGCCCCATACAAGCTACCTCCATGACAACATATCCTCATGCCCCTGAGAGGTGGTCACACATGGGTCTATAGATTCATGATCATATATTGTGCTATTACACTTATCTCATCAAGCCCTTATAAGTGACCTCTTAAGGTTACCTCAAACCTAAAAAAAAGTTGGTGCTCACCCCAACAAGAAGGGTCCCTTCCCAGGACAGGATAAAACAAAGGTCACAAAACGTCCTTGCATCCAGGATTTAAATCATCACGTATATGTTTAGCCTTATCATGCTACTCATGCTCATGGCTAGAAAGAAGAAAACCTATTAACCCATTCTAAGTTCCTTGGTAAGTCATACTTGTCCATCATTCCTCAAGGTTGGACCTACATCATACATACATACATCACCGACTTGAGGGAGTGGTCATATACCTTAGTTCAAGCGGGGTTTCCTTTTTCTCTAGTACTTGGGAGGTGTCATATTTACTTCTTATGAACTCAACCATCCTCGTGAGCTTCATGTGCACCAGGTACTACCACTTCTCCTCTTTGGTCTAGGAACCCCAGGTTCACCTTTTATGCATCAGCTGTCTAACTACATGCTTAGTTGTTCAACCATGAACCGAACCTATACCAGATAGGGCATATACATCCTCACCCTCTTCCACATGAACAACCCTTAGAGTCCTACACCAGAAAAACCAACTAGGTGTGAGGCCTCACAACTTGTTACTATACCCCTTTAGGGTATATGGAACTCTCCTTCCTACACCTAAAAGGTAGGCACTTATATTATCTGTATGTTCATTCACAAAGCCTCTTTCTCTTCTAGGGTTTGGTTCCTCTAAAGGAATTTTAGGTACGATAAGCCTCCAAGGATCATGCATGAGGCAACCACATATATCTACTCAAGGTCGTCTATTCTAGGCCATATTATGTCCAACTTCTCATGATTCCTCATGTCTAAGAGTCAAGGTCTCCAACCTTTTTCATCGGGTCTCACTCTCTCTCTAGAGCTAACCCTATAACTGGTCCTACCACTAGAGGTTCTCTCTTAGAAGATGGGTCAAGCTCTTAAGGATACACATCTATCCCTATCTAGGTGAAACATATTATCAAAACTTATGTCTGGCCAAAATCATCCAAAGCTCTGCATGACTATCTCATAAACTATCAAGCATAACCCTTCTGGTGTAGGTCTAAAACATATTGCCAGCCTTGCTGCCACTCTCTTCTAAGTAGGTACATGCCTCAATTCTATTCATATATTCCTGTTAGGGTTCCTATACGGTCACCATCAACCTTCTTAATGAGGGAGCTATCTCTCACCCTAACGAGTACGACCCACCCAAGGTCGGGTCACCCCAAGGCACTAGGGGTCAAAGAACCACACATAGTCTATGATTCTCATGCATACTCAAAGCCTATATGTAAATCATGCATGTCAAACCTACGTACATACCTACATGGTCAACTACGATATACAACTCTTCATATCTTCTCTTTCTCTATCCACTGCTTAAGGTTTTGGGTTGAGCATCATCCTTAAAGAATGTGTCAAGTATCTTACTGTTCCTAGAGGCTTCTTCCTCCAAGACTAACTCTCTCCTCATCCTACGAGATGGTCTAACCTCAGTGTTCCCCTGAGGGGTAACCAAGGGCATAGCAACACAAGCCATGCAACCAAAGCATGTAACTAAACTCAATCTCAGTTTGTAACTATCAAATCTTATGTCCATGACATCTTTCTTACATGCTTTTTATTATTTGGTGGAGGATTCCTTAATCCTTATTATACTTACCCTAAACTCAGGAGGGTGGTGGAGAGAGAGAAAGACTAATCTCTTAAAGGCATTCAATGAATGAGGTAGAGAAGGGATGAAGACAGATGAGAGAAGACCAAGAGGTATCTTATTTCGAGTCAAATCATCTGATTTTGGGAAAACAGTCACATTGAATGTGGGAGTCCTCGTAGACCGACTAGTGGGGTGGAGGAAAATCTTATCATCCCCCAGATTGTAATCCTTTTCTAGACACCTCCATCATTGGAAAATTCTCTAACAACTCCCTTGGGTTCTAAAGTGTTTGTAAAATTTAATAATTATTAGAGATAAAATGGAAAACCATGCTCTGATACCAAATGTAACGACCCCACCCCTCGGTACTCCCGATTAAGGAAGACCAAGAAGCTAGAGACATTATCCCAAAATAGGATCATATGGTTTTGCATATAATAAAACATAATTAATAAATTCTACCACAACTAAGCTTAAAACATGATAAAAAAATTCTTTTCACATACCTTGAAAAATATAGGATTTGAGTGACTTTACCCAGATAAGAAACTATATATCTACAATCCTACAATTATTTATTGAGCTTTATTCATTCAATGTCACTTTAAAGGAATATCCACTTTCTGATAAACCTAAAATGCCAAAAAATAAAATGATGGTCAGTATAATGAATTATACTGGTATGTGGGGGAACCAAAATCTTGCATCTATTGGTAACAACATAATGCAACAAATTATTGTTTAATAGATTGAACCTTACATATCAAACATAACTAATCAATCCATGCATATCGTTGCCTTTGTGTTCTCCCGACAGTGGACATGGATACTACGTCTCTCATATGGTAGATCTCAAATAACCCCTATGATCCTACCTTACAGGTAGACTGTGACCTAGGGCTGTGTAGTTGTATGGTCCTACCCAAGGGTAAACCAACACATCAACTCATGATAGCCTAATGATCCTACCGTAAGGGTAGACCATGTACTAGGTAATCCATCTCATCATCATCAAAGCTATAGAGGAGGACTAGAATCTGAGCTTGTCATGCACATATATTTATGGTGATAGTCATAGTCACTTTACAGTTGCATGAAATAAAAGCCTACCAAGCAATTATTTCTAAGCAATTGATAAAACCTTAGAAATCATTGTGAAACTATAACAATTAGCCATAATCATAATCACATACCTGATTATGAGTCAAAAAAAGCAAGATATCCAAATCCAACTAGATGTCCAATCAAGCAAGGTAAGCAACCAAATCAATCAACCCTTGATCCTAAAAACATGTATAACACCTAGTTGTTACCATCACATCCCAAACAACTCTTTATTTACTTGGGACACCTTTCTAAGGTTTCTAAGTCTCATTAGGGATTCTTAGATCAATTTCTCAGACTTTATCCTTTTAGGTCAACAAACCCTAAAACAACTTTTCCATATTAAAAATCAAATTATCCGCATTAAAGTTCCTATATTCTCAAATTGACTTTAGAACATCATATCTCTATCTTATTCATGTATTTTCACAATTAGAATCATTAAAAGTCATTATTACTTAAATTAGGGTTTCTAGGCCCATTATTGTACTTTCATACACATGGAACCCTAATTTTTTTTTGGTGATGAGGGAACCACTCCCGCACGAGCGCCACATTTGTGACCCTCGCAGGCAGTGTAAACCCCTGGGTGGACCCCCCATCCTGTATAGGGACCCACCAGTTAGACGCATTGTTGGCCGGCCGAAGCGACGGGCAATTCACTTTGGAGCCTAGCTAGCTGGGAGTCGAACCCGTGCCCCCTCGCAAGGGGCTTGCGAGCCGCACCACCTGAGCTAGGACTCCCCGGCCATGGAACCCTAATTTGAGCCACTTATGTACAAAGATTAACTTTTAAGATCTAAATCTCGCTTTATTAACATCAGGTTCATATTGGCTCAAATTATCCAAAGAACATCATAAATTCAACTTAACATCAAAACTTAGGGCGTTTCATTAATAACTCCATTAAAGGTGGCAACTTTAAGTATTTTTCAAATCACAAGAATAATTATGCTTCAATTATATTTTTATTCAATTTCTAGTAATTTTCTATTCAAGATCCATACATTATATGCCACCATCGGAGCTACACATAATTTACTAGAATTATTGTAAAATTACCTTCAATGGGCCAATAAAAAATTGCCACGTGAGCAGTTGGTCGCTACCCTACTCCACGCGGGTCTCGGCTCAGCCAACATGCTCCTTCCATGTATCTGGTTCACTCTAAATGAACGGGGTGTCAAGTTTTAGTGGAAAAAGATCAGTTCGCCCTCTTTCCCTTGGGCATGGTCCTCCGCTTAGTGAGGGTATCAAGGTATTTTCACATGAAGTCTTTCTTCAACCTCGTGAGACCCCCTATTCACGACACAGGCTAGACCATGGTCAACCTCATGGTTGACTTTGAGATCCAAAGCACCGAGGTGCCAAGTGATGGAATGGAAACTCCATCCAGGATACCCCGAACTCGTTGCACATTTCAGTTTCTCTAGTGCTCGCCTGAGTTGTCGGGATGAATAATCTCTTCTCGGGCGAGAAGCATGGTTGGTCAGGGGTGCAGGTTGAGCACTTTCCCACAATTGATTGTGCCCAACAAATCGTCTCACTCATGCAAACTCAAAGAGGTTATCTGGGGTTATGCACATGGCATGTGCCCCCCTATTTATAGAGTATGGTCACCTATGCTTCCCTCTGATTTGGGGGAATCTTGCACAAACCTTGAAAGGCCCCCAATCCCACTATGATCGGGATCCCAAGACTTCCTGGAGTCAAAGAACTCCTTTCCAAGTCATGCCATGCCCAGAGTCTTAAGGAATCTGGAGAGGAAGAACTCCCAGTTTCCCAATCTATCTGGGACTAGACGATGAACAACCATCATTGGATCTAGGATCCAATGGGGCAGGTTATTCGTGTGGATAAAATAGAACATATTTCCTAATCCTTTAAATCATGACACATAATGTGAATCCCTCCACTTTAGGGAATCTTGTAAAAATTATAACTCTCAAACCACTAATCTAGTTAATCCCAAATTTAACAGGAAAGTCCATAATTATGCAAACTACTTGCGTGCCAAGTTTGATACTCAAATTCGAAAGTATGAGAGACTTTTCATCATATGCAAGTTATCTCTCAATAAGGCATATTTTATACATATTTTCTCTCTCTTACTCTGTTATTCTTTTTTATTTGGGTTCCTTTTACCATTAGTAATCTTGTGGATTTGAAATCTCATCCATGATGATAAATCATACATCTTTCCACATATTTCTTATATTTTGACCATTATCTCAAATTTCCTTCGTAATAATGCATTATTTGATTTCTTCTTCCTCTTTTAATCATATAGGACTCATTAACATATTATGATCCACGAAATCACATGCACAAGGGAAATATTGCAAAGGAAACCCACTCAATATACATAAATCATATAGTTTCCATAATCATACATTTATTAGAGAAATTGCATCTCAAACCATTCAAGCCCAAAAATAGGGGTTGTAACAGTCTCCTACATCCTAGCACCACCACCTGGTGTAGCAACACTACTCTCAACAACATGTTCTTTGTGTTCTCTATCCATCTTTTCTTCCCTTCTTCTTCTACATAAGCATAAGTAACCATAAGATAGAATAGAGGACACTAGAATAGACACAACCCTAGTTCTATGTCCATGTAGACTCAATGAACCTAAAGTTTTGATACCAACCAAGTTGTGACACACTTGTCGCACAAAAAAGAGATTACTCAAAACAAAGCACGAAACTAATACTAATCAATCGGGTTACCAGAAAACATAGGAACTTAATATTGTTAACACATATCCACCTCAAGTGGAAGGATATCACATCAGAGTCAAAATTGTAATCACATATCCACCTCAAGTGGAAGGATATCACATCAGAGTCCACAAAAGTCACATGTATATATAACACCTATCAAAAGATTATTACATAGAATTGTTCATTAGCCCACTGGCCACAACCTATACACATGATAACCAATTCACATACATTCATGCCATATCTATACAACAAAGGCATACAACCAAAACATCCCCTCGATATACAACATCTATAAAACACCCCCAAGGACCGGAGAGTACTGGGACGACACATAGGACTCTTCTACAAAACATTAGTAGCATATCCAACCTTTACTCATCTACTTCTCCTCTTACTACTCATCCTCAATAGCGTGATCTCTACCTCATCGTGTGCAGTCACCTAAAAGATGTGGAAACCCATGGGGTGAGATCAGATGTCTCAGTGAGAGATTTAACTCTCTGGCAATATCTATTAAAAGCACAAGTAGATTAAAATAGATAGGTAACATACTTATCAAGTTGATGAGATTCAACTAAATGATATGTATCAAACTGATAATACATATTAAGCAAATAAGGCAATTACCACTGAGAAGTAGAACAATTAAAACTATAAGAAGGAATATGAAGAACATGTATAATAATTGATTTCTCTTACCACATTATAAATCAAGATATCAGTACAAACATAAGGAAAATGGGTCTTCCAATGTGAAGCATATTTTGACCCTAAGGAAAATATACTACACGGTTGTGTTACATCTTTTATTTTCCCTAAGGATTTGATTCACACCACTCAAATAAAACATACCATTGTGAAGTCAAAATTAGTTCCATATAATCTCTATGGAAGAGTTAGAATCCATGACCTCTCCAACACCTCTAGGTCAATACAAGAGAAACACCACAGACACATCAACCAGCTACAAACAGTGACACATAGTCAAGTTGAAGGATTGAATCATGCATGACCATCCTTATAAAACAACTAGCCCACCTTGGTACATGTCACGATACTAGAAGAACAGACTCACGAATGACCATTCTTAAAAAGGGGTATCAAATGCAGTTAAACTGTTGTATATCACATATCACAAGGAGAACAACTCACGCATGGTCATCTCATATAAAGGGCTAGGTATGATCACAGTTATCCTACCCAACCTATCATTGTGGATGCAAGGAGATACTCGACTTTCACTCCTGCATATTAAAAAATATGCGCTCCGAGTTTTCTGTAGGAATGACCCGTTTCACCATCCAGCAAGTTCTGACACTAGAATGAATCCATGGCATAGGTCACCTACACGATTAGGGTTTCATTTGATTAGTTAGGCCAATTTTGTGTTTTATTAGCATCAATCAAGTTACAACATATAAACCCAAAAAAAACTCTACAAAGATAAGGACATAGTACAACTCCAGAAGATATAAAACGTATAAGGCATGAACTTGTCACATCATCACATGATACTTGTACCATTGCCACTTACAAGGCCATCAAAATTATCACAGTGTCATGCAAGGTCATCACCACAATTGCACTGCTATGGGATATCAATCCCTCAATCACATCACTGGAGGATAACACCTCACTCTAGGCTTTAAGCTTTTTCCATGTCATAAGACCCATCACATCATTATGATCTCAACACGCTTCATCAAGGCTCATAGCCATCACCATGTACCACATAATGATCACCATAGAATTCACATAGTTATGGAATACATTCCACCTACAAGGTTAGGATTGCACAAGTAGGAGAGAGAAAATGTATTCACATGTTATTCATCCAAGCAAACTCGACATGTATAAAAAACCCTAGAATTAGGGTTAGGGTTTCACATATATAGATGATTAGGGTTTCATAGCATTATTCAATCACCAAACCCTAGATTAGACATATCCCACATGTATGGAGAGTGTTAGGATTAAACATTATTAATCTTGATTAACACGCACATTCACATCATTAAGTAATGTCCAAGCATATAGTATTGCGACCAAACACAAGAAAGCATAGTGACCTACATGGTGTAGTGACCATGAGGTGAAGTGTAGCGAACATGTGCTCTTATTGCAACCATATCAAGAAACATGGGTAATGCTCACTACACTTCACCCATCACCACAAGTCTCGACCGCAACACAACCTAGGTAGCGACCAAAAGACCAAAATTGATGTGTCGACTCAAACAATTCAAGTGGTAGCAATCCATCAAGCCGAAACAAAAGATGGAACCAATATAACACAAGAGTAGAAACCACCTGGAGTTAGGGTTGCGACGAGCATCAAGCTCAATGGTGTTGACCAAAACAAGATCAAGGTGTAGTGTCCAACAAGGTCACGCTATCACAACATCACATACCCATCCTCAAAATAGGGATAAACCATGATCAAAACAGATGTAATCGTCAAGATACTAAGCACCATCAAGAAGATAAATCTCAACAAAAGATGAACATCAAAACCCTAAAAACCAAACTCCAACATGATTCATCAAGAAAACAAACCAAGAGAGAAAAGACCAAGCTTCAACCTCAAGAAAATTGTTCCAAAAACCTCAAAAAAAATGAGAGTTGAACCATATTATGGTGATAAAGCCAAGAATCACATTGCATGTAACAACTTCACTTCATCCATCACTTAGAAAACAGGCTCATGGAATTAGGGTTAAGAAAGAAAGAAATCTACATGACAATACTAAAGTCTTAAACCCTAAAACAAGATAGAATCATCTAACACATTAGCTTCACATTTTAAAGATGAATACAGTAGCATGCAAGCGATATTATGGTGCAAATAATAGAATAAGGTAGAGAGTTATATAACCCGCCTTAAGGAGAGATCAAGCTCATAAGATCACGAGCTCTAAGGAAGACGATGAAGCCCCAACCGAAGTCAACACTTTGGCCACAAGATCACCTCCAAAGAGAAAAACACCATGGACAAATGATATCTTAAGAAAGAGGTGAAAAAGTCTAGTCCGAGCTAAAGAATAAGAAAAGGGGGGTGGAAGAGAAGAAGTCTTCCTCTCACTTGGGTTCCAGCATGACAAAACATAGTCTTCGACCCTTTGTGATGAGAATTTTCTCTCAAGGTGACCACCATGATAGAACCACAATTTCATGGCCAAGAAAGGAGGAAGAAGATAGGGTGCAATGGAAAAATGAGATCAAGGGTTCAAAATCAGTTATTAAGGAGGAATATCACCATAAGGAGGAGGATCAAGATCAAGAGCACCACATGCAAAGGTGATCGGACACCAAAGAACCAAGATCAACACCTTCTTGCTCCACCAAGATCCAAGGTTGGTCAAGTAAGAAAGGAGAAAGAAAGAGAGAAAAAGGATTGCTTGCATGAATAAGAGAGAGGTTATATACTCAAGGGAGGAGAGAGGTAAGGTAGTTATGAGGTGTCAACATATGAGAGCAAAAAAGGGACATTTGTCCACCAAGAAAGCAGCCATGCAACCACTAAGCACTTGCATGCAACACATGGTGATATAATCTAGGTGGGGTATCGACCACTAAGGTCACCCCCACCTTGGGGTCAAAACAAACATCAAGGAACCATGTATCGACCACCACAAAAGATCACCAAAGAAATAGGGACAAAACACAACACAAGAAGACAAACCATCTCAACCAAACCCCACCAAGACCATCATGGTCGAAACGACCACCAACTAGGGCAAGTGTTGCGGTCATAACACTCTCAACTCAAGCTCAAGGTCAAAACATATCATCAAAGCCAAAACCTTAGAAACACTAGAATCACCACAGGATGCCACATCATCAACCAGGGTCCAAGCAAGGCGGCTCACATCAAAATCCTCTCTCTCATGATGTTAAATCACTAAGGGCACACTCTACATGTGACAAATTATAATTTCAAAACCTCAACATTAGTAAATTGCAACTTGGTGCAAAACAAGGATACATAACTCAAACATCATCCCAACTGGACCAAACAAAAAACATAAAGTTGTCACATGTTAACAAAGTGTCTAAAAGGATTAGATTAAGGTTAAGCATCTTATTGATAAAATCAAGCATACTCAAACACTAAGCTAGGTCAAGGGCCTTAAAAACTGAGAGCCTCATAAGATATACATGTAGGACTAGCTCTCTTACAAATCTCCTAGTCACTCCAAGGGATGTAGCAAGTGTTAAGCTTAGTGAGAGAGAGAGAGGAGGTTGTAGGATGCAGTCAACTATAGAATAGGGACCTTCATAGTGCTTGGCTAACCATGGGATGCATCCTAAGGGGTCCTATTTATATTTGGGGATGCATAGTAGCCAGTGTGAGTTCTATCTATTTGGGGTGTTGCAATGAATATTTGTTTGAGTTTTGTAACACTCCAATGGCTAAGAGAACTTTTTCTGTACACCCCGTACAGTGAAATTGATCAAGTTATATGTGTTAGAAACTCAACCAATTACACTATTCGACAAAGTAGATTTGAAGAATCGATCCAGTTTATCCTAGATGAAACTTGATCGACCACTTAAATCAGTTTTGTCTAGTGTAACAATTGATCGAGTTAGTGACTTTACCAAACCTGGGAATTTTCAAAATCCATCAAAGGATCAGTCGAGTTTGTAACTCGACCGAAAAATAGCATGTAATAAATTTCAGAAAATATCATTAAAGTGCTTAAATATTCGATTTAAGTGCTCTTGATTTTTTCTAATCTTAATTACAAGTCAGACAATCATTACAAGTGATTTACAACATGGTTCTAATGGATTTACATCATATTCCACAAAAGTGCATTTGCATTGATTTTGATTTTTCTTTTCTCTAAGTTAGGATCCACAAGTTTGAGCATTTGGAGTGTGTCTATACCTAATCTGAAATCACTCAAGTAGAAGCATTAGAAACAAATAAGTGGAATGGTTAGTAATCATCAAAGCAAGGGTTTAGTCAATTTAGACCTTGATTCAACAATGTCTATAGTTGTGTCAACAACTCTTACTTCATCACAAACTCTTAGACCCATCTCTCCCTTCAATAAGGGTTTACTTCTTTCCATATAAGGCATATTAGATCATACATGAGATCCACGCCCGATATCCAATACCTAAGATGAGAAAGTAGATAAGTTTATATCTATAACATATATACTTAAAGTGGATATATATATATATATATATGGTGGCTCATAGCAAACTAACTAAAAGATTTTGACAATGATTGTAAGATTACATTAGAGGCCAACTATTGGCCTAAGAGGGATCATAGTCTATAAGGCTTTTCATATACCAGATAAACTTGAGTACATTGGTCCCAACTAGATTACTTTTATTCACATTGCACTTAAACATGGTCTTGGAGAGATCATACCTCTCTTGGCTTTCTTATTTTTGGAACATATTCTTTAGATGTGCGGACATCACTAGAACTCTCATGTTTCTTATGATGCTCATGATTCATTGAGATAGGAATAAGGAATTGACGTTGATACATCATTGGTATGCTTATAGTAAGCGTTCATTCCATTCTAGGCACTTTTGAAGTTGGTTGGTTCTGGTGTTTTCATTTCCTAGGTCTTTGTACATCCTATGCAAATGTATCCAGTCTCAAAACTTGGTAAAGGAGGAGGGTTGGAGGTAGGTTGACAATCAGCCATAAAACTTTGTCACTCTTTTTATGGCATGGTTTTCTTGATACAAACAAGAAAATAAAGATGCTAAGAATGTAGTCTAAGAGGCAAGGTCCAAACCTTAATGAGATATATAAGAAATTAGACACTTGAGAAGGGGAAAATAATATTTAGAAAATGTCTCATATAAGATAAAGGAAAGGAAGAGACTTGGCCCTCATAAAGCACATCAAGAATGAAGATGACAAAGTTTTGTTAAAGAACAATGATTTAAGGAACCAATGGGGAAACTATCTTCATAAGCTTTTCAATGGAGATACTCTGAATAGTGGAAGAGACTTGGGTGACATGAATGTAAGGGATATCACTTACACATGACATTTTGACGTGGGATTTTATTGCACTAACAAACTTACTCAGGGTTGAAATCCCCGAGCTTTTACCAAAACTAATGTGCAATAATACCACCCGCAAGCGGACGAGTCTTATCGCAGTATAGTTAAGGATCGAACCCAAAGGACAACATTTTTAATAATCTTGTCAGTTGAATCTAGTTCAAGTAAGACTAATATTTAGAATGATTGGTTGAATTAAGATTAATTAAACTAATTGCGAGAAAGTAAAGAGTGGAATTAAAGTTGGATCTAGATCAATGATATGGAATCACTGGGATGGTATCGGGTTTCACCACCGCTACACATGCAAATACATTCAATCACAAACAATCCAGGCAAGATATAATGATCCAAATAGATCTGTCGCAAAACCCCCCATACGGGCGTTAGGTTCGCATAAGTATCACCTTAGGCATCAGATGTCTCGTCACCATCCAGATCACTTACTTACGGCTCCAAAGATACAGAAATCCAACAAAGGTTGTGGGCCACCTATACAGGCGTTAGGCACACAGAAGCGTCACCAAAGGCTAGATGGCTCATCCCCTTGCGGATCATACACTTACAACCTCAAAGAAATCCCATTCTATTTCTAGTTTGGGAGTCAACCGCATTAATCGATAAGCAAGCAGGTGATTAATATACGAGCAAACATCGATGATTTAACAAGAAGATACAAAATGCAACTAAGGCTGTGAACCCCCTATACAGGCGTTAGGTGCACGGAAGCGTCACCGAAGGCTAGATGGCTCATCCCCTCGCGGATCATACACTTACGACCTCAAGGAATCCCATTCTATTTCTAGTTTGGGAGTCAACGTATTAAATGACATTCAATCCTACATATAGAAGTTCTCACAACATAGGAAGAACAAAGATGTAAGCAAGCAATTAATCAATCTACGAACATAGCGATTAACAACGAAATGAAAAGTTATATACATCGCCATGGAAAGTTTAACAAAAGAACATGATTGCATGGGTAGCGGGGCCAGTCCCCGCACCCAGTGAAAGTGGACTACTTGTTCATGATGCGAGAAACAAGAAGAATGAGAAAGAGGGAGAAATCCGCCATGAGCACGGTGTAGAAGGTAATCGCAGATCGATGAAGATGATGCGGTCTTCTACATCATGTCGGAGCAGATATGGACACGAAATGGGAGATGCCAAGACAGACCAGACAATCTCTCTCGCTCCGTCTTCCTTCTCTTCTCTGTCTCCTTGATTGCAGCATGGGCAATAGGTGGAGTAAAACTAGTGTGGATGGAATTGGATCTGGATCAGACCTGTGTACAGGCAGCCTGTCGGCGTCCCAGAACCGATTGCCCAAAATGGGGACCATGCTGGTCCTATTTATAGGCACATGACTGGCCCTCACGTTTTTGGTGTGTTTATAGTCCAAACGGTCTTGGAGATATTTTTTTCCCAACGGTTTACTAAATATCTCCTTCAAACGGTTTGCATGCCTACTGCTTTAGTAAACGGTCTTCATTGCTTAAACAGTTTGGTAGAATCCTTTTCATTCGGTTTGCATGCGAGATCTTACTCAAATGGTTTGCGATTAGCATGGAGCAAATGGTCATCACTTGTGAGAGGCAAACGGTTTTCACGTGATGCTCATTCGGTCTTCATATTTCCTGATCCAAACGGTCTTCGCATTATTGGCCATACGGTTTCCATGCTACTAAACCAAATGGTCTTCACGTGTACAACAAATGATTTGTATGCATGACTTCATACGGTTTTCACTACTGCGTTCATTCGGTCTTGATAATCATCCTTTGCTAACGGTCTTCACGTAGCAGCAATCATCAAACGGTCTTCATGCGTGAGCAAACGGTCAACGTTGCTCATTCAGTTTCATTCACGTGGGAGCAACCTACACGGTTTGGTGCATGCATGCCCAAACGGTTTTGACAATTGATTATTCCAAACGGTTTGCATTATGAAAACGGTTTTGGAGCCAATCATTATCAAATGGTTTTGCTGGCTTAGGCTCAAACGGTTTGGGAACCCCATGCAGTCTTTACATGCAAGCTTTCAAACAGTCTTCGTGCATGCATGTTATTCAAACGGTTTCACGCAAGCCTTCATTCAGCTTGCATGCATGCGATCCTCATCGGTTTTGTATGCAAGCTACTTGTTCACGTCAAATGGTTTTATCATTGCATGCCCATTCGGTCTTTGTATGATGCTCATTCGGTTTCACCCAAGTGCCAAATGGTCTGCTAGATTCGGTCATTCAAACGGTCTGAGACCGTGACCTCTCTAAATAGTTTTGAGGTGTGCCTCCAATCGGTCTCTGCTGGTCTATCGGTCTTGAGACCGAATGGGCTCAAACGGTCTTGAGACCGAATGGGCTCAAATGATCTTGAGACTAAATAGATGAAGTCGCTTGGTTAGATCGATTGGTCAGAACCAAGGGTGAGTGAAGGTGGGACCTAGCTGATTGTTCTGCTTTATTAAGACCTGCATCAAATAAACATAATTTCAGTTAAAATCATGATAATTGGACCAATTTAGTAATTTCACAAATTTTGATATTCAGTAAATGAAATTGAATGCATTGATTCAAATTTGACCCAATGTGGTGATTGAAATTCCTGATGAATATGCATTCATCACATTTCACTATCTAAGATCAAGAATTTTTTGCCAAAGATGAAAATGAGAAAAACATGCAGAGTAGACGGTATTCCGATTGATGTATGGAAGAGTATTGGGGATACATGAGTCATATGGTTAACAAATTTCTTTGACAGGATTATGAAGACAAAGAAAATGTTAGATGAATGTAGAAACAATACTATAGTCCCATTCTACAAGCACAAAGGATATATTCAGAGCTGCACGTACTATAGAGCTATTAAGTTTATGAGTCACATTGTGAAACATTGAGGGAGGATTATTGAGAAAAGGATAAGATCAATAAAGCAGATACCAGACATATACTTTGGTTTTATTTTGAGAAGATAAAAAAATGTTATTTTTCTAATATGGAGGCTTATGGAGAAGTATAGAGAAAACAAAAGATATCTTCAAATGATGTTTATTGATTTAAAAATGCCCTATGATTGAGTACTTTGGGAAGTGTTATGGAGGGCTATGCATGAGAAAGGTGTGTCAATCCAATACATTGATCTATTTTATAGACATGCATGATGTCTCAACTGCAAGGTGTTAGGACTCTTGGAGGAGAGAAAAAATCTTTTCCTATCACTGGTGAGGTACATCAAGGATCAACGCAAAGCCCGTATCTTTTTTTTCTTGTTATGGATGAGTCAAAAAGCACATTCAAGATGATACCACTTGGTGCATAATATTTATTGATGATATTGTGTAAAATTGATGTAAGAAATGAAATATCTAATGATAAAGTTGAAATTTTGAAAAACACATTTGAATCTAGTGGATTTATGATAGGTAGAAGAAAAATAGAATATATGCATTGCAATTTTAGCCAATATAGAATTTTGAATAATGGGGTCAAGTTGGATGTAATGGATGTACCAAGATTTGTTAACCTTCATTGCTTGGGTTATATTATTGTAAGTGGATGAGGTTCACAAGATCACCACAGGATGGTTGAAGTGGAGAAGCACAATAGAAGTAGTGTGTGCCTTGAAGATCCCTTTTAGATTAAAAAGCAAGTTTTATAGAATAGTTATATGGCCATGCTGCATGGGAGTGGATGTTGGGCAACAAAGATAGGTCTCAACAAGATGAATGTGGACAAAATGTGTATGTTGATATGGATGTGTGGGAAGACAAGAAATGTTGTTTAAGGAATCACCATTCCAAGAACAAAGTGAGGGTGGTGAGCATCAAAGACAAGTTGTGTGAAGGTCATATAAGATGGTATGGACATGTGCATCATAGACTAACAAATGCAACTATTTTTGAAGCATTGTTATTGAATCAAGAACGATTAAAATAAATAGAGGCAAACCTAAATTAACTGTAGAAGAGATTTTAATGAGAAGATTTGAATCTTTACATCTTTATTAGAGTATGACCCATAATGGAGCTGATTGGAAAAGAAAGATCCATGCATCTGACCCAACATGCTTGGGATTGAGGCTATGATGATGATGATGATGATGATGATGATGATGACGACGACGACGACGATGATGATGATGATGATGATGACGACGAAGATGATGAAGATGACGATGATGATGATGATGATGATGATGATGATGATGATGATGATGGTGATGATGATGATGATGATGATGATGATGATGATGATGATGATGATGATGATGATGATGATGATGATGATGATGATGATGATGATGATGATGATGATGATGATGATGATGATGATGATGATGATGGTGATGGTGATGATGATGATGATGATGATGATGATGGTGATGATGATGATGATGGGTAGGATCTTATGCACATGATTTAGAATAATTCTAATGTCATATACCAATCTTGGAAGTTATTCCAATTCAAATTTTCTTTCTCAAAGATAGATTTCAATATGAAGTTTTTATTTGTGGTTGTCATTAGATTTAAAGAGAAGATGTATGCACATGTCAATAGTTTGATTTGAAAATTAATTTATTTGAAAATACTGATTTGTACTTTAATTAATAACACTACCACTATTTTCATCAAACCAATAGCCTTCACTAATAATTTTGAAAATTACAAAGAGCAATCTTATGGCGAGTCAAGATCCATGATACATTAACTTATGGGTCATTTTCTATGAACCAATACAACAATTGTATAGATGGTTGCACAAATCCTGGTCATAAATCACCTTATGAAGTATATGTCATCTATATGCCTCTTCGTGCTTAATCCTATTAAGATCACCTAGTCAAGTCCAACACATGTAAGATCACTTAGTCAAGTCCAACCAAAGGCCAATACAATAAGACAAGAACCATGTTGAGAAGACCCACATACTCATTATCACACTTCCCCAAGATAGATGGTGAACCACAATAAGTGTGCTCATAAATAGTCGATCTAGGTTTCCTTGTGTATTGTGCATTGGAAGCCACTTAAACTTTGATATGATATTGATGGATTTGATATACAAATAATATTTGTCCAATCACCATTGCATATACTATTTCATATGTATCATATAATACACCAATCACCACAAGAAGTAAAATAGAAAAAGGAAACTAATATAACATCTTGAGCATACAACAATTCTAAACAAATAGCCAAAAGATTCAGATCCCATTTAACCCTAGTTTTGTCTTTACATGGTATTCTAGTCCATTGACTAGCAAGCCATTCACCCAAAAGGAATTCCAGTTTGGTTTGTGGAGTTGTTGATTTGTCTACATCATGAACTCTCCAAATACCTTCCTTGTTGGTGTGGGATTATATTTGTCTCCTCCTCTTTGCCATTGTCCATCAGTGATGTCAGTACATCAATCTATTTTGACACAAGAATTAATGTTTACGTAGATAATAGAGAGAGAGGCATGGCATGTAATCCATATACATGTTATGTGGTTTGATCACTATAAAAAATCACAAGTTACAAGCACCACAACGACCTGGTTTTCATATCTAAATCCACAAAACAAAATGATTTCAAATATGTGACATAGGTTTGTGTAATATAGATATATCATATCATATATGATAGTTGGTAATTAACATCGGTACAATTGCACATTCTTCATCCAACAAATCACTTGCAATTCAAAATGTATCCTGTCATTAAAATTATACAACTTCGACTTTGATACCACTAAAGAGTTTGGGGAAAAGGGGCACAGTAGAAATAAAAAATTGCAAAAAAAATCATAGCCAATGTATCTTCCATTGACATATAATGTTGTATATTGAAGACATAGAAGGGATATCAAATATACCTTGGTGCACACTAGTTTTCCAACAACTAGATATGACTTATATTGGTGTAGAAGTTACATTTCTGGGTCCAGTTCCAAAGTAGGTGTTGTTGTTGACACCTTTTCGTCACTACAAAACTTTGGCTTATCCTTGAATAAGTTGTTTATCCTTAAGATTCTGCCCAAGGTCCTCAGCCTATACATTGTCCATGTGGATGCATAAACCATTGGTGAAACACCTTGGTTTCCAAAAGGAAGAAGTACTAGGAGTATTGACATGCTAGCATCACTCACCCTCCTTCTCCTCCTATCGTTGGTTGTTGTCATTGGGTGAGTTTTTCTCTCTCTAAGAGAATGAACTTTTAGATAACTTGTCTCACAATGTAGATTCTCACCTTGGACATCCACCCTTTTATATAGGATATTCGTCATCTTGGATTTCCTAAAAATCAAATCATGGTTCTAGCCACAACTCACAACTAGAATCAAATTGGAAAAATCAAACAGAGTTCACAATTGTCCAGTTCATTAATGAATCATCAAACTCACTAACCTAGTCACCGAGTGGACCATCCAAATTTTGGTTCATTAAGTCACCAAGCCATGTTCCAATTTGAATTGCTCAATTTGATTCTAAATTAACAGGCCTTTTCCTATGCTTGTTCAAACCTGATTTCACCTAGGCACCTGACTAGACTATCAAATCAGTTACTAGGTCACTTGTCTAATTGGTGATCATTCAGCCCAATTCAAAATATCAGTGGGTCTACTAGCATGCCTAGTCACCCAACTGGACAAAAACAACGTGTACATGATTTAGAACCACTCTAATTTTGTTCAACCATTATTTCACTTAGTCTCTCGACTGGACTATCCATTTGGCCAATTGGTCACTTTCCCAATTAGTGATCAATTGCTTGATTGACACCCAATCCAAAATATTAGTCATTCGTATGGCTTGCCTAGTCACCTAATTGGACAAAAATAACATGTACATGATTTAGAACCACTGTAATCATGTGTGTTATTGTAAACTTCAACTCCCTTAAGCATCCTTATGTGTTTGACCTTGTAGGTTCCTTATAACATTGGTTGTGATGTTCAAAATCTCATAAACAAATATTGGTATTTAGAAAATCATCATTTTTATCTAGATAATGAGAATAAGTTGTAGAACAACATCAACCTGTAAAGTGACCAATGTTACCATGAACCTATGATATCTTCGTCATAGATATCTAAGTGGAAATGGAAGCATGGAATTGTCATCCTCTTAACATTCAACCTATATTTCCATGAACTAGAGCAAACTATTAAGATTGTGTGAGTTCAATATCATATATTGACTCACGTGAGCATTAACATGCATTTCATAGTCTCACTTATCAAGTGGACATGATATCAATCCAATAGAATGACAAATTTCATCTACATCAGTCACAATAATCCACAAGTGTTATAACGTACTAAAATACTATAGGGAAATATGGAATCAGGTAGGAAATAGAAACAAAAATTTTACTACCATATTCCCCATTAAACCAGTGGATATCCTCAATAACTATATAATGGAAAGGATGGTTTTGAGGAAAACCTAGTCTTGAAGAAAGTCCAATGAAAATCTCCTCATCATTGTAGTCATGCAACTGTCTTCTAGTTGCACTCTAACGGTGTCTGTTGTGGCTCCTGATCTTCACCATGGATAGAAGGCTCACGTTTCCCTCCTAGCAGAAGGAAATGGCCTCCATACCTCTATGGAAGTCCACACAGACTGCCTAGAACTCTTTCATCCTACTAGAATGGATATCAAGGAGTTGTCATGCCCGTTGGTGTACTAGTCACCAACTTGAACTCCCATAATTATTCTCCCTTGCTATCCCTACTTTTATTGGATAGGACTTCCTTGGGATCTCTATTGATTACCACAACCAAGAGAACCACAATTGTCATAGGCAATTGAGTTGTGTCTCTTGGAAGCCCCCACAACCCCTCTATTTATAGGAGGGGTTAGGGGTCAGGGTTCCCAGTCTGTGTAGGAGTGGAAGGAACTAGAATTTCATGAATTTTTGCAACTTGAGACAGGAAAAATGATTAGTTCACCAATGAATTGATTAGTTGGCATGTGTGCAGATAAGTTCATCCAGAGAACTGATCATTTCATCATGTTTCCCAATCATAGTTGTATTGGAAATTCTAATCCAATTAATGCACAACATGACGTCGGCACAAATCCTTACTACAATCAATTTGTTCTCATGAACTGGGAGGTTAATCTCATGAATCAGGTCATCTCACAATCATGATCTGCTCAAATCACTCAGTGAACTGGTCGATTCGACCATGGTACATCCAGAATTCAGCCAATGCAATATTCAATCAACCTAACACTCCAACTGGTCGTTTCATCACATGAACGGATCAGTTGGGAGTTCAGTCAGTTAATTTATTGCTTGAATTGAATACATAAACACTTAAGTAATCACTCAATTATCATTCATGATCATAACACCTCTTCTAGGTGTAACCTATGCGTGTGACCCTATAGGTCCCATATTATGTTGGCAGTAAATGTCCAAAACCAATTATGACATCACAAGAAAAGAGTGGTGCCTAGACACACATCATTGCTACCTAAGTAAATGGAAAGTTGGAGAATGAATTCAAACTACAATGTGTGTTTGGAGTTGTAGTGTTTGTATAGTTCCTTTGTCACTGATATCTAGATTGAACTAGAGGCATGGATCATCTATCCTCTTCAACATTCAATCTTTATTTCTTGCTATAGTAGAATGTTTCATATATATGTAAGATCAATATCATATATTGACTCATGTGTGAATGGCCATGCATTTATCAGTCTCACCAATCAAGTGGAAAAAATATCATACTCCCATAGGAAGGACAAATCCCATCTGCATCACTCACAAACATCCCCATGTGTCACAATGTTCCCAATCATCATCTTTATGGCAACCCTTATTCAAGATCACATTGGATGATGTCAAAGTAGACCAAACCACATGTGATGAGTTTAGTGACTTCATGTCTAAGTGTAGGGAAATACAACATTAGATAGGTAGACAAAACAAAATTTTACAAACATATTTCCATAAACCAGCACATCGCATCAATAATTATGCAATGGGAAGGATGGTTTCATAAACATATACATGGTACTGGATCAAGTCCAATGACAATCCTCATCGATGTATATGTGCACTATGTCTTCACGATGTTTTTGCAAATCTTGGTTGTACTGGGACTTATCTGACAGCTCCTCTATGGACAACAAACTCAGACAACTGTTGTAGCAGCTCCTCAGATTCTCCACAAACTACGAGTTGACGTTGCCCTCCTAGAAGCAGCCAAAGGACTCTTGCCTCTAGAGTAGTCCACACGGACCAACTAGAACTATTGTCCTCCTAGAAGAACAAATAGGAAGGATTTGTCCCTCCCATCGGTGTACTAGTCACCAACATGCTCTCCCACAACAATGATCATCAATTGTTTTTCTCCCTTGGCTATCCCTCCCCATTCAGGTAGGACTTTCCTGAACTCTCATGGTTACCACAACTAGAGAGGACAAAACTTGTTAGAGCAATTGATTCTCAATTTTCTGTGTAGTAGTTATGTTCTGGGAAGCCCCCAGTACCCCTCTATATATAGGATGGGTTAGGGTCAGGGTTCCCAGTCCCCAGCCAATACGGAACTAAAGTAGGAGTGGAAAGGACCAAAATATCTTGAATTTTCACAATAATTCTAGAATATTCACAACTTGTGTGCACCAAAATATTCATCTCACATTGTGAGACAGTCATTTCACACTTTCCAATTTTGCACATATGTCGGCAATTCAATTCCAAATTGTACTCAACATGACGTCAGTACCAATTCTTGATGAAATCGAATTGCACCCCTGAGATGGCCTTTTGGTGCATGTGAGATGGGCATCTCACATCACCTGAGACTATCATCTGGCCAATCTATATGGGCATTTCACAGGATGTTTCAGGCAGAATTCTACCTAATGCACAATACAATCAACATGACACTCCAAATGGTTTTCTCAACACTTGAATTGATTGTTTGGCAGTCTAGTTAGTTTATCTATTGTGTGAATTGAAATACTTAAACACTTTAGTAATCAATTCTGTTATCATTCAAGATCAAACTCCTCTTGTAGATGAGTTCCTATGTGTGTGGCCCTATATGTCCCATATCACGTTGGCAGTGAATGTCCATAACAACTTATGACATCACAAGCAAAGAGTGGTGCCTAGTCGCACATCATTTCTACCCAAGTGAACAGAAAGGAGGGGAGAAACTAAAACCTACAATCTGTGTATGGTGTTATAGTGTTTTTATAGTTCCTTTGTCATTGATATCCAGATTGAACTAGAGATATGGAGTAGTCATCCTCATTATTATTCAGTCTTGTTCCTTGAACCAAAGCAGACTGCATGAGATATATGTAAGCTCAATATCACATATTGACTCACATGTGTATGGTTATACTTTTCTCAGTCTCACTAATCAAGAGGCCTAGGATATCATACTCTTATAGGAGGGAAAAATCCCATATCTATCACTCACAGTCAGTCCCAATGTGTCAAAGTCACCCAATCATCACCGTTATAACAACCCATGTTTTAGGACTACGGTTGATGATGTCAAAGTGTGCCCAACAACATGTGATGAGTGTAGTGATTTTAGGTCTAAGAACTACAACCACCACCAGTGAGAGCTGACTATGACTTCCATGATGATGGCTTCCATGTGTCAGTCTCACGGTGAGTCTGTCTGATACACTTCTCTCTAACATGTATCTATATGCTTGGTTTGATATTTCCATATCATGACTAATGAGATTCTGTCATCAACCAACCCACACTCTAATATTATGTGTCATTGTTGTCTATCAACCTTCCACAATGACAACCGATCATGGAATAATGAGAATATGTATATGTACTCTTAACATCTGTATGATGTCATTTCTTCCTAGTTTAATACTTGAAGACATATGTCATCAAGTAATAATATTCTCTAGACATTTATTATGTTATTCATTATCTCATAAATGAATATACAAATTAAATTGGAAGCTTATCTTTGTTATTAATCAAATCAATTATATGTTATGCCATTACAATCATCATATGATTGTCTCTATCGGAATACATACAAACACTAAGAACCACAATCACCACCAACACTATGAGAACTAAGCATGACTACCATTGTAATGGTTTCCACATGTCACTCTCGTGGTGGGTTGGTCTGATACACTTCTTTTTAACAAGTATATATATATATATATATATATATATATATATATATATATATATATATATATATGTGTGTGTGTGTGTGTGTGTGTGTGTGTGTGTGTGTGTGTGTGTGTGTGTGTGTGTATGTTTGGTTTGATATCAAATATCATTAATGATGATATTTTTTTCATCAACCAACACACAAGCTAGTTTTATGTGTATTGTTGTCTATCATCCTTTCACAATAACATACAAATAGGGACATATTAAGATATATATACTCTTAACATCTATATGATCTCATTGTTCAAGTCAAGTACTTGAAGACATACGTGATTGAGTAATATCATTCTCTAGACTTTTAATATGTTAGTTCGTTATCTCATAACTGAATAAAATAAAATAAATTGGAATCTTGCCTTTATTATTAATTAAATTATTTACAAGTTATGCCATTACAATCATCATATGATTGGATCTATGGGCATACATGCCAATAGAAACCCACTTGCACTCAGAGACAATCACTCATGAATTTCATTCCAAGTGATCTAACATGAGCATCATGCTTCTGCTATGAAAGTGCTTTTGTTAAGGGGTGAACAACATTGTCCTCAGTTGGTACTCTACAAATCTTCACATCTCCTCGATGTACGATCTCTCATATGAGATGAAAATGCCTTTGTATATGCTTGGAATGTTGATGTGATCTGGGTTCCTTAGCTTGTGCAATAGCTCCATTATTGTCATAATATAGGTCAATTGTGTCGCTGATGCTAGCAACCACCCCAAGTTCTAAAATGAACTTCTTGATCCAGAAAGCCTCTTTTGTTTCACTCGATGCAGCAATATACTTGACCTCTATTGTGGAATCGGCAACTATCTCTTACTTGGAACTCTTCCAACTCACAACTTCGTTGTTGATGAAAAACAAAAATCTTAATTGCGATATGTAATCATCTTTATCAGTCTGGAAGCTTGCATCATTGTAAAGACAAACTCTTTGACTATCTCATCAAAATTAATATTCCAACTCCGAGATGATTGCTTCAATCCATAGATTGACCTTTGTAGCTTACAGATTTTATTTGCATCCTTTGGATTTATACAACCCTCAGGTTGTGTCATATACACATCATCAAGAAGATTCATGTTAAGGAATGCGGTTTTAACATCCATTTGCCAAATCTCATAGTCATGATAAGCTACAATTACAAGCATGATCCTAATGGAGTTAACCATGGACACTGGAGAAAAGGTTTTGTCGTAGTCAACACCTTGAACTTGTTTGAAACCCTTCACAACCAATATGCCCATATAGGTTTTTACTTTACCATCCATGTCAGTTTTCTTCTTGAAGACCCATTTGCGCCCTATGGGTTTTACCCCTTCAGGTGGATCCACTAAGGTCCATACCTTGTTGGTGACATTCTGTTATGCGTTCTCCCCATTCCCAACGGTGGGAAAATCTATCTTCAATGGGTGCCCTGAATGTTGATTTTCTAGGAGCCATTCCTACTTTTTTCCTTTGTCCCTTGTCTTTACCACTCTAGCAACTACCATTAATTCCTTGTCCACCTTCTATGCATGATAGACTCTTTCTAAAGAAGAATAAAGCTCCACCTTTTTTTGGTCAACAATCCTTTTGAAAATATCAGTAAGAGTCATACGTTAAACCTGGAGCCAAATTACTATTGCCTTTTGCCCCTTGGTCTCTCACTTTCATTGTGAAACCTTCCAAAAATCTATATATATCTAGAGAAATTCCTACCATCTTAGATAACATGGCCTAAAGCCATTTCTCATACTCTGGTCCCTTAGTAGCCTCTAGATAGGTTGTTGTCTCATCATCTATGACCAACTCACTGCCTTCCTGAGTCATAAGATATCCAAATCTTTCATGTTCAAGGTGTGTCATACTAGATCTACAAGGTCCATGTATTATAAGAGGAATTTGAGATTCCACAACACTTTGTGATTATCTTTGTTTCTCTTGTGCATCTATCAGTTCAATGTTTTCTTATTGGTCTCAAACTTCTTTGAGTTCAACTTTCAGTGAAAAAGTGAAATTTAGCATAATGATGAATTAATTACTCTTTCCCCCTCTATATGTTAACTCGTGAACCCAAATTATTTTTTCTCGTCTCCTAAATCATTTTTGACACTCAATTTCAGAAAACAGTAATCATTGTGGATTTTATGGACATTATGACACCACAAATTAGATTTATTCATCATTGTGTACAAAGAAGCAAATTTTCTCATTAAACTTCATATTTTGATTCTAAAACTTCTACACTTTATTTTGAGCCTTGACGTAGATTTACCGTGCGTAGAAACACAAGTGAACGCGTCGAATAGTACATGCCTTTGTGAGGCTCGAGTCAAATTCAGGGATACGTGCAATCGTCGGGGACTCCTACTAACTACTCACGATCAGCTAAGCCGATTAACAAGTTGAGAGTTGTTGTTAAAATTAAAAGAAAAATAAAAACAAAACAAAACAAGCAATCGATTAAATGTTGGTTTAATCAATTCAAAAGGAGATCTTTAGGGTTACGGTTTCACCGCGGGTTTTCATTGTATTAAATTCTATATAGCTACTCAACTTTATCTCTCTATCCGGGTAGTGGCCTGAAATCAGAATTGCCCACTGTCGTGGTTCAATTCACTACCTATGTCTAGGTCGGTTCCACCGTCGTAGTAACCTATACCCTAAACTAGGTGCATTATAAACGACCTCTCGGTATCCACCATTAATCTTACACCGCCTTGTTCAAGGGATTTGTCAATTAATGTAAATTCCGTCTCTTTTCAACCGTTAATCCTTCTTTCAAAGCAATTAAGGGCATTAGGTTCTTATTATGGTGATCAAGCATAACAAGATATTGGAGAAAATGATATTATACCACAGATTTAAGAGATAAGATATGAATTACTATTATAAAATCATCATACAATGAATCCCCGAGCTACTCCCGGTCCTAAAGATAAAGGGGATTAGCCCCGCATGTTCATCTCAAGACAAAGCATGGTAGAGAAAAGGGGAAACATGAGAAAAACGAAATTGAGTGGTGAAACCCCTGAACGGAGAAGGTCCAATCGATCCTTGGTGTGGAATCCACGTTCTGCCGCCTTTCGGTGGTGGAATTCATCTTCTTTAGCATCTGGATCGGCTGGGGCGTGCTCTCGTGCTCCGTTCTTCTCTCCTTGCTCTCCAGGATGTGTGCAGCAACTAATGACGTGATCCCCCAGTCAAGGGCGCCGTCATTAGGTTTAATTCCTGAGTTTTTTCATCAATTAATCACCACCGTCCGATTAAGATCATTCTGAATCAAACTCATATCTGACGGTGTCGATACCATCAATGCGGGTCGATGGTATCGACCGAGCGTGATAGTGGCAACCCTTCTTTCCTTTCGTCTGAGCGCCTGATGTCATCTCGATACCATCGACGCGGGTCAATGGTATCGACAACTCTGTAGCGACGGTTTTGTCATTTTGCGTCACTGTAGCTCCTCCCGTCGATAGTATCGACCATCATGTCGATAGTATCGACTCCTTCCTCGCCAGCAGCCTGATGGTATCTCGATACCATCGACATCCTCGTCGATAGTATCGACCTTGTTCTGGTCCTTGCGGCTGGCAGCCTGTGGTCCGGTTGATGGTATCGACGGTAGCAGATACTTGTTTTTCCTGAAATTAACACACAGAACCACATAAATCCACACAAAATATATTTTTTCGATAATTAATACTAAAAATGCTTAAATAAAGGGAATTTGACATAAAGAAGTAGCATAGACCAAAATGAATGAATTATGCAACATTAACCATGAAAATGACTAATAAATGCATAAAACACATATCAAACAAGTCTATAAATGCGACTTAAAATCATCGCATCAAACTCCCCTAAGCTTGAACATTGCTCGCCCTCGAGCAAATAAACCTTAGAATAGAATTGCCAGAGTCAACTAAAGAACAAAGCATCACAACAAACATCCCATATGATTCCCACCGGACATTCACATACCGGCCCTCACTAACCACAGAATGATAATTACCCTGAAGGCTACAGTAATCATCCATAAAAGATATTGACCTCAAAACTAATGAACACTATCACATAAGGCAGTTAACATAATAAAATTCGCCCGTCCAGACTTAGTGCATCTTGTGATCTCCTATACTACGTTGCTCACCCTAACTACCATCTACATGGAAGCAAGTCTCCTGATATTCACTAGTGAGGAGAAATTCACGGTGGCCTACCAATCCGAGCAACGGGTGGATGAAATGGGCGGCTAATGGAAGAAGTGGAAGTATAATACAATTTCAACATGCATAAAACAAAAATGCCCTAAATGATGCAAATGCGCATGAAAAATGCCCTAATGCCTAAGATTAGATGGAATGATGCATGCACTAACCATCTGTCTCAAAAGGAGATGGACATCTAATTAAGTTACATCATGTACTCACTTATCTTGCAATACAGGTGAGATTATGTTCCTTTCTCCTTCTTATTCTTGTTGCTTCTGAATAACTTTTTTTTTCAATTTCAATTTTTTTTTCTTTTTTTTGCTCATTACAAACCCTTATATCCATGATTGACAAGAATACTTATCGGGCTTATATTTTTTGCATAGCTCAAATATTTGCACTATTTGGAAGGTATGGAACAAATTAATTCACCATTAAAGAATAAATGAGGTACATGACATACTTTATGCATAAAAGTTATGAATGCAACTAAATGACATGCACCTAAGGGCAATGTGCATGTATACCTATTCTAATCTTTTTTTTCATTTTTTTTATATATGCAAACATGTGAAGGTGGCTGCAATGCAAGTCCTATCTACATGCCATGCAATCAAAAGAGTTAAAACTATACTTTACTTCCAAATCTTGGTGGATTGTGAAAAACAATGAGGTGGACAGATCACAAGACTAGTTGACTGAACCTTTGAAAAATATTATATGTCCCTCCTTACTGACCTGTGTAGTAGTTAAAAGGTCTTTTCTCTCTTCAAATTAAAGTCTCATTATCACTTGGTCAGCTTAGGCTCAAACAACCAATTCCGTCAACTTTCATGAATCATTAGGAATGTACAGTTGTGATTTTCAGTTTTAAAGTGGACAAAACCAATCATTTTCTAAGTTAAGTGATCAGGGTTAAACAACACTCAAGCTTGCGAACACTCAAAAGTTTTTTAATTTTCCCTTAATTTCCCATGCACATGCAACTGAGATGACTCAACATTAAAGACATCCACGATTACACTAGATAGATTGTGGATCCTAAAAAAAACTAAAATTGCAAGAAACAAATGACAAGAAACAAAAGAAATAAAACTAAAAATAGAGAAAATAAAGATAGAACTGTTCCAACTACCCCCCCAGCTTGAATTCAACTATGGCCTCATAGTAAAAAACAATCTCAAAGGTTGGAACAGTGATACCGGTTTACTCTTGTGGTGGAGGCGGGTACTGCGGAGCCGTAGGGTCCCAAGAAGGATACTCCCCCTGAAAGCTTGGATCAAACTGGGCCCTGGGTGGAGGTTGTGGATAACCTCCAAAATAATTTTGGCTCCAATAGTGGTCGTAGAAAGGCTCCTGCTGCATCTCCATCTGATACAACCGATCATGTATCTGTTGTTGGTTGTCAAGGAGGAGGTGCTCATTCTCGAACATCGCCCTTTGATTATCCAGTATCCGGTCCGTAGTGTCTTGAATACCGGTATACATTGTCATGTGTTGCTGCTGCGTTTGCTGGATGTCTTGCAGCATAGTGTACATGCCATGCATAGAATAGGCATCCTCACTTGGCTGCGAGGGCGGTGGTGGTGGCGGCGTAGGCTGTGATGATGAAGATGCACCCGGATGCATCCGAGGACGCTTCTGTGGTGCCACTCGTGCTCGAAGTGGTGTGAATGCCTCCTCTTCCTCCTCAGCCTCATTGTCATTTCCGTCGTCACCACCGTCGTTGCCGCCATCTTCATCGGAGTCGACGATGGCTATGATTGGCCACCAGAAGTGTTGCGCCCCTTCGATGTTGAAGACCGGATCAGGCAACGAGCACTCCTGATAGGCGTGGTTGACGTGGCAATGCGCATACGCCAAACCATCTCGAAGAAGTAGGAGATTGGACCGGTGCAAATGTTGCAAGTTCACCTTGCTCCTAGTAGATAGAGGAGTGAGGGTCTGGAAATTCAAGCCGAGGTATGAAGCCAGCCTGGTGATGAACCCGCCGAAGTGAATCGGCGCTTTCCTCGTACTCCTCTTCACCGCCAATACTCTCTGTAGAAAGAAGGCACCCCAATTGCACTCTTGACGCTTCAGGAGCTTATACAGAAAGAATAAGTCCGTCTCCTGAAACTTGCTAAGGGCCAAATCACCCCGAGCAAATAGCATCGAACTGAGCATCCGGTGCAGTATCCGGACGAAAGGGTGCTCGAAGTCAGCTACCGCAGCATTATGGTAGCTAACGGACTTCCCCGGCGGCACCGTCACCAGCTCGGCGAAGATCGCATCGTAGTCGGTGCGGTTATCCGGCCGCCGGTAGTCATTCGGCGAGTGGTTCCAGTTGAAGATCTTGTTGAATTGCCGGAGCGTAAGGGTGTAGTCGATGTTGAATAGCCGGAATGACACCCGGCCTTTGATCCACTCGTGGTCGGTGGCAATAACGTCGTTGGGCACGACGCAGACGTCCAGCGACGCCATGAACTCTGCCACCAACTCCTTGTACGTGGGCCAGTCGCCGAAGAACGGCTGGCCATCTGCATGAAATTCCAGCTCGTCAGGTCTTCGGCTTGTGTGGCGCGTCTGTCCTTTCAGAACATAGGCCAAGTTGGCCTCGAACCCTAAGTCACGGATCATGTTCCGTTCGACATAACGGGTTGGCTCTGTCTTCCTCTTTAAGATCTCCTCATAGATCTTCTTCACCTCCGCAGATGGATGAATCAACCGTGGGCGCGAAACCGACGCGGGAGGAGGTGGCACGAACTCCGGGATATCCGCCGGGTTCACACGTGAAGATGACGCACCAGCTCCATGCACCATGTTTGCGAGAGAAAAAGGATTAGAAAGGATCTCGGTGAAGATTGGAGAATCGAATCTCCGCTCGATGAAGAACTAGCTCGGTGTTTCTCGTCGACGGGCTTGCACAGCTCTGGAACTCACTCGACACAAGTGGAGGAAGATTGCACTGAAGGTCTGATGTCATCTGACGCAACTACTCCCCATATATATCCGTGGCTGGTGCTACTGTCTGCCCGTCGATACCATCGACGCGAGTCGATGGTATCGACTCGGGTAGCACGATACGTACCTCCGCTAGTATCGACGGTCGTCTATGGCTAGATCTGCGGGTCCCGGATTGCTGACGCATCGATACTATCGACGCGGGTCGATAGTATCGATCCATCCCCCGGATTGACTTCTTTGTTTGCTGCGATGCCGTTGATCTTTCTCGCGGATCGTTGACGTGGTGCATCGATACTATCGACGCGAGTCGATAGTATCGACTCTCTGATTAGGGCAAATCCTCGCGAGGCCCGGCCGCCGCCTTTTTCACTTGAATGTGTCGATACCATCGAAACACCCGTCGATGGTATCGACTTCACTGAGTCGATTTCTTCTGAAAATCTCCAGAGATCTCGATGGTATCGACAGGCGTCTCGATACCATCGACCTTGACTTTGAGATCTGCCTGTAGGTATGTCGATACCATCGACGAGGCCATCGATAGTATCGACGCAGTCCGATTTCTGCAGTCATCAACTTGTACCATGGCCGATACCATCGACACAAGGGTCGATGGTATCGACTCTGCCTCAGCCCTACACAAGTAGCAAACAATCACGATATCTTTTTTACACTAAAAACTAAGTAAAAACAAATTAAACTATGAATGTAAATGAACTAATCTAAGGTACCAATGGTTGGGTTGCCTCCCAACAAGCACCCTTATTTAACGTCTTAGGCTAGACAACTTGAGTCACATCATGCATCCAAAAGTGAAATGAGTTTGACCTCATTTACCTTCCTTGTGTAATCTTCTCCAAAATATAGCTTCAACCTCTGTCCATTCACCAAAAATTTCATCTCACCATCGCGCACCAAGATTGCGCCATGTGGCTTGACTTCTTCCACCATAAATGGTCCACGCCACCAGGATTTGAGCTTCCCGGGATGCAACTTCAGCCTTGAATTAAACAGCAACACACGATCTCCCTTCTTGAAGGTGCGCATCTGAATGTGATGATCGTGGATCAACTTAGTGCGCTCCTTGTATATCCGAGAGTTCTCATATGCAGTCATGCGCAACTCATCCAATTCATTTAATTCAAGCAATCTCTTCTTCCCCGCTTCATCATAGCTCAAATTGAGCTTTCTTAACGCCCAGTGTGCTTTATGCTCCAACTCCACCGGTAAGTGACAAGCCCGACCATACGCCAACCTAAAAGGCGTGGTGCCTATAGGTGTCTTGTATGCCGTCCCATATGCCCACAATGCATCTGGTAGTAAGGCACTCCAGTTCTTCCTCGTGGAAGCCACCGTACGCTACAAAATCTTCTTAATTTCTCGATTAGAGACTTCCACCTATCCTTGAGTTTGCGGGTGATATGGGGTACCTATGTTATGTTTTACCCCATATTTCTTCAACAATGCCGAGAACTTGTGATTCTTAAAGTACGTACCCCCATCAGTGATGATCATTCAGGGCACTCCAAACCTATAGAAGATGTTTTCTTTTACGAATCTGCACACTACAGAAGAATCATTAGTCCTTGTGGGTATTGCTTCTACCCACTTCGACACATAATCAACATCTAAGAGGATATATAAATTCGAATTTGAGGACACAAAGGGTCCCATGAAATCTATACCCCATAAATCAAATACCTCCACCTCTTGAAAGATATTCAGGGGCATCTCTTGTCTCTTTGAGATGTTACCTGCTCTTTGGCAGGAATCGCATTGTCTCACGAACTCATAGGCGTCTCGGAACAAGGTAGGCCCATATAGGCCACTTTCCAACACTTTGGCAGCCGTACGAGAGCTCGTGTGGTGTCCGCCCATAGGTAGAGTGTGGCAGTGACGAAGAACACTCTCGTATTCCTCCTCAAGTACACACCTACGTAGAACACCATCCATGCATTGTTTTAACAGAATGGGGTCATCCCAAAAATAGTATCTTAGAGAATGGAAAAACTTCTTCTTCTCTTGATACATCCAATCTTCTGGGATGATCCTGCAAGCAAGATAATTCACAATATATGAAAACCAAGGATCTTTAGAATTCACTTTCAACAATTGTTCATCCGGAAATGTCTCGGTTATGGGTATGTGTAAATCTTTTTCATCCACCCTCTCTAACCTAGACAAATGATCCACCACAACATTTTCAATCCCCGCCTTATCTTTAATTTCGATATCAAATTCTTGTAGGAGCAAGATCCAGCTAATCAATCTAGGTTTGGCATCTTTTTTCTCCATCAAATATTTAATAGCGGCACGATCAGTCCAAACAACTACTTTCGATCCAACTAAATATTGCCGGAATTTTTCAAAAGAGAAAACCATGGCAAGCAATTCTTTTTCAGTAGTTGTGTAATTTAATTGAGCATCATTCAAAGTCTTGGATGCATAAAAAATTACGACGGGTTTATTGTCCACCCGCTGTCCCAACACAGCTCCTACCGCAAAATCCGATGCATCACACATGAGTTCGAACGGCTTAGTCCAATCCGGTGTTTGAACAACCGGGGCGGAAATCAATTTCTCCTTCAGCACGTTGAACGTGTGTAAGCATTTGTCATTGAAATCAAAAATAACATCTTTCTCGAGAAGCTCGGATAGCGGTTTGGCGATTTTAGAAAAATCGTTTATGAACCGACGATAAAATCCGGCATGTCCTAAGAAACTTCTTACCCCTTTTACCGAATTTGGTGGGGGCAATTTAGAAATTACTTCAATTTTCACCGGATCTACCTCCAAACCTTTGCTAGACACCTTATGTCCTAGCACTATTCCTTCACTCAACATCATATGACATTTCTCCCAATTGAGGACCAAATGTGTTTCCTCACATCTCTGTAATACCTTATCCAAATTATAAAGGCATTCATCAAATGAAGCACCATAAACGGAAAAATCATCCATAAAAACTTCAAGACAGCGTTCTACCATATCAGAAAAAATGGCAAGCATACAACGCTGAAAAGTCGTTGGTGCATTGCATAATCCAAAGGGCATGCGGCGATACGCAAAAGTTCCATAGGGACAAGTGAAAGTAGATTTCTCTTGGTCCTTAGGATCGATTGAAATCTGATTGTATCCCGAATACCCGTCTAGAAAACAGAAATGAGATCGACCAGCTAACCGCTCTAGAATTTGATCAATGAATGGTAAAGGAAAGTGATCTTTCAGCGTAGCGGCATTAAGACGACAGTAATCAATACAAACTCGCCACCCGGTTACCAAGCGGGTGGTGACAGGTTCATTTAAAATGTTTTGAGTGACAGTAATACCCCCCCTTTTTAGGGACTACCTGCGTGGGACTTACCCATGTTGAGTCTGAAATCGCATATATGATACCTGCGGAGAGAAGCTTAATCACCTCTTTCTTCACCACCTCCATCATGCTCAGATTCAGTCGACGTTGCGGTTGGATCACTGGCTTGGCTCCCTCCTCGATCCGAATCTTATGCTGACACAAGGTAGGGGAAATCCCCTTTATATCTGCGACAGACCACCCAAATGCTCCCCGGTGGTTCTTCAGCACTTTCAACAATTGGTCTTCCTCTTCCGCATTCAGATATGCAGAAATGATCACAGGTAACTTTTCTTCCTCCGCTAGAAAGACGTACTTGAGGTGCGGTGGCAGTGGCTTTAGCTCTAACTCCGGTGGGCTGATCAAGGATGATTTAAGCGGAGGGGGAAGTTCACCTAAATCTTCATAATACCTCGCATAGAAGCATGGAAGCATCTGAAGCATTTTGGCGCACTCCTTGAGTGATTTTCTTCTCATCCAATCATGAGTTATATTGACTAAACAAGCCTCCAGTGGTAATTCCGGATATGCATCAAAAACTGAATTTTCTATAGCATCATCCTCCATAGAGAGAGGAATGTCCTCATTCTCATCATTCGGGAATCCTACAACCTTGCAAAGGGAAACTACTTTGGTTTGCTCCATTATGTTTACAACTAACGTCCCTTTGTCCACCTTAGTCATTACATGAGCCATATCCAGAAATGGCTTCCCTAGACAAAGTGAGATAGTATTATCAAAATGTTTCATCACATGGCATTGTTCCTTGGATTTAGATGAAGTGACGCTGGAAGGCATGACCATCTCAAATCGGTCATCGGCTATACCCAAGGTCAAACGGCCTCTCCCCATCTCGAGTATCATGTCGGCTGTATCTTGGAATGGTCTTCCGAGTAGTAGCTCATTGCCTTGCTCATCTTGCATCTCCATGACGACAAAATCTGCAGGAAATACAAATCTATCCACTTTCACAAGCACATCTTCAAAAATCCCATATGGTTTCACTACAGAGTTATCTGCCAATTGAATTGTCATATTACTTGGCCTTGACTCCTTTAATCCCAACTTTTTGAATGTAGAAAGGGGCATTAAATTGATGCTTGCTCCCGAGTCACATAATGCCTCACCAAATTTGACTTTTCCGATATAGCACAAAATGTTGAAACAACCCGGATCTTGCCTCTTTGGTGGCAATGTGCCCATGATGAAGGCACTCACCTGCTCTTTAATCACAACTACTTCCGTGTCTGGAATCTTTTTCTTCTTCGTGATGATGTCTTTCAGAAATTTTCCGTAAGATGGAATTTGCTCAATAGCTTCCGATAAAGGGATGTTTACTGAAAGCTTCCTGAAACTGTCCAAGAACTTTTTGAATTGATCATCTACCTTCCTTGCCTTAGCGCTGTTCGGATAAGGGACCGACATTGCCTGTGCCCTTTGATGCGGTGGCACATAGGGTGTCGTTTTTTTGAGGTCCCTCCTCCTCTACAATAGGGTCTTCGGTAGCATCCACAACTGTGTCATTGACTGGTTCTGTGACCGGTGCGGGCAGCTCCTTAGTGGCCTCAACTTCAATTTCAGCTTGGGGTTTGCTTACTTCATCGGCCCTGGGATTTAACACTTTCTTGCCACTTCTTAGCAAGATGGCCTTAGCTTGTTGGTTCCCTCCTGGAACATTAGTATTTCTCGGGAAAACCTGGATGTGCCGACTTCTTCAAACTGGCTATCTCCGCAGCCATCTGTGCCATAGATGTCTCTATTGTCCTCATTTGAGCCCCATGGCTCTGCAGTGTCTGCCCGAATTGGTTCATGAACTCCCCTTGTTGCTTTATTTGCTGGCCAAAAGTAGCCATAAGTTCTTGGTTTTGCTTTATAACTTGATTGAGCAGCTCTGTGCTCTTATCCTCTGCAGTTGGCTGGGGTTTAGCATCCGGATCCTACAAGAAGTTGTTAGGATCCTTCCAGGAAAACTTCTTGTCTTTTCTCCATGAATAGTCATTGTTCCTGTAACCTGGCTGCTGCCTCATAAATTTCACTTGAGCCTCGTCCTCAGACTCAGAATCCTCCTTTGCAAGCAATTTCTTTGCGAGAAGATCCATCTTCTCATTCAGTTCCTTTATAGCCTTAGATTCTCCTACTACTCGAACCTGTTCCACAGTGCCTCTTTCACCCCATGATTGTTTCTTCGCCATGTTCTTTAAGATCTCCCAGCATCTAGTGTCCGTGTTATTCAAGAAGAATCCGGAATCGGCCGAATCTAGGTTTCTTCTATCATGCTCAGAGAGAGCAAAATAGAAGATCTTTACTTGGGTCTCCTTATCCAGCCCATGATGCGGGCATCGCCTGAGCATGATCTGAAATCTCTCCCAGGTCTCAGAATAAGTCTCGCCTTCTTATTGAGTGAAGTTGCGGATCTTTCTTATCATGTCATTGGTCTTCTCGGGCGGAAAGAACCTCTCGAAGAAGACCTCCACCATGTGGTCCCAAGACTCCACATATTCATCGTCTAAGTTATGTAGCCATTCGCGTGCAATTCCCGCTAGTGAACTCGGGAAGAGCTTCAAGTAGAGCACATCTTGTGGAAATCTGTCGATTTTTACCATGTCACAATTCTCCACAAAATGACTTATGTGCGCGACGGGGTCTTCATTTTTTAGACCATGGAAGGAATTAGACTTCACCAAGCTGATCAAAGCTGGATCAATCTTGTATGTCAGAATATTCAATGCTTGCTTCTTGATAGGTCCCTTGGAAGCGGACGAGGAAGAAGCCTTGATATTCTCCCATATTGTCTGTGGCTCATCCATCTCTTCTTGTTCGTGTTCAGAAAGTATATCCTCCAGCTCGTCTTGATTATAATCATCCTCGTCTTCTGGCCCCGGCAGTGGAACCTCTGGTGCACGACCCGCGTAGTCAGTACTATGCGTCTGCACCATGCACAGTACCTGAAAATAGAAAGATTAAATTTAGTACAGTGCTTGACGATTGCAAATATTTAGAAAATAGATTATGAATTTTTGGAATGATAAAAAAAATAATAAGGTGGCCTAGAGTGGCCGCTCACAACACTCGAAGTGCCAAAAAATTGCCGTATCCCCGGCAACGACGCCAAAAACTTGACGCAGATTTACCGTGCATAGAAACGCAAGTGAACGCGTCGAGTAGTACAGGCCTTTGTGAGGCCCGAGTCGAACTCAGGGATATGTGCAATCGTTGGGGACTCCTACTAACTACTCACGATCAACTAAGCCGATTAACAAGTTGAGAGTTGTTGTTAAAATTAAAGGAAAAATAAAAACAAAACAATACAAGAAATCGATTAAATGTTGGTTTAATCAATTCAAAAGGAGATCTTTAGGGTTACGATTTCACCGCGGGTTTTCTTTGTATTAAATTCTATATAGCTACTCAACTTTATCTCTCTATCCGGGTTGTGGCCTGAAATCAGAATTGCCCACTGTCATGGTACAATTCACTACCTATGTCTAGGTCGGTTCCACCGTCGTAGTAACCTATACCCTAAACTAGGTGCATTATAAACGACCTCTCAGTATCCACCATTAATCTTACACCGCCTTGTTCAAGGGATTTGTCAATTAATGTAAATTTTATCTCTTTTCAACCGTTAATCCTTCTTTCAAAGCAATTAAGGGCATTAGGTTCTTATTATGGTGATCAAGCATAACAAGATATTGGAGAAAACGAAATTATACCACGGATTTAAGAGATAAGATATGAATTACTATTATAAAATCATCATACAATGAATCCCCGGGCTACTCCCGGTCCTAAAGATAAAGGGGATTAGCCCCGCATGTTCATCTCAAGACAAAGCATGGTAGAGAAAAGGGGAAACATGAGAAAAACAAAATTGAGTGGTGAAACCCCTGAACGGAGAAGGTCCAATCGATCCTTGGCGTGGAATCCGCGTTCTGCCGCATTTCGGTGGTGGAATTCGTCTTCTTCATTGTCCAGATCGGCTGGGGCGTGCTCTCGTGCTCCGTTCTTCTCTCCTTGCTCTCCGGGATGTGTGCAGCAACTAATGACGTGATCCCCCAGTCAAGGGCACCGTCATTAGGTTTAATTCCTGAGTTTTTTCATCAATTAATCACCACCGTCCGATTAAGATCATTCTGAATCAAACTCATATCTGACGGTGTCGATACCATCGACGCGGGTCGATGGTATCGACCGAGCGTGATAGCGGCAACCCTTCTTTCCTTTCGTCTGAGCGCATGATGTCATCTCGATACCATCGACGCGGGTCGATGGTATCGACAGCTCTGTAGCGACAGTTTTGTCATTTTGCGTCGATGTAGCTCCTCCCGTCGATAGTATCGACCATCGTGTCGATAGTATCGACTCCTTCCTCACCAGCAGCCTGATGGTATCTCGATACCATCGACATCCCCGTCGATAGTATCAACCATTTTCTGGTCCTTGCGGCTGGCAGCCTGTGGTCCGGTCGATGGTATCGACCACCGTCGATGGTATCGACGGTAGAAGATACTTGTTTTTCCTAAAATTAACACACGGAACCACATAAATCCACACAAAATATATTTTTTCGATAATTAATACTAAAAATGCTTAAATAAAGGGAATTTGACATAAAGAAGTAGCATAGACCAAAATGAATGAATTATGCAACATTAACCATGAAAATGACTAATAAATGCATAAAATGCATATCAAACAAGTCTATAAATGCGACTCAAAATCATCGCATCAAGCCTATGGTCCAAATTTCATCTCGTTTGGACATTTCTACAGCTGTCTACGAATTATTGAAGTTTATGTGTAGAAAATCCCTTTATTTCCCTTTTATTTGCCCTTTTATTGGCTATGCCATGTCACTGGTCTGCTTGGAAAGGAAGGGGACAAACCCCAGCCCTTGTATCAGCCTCCATGTAGATCTGGGCTTGATCTAGTGGCCACCAGATCATCTTCAACCTCCCATTGATTGTGGGGAGGTATTAATGCAACCGAAACAACCAAACCGTCAATCTTGACCATGATTTGAATTTCTAATTGAGCCAAAACGATCCCCGTGCAAATTCGAACTTAATAACCCTACTTTGACTACCATTATTGCTCTCCTCAACTGCCAAAATGAGTTCCTCACCTCCCCTTCTCACTCCGGCGACCATGTCTGCAACCAAGGCTCAGTTTGCCCTAAAATCTAACCCTTGGCCCTATATAAAGGCCTCCTAAGACTCGTTTCCACCTCACCTTGTTTCGAGCATCTTCCCTACTCTATTTTTGAGCCTTGAGTGCCTCAATTTCCCCTCAATCACATACTTTTGGTGCAGCACCAATGGCCAACCCACTTTGGGTGTTCATCCTCCTCGCCTCCTTTCCCCAAAATCTAACCTCCATCCAATCCAAGAGGTCCCAACGAACCCAGGCGGCACATCCTCCGCTGACCTCGGAGCCTCTTGCTCCCAAGCACCCCCACTCCAGTGAGATCCCCTCCACCTACTTCTATGTCTCACATTGAGTTTGTGCAAAGAAGGAGAGGGGTCCCAGATTGGCCGGTCCAGAATGGAAACCAATCCGTCCAAGTGGCCCAGCAGACCACAATTCCAATTAGTCTGAATCGGCCAATTCAAGGATTGAACTGATCCATTGAATCAACGAGCCACGAACCTACATGGCAAAATCATGACTCTCCAATCACACAATCGAACGGTCTTGGAATTTTCTATTTTAAGGTATTTTTTCTCCCTATCTGCTCAAAAATCAAATAAACGGACAAAACTTGCAAAAATCATATCTCCTAATTACTAGCTCCAAAAGGTACAACTAAATAGTCAATATTGATAAAACAACCCAAGGAATTTAATAAAAATACTTGTGGAGCCTATATGATTTTTCAAATGATCCAATAATGATGTTTAGTCTTTGAGAAACCCTACTTCTGACTATAATGATCGTCCTGAAACCAAACATGACTAGATATGACTCTAGATCTAAAAGTTTTAACTTATTCATATCTTGAATGTGGTTTCATGCTATAACATGATGATTAAGCGTGATGATGAGTTCTAACCCTAGAATTGTGATATTCATATCATGATTGTGCTAAATCTTACAAAACCCTTAATCACGTGTATGATCCATGACTACTTTTATCAAACTGATCTTGAATTCCAATAATGTTGATTATCATGATGATACTCTAGAAATGTGATGATGACTTGGATAACAATCATAATATTTGGGTTAACACATATGATCCTAGAAAACCTAGGTAGGCCATTCACACTCGAAAATATACTTGACATTTGAAATAATGTTGGACATGTTGAAATATTATGGATTATAACTGAATGACCTAACCCTAAGGTTGACATAGGAAAAGAGTAACCCTAATCTCAAATATTGAAACATGATCTTCAAATATTATGATCTTAACCCTTGATCCAAATATTGTTGATTTAGGATCTGACTCAAAGGGTTGACCTATTACTATTGAGATTTTGTACTCTAAATCTTCATTGAAAAGTATACCTCCTCCTTGGTTGTATTGAAGATACCTTTTATGGATCTCTTGATTGTATACTTGGCTATATACTTGTTTGAGATACTATTCCCTATTGATTAGTCTTCCATTTTTCCTATATTCTATTTTGAGAAAAGCATGAGAACATAAATGATATTTCCAATTATGACTGCCCATATATTGATGATGATGTTGATAATGTTGATATTGAGTGCAAGCGACCTCCTCATTCGGAGTTTGAACTTATACATTGACCTCCTACCTAATATGGGGATAAAGAGCCTGGTGACTTCCCCCATCGCATTGGGGTGATGGATTCACACAAAAATATATAAGCATGCTTCTCGATTACATCATAATGAACTCATAATATAAATTGCATTATTTAGATTAAGCATCTTGTCTAATAAATATTGGATTTGGAAAAAATCGCTTGTTATACTTTTGAATATAAGTCCTTCCAGGTATACTCTTTTGCTATAAATTATTTTACTTATTTTTGATAGCATACTGCAAAATTGCATGATTGTGTCTTCTTGATTTTAAGGAAAACAAATGGAACACTTACTAGATCACTTCCGCACTCAATGTATTCCGATGCCAAGGATAAAATTGCAAAATCTCATAATTGGGTTAGTTTTTTCTTTAAGTCTCCTATTTTTGAGTTAATATTTCTTATTGTATACACCACTGTATGAGATCCTATTGGGCCACTTAGGGACAAGCGCTTCAATTCTTTTACTGATGTCTAGGCAGTGGGATTGGGATTGGGGTAAGAATGGTTTTGTGACACTTTCCTCCCATTGATTTCTTTGGAAATAAATTCCTTTTCTAGGAATGCAACATCTCTGGCAACAAACACTTTGTTTTCAAATAGAGAATCAAAGTAATATCCTTTAATCTCCTTAGTATATCCACCAAAATAACATGTATCATATTTAGATCCAAGCTTTTCAGGAAACATTTTCCTTACGTAAGCTTTGCATCCCCAAATTCTCATAAAAGACACATTGGGTCACTTCCCATACCATATCTCATATGTTGTCTGTTAACCAATTTAGATGGTAATCAGTTTAGTGTAAACAAGGAAATTTCAAGAGAATAACCCCAGAAGGTAGTCGGAAGTTCAGCTAAACTCAGGATTGATTGTACCATATCTAGACATGTGTGATTCCTTCTTTCTGATATACCATTATGCTAAGGTGTTCCAGGTGGAGTCCATTGTGATACCATACCACGGGCTCCCAGAAGGTCCTCAAACTCTTAGCTTAAGTATTCTCCACCTCAATCAGAATAAAGTGCCTTAATACTTTTGCCAAGTTGGTTTTGTACTTCATTCATAAACTTCTTAAACTTTTGAAGAGTTTCTAAGTTTTGTTTCATCAGGTAAACATAGTCGTACCTACTAGAAGCATCAGTTAAGGTAATGAATTACTGATATCCACCTCCAACAGTTGTTCTAAAAGGCCCACATACATTAGTATGTATGAGTCCTAATAGATCACTAGCCCTCTCATTATTACTAGTGAAATGAGTCTTGGTCATCTTTCCCAACAAACTATATTCACATGTCTCTATTGATATGAAATCAAAAGAGTCCAGATAACCATCTTTATGGAGTCTAGATATGCGATGCTCATTTATGTTCCCTAGATGACAATGCCAAATGTATATTTTGTTTGAGTTGTTGATTTTTAGTCTTTTGGTGTTTATGTAATAAGAATTTGTCTTTAGATCTAGAAAATAATGACCATCATAAATTGGGGCATTGACATAAAAGATCCAATATTTTGAAATAGAACATCGGCCATTCTTAATATGAAATTCATATGCATCCTTGTCCATACAAGATACAGAAATGATGTTTATATTTATTTCAGGTACATAATAGAAGTTTACTAACTCTATTACAAGCCATGTGGGAAGAGATAAACTATAGGTTCCAACTGTAGTGGCAATAACTCTTGCTCCATTTGTGACTCGTAGTTCAACCTCGCCCTTTCCTAAAGGCCTACTTCTTTTTAGATCCTACATATTTGAGCATATGTGAGATCCACATCTGGTATCTAGTACCCAAGATGAAGTAGATAGATTTATCTCAATAATGTATATGCCTAAAGTGGAAATCACCATACCCATATTCTTCTTCCTAAATGCCTTCAAGTATAAATGATAAATTCCTCTTGTACTTTTCTTTCTACTTGTCTTGAGTGTTGAAGATCTACATTTTAGCTTAGTCTCAGAATTCTATATGGCCTTGATTTTATCCTTGAACTCAACTCCGTTGATCCTCATCATGGATTTGTCCTTCTTCATTCTTTCTTTGGCATTTATCAGCATGACAACCAAATCTGATAGCGGGCTGGCCATATCATTCAAGTGACATCACTCAATAAAATGACTATATGATTCAAGCAATGATTTCACAATCATATCTATGGACAACTCTTGGCTTATAGAGAATACCAATTCTTCTAAATGATCCACATGTCCAATCATATCGAGCACATGGTTCTCAATTGAGTCTCCCTCTATCATCTTACCTTCAAAGAGAGCCCTTGAAACATTATACCTTTCTTTCTTTGTGAAGTAATGTTTCACATTCCTAATATGTGTTACCATCTTAACAATCCCCATGTCTTCACATTGCTCATGCAACTCATAGTTCATGCAGCTTTGAATAAGGTGCTTTGTGTCCCAAGGCATCATTGGCATGCTTCTAGTAAGCATCCACTTTAGCCCTAGGCGCATTAGGAGTAGGTAATTATGGCACATGTTTATCTAGTACATAGAGCTTATGCTCATCATTGAGAACCCTTCTCAAAGTCCAAAACCAATTCTAGAAATTTGTCCGATCAAGTGTGTCCTTCCTAAGGACCAATGGAAATGATGATTTGATTGTCATTTTATTTTACAAGAGAAAATTTTGCATTTTGTCAAAAACCCTTTTTGATTTCATTTGATTTGAAAATATTTGATGATATTTAACAATCCTTTAATTAATTATATCTCCCACTATTTTATTCAAATCGATAGCCCTCATATATCAATTTCAAATATTGTAGCGTACAACCTTCTAGTGAGCCAAGATCCAAAATAATTCAACTATTACCCGATCAATGCCAGCGTCCATAGTCAATTATTAAGATACACAACTTTTTACAATTGCATCATATGTAATTCTTGGATAGATGATATGCGCAACTCCTTGCCATAGTCATTTGCATGCCTCCAATGCTTAAACTCATTAAGGACACACATTTAAGCCTGACACAAAATCCAACACGATAATAATGCACCCCACTTAGAAGGCCCACATTATTACCATCACACTTCCACGAGATAGATAGTGAACCACCCTTGGGGTTCCCATGCTTAGTCCATTAATATTTTCATGTGTTGCTTATGGAAATCGTCTAAGACTTAATATTTTATTTGAGGGGTTTGTATTTATAAATACATGTACTTTATCCAATCACCACACATATATGTAGTATGTATCATATACATGCTATATCCCACAAAGAAAACATGCAATAAAACAAAAGACTATGGTTATGGTCATTCTAATGTAATTACATGAAGCCACAAGAAATTACTACAACCTAGGGTCTACATCTCATGCAGAAACATGTTGTTGATGAAGATCCATGATTGCCAATCTGGTTTGATTGGTTCAACCCTTGAATCAGTCAGCTCACCTCTTGGTCAGTCCATTGGTTACCTCCACGGTTGTCTGGACTTTGATCCACCACCATCTGGATCCTCTAGTTGATCAGTTGGGCCTCTAGTTGATTGGTCCTCTAGCTTGTCTGCTCATCTTCTCCATAGTAATAAGAACATAAACTATCATAATATTACATAATTATAGAGAAACATTAATTTAGATTTCAGGGGGGAAGGTAGGAGAGAATAATACTTTTACTATTGGAACATAAGATAGAGGCTCGATATGCAAATCGAGATAGAATAGGAAATAAACAACCACACAACCATGCATAGATAATTAGCATTATTGTCCATAACCGCACTACACATCCACCATCAAAACTCGCTTTTAGGGTGACGCATGTAAATTGCATATATGTATATATCATATATATATATATATATTAGTTTGGGATTATGTGTGGTATTTGTTCAAAAATTAATATTCACATCATATGTAATAAATAAATGATAAAACCAAAAATCTGATCATATCAATAATCCCAGAATATAGTAAATTAGTGTGGCTGTGATACCACTATAAGGAAATATGGCATCAGGTAGGTAGAGGAAAAAAAATTTAATATCATATTCCCCATTAAACTAGCGGGTCATGTAATTACTATATAATGGAAAGGATGGTTTCAAGTATATACCTGGTCCTAGATGAAGTCCAGTGACAACATCCTCATTGTTGTAGTCATGCACTTATCTTCTATTTGCACACGGACAACGTCCGTGGTGGCTCCTGGTATTCACCCTAGATATAAGGCTAGCGTTGTCCTCCTAGCGGCAGGGAATGACCTCCATGCCTCAATGGAAGTCCACACAGACCCCATAGAAATCCTATCATCCTGCTAGAACATATAGGAAGAAGTTTTCCCTCTTGTTTATGTACTAGTTACCAAATTTCCCTCCTACAATTGTTATCCCTTGATACCCCCCCTGTCGGGTAGAAATTTCTCAGGCCCTCTATTGGTTACCACAACTAGAGAGGACAACATTTGGTCGAGGCAGTGAGTTGTGTCTCTGGGAAGTCCCCAGTACCCCTCTATTTATAGGAGGGGTTCCAATTTGTGTGGGAGTGGAAGGAACTAGAATTTCACAAATTTTCACAACCTGTGATAGGCTAAACGATCAGTTCACCAGTGAACCGGTTGATTGGTATGTGAGCAGATCAGTTCACCTAGTGAATCAGTCATTACATCATGTTTCACAATTGCAATTGTATTGGCTATTCTAATCCAATTAATGCATGACATGACGTTAGCACTAATCATTGATGCAATCGAATTGATCTCATGAACCAGGCGGTTCATCTCATGAATCGATCGTTTCATGACCATGAGTTGATCGATTCACTCACTAAACTGGTTGGTTTGACCATGGTTCATCCAAAATTCATCCAATGCAATATTCAATCAACATGAGGCTCCAATTGGTTAATTCATCACATGAACTAATTTGTTGGGAGTCCAGTCAGTTAATTTCTTGCTTGAATTGAATACCTAAACATTTTACCAATCAATTCAATTATCATTCATGATCATAAATCCTCTTCTACGTGTATCCTATGTGTGTGACCCTATAGGTCCCATATTATGTTGGCAGTGAATGTCCATAACCAATTATGACATCACAAGCAAAGAGTGGTGCCTAATCACACATCATTGCTAACGAAGTAAATATAAAGTTGGAGAACAACTTCAACCTATAATCAGTGTTTGGGTTGTAGTGTTTGTATAGTTCCTTTGTCATTTATATCTTGATTGAATCGAGGCATGCAACAGTCATCCTCTTTAACATTCAATCTTTGTTCCTTGCTATAGTAGACTTTTTGAGATATATGTAAGCTCAATATCACATATTAACTCACATGTTCATGGCCATGTATTTCTCAGTCTCTCTAATCAAGTGGCCTGGATATCATATCCCATAGGAGGGGCAAAGCCCCTCTACATCACTCATAGTCATCTCCATGTGTCACAATGTTCCCAGTCATCACCTTTATGGCAACCCTTATTTAGGACATGTTGGATGATGTCAAAGTACATTGAACGATACATGATGAGTGTAGTGACTTCAGGTTTAAGAACCACAATCACCACCAACACTATGAGAAGTAACTATGACTACCATTGTAATGGTTTCCATGTGTAACTCTCATGGTGGGTCTATCTAATACACTATTCTCTAACAAGTATCTATGTATTTGGATTGATATCACATATCATAACTGATGAGATTTTGTCATCAACCAACACACACTCTAGTCTTTTGTGTTATTATTGTCTACCAGCCTTCCACAATAACATCCAACTAGGGACATAATAAGAATGTATATACTCTTAACATCAGTATGATCTCATTATTCAAGTCACTTACTTGAAGACATACGTCATTGAGTAATATCATCCTCTAGACATTTATTATGTTACTTCATTATCTCATAACATAATAAAATAGAATAAATTGGAAGTTTGCCTTTATTATTAATCAAATAATTTACAAGTTATGCCATCACAATCATCATATGATTGGCTCTCTAGGCATACATACCAATAGAATCCCACTTGCACTCAGTGCCCATCACCCATGAATCTCATTCCAAGTGATATATCATGACGATCATGCTTCTGTTGTAAAAGTGCTTTGGTTGAGGGGTCAACAACATTGTTCTTGGTTGGTACTCTACAAATCTTCACATCTTGTCACTGTATGATGTCTCATATGAGATGGAAATAACTTTGTATATGCTCAAAATGCTGATGTGATTTAGGTTCCTTGGCTTGTGTGATATCTCCATTGTTGTCACAATATAGCCAATTGTTTCGTTGATGCTTGGAACCACCCCAAGTTATAGAATAAACTTCTTGATCTAGCTAGCCTCCTTTGATGAACTTGATGCATCAATACACTCAACCTCTATTGTGGAATCGACAACTGTCTCTTTTTGGAAATCTTTCAACTCACAGCTCTATTGTTGAGGTAACACATAAATTTTGATTGTGATCTGTAATCATCTTTGTCACTTTGGAATCTTGCATCTATGTAACCCTTTATCACCAACTCTTCCTCTCCGCCATAGACAAGAAACTGATCCTTAGTTCTTCTCAAGTACTTCAACATATTCTTGATGGTTGTCTAGTGAGCATCACATGGATCTGACTGATATTTGCTCATCATGCTCAAGGCCAAGACATCGCGATGGGTACACAACATTACATACATGATAGATATAATTTCATATGCATACAGAATCTTACTCATGTGTTCCCTTTCTTTACAAGAACTGGTACATTGATCTTTAGAGAAGGCAACTCCATGACACATGCGTGAGTTTCCTCTCTTTGAGATTTCCATGTTGAACCTATTCAACACTTTATCAATGTATGTGCTCTGACTTAGTTCAAGAATCCTCCTAGATCTATCTCTATATATATTTATCCTAAAGATGTAGGATGCTTCTCCCAAGTCTTTCATGGAAAATGTATTTCCCAACCAAGTCTTTACCTTTTGTAAAGTAGGGATATCATTCCCCATCAATAGTATGTCATCCACATACAATATGAGGAATACAATCATGCTCCCACTAACCTTCTTGTATAGACAATGTTCATCTTTATTTTGAGTAAGGCCAAACTCTTTGATTATTGTCTCATCAAAATGAAGATTCCAGATCTGAGATGCTCGCTTCATTCCATAGAGTGACCTTTGTAGCTTACATATTTTATTTTCATCCTTTAGATTTATAAAACCCTCAAATTGTGTCATATACAAGAAGATTCTCATTAAGGATGTGGTTTTAACATCCATCTGCCAAATCACATTATCATGATAAAATGCAATTGTAAGCATGTTACTGATGGACTTAATCATGGACACTGATAGAGAGTTTTTGTCATAGTCAACACCTTGAACTTGTCTAAAACCCTTTGCAACCAATATTCCCATATATGTTTATACTTTACCATCCATGTTGGTCTTCTTCTTGAAGACCCACTTGCACCCTATGGGTTTTACCCATTAGGTGGATCCACCAAGGTCCATACCTTGTTGGTGTACATGGATTCCATCTCAAATCTCATGTCCTCAAGTCATTTCTTAGACTCTGGTCCCTTAGTAGCCTCTATATAGGTTGTTGGCGCATCATTTATGACCAAATCACCACCTTCATGAGTCATAAGATATCCAAATCTTTCAGGTTCAAGGTGTGTCCTACTAGATCTATGAGGTCCTTGTGTTACATGAAGAATTTGAGATTCTACAACATTTTGCAATTCACTTTGTTCCTCTTGTGCATCTATCGGTTCAATGTTTTCTTCTTTCTCTCAAACTTCTCTGAGTTCCACTTTCCTCCCACTAATTCCTTTGGAAATAAATTCCTTTTCTAGGAATGCAACATCTCTAGAAACAAACACTTTGCTGTCAAATAGGGAATAAAAGTAATATCCTTTAGTCTCCTTAGGATATCCAACAAAAATAAATTTATCATATTTAGAGCCAAGCTTTTTAGGACACATTTTCCTTACATAAGCTTCACATCCCCAAATCCTCATAAAAGAAACATTGGGTTGCTTCCCGTACAATATCTCATATGGTGTCTTTTGAAACGATTTAGATGGTACTCATTTTTATGTAAATGCATCCGTTTCAAGAGCATAAACCCAGAAGGTAGATGAAAGTTTAGCTAAACTCACCATTGGTCGCACTATATCCAGCAATGTATGATTCCTTCTTTCTGATACACCATTATGTTGTGGTGTTCCGGGTGGAGTCTATTGTGATACTATACCATGGGCTCATAGAAGGTCCTCAAACTATTAGCGTAAGTATTCTCCACCTCGATCAGAATGAAGTGCATTAAATCTTTTTCCAAGTTGGTTCCGTACTTCTTTCATAAACTCCTTAAACTTTTCAAGAGTTTTTGACTTATGTTTCATCAGGTAAACATAACTGTACCTACTGAAATCATCAGTAAAGGTAATGAAGTACTGATACCTAACTCTAGTAGTTGTTCTAAAAGGCCCACATACATCAATATGTATGAGTCATTATAGATCACTATCCCTCTCATTGTTATCAGTGAAAGGAGTCTTAGTCATCTTTCCCAACAAACAATATTCATATGTCTCTATTGAAAGACGCCATGGTCATCGGGTCCACATACTTCTTTTAAGGATTTGATCTTATAAAATTTTGGAAACATCCTTTAAAAAATTGTCATATAAAGTAGCTTATGTGTTAAGGGTTGAGCTAGTTTATCTATTCATACATTTACATCCATCACATTATTGTTTGTTCTGTCTTTATGATGATGACAATAAAAGTGGTATTGCATTTTAAAATATGAAATTGAACTCATCAACCTAAAATTTATGTACCATTGCAACTGATTTTGAGACATGAAATATTGGAATTTCTATTGAAAATGTCAATACCGACTAATTTTGGATCTTCTCTATGATAAGGAGCCATCTCTCCCCATTATCATCCTGAATTGACTTACATAAAGTACTTTGATGCAGGATTCCAAGGACTAAACTAGTTAAGAAAATGTGGTTGGCAACAAACTCAACCTATGTTTATTAACTAGAAAAGGGGTGATAAGTTTCCTACTTAGCATGTTGACCTATCTTATTATACCGATATGGAACAATTGTTGGGTGCTTTGTCAAAATTAATGAACTAAAATTATAAATTTTCAAAACAAAAAAAGGACAACGATAGCTAGCTTGGTATGCCAACCTAGTTGAAAATATTTACCTAATCATGATGGTTGGGTGCCTTGATTTTAAAGGAACATAAGGATCTAAATTGCCCCAAATGTGAAATGCAAAAATTCTTTCATATAATCCTGATGGTATATTTGTCCTTAAATGAGGAGTACCTAGGTGGGGTAAAATCATAGGGTATATTTTATAGAATGGGGGATTATTGAAGATACTTGGGAGAATTAGGTTGTTTACCACAACTAAAAGAACCACACCTTTTATAAATAGGATTTTTCATTCATATCAACAACTCATTGGGTAAAAATCAGTTAATTAAGCTCATTTTCATTGTATTCACTACATGAATTTTTCTTTGCATTTCTGTAGGTATTTTATTGCTTGTTGATAAGCAATGGTTTAAGCTTGGGGTGATTTAATGAATATAGTTCATAATATACTCTATGTCTTCTTTTACATGTCTTATTGCTCCAAATTCTCATTTATGGCTACATATTAGACTTATAATCCAATATTCAACATATTTATCTCTTTTGTTGTCATATCAAAAATAATTTGAATGTATTTTCATGCAAATCTCACCATATAAGGTTCATCTAGAGATCAAGTCACCTTCAACACCGACTTTGGCAATCTAGGATACTTGATTTAGACTTTAGTTAGTTGGACATGATTTGCTCATCCCAAATAATAGTGTGTCCTAATCGAGGAGTCAACCCAACATTCCTAAAATTAAACACAATGTACTTCATATGTGGCTTGATGTGTCTATCCACGGAGATGCCAACCAATTTTGACTCGTGTGGATATTGTGTTTCTCAAGCACATCATGTCCCGTTGTAGTGGGAATTGGCTAACTCGACCATAAAATACACGATGTGACCAACCAATGACACAACATGCAACCTCATCATCCATCACTCAGAATAATAGTGGACACAACTATTGAAATTATGACATGATGTGATAGAAAGTTATTAGCCCCAGCCTTTGGTGATTGTTGAGAGACACATTGTGCCTCTACCCAAACATGACATGTATTCTCATATTTCTACAAAAATATAATATTGGGAGAGTGGTTATGAGAAAGTTAGCCCTAGCCTTTGGTGATTGTTGAGAGGTACATTGTGCCTCTACCCAAACATGGCATGTATTCTCATAGTTCTACAAAAATATAATATTGGGAGAGTGGTTATGAGAAGGTATCTTTTACTTGTCTCATTCAACAAAAAGAGTAGGAGGTGATCCAAATCTTGATTCTACTATAAGATAATATTGAACAAAGAAGAGAGAAGAGGAAGAGGTGGATTTACTCCTTCCTTGGTGAAAAAATCTCATTGTGCAACTCCAATGTGAAGAACTTATTCTCTACAATGGTTGCATATAGTTTGTTCCTCTATTTTCCTCTGCTTCTACATTTCTAATCCATGGAATTAGGAGGAAGCTTCACTTCTTACTTGCCTGTGAACCCCCAAGCTTATGGAGAAATCCCCTATGTATTTGATGCATTTTTGGCATCTTTCAGTCATGGGAGAAGCAATCACTATAAACTCCTTTCTAATAATCCCCCAAGCTTCCAAATAAAATGTTAGTCTAAAGCCATTTGGACCAACCATAAAATACATGTCCATTTGGTTTAAAGTAGACAGGATATCATGCTTAGTGGAATTGTGAAAAGCATCATGTTATCGTCACCGATATAATTGGACCACTATGATCAAGAAATCATGGATGTTGGGCCTCATCACTTGTACCTTCACATGAGTAGAAAATATTAAAGTGGTCTTCCACTTTTTTGATATAAAGATAGGATCATTGACGATAGTCCCATTACTATGAACTATCCCTGAAACATGTTTTCTTTTCCTTTTTACTTTGATAGTAGGGTGATAAAAGTGTGTATTTATTTTCCATATCCAAGCCAAGAAATCTTAGATCTCTCCTTCCATATGGGTTTCTCTTTGCGTAGGACATCTTCATGCTCTTTATCAACTTTAATAAGAAGGTTCTTGTTCAACTAATCGGGACTATTGCAAATCTCCATATGCAAACTATGTATAATGTCCTCCAAGTCTTTTTTCATGAGATATTTCACACATCACCTACTCTAGATATTTAACTTCTTCCTTAGTTTTTTCAATTTTGTAATGAATCAAAAAGAGGGTTCACCCCAACCTTCCATGGTTCATCCTTTAGTAATGGTTTCCATACAACATGAGATAGCCATACTTCAATGAAAGGAAAGAGCTCAATTGAGAGAAAGGGATAGTGTCACCCAACCTATTAATAACAAGGCAATGGCCAGAGACCATGTATCCAGTATAATGTACAACATGTATTGCAAGATCATGAGCTAGCCAGCGTGGGTTGACAAAGCCACAATCAAGTCTTTCACAGACTATTGTAGTGTGGCATTGTTGTTCCACCCATGTAATGCTACCACCTTTAAAAGAAACCTATTAAGGTTGAGATCTCTTACCCGGTGATATAAATCCATCATAGATTGTATATATAGATTATTTTCACATCTCTTCTTAGAGGAATCTCAAAAAATGTTTAAGACACATGCTATCTCCCAAAAATATGTATTACCAATAATCAATGATATATTCATCAAATATGTCCACTATTTTTTTCTTGTAGTTTCATTGCATTTTCCATAAATCACTATAAAAAAGGGCATACCAAACATTAGCAATAATTAGAGAAAATATTAGGTTGAGTAGATGTGTCCACAAACATGCATACATTTCCTCACATGTCTTCGTTGTTATCAGACCAATCCAAACCAATGGTACCAATCAATTTGTTTAAGTGTGCCGCATGAAGGAAAGGTTACATAAGCCCAACCACCATTAGCCTATGTATCCTACATAACCTTATGAGAACTGTGTGAGTAGTATTATTGTCTTCTACTTCAATATTACAAAAGAGGTGTCTTGGAATGATATATATGTCTATAGATCATCACCATCATTTCCTTCATCCCAATCATTTATGGCTTCTTCTCATCCTTGGAGATCTTCTTCATGAATTGTGAATATCCTTTTGGAACCAATCATCCTCACAATAATTGTTAGAACTTGTCACTCTATACGAGATTACTCAAAACTCAAAACACGATCAATCATTAATTAACCAAGTATAAGAAAAAGGGGATAATTAAAACCAAGTTAACATTCCAAACATGTCCAAGATCATTTACATAAAAGCTTAACATCTTTCTTGTATTCATATATCATGCCAAGTATCTTTTATAACTGCTCCATGGCCTCAACCACAACATATACATATACAAAATAACAACATCCACATATAGCACATGTACAAGCATCAAGTTACTACTAAAAGCTCGAGTCAATTGGAAACATTGTATACAAACTTTTCTTTTTGGACCTAGAGTACAAGGATGTCTCTAGGACACACTATACATCTATCAACCTTCTCTAAGGTCCATCACCATAGCTCCTCCTCACTAGCGTGGGTCTGCTTCCGCTTCTACCGATCACCTAAAAAGATGTAGTGACCCATGAGGTGAGACCCATATCTTGGCGAGAGATATAACTCTCAACAACGCTTGTTGGTTATAGCAGGTCAATTAGTAACATAGTTTAAGCTGATTAATCATATTAAATAGATAGACATAGCAGAAGGCATGATTAATAAGGTACATTAAGGAACAAATAAGAACTATCATCATAAGTCTAACTAACATCATAAACATGGCTAACATCATCAGTAGGCCTCAAAGTATAAGTATGGCTATCAACAAAGCATATTTAGTAGCATGAACTAACTAATCAGTATAACCCAAATCAGTGGTATCGATATGTATATAACAAAATAAGAAAGATTACTTTCTCTTATTGCACTATACATCATTTATATATGAAAGAAGAAATACAAGGTTATCATTTGAAGTGAAGTGTTGTGTATCAACCCTAACAGATCTACTACACGGTTGGATTACATCTTATATTGATCTCTAGGGAGTTTGATTCATACCACTCAAAGTCCAATTTATTACCACTTAGTTGCAATCAGTTTCGTACAACATCTAGGAGAACAGGAATCCTAAGATCTCACCCCCTAAGTCAGTACAAGTGAACTACAGTGACATATTAGTCAAACTTCCTACATTGACATATAGTCAAGATGCTAACACCTATTCCATCCTTGGTATAGGCCACAACACTAGAAAACTAGGGTATACATAACCCTATCATTTGAGGTACAACTCCATTGTCCTCAATCACATCACATATGTACAAGTATCAATTGTTCTTAAACTTCCATCCTCCAAAACCTTAGGATCCGGATGACAAGGACACACCGTCTCATGCACACCACATACTCAATAGTATGTACTTTGAGCTTCCCTTATGACTACTCATTTCCCCATCTAGTGAGTTCTGACATTAAATGGTTCTATGGCACATGGACCTACATGATTAGGGTTTCACTTGATTAGTTAATGACAATTGGGTGTATTAAGGTTGCATCAAACAAATGGACATACAAAACCTAATTCATTTCTAGCAAGAAAATATGTATGACAACTCCAGAAGATATGAAACGTATGAGACATATTCCTCATTTCAACATCACATGGTATTATTTCATTGCCATTTGTGAGAATATACTTGTCATCACATCATCACACGGTATAGATCTTTATCACATTATCCCAAGGTACCAACCCCTATCAATATAAATAGGATCACACCTCCATAAGGGTTAAGACTTCCCCAAAGGTCATTCAGACCATCATATTATTTCTTGCATGATCATCATTATATTTCAACACCTTGAAGAAGGTTCAACATACCATCACCATACCTCTGATACATAGGTTCAGCATAACCTTGCATTAAAGAGCTATGATGTTCACATAGTAGCATAAAAGAAAGCATCACTCATAAGGCTATGATAACCATCGATTAACATTTTAGGGTTACATCAATCATTAGAGAAAATATTACTTCATCATATCATATAAGAATCTAAGTATAATTCACCATCACTCCTCAATTGTATTAAGTTAAGTTCAATAAGATACATGGAAGTGATGTTAGAAATCAGCATCTCAAACTAAACCATATGTTCATACACTTATTTAGGTCAAAGCACATCCTTCACACATAACATCCCCATCTGATCACGGAAGCACAAGGTAAAGCATTACCATCTAATCCCATACTATCTTCAAGTATGGATTCATACATAACTCAAGATGAAACCTTAATATTATAGCTTCAAAACAAATCATCAAAACTTAGGGCTCAACAAACCATCGATTTATATAGAAAAAACAATTATATTGTATTGATTTGAGGGTAGAGGTATGACTACAAACTCATTGGCTCAACACCATTGATTATAATCATCAAATCCAAATCATAGGATCAGGTACAACATGCCCAAACCATCGAGTCATAAACCACTCATAAAACTATCAGGTTCAAGGCAACAAACCATTAGATCATGTGCCTTTATCACCACCAATACATCATGAGAAGCCATATGATTATATAACTAGAAGGGCCATCATTTTCTGACTCAAAATCACCATCGGTCGAGGACATCACCAAAGCCATTGTATCTAATACAAGCAAAACCTTGAACCAAATGCGTAAGAAAACCATTGAGTTATGACTTTAGAAGGGTCGTTAAAAATGAACTAGTCAAGCCATCAGTTGTGGACACCAAGTCCACCATTGGGTGTGTCATCCATTACGACCATAGGTTGCTGCATCCAGTGCCACCATTGGTTGTGGATTATCGAGCAAAGACTCAGAGAAACCATCAACCTAAGAGTCAGAAGATTCATCGAGTGTTCGACTAGAAAAGCCATTGGTTGATGACCTAGAGGGACCATCGAGTGTTGAACCCATTGATGCAATCGATTGTGGTTGAAATAGATCTAAAAACAAGTAAAACCATCGTATGGTAGAAGGAGGAAAATCACCAAGTGAAAGCACTACATTTGAGAATCAAACCATCATTTGAAGGGGGACCAATCCATTGTTTTTTAGGGGGAACATAACCATTGGTTGTGTGCACAAGTGAAAGCCCAAAATAGCATCTAAGTCAAGGCCATTGGTTGGAACAAGAAGGTCAAGCAAAACATCACCAGAAACCAATCCATCGAGTTGTAAAACAAGAAGGAGAATTAGCTCATAAGTAGTGACCATCGCTTAAGAGCATAAACTGTCATTTTCCACATGCAAGCAAGGTCTAAAGCAACCTATACCAAGGAATGTTCATGCACAATGTTTAGGGGTCATTCAATAAGATAAACTACATAAGAATGATCACATTAACTCAAACCCTAGGCAAATGTAGCATCTTTATACTTAGAACATCGTTTTAGAGAAAGATCATGTGCATGCAATCTAGTAGTAAGAAATAAACGTGGATAAAGTTATATAAATCACCTCTAGGATGAAGATGAAGCTGCAAATAGTAAGGTATCTTGAGGAAGAGACAAGAAAATCCTAACTTGAGCACTCCATTCAACCAAGCTAGGTCCCTAGGTCAAGGAAGCAAGAAAGAGGTGTTATTCAAGCTCTAGCACAAGCTTTACCATGAAACACCATGGGCATGAATAAGAAGAAGAAAGAAGAAGTTGGGAAAGCAAAGAAAATGAAGGAAAGGAGGGAGATCTTACTTAATTAGGACAAGAACAAGCTAAGGAAGCTCTACAAGCTCAAAGAGAGGGTAGATATGAACCTTAGGATCACATGCAAGGTAGATTGGCCAAGCTTCTCCTACCTTGTCTCCTTCTTCTCCACCACAAAAGGAGGATGAGATATAGATATAAATGAACAAGAAAGGGAGAGCTAGGTGTGTAAAGAACTCATTTACATGGGAGGGGGAATATATATAAGACTATGGGTGAGAGAAAAGAGAAGATTAAAGTGGCAAGCCATGTTTGCCAAGTGTCATGGACAAAGGTTCACGTCCATGCAAAATAGAAGGTCCATAAGTTGTGGGATCTAGGAGAACCATCGATTTCTGAATACCAGGGTATCCATAGACCTCTCATAGTAGGGTCACCATCAGATCTGATCAAGGTTGAAAACCCTACATCACCTTTATTTTAGGACCCCACTTGGTGAGCCATCAATCCTAGGAGCTCCAGGAGAGACAATCATTGAACCTAAAAATTCAAGTGACCACCATCAGATACCAATACACCAGGAGATCCATCAGATGCTAACTCACATGGAGAACCATCGAGTTCTAGCACTCAAGGTAGCTCATCCGTGAGAGGAAACCCTAAGTTCAACTCTAGGTAGATGTCACCACAAAACCAAAATGTAACAAGGTGCCCCAAGGTACAACTACATCAAGAATGATAAGAAAACATGTGAAGCACAATAAGCATGTGACAAATTACAAGAAAAACCTTAGATATGGGTAAATTGCATAAAAGTCCAAAATAAGCATATAAATGCATTCCTTGCTCAAACAGTGTCCAATCTGGACCAAGCTTGAAACTTAACTTTGTAGCTTGATATAAAAGCACATATTATGGTTAGATTAAGGTTTTAAGAATCCAATTAAGGTAAGAAAGCATGTTCAACAAAAAATTAAGGTCAGGGGTCTTACAACCATAAACCCCTAATAGGTGGTGAAATTCAAGGCAACAAAGATGGGTACCTACTATGCACCTCATCAACTAACCTCCACATGGTTACTCCCATATCATGGTGATGGCATAGCACTCTCATAAAAATCATGTTCTTCTCCCTCAACTCTTGTATGTGTCAACTTAGGTCAACATAGAAGCCTTCCCATAAGAAACATCCTCATCCAACTCCACCTCCATTTCCTGTATCATTTGTCATGTACCAGGGTGACACTTCCTAATAATTGAACATAGAAACTATTGTGAAACCTATGCAACTCTTGGTAATAACTCTAATAGGGAACTCTAGTTGTTGTCCTGAACTATTTCCATATGTTGTTGAATTACCATGTCCTTCACTGTGGTTTGTCACATCAACACACCTTTAAAAGTCATTACTTTACATGTCCTTACCAAACAAGGAGTGTCATCTATCTCCTCCCATAATTATCTTCACAAGGAGTCATGTCTATGTCCCTATGGTGTTTGTTGTAGTAAGAAACTCCATCAATCAGGTGGACATCCATTATCTGCCAAAAACTATAGGACATATGTTCATATAAGATTATCCAACCATCTACACAGTTGTTTCTAACTATCCAGCTATATAAGGCTAGGTTAAACAACCTATGTATCCTTATTCTTGTAGGATTCTATTGTTTCCCATTCGCTTATTGAAAATTTACACTTTACCACACCTATGTCATTCCCTATTTCACACTTGGTTGTCATTCCATGTTCTTCAACTTATTATAAATTAGTGTATTTGTCAGATACATCATGTGTCATAAATGAGTCTCCCCAGATACTGTCCCACTCAACTCATCAGTGTCTAGGATCATTGTTTGGTGGTGGATGGATATTGTCCTGTCACCTGACCTATGGAAGCCATCATGCTTCCCTTTGTACTACTCTGATCTAATATCCTGCATTATTGTGTCATCCATTTGTACTTCTCTATCTTGTTGTAGCATCCTTGGTTTGACTTGTAGTTGTTTCTAAAATCCCACCAACTGAAATATTTCCAAATGTACATCCTCATGCTAGAGCCATGCTAGCATGTCCTATTTCATGATGTGTTGAAGATCATAACCATGCCTTGCCTACAATTGTTGATGAAGATAACTTTTTATTTAGTGCTTCAACTCCCACATCGTACTTGTCCTTCCTACATTATCATGAAGTAAAAGGAATCACTCTTGTATCCTTTATTGGCATGTATCCCAAACCGTTCTTTGAAACATTATGGAAGACGATGTATCCTTCCCTTTGTTCTGGCAACACTAACACTAGAACACTTGTCAAGCTCTCCTTCAGTATCTGGAAAGAACGTTGACATCAACATTGACACCTGTCATTCCATACAAAAATAAACATATTTCTTAGTTAGCCTTGTTAGGGGTAAAGCAACAACACTGATGCTCTGAATGGACTTCTTGTAGTTCCTGGCTTGAGAAGCTTCAGATCTCAGTCGGTGTCTAGGTCTACTCTCACTCCAACATTGTCTTCACCTTACTTGGATTCACATATGTAGTTAATAGATATATCATAACCCCAAGAAGACTCTTTAGTCATCCACAAACTCACTCTTACAAAACTTGACACACAGTTATTGATGATCCAACAATAATGGGGCTTAGTGAAGATTTTGTCTGTGTTGCTGAATATCTTTGAAGTACATTGAGGTGTTATCAACAAAACTTGCCTGAACACATAAGGACACGTCTTGAGCACTATATTCATCAAGTTCATTAATGTTGTTGATGCATTGGTTAGTCTAAATGTCACCACCATGAACTCATAGTGACCATACAACTGATGTCATCCACTCTGATTCTCATCTGATGATATCCCGACCTCATGCCAATATGAAGGAACATTGTAGCATATGTCGACTGATCAAAAAACCATATATCTTTGGCAGTGGTCACTCATTCCTTGTCGTGACCTTGTCCAACTATCAGCAACCCATGTAAAGCATCATGGAATCACTCCTCTTCTTCCCAAACAACACTTGTAGGATCTCAACATCAACTATCTTTCCTTCTAAGGGGAAATAAACATCAGAAAACCTATCTAATAAACATCTTTAACTCACATACTACTGGTACACTTTGGATACTAGGACTCATCACCTTGGTATCCACTACATGTGCCAAGAAGAACTCACAACCATGTCTCATCAACTTCTCTGTCATCATAACCAACTCACAATGTATAGGAGGAGTCTTCCAAACTCTTAGAAGGCTCAAAAAGCATGCTTATGACAAAACATCATGATCTTGGAACCATAGTTCAAAACAACCACATGTCACATCAAGGTATCCACCCCCAGGAAGGTAATCCACACATACCAAGTGGCATAATATCCATTCGAGAGTTGTTCCTCAAAAAGAAAGAGCACAAAGGAAAACACACTTTCCACAATATAGTTGTCACGCCCCGACCCACTGCCCAAGGCTCTAGCAGAGTTTCAGGAATGACGACTGGCCCCAAAGACCACCACTAGCCTTAACTACACGCTTTTGTCCACTCACGCGCAAGCCAGGATCAACTTCCCGACTGGTCACCCATCCTAGTACTACTCCAAGTTGAGCACGCTTAACTATGGAGTTCTTTAGAGATGGGCTCCCGGAAAAGGAGGTGCACCTTGGTGATATGGGTTGTCCAATCATTCCTTTTAAGATCATGTTATCCTAGGCCTCAAACCTGGGATGTTACAATCTCCCCCACTTAGACTCTTGACGTCCTCGTCAAGGCTCAACTATATTACCTCATAATCTGACCCCATTTCAGTGCAGACCCACAATGGCCCATGGACACCCAGCTCCCGTCCACGGCTACCAGCGCAAGGGCGGCTCCATCTCGTCTCTACAGATAGCCCTTTCCAACTTTCCTGGACCGCACGACTCAAGACTGGCATGTCACATGCCCATGTGGGCCCCACCTACTGGAGGGGTTATGACTCTGATACCATTTGTCACACCCCGACCCACTGCCCAAGGCTCTAGCAAAGTTTCAGGAATGACGACTGGCCCCACAGACCACCACTAGCCTTAACTACACGCTTTTGTCCACTCACACGCAAGCCAGGATCAACTTCCCGACTGGTCACCCATCCTAGTACTACTCCAAGCTGAGCACGCTTAACTATGGAGTTCTTTAGAGATGGACTCCCAGAAAAGGAGGTGCACCTTGGTGATATGGGTAGTCCAATCATTCCTTTTAAGATCATGCTATCCTAGGCCTCAAACCTGGGATGTTACAATAGTAGCACTATCTAGGAGGGTTCTAGCAAGGGGGTTACCTATTCTACCTTCATCATTAAAGTTACAACTTTTTATGTATCTTTTTACCTTTTTAGATTGGGTTCTTGTCCATCAACATAGGAATTATCATGATTATTGTACTTTATTTCTCTTTCCTATTAACTGCTTATCATTCTTGTCAAGGTTCTCTCATTTTATCATGTTTTCCGATCACTTACCAAGTGAAATTTCATCATTTTTCACACTTCTCTTCATTGATTTTGCTTAGATGTCATGATAATTTTACTTTAACACTTTCTTACACACATATGTTGGTTTGAGATTTACTGAGGTTCCACTTTCATCCATATATCATTGTTCTTATCTGCCTTCTCATATCACACTTGTCTCAAGAGTTCTCTTCTTCTTACATGGATTTTATGCCTTTAATCATTCTGTTAGCACAGATTTATCTATCTTTTACTTCATGAACTTCTAGAATTACAGCTTCAAGAACTCCTCTTTAGGTTACTTGTATTTATATTTAGGTTTCATGGTGTCATATCTTTCTCTTAAGCTACTAAACATTCAAGTTTTGATAGGTTGTGAAGTGATTTTCATCTTTTTTTAGGGTAATATTAAGATATTTTCACCATGATTTCTTTTTCATTATGCTCTTTAGATTGTTTCAAACCCACTATAATTAGAAAGATAACAATCTAAGAGTTCCACACTTACCTTTTCTTCAATAGTTGAATACCTAGACAGGGCATCCAAGTACTAAAATTAGGAAGTATGCATCACGTTCGCATGTCATGTTCCTTAGTCATCATCATAGTCCTAAGTCCTAATGTCCCTATAGACTTAGCAAACCAAGAGCTCTAATACCAACTTGTTAGAACTCGTCATGCTAAATGAGATTACTCAAAACTCAAAATACAATCAATTGATAATTAACTACATAAAAGAAAAAGGAGATAATTAAAACTGATTAAACATTCCAAACATGTCCAAGATCATTTACATGAAAGCCCAACATCTTGCTTGTCTTCATATATCATTCCAAATATCTTTTACAACTGCTCTGTGGCCTAAGACACAACATATACAAATATAGAAGAACACTATCCACATCTACCACATGTACAAGCATCAAGTTACAACCAAAAGCTTGAGTCAATTGGAAACATCATATACAAACTTTCCCGTCCAGACCTGAGAGTACAAGGACACACTAGACATCTATCAAAATTCTCTAAGGTCCATCACCACAACTCCTCACTGCCACGGGTCTAATGTTGTTGCTACTGATCACCTAAAAGGATGTGGTGACCCACGAGATGAGACCCATGTACTAGCGAGAGATATAACTCTCAACAAGCTTATTGGTTACAGTAGGTTTATTAATAAAATAGTTCAAATAGATTAATCGTATTAAACTGATAGACAAACAAAAAAGCAAGATTAACAAGGTACATAAAGGAACAGATAAGAACTATCATCATAAGTTTGACTAACATGATAAACATGGCTAACATCATCAGCAGGTCTAACAGTATAAGTATGGCTAACAGCAAAGCATATTTAGTAGCATGAGATAACTAATTAGTATAAACCTAACTATCAGTTTCAGTATGTATATAACAACTTAAATAAGATTACTTTCTCTTATAGCAATATACATCATTTATATGTGAAAGGAGGGATACAAGGTTATCATCTGATGTGAAGTGATGTGTATCAACCCTAACAAATCTACCACACAGTTGGCTTACATCTTTTATTAAGCCCTGGGGAGTTTGAGTCATACCACTCAACATCCAACTGGCCATCACATGGTCTCAATCAGTCTCGTACAAGATCTAAGAGAGCTAGAATCCTAAGATTTCACCCCATCGGTCAGTACAAGAGAACTGTAGTGACATATTAGTCAAACTACCCACAATGACATATAGTCAAGTTGTTAACACCTAGTCTATCCTTGGTACAGGCCAAGGCACTAGAAAAAATGAGGTATACAAAACCCTATCATCCAAGGTACAATTGTAGTTATCCTCAATTGCATCACATATGTACAAGCATAAACTATTCTTAAATTGAGGCATGACTGCAGCCATCCTCCAAAACCTTGGGATCAGGATGTCAAGGACACATAGTCTCATGCACCCCACATACTCAATAGTATGTGCTCTGAGCTTCCCTTAGGAATACTCGTTTCCGCATCCAGCAAATTCTGACAGTGAATAGTTCTACGACATAGGTCATTACATGATTAGGGCTTCACTTGATTAGTTAATGCCAACTGGGTGTATTAAGGATGCATAAAAAAAGTGGACATACAAACCCTAATTCATTTCTAGAAACCATATATGTATAACAACTCCAGAAGATATGAGATGTATGAGACATATTCCTCATTTCAACATCACATGGTACTATTTCATTGCCATTCATGAGAGTATTCATGTCATCACACCATCACAAGATATACATCTTTATAACATTATCCTAGGGTACCAACCCCTATCAACATAAATAGGATTACACCTTCATAAGGCTCAAGACTTTCCAAAAGGTCATTAAGACCATCACATCATTTCATGCATGATCAATATTATTTTTCAACACCTTAAAGAAGGTTCAACATACCATCACCATACTTGTGATACACAAGTTTAGTATAACCTTGCATTGAAGAGCTATGATGTTCACATGGTATCATAAAAGAAAGATCAATCATAAGTCTATGATAACCACCGATTGACATTTTAGGGTTACATCAATCATTAGAGAAAATATTCCTTCATCATATCATACAAGGAATCTAAGTATAATTCACCACCATTCCTTAATTGCATTAAGTTAAGTTCAACAAGATACGTGGAAGTGATGTTACAAATCAGCACCTCAATCTAAACCATAGGTTCATACACTTACTTAGGTCAAAGCATGTCCTTTGCACATAGCATCCCCATCTCATCATGGATGCCCAAGATAAAGCATTACCATCTAATCCCATACTATCCTCAAGTAAGGATTCTTACATAAATCTAGATGTAACCTTCAGATTGTAGCTTCAAACCAAATCATCAAAACTTAGGGCTCAACAAACCATCAATTTCTATAAAAGCAAAACCATCAAATTGTATTAATTTGAGGTGAAAGGTAAGACTACAAACTCATGGGCCCAACACCATCAATTCTAATCATCAAATCCAAATCATAGGATTAGGTACAACAAACACAAACCATCAAGTCATAAACCACTCATAAAACTATTGGTTTTAAGGAAAATAAACCATTGGATTGTGAGCCTTTATCACCACCATTAGATAAAAAGAAGCCATAGTATTATATAACTAGAAGGTCCATCACTTTCTAACTTCAAAAGAACCATATGTTGACGACATCACAAAGCCATTGTATGTAATATAAGAAAAATCTTGAACAATATGCCTAAGAAAACCATCGAGTTATGACTTAGAAGGGTCATTAAACATGCCCTAGTCAAGCCATCGGTTGTGGACACCAGGTCCACCATTGGATGTGGCATCTATAGTCACCATCGGTTGTGGCATCCAGTTCCACCATCGGTTGTGGACCATCAACCAAATACATAGAGAAACCATTGACCTAAGAGTCAGAAGAGCCATCGAGTGTTGAAACAGAAAATCCAGTGGTTGATAACCTAGAGGGACCATCGAGTGTTGAACCCATTGATGCCATCGGTTGTGGTCAACAGGTGGTAAAATAGATCCAAAACAAGTAGAACCATCATTTGGTAGAAGGAGGAAAATCACCAAGTGAAAGCACTACATTTTTGCATCTAAACCATCATTTGAAGGGGAACCAAGCCATCATTTTTAGGGGGAATATATCCATCGGTTGTGTGTACCAGAGAAAGACCAAAATAGAAGCTAAGTCAATTCCATACATTGGTACAAGAAGGTCAATCAAAAGAGCACCAAGAACCCATCCATTGGGGTGCAAAACAAGAAGGAGAATCAGCTCAAAAACCCTACGTAGTGGCCAACATTTGAGAGAATAAACCATCATTTTCGATAAGCAAGTAAGGCCTAAAGCTTACTCTATCAAGAAAGGTTCGTGAACAAGGTTTAGGGTTCATCCAAAAAGATAAAATACTCAAGAATAGTTATATAAACTCAAACCCTAGGCAAAGGTAGCATCTTTATACTTAGATTTTTGTTTTAGAGCAAGATCATGTGCATGCAAGCTAGTAGTAAGAAATAACCATCAAGAAAGTTATATAACTCACCTCTAGGATGAAGATGAAGATCCAAATATCAAGGTAGATCGAGGAAGAGAGAAGAAAACTCTAGCTTGAGCACTCCACTCGACCAAGCTAGCTCCTTCTTCAAAGAAGAAGCAAACCCTAGGTCAAGGAAGCAAGAAAGAGGTGTTCTTCAAAATCTAGCATAAGCTCCACTATGAAACACCATGGGTAAGACCAATAAGAAGAAAGAAGAAGGTAGGACAAAAAATAAATTGAAGGAGGGAGATCTTACTTACTTAGGTCAAGAACAAGCTAAGGAAGCTCACAAGCTCAAAGAGAGGGTAGATCCAAACCCTAGGTGCACATTCAAGGGGGGTGATATCTAGACAACAAGGAAGAATAAAGGAAGAAAAAGGTGTGTAAAGAACTCGTTTGCATGGGAGGGGAAAGGTATATAAGGCTATGGGTGAGAGAGAAGAGAATGTTAAGGTCGCTAGCCATGTTTGCCAAGTGTCCAATGGGCAAAGGGTCACGTCCATGCAAACCAGAAGGTAAATTGGTTATGGGAGATATGGGATCCATCAAGTGTTGACTCCCAGGGTAGCCATCATCCTCCAATAGTAGGGCGACCATCAGATCTAATCAAGGGTGAAAACCCTAGCATTACTTCATTTCTAGACCCCACTTGGTGAACCATCAATCCAAGGAGATCCAAGAGAGAAAACCATCGACCCTAGCACTTCAAGGAACTAACATTGGATCCCAACACACCAGGAGAGTGATCGTATCCCAACTCACAAGGAGAACCATCATGTTCCATCACTGAAGGTAACTCATCCATGAGAGGAAACCCTAAGTTCAACCATAGGTAGATGTCACCACAAAACCAAGGTGTAACAAGGTTCCCCAAGGTAAAAATAAGTCAAGCATGATAAGAAAACATTTGAGGGACAAAAATCATGTGACAAATCACAAGAAAAACCCTAGATACTAGAAAATTGCATAAAAGCCCAAAACAAGCACGTAAATGCATAACTTGCTCAAACTGTGTCCAAACTGGACAAAACTTGAAAGTTAACTTTGTTGCATGATATAGAAGCCCATAATAGGATTATATTAAGGTTCTAATCAACCATTTAAGGTAAGAAAGAATATTCAACCAAAAATCAAGGTTAGGGGTCTTACAATAATGCTCCCATTCCCATTGCAAATATGCATCATATGACATGTGGATTGTCATTCTTGATGTGATCCTTCCTATGAATCTTGGGATATGTCTCATGAACTCCGTGTTATGGAACTCACCTTTCTTCAACCTCTCCTCACTCTGGATTCTACGATGTCCATAATAAAATCCCACACATTCTAGTGTTGAGGAACCTTGCATATATGATCTCAATTAAGGACCATACCCTCCTAAATGTAGTCTATATGCTTCAAGAGCCTTGTCTAAACTAAAGAGTTCTCCATCATTGAAATAGACCATATCACATTCATGTTGTTGGTGAACCCTAATGTCAAAGCTTCACTAGGAATTCTCAATTCCTTTCCCATATCATTGAAAAGCCCATAAGAATTGATAATGTCAATATCCACCAACTTAGATAACTTAGTATAGAATCTAAGGTTAAGTGTGTAATTAAAATGAATTGATGAACCTCCTTATCAAATGCATCCACTTGTATAAGAACCCTAATTCATCAACTCAATGCCTTCTCTGCCCTAATATATCGACCAGTGTACTACAAGACTGAAGTATTTCTGTTAAAGGCTCATCATTAGGGCAAAAATAGGTGAGCAGTAACCCAAAAGCAAGATTTTTCCATGGCTTATCCTGGACACACTTTATCTAAGGTTGATCCTAGACACAAATTATCCATGAACCTAACAGTAAGTAATTAGCCCGCAAGCTTCAGGGTATTTCCTTCAAGCACCTTCCCTAATTCAACCCATGTATTGAAGAAAACCATTGCTTACTTCTCATATAAATGTATAGATATACCACAAAAGGTCAATAGTCTTGAGAAAAGGAGCCATCTCCTCCCAGTTATAGTCTAGCTTCCAAGAGATGTCAACTATATATGTCAATATGTAAGGTTTCCTACATATTTGTTTGTTTGAGGAGTTTAGGACAATAACTAGCCTCTTTTGAACATGTTGTGGTCCTCCTCTTGACATCTAGACCGATGCTTGATCCTACAATGGGGGAATCTCCTTCACAAGAAAAATTCTAGTAGTGACAACACTGATGGAGCAACCATGCATCTTGAGAAAGATAACATTATTGATGACATTTGTAGTAGAATTTGGGTCTATTGCAGTGGATTTTTCCTATGGAATCTCCTCAAGAACATGTAATAAGTTTCTATCAAGATGTTTTAGCCAGTTTTCTTGGGTTGGCAATGGTTATCATTAGTTGAATCGAGCACGGATTCATTCCTGACTAGGGTCGGTTGAGCATCATGAACCACATTGCATCCATCATAGTCATATCTGATCACTTAGTTGACATTGGTCATTCCAAATTATAGTCTAGGATTGGAGTGATGCTTTGCATCGATTCACCAGGATCCATGGAGTTTGATGCTACCTCTTGTATTCTTTCTACCATGATTCTTCTCGTGGCCAAGTCAGGATTAACGTTTATTGTTGAGAAAAGGGAACCATCTCTGATAAAGGTCAATTGACCTAATCTACAGAGGGCCTCCTAGGTTGGGTTTACTATCTATCATTCTTGGCATGTGATGAGATTTGATCATCGATCTCAACCCATATACTAGATCGACAAAGTTAGTTTATGGGTAGGGGGTCAAGCGTACGAGTTGAGGGATAACTAAAGGAAGAGAAGAGGATTCCTTTCTAGCACACAGATTGTGACTATGATCGTCTGGGCAGTTGACCGCCTAAGAAATCTTCCTCAAAATCACCACCCCATTGGAAAGAGTCAATAAGAATATAAAAATATAGGAGATAGAAATTGTAGATATGTCACATAATATAATAGTATGTCATACTTTTTGAGGAAAACACTTTTAAGAAGATACTTCTCTAAGAATGAAAAGATGAAAAAAAATCAATTTATAATAAGGTGTCAATATGCAAAAAAATACTCAAACCAATAAACAATCTCCAAAATTTCCATTACATCAGTTTTTAATGTATATTATTATCGTAATGGTTATGAAAATACCTGTCAACGAACAACACACATTATTCTATCAGTAATACCTACCATGAAAAGTGTAACATACCGAAATTTGACTTTTGAAACCCTAATTCCTAGAATAGCATGATAGTGTACTCAAATCATTAAAATTGACCAAATATGGTTAGAGTTATACTCTGGTATGCTGGGTTGTACCCTAATGGACATATAATGGTCATATGATAAAAATTCACATGTTTGAACCATAATGAATATTTAATGCACATAATATGATTAACACACATATTAAACCTAATTAGGGATAGATATGATCTTAACAATGCCATGGAACAAAAAACCCTAATGTGATGATGAGTTCATGTATGGAACCTAACCCCAATCTTTGTACAGGATGGTGTGGTGTATGTGATGTGTCATGATTAGGGTGACTGAAACCCTAGGTTGAAGTTGACTAACCCTAGTATATGCATTCTTGGTATTAATTATAACAAGTTAGTGATATTAGGTGTCATAATCGTATATCATATGTTAATACACCTAATTTGTACTTAATCATGTATTCATAGCTTAATGTGTAAAGCAATTCATTAATATATGCCACTTTGTTAACTAATACATATATAATGACCTAAATGCATTTTGGTGTGTATAAATGTGAATAAATGGTTGTGATGGGATCTAATGTGCTTAATATGTGGATAAGAATTAGACATTTAATGTAAAAATAAATCATTAATGTGTCATTATTTAAGTTAACAAGGCATTAACGAACTTAAAGAGAAATTCAATAAAATAACCTATTTGGTGTGAGATAACATAATATAATTTTAATGGTAATAATAAGAGGGCATTATTACTATAAATCCTAAATTTTAAGTATAATGCTAAAATATATTAATATAATTTGAGATATTGACTTAAACCCTAATTGTACTAAAACTCATACTAGATAATCTCAAAAGATAAATCTAATTCCATAATCAGATTTATTGAATCCTAATTAGTCTAGGTTTAAAGTTTGAACCCATTTGAATGATGCCTTCTAATCAAATTTAATAAAATAAGATAAGTGAATTTCTAACTTTGGTTTATTCAATTATATTCTAGATTCTAGATGTCACACATCTATATGGTTTCAGAGTCCATGTCTGACTTTGTGAGTTCATGAGTGGGAAGTCATCTCCCTCACCTGATGTCCCTCCTGGGTGGGATTATACCTCCCTTTCTCCCACTTCTCTCTCTGACCTCCTCCACGTTCCTAACTCTATCTTTCCCAAGCAATCCTCGACTGCAGACGAGTTGAAAGAGCCTGACTTTACCTAATTTTGGACTCCCTAGCAATCCGATCGAGATAGTGTCTCACTGATCCCATCTTATAAGTTCTTTTGGGAGTCCCAACCATGTTGAGGTGTCGCGTATATATATAGACCCACCAAAACCATTATGGCATCTCATGTGAGCATTTTAAAATCTTTAATTGATGTGTGTTGGTTGTTATCCCAGTTCCCCTACTCTGGTGAGTACTACTTATTTTGTGGAGATTTTCATCATCGTGCTAGAGTGGGTGAACCTCTATGAAGGTGTTGACTGATTCCAGTAACCTTGAGGAATCTTCTCCTTGCTTTGGGTTCTTCGATTGTGGTATGTCATGTTTTCCCCCTTTTTAGCATTCTGGTTGTTGTTCTTCACTTTGATAAAGCATTGTAGAGATCCCCATCGACAATGTTGAATGTTCTATGATGTTGTTCTTATGCTCATGAGGGGATCTTGAAACACCCAATATCGTCATTTTTGCATGGATCTCTTTTTGTACCTCTGGTTATGGCCTCCTCTAGTCTCATGGTAGAGAGCTTGAGAATGAATGTATGTTGACCTAGGACCATGTTTCTTGAGGTATATGGATCCCATGGAGTCTCACGAGTACAATGGTGTTATCCCTAGTGTGTTTTGGTGTTTGGCAATCCAAGTGTGGTTTTGGTTCCCTTGTCATCGAACTGTTTGAGTTTGTTGTGCAAGTTTTCTCGGGAGTGAGGAATGAAGATGAAACATGCAACTTTTATACATCTATCCTCAAATTAATAAATATGTATCATACTTCATATGGGTTTTCCTATCTTTTAATGATTGAGTCCATTGTTCTGTCGCGGGTCTAATTTAAGCAATGACTTTACAACTTTGCCATGTCATGCATCAAGATGATGTGTGATTTAGGGGGCATTTCTATCTTTCCAAATTTATTTTCTAATTCCAATATTTGTAAATTATTTAAGTTTAGAAATTCCATAGTTAATTATCTAATAATATCGATAAATGATTGTGTCTATTGTTTTGCCTGCACCAGGCCAGGGTGATCTTGGTGATGGGAGGTGGGATGAAGACTTCCTAAGGGAATAGCTTTCAATTGTCATTGTTAATAAAATTTTGCACTTAATGCCACCACAAAACACTTCCATTAAAGATCAAAAGGTGTGGGCAATCTCTACAGACATGAAATTTACAATAGCATCAGCATACAACCTGCTTAGATCCCATAGAAGCATAACAACCCAGGGGAATGGAGGTCATCTAGAAAGCTAAAGTGGCAGCTAGGGTCAGAACTTTCTTGTGGACTCTATCCCATGATGCCATTCTAGCGAACATTGGGTAGGTAAGGAGACATATGGCCAATGATAGAAAATATTAGAGGTGTCTGGAAGATGATGAAACTAGTCTACATGCTATGAGAGACTGTAAGTACACGAAGGAAGTATGGGCTGAAATCTATAAACAAAACTACCCTCCATAGTTTTTTAGTGAGGATATTAGTGTTTGGCTGAAGCACATGCTAGAAGGAGATGGCAACCAATGTAATATGTTCATGATTACATGTTGGTATATATGGAAATGTAGAAACACCCACCTCTTTGAGGGCTAGTGAAGCCTACCTCACACCAAGTCCAATTAATTTCAAGGGAAGTTCACTATTCTCAACAAGATTTGATGGAGAAACATCCTCCCAAGAATCTTAACTATGCAATGGAACCAAATGCTAGGGGAATCGAACTCAACGTGGATGCAGCATGGACAAACAAGATAGCAACAATTGTAGTTGTATCCTGTGATGAACAATATAGTTGGATCATAGGACATGGGAGGTGTGTTATAGCTGAATATCTGACTTAGGATGAACTAATGGCCATTGACATATCAAGAAGGATTACTAGAAGGTGGATATTAAAATAGACTGTAAGGGAGCTTCCGAGATGTTTAAAATGACCCCTCAAGCTACTCCCAAGTATGCCAACTAGATTGATAGGATACAAAGGAAACTGGAAGGAAGGTGTGAGTGGAGCATTAGATACACCAGAAGAGAAAACAATAAGGTGGCTGATGGACTTGAAAAGTACCATCTAAAACACGAGCATGGATGGTTGGACTATACTAGACCTCTTGAATATGATGGTAGATATTTAGAGGATGGTCTATGTGATGGTAGGAGGCCTACGACATTTAATTTTGTTTATTACCTAGTAATTGTAACGCATGTTTTGCATTTTCTCACAAGAGGAGGGAGGGATGAATAAGATTGCCTCCTGACTTCTCTAAAAAAATTATCGAATATTTGGAAAATTATGCAAAAATATGTTCTGAAATAAAAAAACATAAACCATATATGATGATATAGGTTTCATAACCTAAATCCAAATTAACAAGACATCGAAATTCTAGGGTTTGTAATAAAATTATTAATTAATTATTTACACCTAATATGTTAATAGGTGATAAAATACCATGATTGGATCTAGGGTTTGCACTCAGACATGTTACACACATCATTGAGGTATGTTAACCCCTCTAAGTCTATATTAAAAAAAAATTCTATTTTCTCTCTATTGACCTAATTTGAAGGAAATATGTGAAATCTCTTCTTTTAGATTTATTTAAATTCTTTTTGAGACTCATGTACTGAAATCAGTTATATAATGATTTTTTTGTTGATTTGCACTTTAAAATCTAAGATTTCTGTAACACCCAGGCCCACTGCCCAAGGATCTAGCAAGGGTTCAGGAATGATGACTGGCCCCACAGACCACCACTAGCCTTAACTGTTTGCTTTGTCCTCACTCACACGCAAGCCAGGGTCAACTTCCTGACTGGTCACCCATCCTAGTACTACTCCAAGCCAAGCACACTTAACTATAGAGTTCTTTAGATATGGGCTTCCTGAAAAGGAGGTGCACCTTGGTGATATGGGTAGTCCAATCATTCCTTTAATATCATCTTATCTGAGGCCTCAAAGTCCTGGGATGTTACAATTTCTAATCTCATTTATGCTATCCCTTGTTGAACCCTATTTGTTGGAATTTCTCTACATTGTGCTACTTGTGCACTAAAAACCTAATCTAGTCATGATGGATTTTTATGGTCTAATGTTTCACTTTTAGTTGGAAATATTTTTTTAGTACAATGACTAAATTTCACTTGCATTTACATTGCATGCTTGTTGATTCAATAGTATTATGGTCTGATAATATGCTTTGGTTTTTAAGGTTATGTGCCTTTTATTTTTTGGGATGGAGTTTATGAGTTGATGAATGTATATTCATTTCTTTTTCAATGCATTTTTTCATATTCTTTTAATAGGAATTTTATTTCCCTTTTGCTATTCTTGACCAATAATGCAAATTCTTGTCTTTTTCAGTTCTATTTTGCATATTTTACCTTCATTACAAATTTTCAACCTTCTCAATACTTGAATCAATCGGTTCAGGTTGTGAACTGGTCATTTCATTCATTCAAAAAGTTGCACTATATTTATAGCCTAGACAACCATTTCACTGCTCAGCTCCATAGCTAAAATGGGTGTCTCATGTCCCCAACCAGTCATCTGAAGTTTGTAAGTGGTCATTCTGAGATCCAACTGACAGATTTGGATTTCTTTAACCCCCAAGTCTTTCTTGGCAACATGTTGCCGCCTTGCCTTAGGGTTTTCGCCCCACTTCCCTAGTCCCTGCATGCCCATATGTGAACCGAGTGTTCCAACATTCAACTGATCGTTTCATATCGCTTCAAGGCAAAAAGCTCATCAAATGGCGCTGCCACCCTAATTCTAGGGTTTTGACCTACTGTTGTGGGCACACACCCCTTCAGACTTGTACTGATCAATTTAGGATGTGAACCAGTTGGTCACAGTGTGCAAATTGAATTCTTCAGCAGCCAGCACCCATTCCTCTTCTCTCCCCTCTTTACTGTTTCCACCCCTCCTTCCCTATAGAAGGAGGGGGAAATCCACAAGAAAGGGATCCAAAGTTATTGTACTTGCACTTTAAATTTTAGCACTTGTTATTTCATTCTTTAATTTTGTACTCTTGTTCTTCAATAAAAATTACTAGTTCTCTTTCCTTTTTTTTTGGTCTTCTTATAGGAGCAAGGAATTAAGTGGCAGGCATTTCATAGTCAAAAGAAAAGATCCCTAAGATTCTTTCTCTTCTAGTCTATGGCTTCCTCTCTTCCTTCCATTGTTCATTATTTAATTTCCATGTATGATGAGTAGTTTTCTATATCGAGGCGTGGGGAATAACCCCATACTAGATTGATTTATTTACGCTAATACTTGTTAGATGGTTTTGTTTGGATTTCTGCCAACTTAAACAAATATGTCTCTTAATTTTCTCAAATGTTAGTTTGGGGCAATGAGACCTCATACCCCAAGGCTCATAATAACCAAACAAATGCACAAAGACGCAGATGAGACCTCAAAAGGTTCTTTTGTTGGGATGTTCGAGCAAGGATTTGTAAACACCAGGATTAATGGGTTTCTAGGGAGTTTGACTTTTGTAAAGCATTTGAGGCTATTTTGTATACCGTCATCTAACTTGTTTTATCTCATAGATTTCATCGATCTAGCTTCACACAAAAACCCATAACCATGATATCTTTTATCATTGATTCTTTCTTGCTCTCAATAGCTTGTTTTTCAATTGATCTTTTCTTCAACTATAATTTAATTCTGCCCTTTAAAATTTTCTTCTTCATTGTTCTTAGCATAACTCTCTTTTTACTTATTCTTAGCATAACTCTTTCCTTTATATGATCTTACTATAACATCCATTTACTTGTTTTTAGCATAATCTATTGTTCTAGTGGAATCAATTATCAACCAACGGATCTTCACTTTCCTGTTCCAATAACTGTTCAAAGTGATTTGCTTCAAATTGCAATCTTAATCATGTTTTATTATAGGATCAACCCTCTCTATACTAATCAATTAACCTTAACTGGTTGTTTTGCCATTAACAAGAGGTTGAGTTCTAGGATCAAGACCTCTGTTGATTTGGTGTGCCAAATGATGCATATCAATTTTGGCCCCATTGTTTGGGACAAAAGATTGTTTTTAAACCCCAAAAACTTTTGAACAAAACTTTTTTTCTCTTCCTTTTGAGTCCCATTCTGAAAGTGCAACTCCTTCTTCTGCCAAGTTTCCATTCTGGTAGTCTATTTATTCAGCAAAAGCTATTACATGTTCATATAATCGTTCATGTGATGCTCGGTGTACACGGGTTCTATGCCGCGAATTTTTGACCCAAAAATAGAAAGGACACTCCATCATTTAAATCAAGAAAGTTGCTTTAGAATGAACGAGGAGGAAGTAACCCTTAGAATCGAGTAGGCCCTTTCTATTCAGAGAGAGGCCTTTGTGGCCAAATAGGAAGCCCCATATACCATGTTACGTAAGGTAGAATGGAAACAACAATTGAAGGACTTCTCAGTCCCCAAAATAGCCTATGCACAACACCCTGCTGTGACACCTAACATCACTACCCTCAGTTTGAGATATGTACTCAATGGATCACAATGCTTGAGGCTAACCCTTTCTCTAGTAATAAGGGTGAAAGTTGTGAGGACCATCTCCAGTGATTTTCTTATCTATGTTCCTTACATAAGATCCCATGCGTCGCTAAGGACGCCATTCGACTTAGATTGTTCCAATATTTACTTTTAGGCCAAGCTAGCATATGGTATAACTCCATGGTTGAAGGATATTTTGTCACTACTTGAGATGCACTCCAATCCAAATTTTTGGAAAATATTATCCCCCTTCTCTCATTTATCACATCAGGGGACAAACTACCAAATTTGGAATGGTTCCAGGTGAGACCCTAGGAGAAGCTTGGAAGAGGTATAAAGACCTTCTCCGACATTGCCCCCATCACGACATTCCCCAAGCCCAACTCATCTAAATATTCCACCATGGTGTCAACAATGACACCAAGGTTTTTCTTGATTCGTCATATGGAGGGAATTTTATGTTTCAAAATCTTGGTAATGATTGGGAGGTTGTTAAATGTAGTTCTAAAACCCAAGCATGAGGAGGGATTGGTTGGGTCCTCAAGGTATCTAAGGCTAAAGAGAATTCTGATATTAAAGATATTGCTGACAGTCTTAAGCTTCTTATCTTGAAATAGGATCACCAAGATTCTTCCTTTAATGCCTATGAGATGAGAAGGCGACCTCAACAAGTTAAGGTTGTATACTCTATCTATGAAATTTGTCAAGAGTATGATCTCACTACCCTGCAATGTCAATATATTTACAATTTCCCCATGAAACCAGAGGTTGGACAAAAAATGGGCGACCTCAACTCCATTCATAGCATACCTGGTCAAGTTTATTATAACCCGAATCAGGCCAGAAACCACCTTGGATAAAACTCATTGCATGCTGAAAATGGTCCTCAACTTGCGTCCCAACATAGACCCCATCATCCTCATGCCAATAGTACAAATCTTACACCACCAGGTTTTCCTTACTTTAACAACTAGAGGAAGTTTGGGAACTAGGGAAATTATAAGGGTAATTTCTAAAATCGTGGGCCCTACCAAGGGCAAAAGTATCAAAATTTGAATCAACCACCACCACAAATGCAACAAATTTCCCCCACTCCTTCTCTAGATGAGAGGGTATCTTCTCTAGAACAATCCATCCTTTGTGAGGATCAAATTCTCCTTTCCCAATAGTCTCACCAAAAGGCAATTGATGCTCAGTTAGCCCAACTGATTGCTATCCAGAAGCCTCCTACTGGCACTTTTGTCGGGAAACTAGAAAACAATCCCAAGCATCTCAAGTAGTTGAAAGTTGTCTCCATCCATTCTAGAAAGGCACATGCTTTCCCCCCTCCTTTGGAGAATCCCCCTATTATACCCTTAGATTTTGGAGATGACAACACCATGGTCGTTGAAAACCAACCCTCACAAGGCTCCACCATTCCTACCCCTAAACCTTCACATATGGAGGCTAATGAGCCTGAAATCCCTATTTACAAGCCTCGTCCACAATACTAGGCCCACCTAAATAGATACCCATTTCATGCAGTTTAGGGAAGCCATGAAAAAGTTACATGTGGACATTTCCTTCTTGGATTCTCTTGCTGACATGCCTGCCTAGTCCAAGTACATGAAAATCCTTTTGTCTAGGAAGTATGCCACCGAAGAGTATGAGACAATAAAACTTGCTAGGAAAACCTTGGATATCATTGAAAGCAAAATGACTAAAAAATAGAAAGATCTCAATTCCTTTGGGAGTGGATTTTATTTAGGTGATAATGCGTGTAGAAAAAGTCTTGCCAACTTAGGCGCCAGTATTTCGATTATGCCTTGTATCCTATATAGGAAATTGGGATTTATTAATATGCTTCCCACTGTCATGACCATCCAATTGGCAGATGCATCTATGACGAAACCTATGGTATCATTGAAGATATACATGTAAGGGTTGGGAAGGATGCCTATGTTCCATGTGATTTCATGATCATGGACATAAAATAAGATTTATGTTACCCTCTCATTTTTGGTTTCCCCTTCTTGGCTACTACCAAAGCCTTGATTGATGTTGAGGTCAGAACCATTCTCTTATGACTAGGAAAGCAGACCCATGAGTTTAGGGTGTTTGAAAGTATGAGAGGCCCAAGCCTTTATGTGGAGGCTTACCTCCTAGATTGTATTGATAAACATTCCCAATTAAGGCAATATTGGGATTTACTTGAGGATTCCCTCCACACTACCATCATGGCCCCTTCAGAATGTGATTTTGAAGATGAGAAATTGGATCAATGCAGGGCTCATCTAGACAACTTTGAAGAGGATTCTCATGGTGAATTCGAAGACCTTAAGATGGTATCTTTTCTAGAAGAGAAACTCGAACCCCCTAAGGCCCCAGAAATGAAACCTCTCCTAGAGGGACATAAATACATTTATCTTGATGAACAACAAATATGCCATGTCATTATTAATTTTGACCTTACTTTAGAGCTGGAAGACAAGGTCATGACTGAAATAAGAAAAAGGATAGCTTCTATAGGGTATAAAATTACCGAGTTGATAGGGATAAATCAAGCCATTTGCATGCATAAAATCCCTATGGTAGAAGAGTACAAACCATATTGAGAACCTCAATAAAAATTAAATCCATACATGAAATAGGCTGTCCGATTTGAGGTTATCAAACATTTGACTATAGTAACCCCATCTCTGATTCCCCTTGGGCCACTCTTTTCCAAGTGGTCCCCAAGAAAGGAAGAACCACTATTGTGAAGAATGACAAGAATGAGCTCATCCCCACTTGTACTGTGATGAGATGGAGGTTGTGTATTGACTATAGGAAACTAAATAAGTCTGCTAAGAAAGATCATTTCCCTCTTCCCTTTCTACATCAAGTACTAGAGTGTCTTGCCCATCAACAATACTTTTGCTATCTGGATGGTCATTCAGTTTTCTATCAAATTCCCAATCATCCCGAAGATCAGGAGAAGACGACCTTCATTTCCTCATTTGGCACCTATGTATTTAGGAGAATGCCATTTGGGTTGTGTAATGTCCTAGATACCTTCTAGCGGTGCATGTCTATTATTTTCATTGGGTTGACTAAAACCGACATGGAGGTATTTATGGAATATTTCTCCCTTTATGGATATTGTTTTGACTCTTTCCTTAGACACCTATCACTTGTTATGGAAAAGTGTGAAGAAGAAAACTTAGTTTTATATTGGGAAAATGTCATTCATGGTGACAGAAGGAATTTTTTTAGGACATAGGGTTAGCAACCAAGTCATAGGGGTGGATAGAGACAAGATTGAGGTGATAAGACAACTTCCCCCACCCACCTCTATCATGGACATCCATACGTTCCTTGGGTACGTTAGTTTTTATCGGTAATTCATCCATGATTTTTCAAAAATCATCAAGCATCTCATTAACCTCCTCTAGAAGGATGCCCCTTCATCTTTGATAAAGCTTGCATGGCCAGTTTCCTTTATGAAAGAATGCTCTTACTTCTACCCCTATCATTCATGCACTTGATTGATCCTTGCCTTTCAAAATCATATGCGATGCAAGTGATTTTACTAATGGTTCTATTCTTGGACAGTGAGTTGAAAAGAAACACCATGTCATTTACTGTGCATCCAAAACTCTAGTTGATGCATAGTGGAACTACACCACTACTAAGAAGGAAATGTTATTCATTGTCTACGCCTTTGACAAGTTTTGATCCTATCTTGTTGGGTCCAAGGTTATTGTCTACACAGACCATGCTACCATTAGATACCTTATGACTAAAAAAGTATGCCAAACCAGGTTTGATTGATTTGTTGGATCCTTTTACTTCAGGAATTTGATTTAGAAATCCTTGATCAGAGAGGATGTGAAAATGTTGTTGTTGACCATCTTATCCGCCTAAGATTATGTGAGGATGATGGAGTCCCCATTAGTGATTCTCCACCAGATGTGTATCGACCCCGCCTCCCGGTAACCCCCAATTAAGGGAGACCAAGAGGTCAGAGCCGTTATCCCAATTTCCAGATCAAATGTTTGACAGATAATCAATAATAATTATCAAATTCTACCAAACTATATTGAAAGTCTGTAATAAAATTAAACTTTGCATACCTTTTTCAAAAACTTGGATATCACTTCTGTCCACATATGGAGTCTATTCTAACTAATCCTCCTTTGTACTTTAATTCTTATCTAATTCCACATATGCCACTTTATTGTTTGTCCTTTTCCAACTTGTACCTAAAACGCTGACAAACAAAATGTCGGTCAGCATAAATGAATATGCCGGTATGTGGGGGAAACAATAATCGTGCAATTAACTGTAACAACATATTGCAGTCAATTATGATTTAGCAAACAACTTTACATTTTTAGCATAACTTCTCAATCCATACTTACCCTAGCCTCTGCACTGTCCCTGCAGTGGACCTAGATGCTACCTTCCTTATGGTAGATCCCCATTAAACCCCTCATGATCCTACCTAACTGGTGAACCAATTTCTAGGGTTGAGTCACATGGCACTACCTATAGGTAGCCCACTCCTTAACTCATGGTGTGCTAAAGAGTCTCATGGCACTACACATGGGTAGCCCAATTTCTAACTCTTGATAACCTGATGGTCCCACTTAACAAGTAGACCCTTTACCAGGTTATCCTTTTCATCATTAGCAAAGCCATAGAGGAGGACCAGGATTTGAGCCAGTCATGTATGCATATGTATGGTGATAATCATAGTCACTTTATAGTTGCATGAAATAAAAGTCATCCAAGCAGTTATTTTCAGGAAACCAATAAAACATACGGGATTCACTGTGAAACTAAAGTGATTAACCATAAGCGTAACCACATATATGTCAGGTTGATTTGAGATAAAATGATCCAATCAATCAAGAAATCCAAATAGGCAAGCAATCACACAATGAGATCCTGAAATATGCATGCAATTTCCTATTATTGATCATGCCATCAAGATCTATTAAACCTAGCTCGCTTCCTAGGGTTTCTAGTCCACTTTTAGGGTTTCCATTGCAATTATGGTTTCACATCATTTTTACTATTTTAAATCCTAATTTTATACAATTACTCACAAACCCTAATTATCCCATCTATTCTTTACGAAAGATATTAAGGTTACCTTTTAACAACATATAACCCTAATTTTGGATTAAAGACACAATTAAACATCCATTAGGTCCATTATCCCTCTTTTACATTAAAACTACCATTTTTATCATTTTAATTCATGACAGGATCATTAGGCCCAATTATCATCTTTGGTTCCTTTCAAATTAACAACTCATAGTTCATTATGATCTAATTCACATACGAACTCTATTTATCATTAATTCCACATTTATCCATTAGAAAACCCTAATTACTATATTGAGGGTATTTATCCACAATTAGGAACCTTTATACTCAAAATAGCTTAGAACTATCATACCTCATCTTTATTCATGAATTTGAATAATTAAAGCAATTAAGAGTCATAATGACTAACATTAGGGTTTCAAGGCCCATTAAAGCTCATTCATGTACATGGAACTCTAAATTAAACCAATTACGTGCAAAGTTCATCCTTTTCGATCTTAATGTATCTTTTTATGATTAACAGGTTAATACCAACTTTAATCATCCATAAAACCCTTCTTAATACATTAATCATCTCAAATTATGGTTTCTTAATCATTAAAGCATTAAAGTTGATAACTTCCACTACTTTTCTAATTGCAATCAGAAAAGAGCTTAAATTATATTTTTATTGCATTCCTCGTGTTCTTCTGAACAAAATCCATATATTATGCACATTCATCTGAGCTACCATTAATTAGATATGAATTTCAAAAGAATTTACTTACTTGAACCAATGGCAGGCCGCCACGTCGCCAAACCCATGCAACATTGCCGATTTGGAAAATATAACCAAGTTACAATTGTGCCCTCGCGTAAGTGAACATTTCTTCAGCCCGCGGAGGGGCAAAAACGTCCAATGGTCCGATCTTCTTCTTCCTTGCGCACCCTAGCGTAGCTGTTGCTGTAGCCGACCACGGGGGGTCTCCTCCCTCCTTCCCATGGTCCGAGGGGCACCGGTGACCGGCGCCCTGCCTCCGCCGACCTCCAACATGCCCTCCCAAGCCCCAAACCATGACCGAGATGGCTGGGGGCGAGAGCACTGGGCCTGCAACTCACAACCACGATGCAACCTTACTGCAGGTGATGTGCGATGGCCGAGTGCTAGGGGACGATAGCCAATCATCTCCAGGTCGTTGAGGGTACACCGGACCTCCATCATGATGACTCCACAACCCCTCGTTGGCCCCAGGGTTGCTCTACCCTCCCATGACTAGGGTTTGCACGAAAAAGAAGAAGGAGAATAGAGAGAGATATGTATGAGATTATCCTGGGCTCGGACTAAGGCTCCAACCCTTATATAGGGGAGGATAGTAGTGCCCTAGGATGCCTATCCACGAGATCTAAGCCTCTTTCCTATTAGGAAACCATATTCCTTCATGAAGAAGCAATCTTCTCTCTCTAAAGTAAAACTCTTTGATATTCTTTATTCTTTAGATATTAGGATTTCGAAAATCACCTCTTTTATTCTCTTTGTACTTGCCTTTTAATCCATTGGCATGAATTTTTATTTTCTTTTAGTAGAAAATACCTCCTTTTTAACAATGCCACCAAATTCATTAATTATGCATCACATTATCCTCTTATTTTACATTATTGGTATTTTCTCTTTCTTTCTCTTCATTGGGGCTCCTTGGACCCCAAGAAACTCTAATATTTCAAAATCCTTTTTAGTGGATACTCATTATCCTTCTAGATGCATCTACATCCATTATTTCTCATTATCTTACTTATTTCTTTATTAAAATATCTCTTTTTGAGGATTTCTCTTTATCTCTCTTTTTATTTTCATTATTGGAATTCCTATTAATACTAGGAACCTTATGGATACGAAAATCCATCAAAGATAACTCAATTATACCTCTTTCCACTTATTTCCCACATTTTATCATTATTTTCAATTTCTTTCTTAATAAAGAAATATTTATTTGATCCTTTCTTTTCTTGTTGCATTATCTTTGCAACTTTGGACTCCTTGGAACCCAAGTAACCCAAGAGGCACGAAATCCAACTTTAGATTATATTCTTTTTCCTTCTAGAGGTTTCTACATCTTTCTTTTCTCCATTTCTTATTAATGATGGAGTTTCTTTTGTCATATCCTTGTTATTGGGCCCAATAGCCAATAAATCCCACAAAACAACCAACAAGGTTATTGTAAACAAAATCCTTTTATTCAAAAAAAATTATATAATTATTTTTTCAAATATCTTTAATAGGAAAAATTACTTTTCTCACCAAAAGAACCCAAAAATTGGGGTTGTAACATCCTTCCCCTCTTATAGGAATTTTGTCCTCAAAATTCCATCAAGCAAACAAACAATTCAGGATAAGACTTTTCCATGTCCATTATCGGCCCCTATGCGGCTTTACCTTATCCATGGTGCTTCCAAAGAACCTGATGTGCACAAATCATATCATCTTTTGTATCATGTTTGGTTTCATATCCATGTTGTTTTGACTCAATTATCACTCTCATTCATGCTAGATTCTATATTTTTAGCTATTCTTACTTGTCTTATAATTTGGATTGTAGGTAATATATTTTGCAATGAAATTATGAGGAATATATCATATTATCTCTTATTGGATCACTCCTCAAGTATCTACATGTTTTGGGATTTGAAACTACGCAAACATCACTTTTTACGGCATGTAAATCGGACCTACACGCTGAAATATGGATAATCTTGAGCAAACATAAGTTTGAACATAGGCTTCACCCATGTCGGGGTATGCTTGTGAGATTGATCCACCTTCATGGAGGGAGGAACTTTAGTAATAAGGCTGGTTGTGGGGTTAGCTCTAGAGGGAGAGAGAGCAGGACCCAAGCAAGAAGTTTCGGAGCTTAGACTCTGAGATATGAGGAACAATGGAAAGTTGGGGATGATGTGACCTAAGTGGATGGTTGTGGTGGCCTCATGCATGATCCCTAGAGGCTGATGATATCTTGGTTGCCATTAGGGGAACCAAACCCTAGAGAGAAGATGAGGTTGTTGGTACCTCTGTGCCTATGGTATAGGTGTTTACCTTCTGAGTTAGGAAGAAGAGTTCCTTAGACCCTGAAGAGATTTAGTAACAAGTTGTGAGGCCTTATACCTTGTTGTTTGTCCTTGAGGAGGACTCCACTCTGAAGTATTTCTCGAGTAGAAGGATGACAGGAAGTGTATGTCACACCTCGTACATGTTTGGTTTGTGGTGAATAGGTTGAGCATGCAGGTGGACACCCAAAAAGTGAACCTAGGGTTCCTAGGCCTAAGAGGGGAAGTGGTGTAACTGAGGCTCCTAATGAGATTTGAGTTTCTATAGATTCAAGCATGGCACTCCTCATGTTTATAGGAAAGGGAAACCCCTTTAAGTCGAAGGTATGGTTGATGAATCCCTCACAGCCAAGGTGGTGGCATGAGAAGGTTTGTTCTTGGTCCAATGTTGAGGAATGAGAACTAGTATGACCTGGCATGGTTTAGTAGGTGGTCTTCTTGTGCCTTAGTAGCTTTCTAGGGTTAATCATTCTCATGTGGATGTAAACCCTTGACATAAGGACATTCATGACCTTTGTAATTTTCCTCCATCCTGGGAGAGGGACCCTTTTGTAGGGTGTATACCAGTTTTGTTTTGAGGTAACCTAAAGAGGTCTCATAGAATCTTGAGAAGCTAAGTGAAAAGTACATAGTATGAGAATGAACATGTAGACCCATAGATAACCATCTCTAAGTTCATATGGATGTGTTACCATGGAGGTAATCGGTATAGGGCCTGACCAAGGTAGGTAGGTCGCCATGACCCCTATGAAAGGATGAAAGTCAGCCCATGAATGTAGAGAGAGATGATGAAGGCTTGGGTAAGGTTCTAAGTTGGACATGTAATATAATAGAATCCTAAGTCTATCCTAGGGCCAGGTAGGGATAAGACCGATGAAAGTAGGAGTTTCCTGATTCCCTAGTTGCACATGACCATAGGGTCGAGATGTAACAACTATCATTGTCTGAGGGCCATGGGTTAGGATATTGATCACCTTCATGAACTCATGGGACCCAAAGGACAAATGAGTAGGGCACTCTCTGGATGTACAAGGGAAGAGGGATGACCCCAAAAGTGTGGTTGGTTGATAGTGGATGCTCCAAACACATGACCGGAAATAAGGATGCTTTTCAAACTTTTGAAGAAAAGAGAAGTGGAACAGTCAGTTTTGGAGACAATGGAAAAGGTAAAATTGTTGGAATAGGTAATATTGGTACAAACCTTGAAATAAAAAATGTTTTACTTGTTGATGATCTGCACCATAATTTAATAAGTGTTAGTCAAATATGTGATATGGGATATGATGTTTTATTCAATAAAAATTGTTGCAAGTTACTAATAGAAAACACTACAAATATTGTGTACGAAGGAAAAAGAATTAGAAATCTATATATTCTTAGACCTAACTTTATGCAATCTGTAGTTGGAAAATGTTTACTTGCAAAAGATAAGTCTCTCCAATTATGGCATAGAAAATTAGGTCATGCTAATTCACATGTTATCAAAAGCTAGTTAAATATGATCTTGTTCGTGGTTTGCCTAAGCTATCTTTTGATCAATATGAAAATTGTGAACCATGTACTTTGTGTAAACAAACTAAAACTTCTTTTAAACCCAAAAACATTCTTATCACCAGTAGATCACTAGAACTTATTCATATGGATTTATTTGGACCTATGAGGACACAATCTATTGGTGGAAAAAGATATTGCTTTGTTATTGTTGATGATTACAGTATATATACATGGGTTCATTTCCTTGCAAATAAAGATGATACCATTCAAGTATTCATACAATTTTTCTCAAAGATTGAAAATCAATTACAAAATAAAATATGCACAATTAGAAGTGATCATGGTGGAGAATTTGAGAATCATATATTTGAAGAATTCTTCACATCTCAAGGCTACACTCACCATTGTTTAGCTCCACGTACTCCACAACAAAATGGCATAGTTGAAAGAAAGAATAGGTCCTCACAAGAAATTGCTAGGACTATGATGCTTGAACATAATACATTTAAAATGGTTTGGGCTGAAGCAGTAAACACAACTTGCTATGTGCTAAATAGAGTAACCGTACACTCTTATTTGAAGAAAACACCATATGAACTGATTTATGATAAGAAACCAAGGGTTGATTCATACTTTTGGCTCAACTTGCTGTATCTTAAACACAAAAGATGATAGAGAAAAGTTTGACTCTAAATCAAAAAAGCCTTTTTCTTAGGATATTCAACTTCTAGAAAAGCATTTAGAGTTTACAATACCATCTCTAGAAAAGTTGAAGAATCCATTCATATTACTTTTCATGAAGAACAAAAACAAAGTGATAACATAGTTGATATTACTCATCAAATTGAAGATCTGACCATATCAACTAAAGATGATCACAATGCTGAAAATGATCAACAAATTGAGACACAACAACCCATCCCTAGACTCATTAAGGATCATCCTCAAGAACTGATCATTGGAAATCCTAAGGATAAAGTAAAAACCCGATCATCTTTTAGAGATGTTGCAAATGTGGCATTTGTATCTATAATTGAACCTAAGAAGGTAACTAAAGCTCTAAAAGATGATTATTGGATAATGGCCATGCAAGAAGAATTAAACCAATTCACTAAGAATGATGTATGGGACTTAGTTCCTAAACCTCAGGATAAAACTATTATTGGAACTAAGTGAGTTTTTAGAAATAAGTTAAATGAAGCCGGGGAAGTAGTAAGAAATAAAGCTAGGTTGGTAGCACAAGGGTATAATCAACAAGAAGGAATAGACTTTGATGAAACTTATGCACCTGTAGCAAGACTTGAAGTCATTAGAATTCTACTAGCTATAGATTCCCACAAAAACATCAAACTATTCCAAATGGATTGAAAAAGTGCATTTTTAAATGGAATAATACAAGAGGAAGTATATTTTGCCCAACCACCTAGTTTTGAAATTTTTGGTAAAGATGATCATGTTTACAAACTTAAGAAAGCACTTTATGGTTTAAAACAAGCACCTAGAAATTGGTATGAAAGGCTCCAAAATTATCTCTTTGATAAGAATTTTTCAATTGGAAATTCGGATTCTACTTTATTTTTCAAAACATCTAAATCCGACTTTCTAGTTGTTCAAATTTATGTTGATGATAATATCTTTGGTGCATCAAATGAATCTTTATGTAAACAATTTAGTGATATTATGCAAAAGGAATTTGAAATGAGTCTCATGGGAGAATTGACTTTCTTTCTTGGTTTTTAAATAAAGCAAACACCCGTTGGGATTTTTATAAGCCAAGAGAAGTATACAAATGAAATTTTAAAACGTTTTGGAATGGAACATTGCAAACATGCTACCACTCCAATGGCTACCTCTACTAAAAATGACAAGGATGAAAATGGGGAAACCATTGATGATTCCTTATATAGGGTCGTGATTGGTAGCTTGCTCTACTTAACCGCTTCTAGACCAGATATCATGTTTTCTGTTGGACTTTGTGCTAGATTTCAATCAAAACTCATGCAAACTCATTTTCAAGCTGTCAAAAGGATTCTAAGATACTTAGCCGGCACCACAAACTATGGTTTATGGTATCCTAAAAGACAATCTTTAGATTTGAAAGCTTATTCCGATGCCAATTACGTTGGTTGTCGACTTGACCGTAAAAGCACAAGTGGAAGTTGTTTCTAATTAGGAAAAGCCTTAGTATCATGATTTAGTAAGAAATAAAACACGGTTGCCCTTTCTACCACTGAAGCTGAATATATGGCAGTCGGATCTTGTTGTGCTCAAGTGCTTTATATGCAACAAGTTTTAAATGATTATAGCTTTATATTTTCATCTACACCTATCTTTTGTGACAATACAAGCGCTATAAACTTGGCACATAATCCTATCTTACACAGTCGTGCCAAACATATTGAAATTCATCATCATTTTCTAAGGGATCATATTCCTAAAAAACATATATCCCTTCATTATGTTGATACGGAAGATCAATTGGCTGATATTTTCACAAAACCACTTCCATTAGATCAATTTAATAACATAAGGAAGAAATTACTTATCACTCCCTTAGAAGATGTTTTCTTTGACATTTGTGCTTCTTAAAATCTGTTGGTTTCTCCAATCCTTACATTTTGGCTGTAAATTGACATATTTTAGGATGTTTTAACAGTTATCTTTTTGAAAGGGGAGAACCAATTACGGGGGAGTCTTAACAAATGTTCTTAACGGTTATCTTTTTGAAATGAAAAAGGGGGAGAAATAATATAAATCTTAAGTACTCAATCAATGAGTTTCATACATACTCTCTTGGTTTCACATCAAATGTTGCTATATTACCTAAAGAGTTGGATTTTATGTTCCACACCTCTTTGGGAATAATAAGCACACATTCCATAAACAAGAGAAGGTATATACAAGGAAAATTTCAGGTATGAAACTCAACTCAATATTATTCAAGCTTATTTGAGTTATATTTAGAAATGTTTGTCATCTTCAAAAAGGGGGAGATTGTTGGCTAAATGGACATCATCAAAATCCCTTTGTTTTGAAAATGACAAACATTTCATTCTTATGGATCTAACGTGCTACTTGAGTATTTCAGGAACAAGGTGGATGACAAAGTTTTGGAAGATCTACATGCTTAAATTGCTTTATTTTCATGATTGTAATCAAATGTAAACTTGTACAAATATATAATGTACAAGTACTTAGATATCATGTAAATCAAGCGTTTAGATCTTCCCTATCCACACACAACACTTAGATATGTCATCCCTCAGTGAGCATCACAATTGCACATTCATTTCTTACACTTATCATATGAGTTAATGTTTTGAAACAAAGTTGGTCTCGGTCGACAAAAGTCCTACGTGAAATGGATCAAATTTGTCTTATTGCATCTGACCTCCATTGGCCAAAGAACCCCTCAGGGGGCGAACGGTTTGGCTTCCATTTACTGTGATGCCGTCAATCATCTTATTTTCCATCTTCTTCTTTAAAGTAGATACTCTCGGTCGAACATTTTCTCGACTGAGAAACTCCCAACTCTAAAGAACGAACATCTTTGCATAACTTGCTAAAGCAATCATAGAGAAAGGCTTGGTCGAACTTTACTTCGACCGAGACAGTATCTCGAGCAGGTTCTATAGCCGTTAGACTTGGTTATATAACCGTTAGAGTTTGTGGAAAAAGTGGTTGGAAGTTGAGTTGAACATTGCTCCAGACTCACTCTCGGTCGACAATCTTCTCGACTGAGAGACACTCGGTCGACAAACTTCTCGGCCGAGAAGGTGTCTGTCTGCACTTTTCAGAAGTAACTAACTAGCTGTTACTAATGCAATTACTGGAAACCTAACGACTATTTAAGCACTAAGAACCCCCTAGAAAGTGTCTAGAACATCCCTAAGTACTAGTAGGCCATTCTTATAAATAGGACATGCCTTAGGACACCTAAACTCACTTGAGTACACATATTTGCAATTGAGAATCAATCCTTGTGAGCAATTGAACAACTTCAACCCTTGCAAATCATTTCCATTGCTGGCATCTCGTGTCCTATAGGCTAGAATATCCTACCCACTATACTTCCACTTTCATACACATTGGATAGGAGATCAAAATGCTTGATATAGGATTCAAGCCTTGTGCTTAAGTGGTAATTGTAATTTCCTTTTTCCTATCTTGTTCTTTCTTATTGCATTGTACTCTCCTTGCTACTCCTAGGTTGGAGGCTGCGGAGTGGAGAGGGTGAAATCTTCTCAGGTGGAGAAGGAGGACTTTGGACTACTTCTACAAGGTCTCAACGGGAAGCTACTTCAAGGAGGAAGGCTACTTCAAGGGGGAGCTTGAAGTTACTTCAAGTGAAGGCTGCTTCAAGGTTGGTGAGACGACTTCGGGTGAAGGTTGTCCAAAGGGTTTGGGAAGGTATTTTTAATTTTGTGTAACATCCTTGAGAAGGTAATAAAATTCAAATACTTTCAAATCCCAATTGGAAACAATTGGGTAGTGGGATGACTCCCTTAGTTTTTCTAAGGGTGGAACCACTCTAAATCCTTGTCTCCTTTTTCAACATCTTTGTGATTGTTTGTTGGTTGAATTATTATAAAACTCTATTCAACCCCCTCTAGTGTTTTTCAATTGGCTCTAAGTGCAAGTGGGAGTCTATTGGTATGGTATGCCCATAGAACCGATCATATGATGATTGACATGGCATATACCTTAAAGGATTTGATTAATAGTTATAAAGGCAAGCTTCCAATTCATCTATTTCACTCAGTTATGAGATAATGAGGAGACAAAGTGAATGTCTAGAGAATAATATTACTTAATGACGTATGTATTCAAGTTACTACCCTTGTGGATGAAATCATACAGATGTTAAGAGTATATATACATATTCTCATTATGTCCGTGATCGATTATTATTGTGAAAGGTTGATAGACAACAATAACACATAAGATCAGAGTGTGAGTTGGTTGATGACTAAATCTCATTAGTCATGATATGAAAATATCAAACCAAGCACACAGATACATATTAGGGAACATCGCTTCAGACAGACTCACCTTTGAGAGTGACAGATGGAAATCATCATATGGTAAGTCATATTCATATCTCATAATGAAGGTGGTGATTGTGATTCTAAGACCTAAAATCACTACATTGGTCACATATCATTGGGTACGCTTTGAATCATCAAACATAGTCCTAAAACATGGGTTGTTATAACGGTGATGATTGGGTGACTTGGACACATGGGGATAGACTGTGAGTGATAGTTATGGGATTTTCCTCTCCTGCTGGAGTATGATATCCTAGCCACTTGATAAGCGAGACTGAGAAACGCATGCGCATGCACATGTGAATCAATATATGATATTGAGGTCACATAATCTCATACTGTGTGCTCTTGGTTCAAGAAATATGAGATGAATGTTAAAAGGATGACAAGTCCATGCCTTGAGTTCACTCTGGATATTAGACACAAAGGAATTACATAATCACCGCAACACCTTACACCTTACATAGATTGTAGGTTGAAGTTATTCTCCAACTTTTCATTCACTTGGGTAGCACTGATATGTGACTAGACACCACTCTTTGCTTGTGATGTCATAAGCTAGTCATGAACATTCACTGCCAACGTGACATGGTACCTATAGGGTCACACACATAGGAACTCATCTAGAAGTAGAGTTTGATCTTGAATGACAATTGGATTGATTACTAAAGTGTTTAGGTATTCAGTTTACACAACAAATCGATTGATTGGCTCACCAGTTCTACCAAACAACTATCTCACTAAGTGAGACGACCCTTTGGGCATGCTAGACGAGCATCTCAAGTGTTGATACAACTGTTTGGTTGGTTAGGCTAATCAGAGTTTGAATCGGCTAAGTTTGGCCCTTGAACCAACCTGTGATTGAACTGACCGACTCATCTCGACTCGCCAGACGGACATCTGGATGAGTGAGACGGGCATCTCTCCTGGGTGAGATGGCTCAGTTGGGCCGAATGAATGTTCAGGATGTTTTCAAAATAGTTTTGATTGTACTTTACTTAAGATATAAGGAATTAATATGTGATATTAATTGAAATATAAAATTGTCAAATTCATATACGATTGGAAAACAACCAAACGACCTTTTGGTAGTGCGAGATGACTATCTCACACATAGACGAGCATCTGGGTGTGCCAAATGACCATTTTGCATCTTGTAGGTTGTGAAAATTCAAGTTCTTCCAGTCCTTTCCACTCCCGCACAATCTTGTACAGACTTGGAACCCTGACCCTAACCTCGCCTATGAAAGGAGGGGTACAAGAGGCTTCTAAAAAGACAACACAAATAATTGAGAATCAGTTCCTCTGACAAATGTTGTCCTCTCTAGTGGTGGTAACCAAGAGAGCCCAAGCAAGACCTACCCGACAGGGAGTGATAACCAACGGGAGAGAACAACTGAGAAGTTGTCATTGTGGGAGAGCAGCTTGGTGACTAGTACACCAACAGTAGGGGAACTCCTTCCTGTCTGTTCTTGGTGAACGACAAGAGTTCTAGTTGGTCTGTGTAGACTACTCTAGAGGTAGGAGTCCTTTGGATGCTGCTCGGAGAGCAAAGTCAACCTACAGTCCCTGACGAGACCGCTGGAGTTGCAGAGGTTGCGCAAACAGTTATTCGTGGTGAAGACCAGGAGCTGCACAACCACCGTCCAAGAACTACTTGTCAGTAGTTACAAAGAAACAAATTTTGTCGCTGGACTTGCTCCAAGACCAGGTATAACTCGCTAAAACCATCCTTCCTCTTTCATAGTAGTTGATGCGATCTTGCTGTTATGAGAATACAAATAGATTAGAAAAAATTCTACTACCATACTATGTGTCTGTATTTTCCAATAGTGTATACAAGTAGGTTAGTAGGTGCATATTTGTATTTCCCATATTATATGTGGATGACATATTACACATGTGATATGACATACCTACTCCACAATAAGTTAAGACCTGATTTGAAATTCTTTATCCAAAAAGGACTTAGGTAGATATCCTATTTTCAGGAATTAAGATCTATATAAATAGATATAGAATGACTCTTAGTCTAAGCCATGTTTATTCGTGATGGTTCCCACCCCAAACAGTGGATCGCAGCATGCATGGTGATAGGGACAAGCCAGAGATATTTGATGGAGAATTGCTTTGTCGACAATCTTACGTATGTTTAAATCTAAGCATGGTAGAGCTGTTGTCAAGAGCTTCAATCATTAAAGATTAGTGAACATTAATTTTGATTCTAAAAATGTTAGAAATTGTACTTAAGATGCAGACTATAATAATATTTTTAGAGGAAAATACTGTACCGTTAGCAAGAGCCGAAAATGAATATGAAAGCAAAACGGGAGTCTAACGGTTCGGATATTGGTGGGGGCTAGCGGCTTACGCCCCGCATATATCATACATTCATATTTACGTTTTCTTGAAGTGAGTGCATTGGGACAAGCCTTCGGGTAAGTCTTAACATTGTTATATCACGTTTTTAGTACGAAAACAAATCAAATATCAGATGGTGCCTGTACCTTAATTTTTCCTTTTAAAAATCCTGTTTTCTTCTTGTTCTTTTCGAATTGGATACAAACTGTATGTGATATACTATTTGGACATATCATGCCTCTTAAAGATCGACGGAGCTCTTGTTTTGAAGGCACTTCAAATTATCCTTTCCCAGGCTCACAGAAGATCCCTGGATCTCTGGATTTAGAATAAGATCCTTTGTGCCAGTGCTTACTCCATTCCATCCGGACAGACTGCTGTCTCAAGGTTTAGTGTGTGTGTGTGTGTCCCGGGTGGGTGGGGGGGGGGGGGGGACTGGGTTAAAAGCTGATGGTGGCTATCTTGAACAAAATTTGAATGTGAGTGTATGTTTTATGTAGCATGTTTGGTCTTCGGAATTTAAGGCATGGCGCATGGGTGTCGGATCAAAAGTTGCACGAAGTAGGGTGAAACTGTAATTTCTTGACACATACATATAGCCCCAGTGTCAGAAAAATAATTAAAACGACTAGGGGAATGTATAACTGATTTTATTTAAAGAAACATCACAAGTGATGCTTTACACTGGAACTCTTTTGATGCAATGAGTGTATAGACCGACAATAAGGAGGTTTTAGAGAGAAGTTATTACTAGAGGTTAATTATATCTTTATATGAGGAGGTATCGGTGGTATATACATTCACAATGATTGGTATTGAGAGGAGAAACGGATCCATGAATTGAGGCTCCTCAGTCCTCAAATCTAATCCAAAATAAGGAATATCAATTATCAGGTCTGGGTTTACACTATTCGTGTATGCAGCCAGGAAAAGGACAGAGATCCTGATCAAGATCCTGTTTTTCGTAAATGAGGGAAACGGTTCGGACTTCAGGCCCAATTCATTCCTGTAACATCTCCTGCTTTCTCCGCCGACAGGAGGCCTGTGCGGGAACAGCTCGTGGAACAGTCTGCTTACTGTCAGATCAGAAGGCTCGTCATTGCTCTAGTTTAATGGCCGTCACAAGATCTTTGCGGTGGACACGGTGCTTTTCCGCGGTTGTGGTGGGGACGAACGCGCTACAGCGGTCTTCTGTCTGCATACTTTGGGGTGATTTGTCCTCTTAGAATGGGACACAGTCACACAAGCCTAGCGGCGGCTTGCTTCTCCCCGCTTGTTCAGTAACATGTACGGGCTCGGCTCTTATAATAGATGGGCATTGAATACACATGCACATATCTTCTTTCCCAGTGTTACTCTATACATTTACCCAAAATCTCATTCTTAATAAAAATTGATTAGGCTTATTTACCACAAAGATTAAAAATGCATGTACCTACTATTGACGCAAGCACAATTAATAAAAGAAGAAGTCTTAAATTAATATAGGAAGAGCTTGTAAAGAGAGATTTTGAATCTTTATTTCTCAATCAGAATATGACCATAATAGAGCTGTAAGGAAAAGAAGGATCCATGTAGCCGACCCAATATAGTTGGATTGAAGTTTAGTTGTTGATGATGATGATTAAAAAAGGCACGCCCAAGGTACTAAATCGGCATAGGGGTTGATAATTGACAAAAGAAAACGGATAAAGGATTCAACGAAAGAGATATATCTACCGATGAAGCTTGAATTTAATGCTATGTTGCTTTTGACTGATCCGTGCAAGGATGAAGCTTGAATTTCGAAGTTGTTAACCGTATTGTGAGAGCAACCGAGGCGGGTAGAAAAAGAGATATATCTACCGGGATAAAGCATGCAACAACTAGACAAAAAAAAAATGTCACCAGGATTTATTGTTATGAGAGAGAGAGAGAGAGAGAGAGAGAGAGAGAGAGAAGATTTTGAAAAAGAAATGGTAAATGCAACGAGAGAGAGAGAGAGAGAGAGAGAGAGAGAGAGAGAGAGAGAGAGAGAGAGAGAGAGAGAGAGAGAGAGAGAGAGAGAGAGGATTTTGAAAAAGAAATGGTAAATGCAAAGAGAGAGAGAGAGAGAGAGAAGATTTTGAAAAAGAAATGGTAAATGCAACGTTCACAACCAACCACATTTGATACTAAGTGAGATTTAACACCTTATATTAAGCTTGAGTACAGGGGAGCTTATATATAGATTAGTTAAAAACAAAACCTGAACACAGTCAGATCAAACCATCTAATTTTTCCAGGTTTGGACATATAAACTGTCAAAATATGCTCGTAGGATTCTATATAGATAGATTTTTTTAGAATTGTGTAGGATAATTCCTAATTCTAAGAAATTGTACTTAGTATTTTATTGACGAGCCATACTAATTGCACCTATCAAAGCAACAAAAAGAATTATCAAAATTAATTCAAATGGAAGAAAAAAATCCGTTGAGAAATGAATCCCAATCTCTATCAACGAGAGTTTCTTTTTATAGGAATATAAATAATGAAAAGAATAGATAAAGAATTCCAATCCCCGACGTCGGTTTTGACATAGTTTGAGTGGCCAATTGATTAGTTAGAGACCAATTATATATTTGTTTTTATCCACATAATATACATAAGTACTATAATAATTGCGATAAGTACATACATGGAAGAATTGGATATTATGGTCAATCTATCTTCTTGAGGTTGAAAAGATTCAAAACATCGTTTACTAGATTGATAAAAGACTTGATGCCCCCAACTATCATAACCAACATCCATATACTCGTTTCGAATTTGAATATTTTCTTTATCTTGCTTCATAAATTATGGAATATGCTACATACTTACATAATCAATCGACCACAATATACTCTACACAATTTTCTGCCTCCCATCATACTCTCCCCAACTCAAGAAATATCTAGTTCTGCTACATTTCATACTTGGTAATGCGTCTAATTGTAATTGAAATGCTCTCTCCCACTAAGCTTCCTTAGATTTCCCACGAAGTCCTTCTGATTTTTCAGATATTGATTACATTCCTTGAACCAGCTTCATGTTAATCACGTGAAAGATCTAGAGGGGGGGAGTGAATAAAGCAAATTTAAATTTTATACAACTCTAAATACAAGGTTGGTTAAATATAACTTATTTAAAAAGTATTGCAGTAAAAAAATAAAGCAAGTAATGGACAAGATAGGCAACCACAAGAGAGAGAAGATGTTGAATGGTTCCAACCTAAATGTCATCAGTTCATTACCTAGTTGTTACCAACTAGGATTCTCAAATTAGTATTTTATTATCTTTTCTATACTTACACAAAATATAATTATTTCTATGTCTCAAGACCAACCTCCTTTTTAACTCAAAGACAATTATCATTTTTGTTATAGAATGCCAAAAACTACCCTCTTTGGAGAAGATCACAATCTAACTTCACATCCTTTGGACATAGCCTTCTCACAAGAATTAGCTTCAAAGAACTTCATTGCAACTAGGGATGGAAATTCTGTTGTGAAAATACCATATCAACGGATAGTCACACCACATTTTACACCGCATAACCACAACAGATGGTTATGGTGAGGATATGGTTTTAAGTTTATAAAACCACTATGGTGCGGTGCAGTTATGGTTCTAGAGATAAAACCATGGATAAAAATGCACCGCATATAATTCATATTAATTATATATAACTACATGTAGAATACTATCTTAAACATATTATTTGTTGTCATTCTTACATAGATTGCTAGATATCTATTTTTAAAATTATATTTAATGTATATAGAAGTAAGAATTTTCATTTTTCTTCTACAATTACTACACACATAGTTTTCTTCTTTGTACAACTAATAAGCATATATGTTGTCTTTATTTGTTGTCTATGTTGTGATTTCTATTTGTTGTGTAAAATTTCAAAAATTTTATGGATGATATTAAACTTATTACTATGTTTTAGAAATTTATTCACGATTTGGTATGGTGCGGTGTTGTGCAGTTAATTGTGATTTTTTGGCAGTGAGGACATGATTTCTTATATTAAAACCGTAGTAGATATGGTGCAGCTATGGTGTTTGATTTTTCTATGTGGTGTGGTTATTGCTTTGCTATAAACTACACCATATTCGCACCATTGTCATCCCTAACTGCAACCTTCTCACTAGAAGTAGCATGAAGTACTGAACCAAATAGGAAACAATAAGAGAAGAAGGAAATTACAACTCAATCTCACTAGATATAAAATCGAAGCACTGGTGAAAAAGTGTTGATAAAATCCACATGGGTTTAGGCAAGGATATATTTGGTGGAGTAGGACATTAACACTGAGCTAAAGGTTAGGTTACTTGAAGGAAACAAGAGATAGCAATATGATAATCTAAGATTAGAAGGACAACATGTAGTTGGCTAGCTCAACTCTCCTTTTGGTGTCCATATATCACTCATATATACAAAAAATAGATAATAATAGCTAAAATAGTTGTAGGGAGTGTTAATGACGAGTTTAGTGTAGTCGTTATAAGATAGCTGGGAGGAATTCAAATAGCTAATTACGCATTAACTGAAAAGTCTATAAAAGTTTCTTTAGTCAAAAGACGATCGATGAGAATCATCTCATTAGAAAAGAAGTTTGACCAAAACACTTTCAAGACCAGCTTTGGTCCAACGATAATGCCTCGGTCAATCTAAAATTTGATTAGAATGCTTTTTGGAGAAATAGAAGTTTGATAGAAAAATACTCTATCCCAATTAGTCTTATATTTTTAAAAATGATTGAAAAATATGGACAAAATATCTACCTATCCTAAGGAGAGTATACAATTACAAAACTAGGTTTAGGATAGTTTTATATGATCGTCAATTGTTCTTACATCATTTCTATGAAGTTGTAAAAATTGTATCTATACAAATCACCATCTAGGTACAAGTTAATGTACAAGTATCCAAACACACATGTGATTGCACATTCTTTTATTTTGGATCTTGTCTAAATTCTTTGTTTGCCTAAAATATTTAATGCACACATTAGTAATATAGATATAAAATATTTACATTATCAAGATTAAAGTGTGACAAATCCAAAAAGTTAAAATCATGTTCTCTAACTCTTCTACATCAAAAATGTATTGACTTTCTTAGGTCCAACCCAAAAATCATTGCCTCTAAACCCACTTGGTCCTCTGTGAGCCATGTGTGTTGATGTAAATTTGAAAAGATAATATAAACTAGTCTCCAAATCCAAACGAAAACAAGGTATTCCATGAAAATTCTAGGATCTAGGATCAAGATAGGGGGTTGAATTGAGACATTAAAAACTTCAATGAAATTTGTTAGTCCTATAAGTATGACAATATAATGAAAAAAGAGAGAGAAAGACATGGAGAGAGATAATGGCCAGAAACAACTAAAGGCAAGGATTTGTAGTGGTTATGACTGAGATGCCATAGCTTCACTACCTATAGAGGTTATCCTCTAAGATTTCTTAATTACTTCAGTGTCTCATTGTCTTACCTCACAAACATCACTACCCAAGAAACCTTACTTTAATTGAAAGAGTTACTAGCTTCCTTTTCTAGGCAAGGAACCTATGACCTATCAAAGGGTAAACCTACACTTAGTACAACCACCTATCATACATCTTCCTTAGCTAAGGAAGATCTTAAATAATCATTTAGACATAGAGATATTGAAAGGGAGTGACAAGAACCTCACAAGAAAAAATTAGGATTTGTCTCTATACAAAATATAATATTCGCTCTAACTGAAATAAGCAAGTAATAAAGCTTAAGGGACTGATTAGGGTTTCATTAATGCAAATTCTCACAACTATAGCATAAGGGCCACTTGGTAACATAATAAATATCCCAAGTGACTCCTACTTTTAGTTGCACATTCTTACTAGCTAGTAGTCATCATTGGGATAGATTGTATTCATTTTAGAGGGAGTACATAAATGTACAACACATTTACTTCCACATTTTATCCCTCTGTAATGTACAACAAAACACTAATAAAAATCTAATCAAATACATTATTGACTAAATTTTCTCAAGAGAATTCATTCAATGCATAGACGTTGAAGACTTTTACTAGGTCAGTTGTCTAAATTTTAAAAAATGAAAAATAAGGTTTTGTCTTGAACAAACATAGTGGTTGGATGAGTTTCCTTGGGAAGAGTTTAGCTGAAGGATAGTGTTGTAGAAAATTGAATCCTTCATCACTAAATGTTTCTAGAGAATTCGGCCAATGAGGCCTTTTTCTTAGGTTATGTATTTGGACAGAAAAATCTATAGAAAGCAATTTCAACCAAATAGAGTCAATAAGTAAATCTTAAAATTGTGGTCAGCTGAATTTACTAAGAAAAGGTTAGACAATTGACTAAGTCAATCTTGTGTGTCTCTACGCCTCTTAGTGCACAAAAATTCGTTCTAATGAGATCTATTACAACTTGGATAAACTTAAAAGTTATACATATATAAGTAGTTTATGTCAAATATCTACATTAATACACTAACTTATTCATTCAAGAGCCTTCATCTTTATGTATGACTTGTCATGATATCCTATTCTAGGGTTTGAGTTGGGACAATCATAGAGTGTCCTATTATATATCATATACTCAATCAAAATATTAGAGACAAATGCATGAAGTGGTAAACTCATCATCAAAATATGGATATCAACAATGTAGCATTTATGGTTAGCAATGATACATACCATTCCCATCGAAGGTATACCTTTACCTAATCCTTCAAGACCTTTCTAATTGACACCTTGTTTGTGCAATTTAGGCACTTCATTTTAGTCATGATTTACTATAACTAAACATAAAATATTAATATCCTTTCATCATTATGTTACGAATGTGTTGCATCTCAATCTTGTGTTTATTTATAGAACAGTTACTTCTTGCCCAAGGATCTGGATAATATTGTCCAATTAGTGCATGTAAAATAAATCAAGGTGGGCATGGTTATTGTTTCCATAGTTTTCTAATAAAACCACAAATGTTTTTGATGCTACTGGTTTTGAAAATAAAGAAAACAAATTATTACAGACTGAGACGAATCCAAACTAAAGTAGACAAACCACCATTGTGTGTTTAATTTTGGTTCATTTTCAAGTTATTTGAACAAGAATGAGAAACTAGTGGTCATGTAGAAAGATATATAATATGGTAGTGAAAAATCATTTCATTTATAAAGAATATGGTCTAAAGTGTATTTTACGTAATGTTGAAATTTGACTAGTGACTAACTATACCTTTTTATATAATTAGAATAAATATAGAAAAAATTCATAATGTATAATATATATAATACAAAATATCATATACATATTATATGATATAGAAAAATATAGGATATACTATTTGTCACATTTTTTATATATAGACAACCATTTTTTCCTCCTCAAGAAAAAAATATTATTGTGTCATTTGTTTAGAATTTTGGCATATCAAATCAATCCATTCACCTTGTTCAAAAGAAATTACACTAATGCATTTTTTTTAAATCAAGTTTAAAATTATTACTTATACCTATAGGCATGATATCCTTTCACGGTCATTAATTAGGAAAAAATATTTATGTGTCACACATATTTGTACATAAACACATTTAAAGACATGTGGTGGCCTGAGTTTTTTTGGATGATACCATTTTCATACTTTTTCCTGAAAACTAAGAAAATGAGGTCAAAGTATGTATTTGTTTTGAATATATAGTATTCTAATAGATATTATTGGAAGACAAATATATAATGAAATCTGAAATTTTTCTTTTAAGTGTAAAATTACTACTCATTGTTAATACTTGAAATTCGTTTACATTTATTGCAAATTAGGTGATAATACATTTTGATCCTCTTCATTATAATAATTTGTATAATTTTATGCATTCCTATTATACCATTCTAACCCCATATACCATGAATAAATATATGGAAATTGATGCTAAATTTGAGAACTTATCTATTAATCTCCTTATTTAGCAAGATCTAAAGGTATTCACTTGTCTAGTGGGGTTATATTGTTCTAAGTACTTATTGAATTCCTCTAGTAGGTGTAGAATACTCTCTTTATACATTTTGTCTTTCAAATTTCCTACTAAAATATCTTTATTTCTAGCCATCTAATAAATACATGTGATACTTGTATATGTGCCAACTCCTCTTTGTATAGTTTCTTTAAACAAACAAGCAATTTGCCATTAAGGATATCACTAAAGCTTGATATATATATATATATATATATATATATATATATATATATATATATATATATATATATATATATACATAAACCTAATTTTCCTTGGTGATTTCGACCATGTGTGTTTGACACACTCTACTTATGCATTACATGTGTTGCATCTTACATTGGGTATCATGTGCATGTCAAAGGTCTATATCTCATTACTAGGATCCCACTGTAGGCTTTTGGCTAAATCCCACAAGATTTTTTGGTGCACTCAACATTTGTTTAACATTTTAAACTACAACAATCGTCAGATGCACTTATGTTATATAATCAAATCAGAAAGTACAAAAGTGGTTTCGTGGAGGACAATAAAACCTATCTTCTTGTAGGGGAGAATCTATTTTTAATCAAGAAGGACATTTAGAGATATGTTAGTTGTTCAAAGGGGCAATAGCTTTCAGCCTAGAAACAAACCGCTCTATCGTAGTTTGTTAGGAGGGTGATAGTAATTAGGCTATTGGGAACCATAGTGTTTATGACCTATGTAACTACCACACCTAAATAGAAATATTTTTGTCGTGATGATCTTTCTTAATACTACATTGACATGCAGATTCTTCTAATAGAAAATATTGACCAATATTCTTAATCAAAAAACCTTTTTTTTACTAGGAAAGATAGATTTAGGGTTATCAACATAATGAGAAGAAACTACATGATCATGGAGATCGGGAAATAGTGTTCACCTCTTTTGATCCTGATAACCTGAAGAATTAGCATGGGTTGATAAGATTTGTCATTCTTCAAAGTAACATTGTTTGAGGTGTTGAATTGTGGAGGAGTAGCTAGGGTAGGATCATGATGAGAGACTAGAGAGAGATATGCTTAGGGTTGTACGTTGCTGAGTTGGTGGAGGAGTGATGAAGCCTTCAACATGTAAAGGATCTAAGAATGTATCCTTGACATGTACCTATCTATTGAGGTTTTCAATTGGGGGGCTGATGATGGGATCATCACCCCTAAGATCTTCTATAGGTGACTAGTCTTACTCCTTAGCATCCTAGCAATGTAGAATGACCACATTCCAACTAGAAGGATAGAGGTTGATGGACCAAGAGATTTGAAGCCTATTACATTGATGATTCTCATCCAACACCGAGTCATAGCCAAATCGTAGAGATTATTGTAGGGAAATATGATGACAAAACAAGCAGCGAAAACAAAAATTATATGCCACATTCCCTTTAAAAAATGAATTGTGTCAACAACTATGTAATGGGAAGGATGGTTTATGAGGTAATACATGGTCTTGGAGCAAGTCTAGTGACTATTCCCTCGTTACAATTGTGGAGATTTCTTCCAGTCGCACTCAAACAATGTCTGTGTCGACCTCCTAGTTGATCACCACAGACAACAGGTTGGCATTGTCCTCCTAACAAAAAAATGATCCATGCCTCTAGAGTAGTCCACATGGACCACCAGGAACTCTTATCATTCTAAAAGAACAGACTAAAAGGAGTTGTCCCTTCACGTTGGCACACTAGTCACCAAATTGCTCTCCCACAATTGTTCTCCCTTGCTATCCCTCCCTCTAACGGGTAGGACTTGCTCAGGTTCTCTCAGTTACCACAACCAGAGAAGACAAACAATTGTCATAGGCAATTAAGTTGTGTTTGAGAATCCCCCAATACTCCTCTATTTATAGGAGGGTCAGGGTTAGGGTTCCCTGTCTGAGTGGGAGTGGAAGGGACCAAAACTTCACAATTTATTCTGCAACATGCGACATGCAAAACGAGTGGTTCACATGTGAACCAATCATTTGGCATGTTAGCCGATCGGTTTAACCCTTTAATTGGTCATTTCATCATGTTTCCTAATCGTAATTGTATTGACAATTCTAATCTAATTAATGCACGACATGATGTGATCACTAATTCTTGAATCGATCGAATTGATCCACCAACAACTCAGTTCAAAACATGAGCATGATGGATCATGGATATGAGCTGATTGGTTCACTTCCTGAATTGGTCAGATCACTGTCCAAAATTGCCAAAGTTGGTTCAATTGACCTGGCACACTGAAATAGTTGGTTAAACACTTGAACCGATCGGTTTACTTGTCCAATAAGTCAATATTCAACCAATGTTGTTTAAATTAAATACCTAATTCTTTAGTAATCAAGTTTAAACCATATTGATGAATGAAATCATATTCCAAGTGTATCCTATGAATGTGACCCTATAGGTTCCAAGTTACGTTGTTAGTGAATGTCCATAACTCATTTATGACATCACAAGCAAAGAGAGGTGCCTAGTGACACATCATTGCTACCCAAGTAATTGGAAAGTTGGAGAACAACCTCAACCTATAATTTGTTATTGGTGTTATAGTGATTGTATAATTCCTTTGTCTCTGATAATGGTGTTCCTTGAACTAAGCAGACTATTTCAGATATACGTGACCTCAATATCATATATTGATCCACATGTGCATGCACATTCTTTTCCTTAGCCTCACTTATCAAGTAGCCATGAACACTAACTCTAGTAGGAGGGACAAATCCCATCTACACCACTCTTAGTCATCCCCATGTGTCACTATGTATCTGATCATCACCTTTCTGGAAACCCTTATTTAAGATTACAGTGGATGATGTCAAAGTACACCAAATGACATGTGATGAGTGTAGTGATTTCAAGTTTAAGAACCAAAATCACCTCCTACACTATGAGAGATGACTATGACCACCAATTATGGTTTCCATGTGTCACTCTCATGGTGGGTCTGTCTGATACACTATTCTCCAACAAGTATCTATGTGCTTGGTTTGATATCACATATCATGATTGATGAGATTTTGTCATCAACCAATACACACTCTAGTCTTATGTGTTATTGTTGTCTATTAGCCTTCCACAATAGCATCTAATTAGGGACGTAACAAGAATGCATACACTCTTAACATCCATATGATCTCATTGTTCAAGTCACATACCTGAAGACATACATCATTGAGTAATGTCATTATTTATACTTTCATTATGTTTCCTCATTATCTCATAACTGAGCAAAATTGAATTAATCAGAAGATTGTATTTTTTATTAATCAAATCCTTTACATAATATCCCATCACAATCATCATATGATTGAATCTCTAGGCATATATACCAACAGGCTCCCACTTGCACTTAGATCCAATCACCTACGAATATCATTCTTAGTTATCTAAACATGTCCATCATGTTTATGCTATGCAAGTGCTAATACAACAGATTAGCAACATTTTCCTTTAGTCAGTATATTGCATGTTTCACATCTCTTTTTTGTATGACATTTTGTATGATATGTAATTGTCGTAGTATGTTATCTGATATTCCTTGCATAACTAGTATCTCCATTGTGGTAGTATTTCTACTGTATCATCAATTCTTGGAACATCTCATAAGTTCATCTATATGAACTTCTAGATCCATACAATACTCACTCCTATGTTCATAATATTAGGACATTCGACTTCTATTGTATTAGAATAATGCTCTATAGTTCGGAACCCTTTCCAACTTATATCTCTTCTATTAAGATTAAACACAGTTTTATATTGCAATCATTCTCTATTATTTTGGAAGCTTGCATCGATGTAACCCTTTACACCCAACCCTTCCTAATTACTTTAGTTCAACAACTGATCCTTAGTGCTTATCAAGTACTAATGGATATTCTTTATGGCATTCCAATGACTCTCATTGGAATCTGACTAAAATCATCTTGTCATGTCCAATACATACAAGATAATGGGATGAGTACATTATACTGCATACATGATATATCCTAATGGGAATGCTTATGACATCTCTTCCATTCTTCACAAGAATTTGAATGCTAGGTTCTTGAGAGATTAATCTTATCTATATGGATAGGTTCCCTCTCATTGAATCCTTCTTGTGAACCCTTTCAACATATTGCCAATATATGTGCTCGTAGTTAGGTTATGAAACTTTTTAGAACTATCTCTCTAGGTCTCAATTCCTATCACATAGGATGTTTCTCCTAATACTTCTTTGAGAAGGTGATTTTCATGCCAGGATTCAATACTTTGGTGTATTGAGATGTTATTCCTTATTTATATATGAAATATTGATATATGCTCCCACTAAATCTTTTGTAATCACTGATTTCATCTTTTGCTTGATTCAAGTCAACTTCTTTGACTTTATTGTCCAATCAAAAGATTCCATCTATGAGATCCTTATTTCAATCTCTAGATTGAACTTTGTAGCTTATAGACTTTATTTGAATTAATGGAGTTATAAAACCTTTTGGTTGTTTACATACACATCCTCTCAAATATTCCCTTAAGGAATATGATTTAAATCTTCATATGCCAAATATCATATTCTTAATAAGATGCAACAAAAAACATGTTCAATTGGTGAAGGGATTTCATCATATTTAACACTTTGAACTAGTTTGAAAATATTTGCAACCAATATGTCTTTTTATGTTATCCATGTCAATCTTCTACTTGAAGGCCCAACTGTACCTTTTGGGTTTTATCCCTCTAGGTGGTACCACTAAGGTCATACCTTTTGGTGTTCATAGGTTCCATTCTATATGTAATGTTCTCAAGTCATTTCTAAGAGTTCGGTCCCTCGATAATTCTTAGTTGATTGTTGGATAAACCTCTTATGAACAACTCATAACTTATCTGAGTTATAGGATTCATAATATTTTAAACTCAAATGTGTTCTATTAGGAGATTCCACAACAATTTATGACTCCCCTTATTCCCATTGTACCTCCTATGGTTCTTGTTGATCTCGTACTTTTTGAGTTCTACTTTACTCCTACAGATTCTTTTGGAATTTAGCTATCCGAGCAACAAACATTTTGTTATTGGCTTGAGATAAGTAGTGTTCAACAAACTAACAATTATTTGATTAAACCTTTCCAAGAAACAATTTTCTTGTATAAGTTTCAATCCTTAAGACATATCATGACATTCCTATACCGTATCTCATATGTTGTCCATTAAAACACTTTAGATGGTACATTATTTTAGTGCTAAGCGTGTGCCTAAAATGAAATTAAAAGATTGGATTTCATGATAATCACATCATGACTAATTAGGATGTGATACCGCCTTTCTAATACATCATCATGCTTTAGGTGGAGTTCATTGTGATACACTATCTAAGTTTCTCCAGCTAGTCCTCAAATCTATTCCTATAAATTATTTCACCATTGATCATATCAAAGCATCTTAACACCTTTGAGGAAGTTGTGTACTTCATACATGTAATCTTCTTGAAAACTTCAAGAAATTTGTATTCAACTGAATGCATATCACCATATCATCAATAAATATAGTGAAGTACAAATAATTATCTCTAACATTTATTCTCTAGGTCTATATACATCATTATGTACATGTCTTAATAAAATGCTTTTTCTCCCACTACACCTAGTGAGAGGTTGTTTGTCATGTTTCTCATATATTAGACTTGCATGTCTCTTTTTGGTTCAATAACCAAAAGCGTCTAGATCAACATGTTCTTGATATGCATTTTTCATATATCTGCTCTAGATGACAATGATATAAATATTTATCTTTTGAGTTTATCAATTGTGATCCTTTAGGTATTTACATTATAAACATTTATCTTTATATCCTTCATATAAAGATCACAAGACATTTGGGGTATTGTCATACAAGATCACATCTTTGAAATAGAACCATTAACAACTCTTTATTTATTATCATCCTTGTACATACAAGATGCATAAAGTAAAATGTTTCTATTATTGGCATAAATGAAATAGCAGTTCATCTAACTTTATTACATGTCCAATGGGCTAAGACAAATTTTAAATGTAGACTGAAGTTGCAGCAACTGTTGCTCTGCACAGTCCATCCTTGTCCTTTCATAAAGGATTTACTTCTTATCAAATCTTACACATCAACGTATGCTAGATCTACATCTGGTATCACATGCCCAAGATGAAGAAGTAATCAGATTTATCTTATAACATTTATACCTGAAGTAGAGGTTTCTATCACCTCCTTCTTCTTCTTTAGTTCCTCCATGTAGAGAGGACAATTCCTTTTCCAGTGTCCAGGCTAGTGACAGTGGTGACAATTGCTTCCCTTATTTACTCCTCCCTTTGATTTGAGCACTGAAGACTTCAACTTCTAGCCAGCTTTATAACTTTTCTTAGTTTTGCCTTTTCCCTTAGACTTTCCCTTTGGTTTGATCATCATCACAAACTTTGGCTTGTATTTCTTCATTTGTGCCTCAGTTGTTCTCAACATACCTAGTAACTCTATCCACATGATTGTACAACTCTGGCAGAGACTGTAGAATCACATCACCGGCCAACCCTTAACCCAAAAAGAATCCCAGTCTAGATAGATTCTCCACATACCCAATGAGCTTGAGTACATGAGGACCTACTGGATCTCCTTCTATCATATTACATTTGAACAACACCTTAGAGACATCAAATCACTCATGTCTTGCCTGATCTTGAAACATGTTCTTGAGATGTGCGACCATCTCAATAACATACATTTCTCATGTTATCCTTGCACCTCATAGTTCATGGAGCACAAAATTAGGCACTTTACATCTACAACATACTCGATATGCTTCTTGTAAGCATGCCTGTCAGCCTTATGTGCATTTGGAAGAGGTTCTTCTGGCTCTGGTGTCTCTAGGACATATAGCTTGTGCTCCTATGTGAGAATGATTCTCAACGTCCTAAACCAATCGTGGAAGTTATTCCCATTCAACTTGTCCTTCTCAAGGAATGATCCCTAAGAAAATGTGTTGTTGTGTGTTGCCATTTAATTCTACAAGAGAAATTTGCAATTTTATCAGAAACCAATGATTTGATTTGTATAAAATTGATGACGTTTGATTAGGCCTTTAATTAGCTATCAATCTCATTATTTTGTTCAAAGTGATAACCCTCATGCATCAATTTAGGAGATTGCAGTGTACAACCTTCTAGTGAGCCAAGATACAAAATAATTCAATTATTACCCGACCTACACCAAGGTCCATAATCAATTATTAAGGTAGTCAACTTTTTCCAATTGCATCATATGCAATTATTGGATAGATAATATGTTAAACTCCTTGCCATAATCATTTGCATGCCTCTAGGTGCTTAATCCCATTAAGGACACCTAGTTATACCTGGCCCAAAAAGCAATAGGATAGAAATTCACCCTGCTTTGCGGAACCTACATATCTACCATCACACTTCCACGAGATGGGTAGTGCACCATGCTTTGTCATAACCAACATTTGGTCGATCAAAATTTTCATGTGTTGTTAATAGAAAGCATCTTAGACTTAATATATTTGATTGAGAGATTTATATATTTATAAATACATATACAATATCCAATCAAACTCGTATATAGTGTGTATCATATACATGCTATATCCCATAACATAAACATGTAATATAAAACATTACTGATGATAATGGCTAGACTAATGTAATTCCTTGGAGTCAGAAGGAATTAATACCACCTAGGTCGACATCTCATGCAAGAACCTATTGTTGGTGTAGATCTTTGCATGCTAATCTGGATTGATCGGTTCAACCCTTGAACTGGTCGGCTCGTCTCCTTGTCAATTGGTTGATCGTCTGGCCTCCTGTCCAACATATGTCTGGACACTTTCAAACAATCAGTTGGTCCACTAGATTGTCAGTTCACTCCTCCTATGGTATTCCCTCCTCAGTGCTCCATCCAGTTGTCTCATTGTGTGAAGCAGTCAAGGTACCTAAAAAATCCAAATAACCTCCGTAAGTGCATTTAATCATAAACCATTTATTAGGATAATTAATATGCATTCTAACATGCTTAGATATGATTAAAGAGCAAAATAGCATAAGATGAATACCTAAACTAGGATTTTATCACCACCCCAAAATTAAAACATACTTCTCCTCAAGTATTCTCCAACTTAATCTCATTTTCACATCATTCAAGAAAGTCATGGAAGAATGCAATCAATATAATGGTCATTAGCTAAATTGGGTTCACATTTGGATTTAGAAATGCAATCCAATACTATCTATTCATTTTACTATTTTTAATGTGATTCAATCATAGAGAATAAGAACTTCAAATATGAGATACCAATCACATGTCTAAGGGATCTAGCTTTCCGAGTGCTCTCGATAGATCATATCATACATGACATACATCAAAATGGTTATACTTGTCATTTTACTTGCCAGGACTCAATCTTGCACTTCACTTCTCATGATCCACTTAGCTTGTGTAGGGGTGTGTGGGCTAGAGTTGATCTACCCTATCCCTACTAGGCATAAAAATAAGAGAATACATAGGAGCACCCATATTTTCCTTTCTTTTATTTTCTTTTCTTGAGATGCTATTACATAGAGACATATGTTATTTCTTTTTCTTTGCCCCCACATGTAAGGAGGGCATATGGTGATTGGAAGAAGTGAAGGGCTATAGATATGGATAACCAAACCATTTAGAGGGTGGCCAACAATAATGTGTGCAATTTGTCATACTTTCATGAGGCAGAGAGGTAAGAAAATTATGGAATACATTTGGGTCAAAGAGGCGTTATACGTGATGAAGATCCATGCATGATTTAATTTAAGCAAGCTTATCCAAGAAACATTCACCAAGATAGAGAAACCATGCATAAAATGAGAAATTTTGGTATGTTAAATTCTTTCCACATGGAATGAATAATCCCAAGCATAAAGTCTTGCAAGAATCAAACTTCTATTAGAACAAACAATTTTCTACAAGGGGCTTGGAGCACATGTAATATTTCAACATAGAACTCACTTTGCTGAAAACATCATCAATGGGCTGCACTCTCCATGTTTTAATCATTCACATTACAACAAGTAGAGATTAAATTTGAAATGCACCATTCAGAAAATAGATCAAGCTTGTGCAAAATTGGTCAAAATGGTGTCATATTGCCCTAAAGTCACATCTAAAACTACACTAGAAAGCAATAAATAAAAAGTAAGAAAATCCTTGCTAGAACACACAAAAAATTAAAAAAGTTTACATGAAATGCAATGAAAATGCATGTAATGGAAAAAGAAATAAGCTAAATGATACACATTTGTGCAAAGAAATGAAGTTCTACACTAGATATCTGGTGTTACAAATGATCATCACAAATTTTGGTGAGATGAGTGGAACAGATAAAAAAAGAGATCATAAAAATGGCTCATACTGCTCTACCACCTTACACTTTTGAATTATGTTGTCCTCAACATGACTCTAAAGTCTAAGAGTTATAACATAGAAGTCATTATTGTTATTGTGGATCTAGTGGTCCTGCATGTGGTAGAGGATGTTGGTAGTAGTGTTCCAAATACTCCTCCTACGAGATGGGTATGTGTCATGCTATATAGATAGGGCTCCCAAAAATTCTCCCCCATTGGGGGTTTTCTATGCACCTAGGCATGTTGTAATGGTACATGAGGTTGATCTAATGGTGCATTTGGTGTTAATCAAATCACATGGCATGTCATGTCTATTGGAGCTATACCAGTATGGTGTACATGTCATAGGAGTTTACTATAGCTTGGTGATGTGGTGCTTCCTCTGCTTCTCTTCTCCTTAGTCTACGTTCTTCTCTCTTTTTAGAAACCCTTCATGTTCACTTGCATTTGTCTCCCTCACCTCCTCGAGAAAATCAATAGAGGCTCCCTCTAAGCATCTCTAGGATGTCTATTCTACCATCTTCTCAAAGTTTCAAGGAAATCTAGAAATGGGCCAAAGTGCTCTAGGAGAGGTGAAGGGTGGTAGGGTGGATCGAGTGTAATGTCTTTGTAAGGGGGGTTTACTTCATAGTTGATTTTTTATATGCAACAAAAATCATGGTGGAGAGGACGAGGTATTGTAAGTCTACATGCTTACCTCCCTCATCCTCTTTCTCAGTGAATCCTGGCATGTCACAATCTAGGGCAAGTGATATAGAAGTCACAATCCCTCCCATGACAAATGGATTCTTACTTTTAGAGGGAATTCCGTTCATGTGTTCAATCATCTACCCCTCTAAGTTGACATGCTTGCCTTTTATCATCCAACCCAACACAAACAAATCCTTCTCTGTGTGCTCCCATGGTTTTAATATCGGGCAAAAATTGTATTTTCTAGAACCTTTTGAATATACTTTATGCATCAGTTGTGGATAAATATCATCTTTGACTTCCTTGACAAAACGTTTTTGTGCCCAGTGAACCTCTTCCACATCCCTACATAGTTAACATTGGACCCCTTCTCAGTCATCGTGGAGAGTTTTTGAATTAGGGTTGGGAGTGAAAATCCTATTGAGCATGGAAGCAATGAGAATGTGAGTATCGTACTCCAATTTGAATTGGATGGGATACCTCCCTTTTTATAAGATCTTCTCCAGAATGGAATACATCTCTTGGACAATATTCCTCACATGAATAAGCTGATCGACATCATAGTCTCTTCAAAAAAGACATGGATCCCTAATGATTTTAGTGTACTTTTGGAAGCATAGAGGATGTAAATCACTTTAATAGCCATGCATTATGTGTGAATATGCTTCATAATGATCTTCCTTTTACTTCTTTTCCCATACAAAATACCCCAAGGTGCTTTCCCAAGTTCATTTAATTCTTCTGTCTCTAGACTTTCCATTATGTCAATAAGCTCTTCCTAAAGTTCATCTTCTCCAGTATCATCTTCCTCTTCCTCCTCCTCATAGGTGTGTGAACCTAAAATGGTTTGGAAGTTCAATGGAACATCCTTTCATGTTGATCCTCTTGCTGATACTCATCATCATCAAGAGACAACCACTTTTGAACTTGTAGCTATGGTCATGGTTGATGCATACCAATGAATTAGAATGGCATGCCACTATAGGTTGTGGTAGAGCATGCAAAGAATATGGGGAAGCTACAAATTTTCATCTCCTTAGATGAGTAGTGAACTCTGGCTCCACAAAATCAATCATTATGTCAATTTCTGCATCAAATTCCTCTTCATTGTGAGTATAGCATCTGAAATGTGGTGGTTGGATGAAGAGAAAAGGCGTGTTTGACATCCCAATGTCATGTGAACATGGGAGCAAGAGATGGAGTTGGAGGGGAATGGGGTAGGGTTGAGGGTTGGAAGTGGGATTTTAATGGATGCATTGCTAGGGCGACAATGGTAGAAAATAATTCTCTTGGCTCCCTCCTTCAATTCCATTCTAAATCCCTTCACTTTTGTCAAATATTGTAGTGGAGCTAGGATTTTTTTTTTTGAGAGGTGGGGAAGGATGGATCTAGAGATGGAGATTGAGGGGTGGAAATGGATGGAAAATGAGAGCTAGAGGTAGGGGAAAGATTGTCAAAGTGGATTAGAACTTGATTTGAACTTGAGAATGAAAATCTAGAGCTTAGGAGGGGTTGGAGAATCGCCAGTGGTTGTCTGCATGTGCCACAAATGTGCTACCTTATTGGAAATGTGGTATGCCCCTCTTTTCTATTAGCTTAAGGTATTGGTATGGGGCTACCATACCCTTTCTAAAAAACACACCCATGTTGGTTAGGTGGCACCACAGTCATGCTTGTTTCCATGCTCCTAGTGATTATCTTAATAGATAGTCATGTTGGTCACCGTGCCTGTGGTGATGATTGTGCTCATCCTTCAATTTCCCTATAAGAACCTCAATTCCATCATGGCTTTTCTGAACTCTCACAACCATGGGGGATACTTCAGCAGCTAAAAACACTTCAAACTTTAGAAAAAACGATTTCTCATAAAATTTCTTTCATGTTTAGTTGTTGTGCCTCGTTTGCTCACTCTCCATTCACCTACACATATAAAAACCACAAAACTGATTAAACAGAAGTGTGTGTGTACATTTTGTAAATGTAAAAGCAAAACCATTGTAAAATGAGTTTTTGAGTGGGAAGATACTTAAACCATGGTGGGTTGCCTCTTACAAGGATTGAATAAATGCTTTCATCTAGTCTTTATGTTTCTACTATCCTCAATCAATGAAAAACATTGTGTTCCTCTCCTTAAGTTGGTGGTTCTTTGAAGGGTTTTAAATACATGATCTTCATCCCAGGGGTCATGCGATCTTCTCAAGTGTTCTTCTTCATATTCCTTTTCTTTTGGGTTAGCATAGTTAATCTCAAAACAACAATCTCATAAATCAAATCTTGTCATTCAATATAAATGAACATATATATTTATATATATGTTTATGTTTCTATTATTTTGTTCAAGTAGGTGACCATCAAAGTGTTGGTTCACACCTTGATCTCTGCATCATCTATAGATAAGAATGGTATACCCAAGATGATGAGGAACCTCTTATCCTCTGGCTCCATGTTTATGATAAGAGAACCAATTAAGAACGTCACATGTAGATTCTTTTCCACCACTACAATAATGCCATTAATTCTTCCCATCAGTCTTTGATGAATGCATATGCATCCTGGTTTTAGTTGCACTTTCAGTCTAGTTTTGCATTCATTTCCATCATTTTAGCTTACACCTAGCTTGAATTTACGTTTTCTCTATTTTATGATAATTTATAAGGTTTTGGTCCAAATTTTGGGTTTTCAAAGAAGGCTTGAGATTTATTTCATGGTAGGAGTGTAGGGGGCGATGGTCCCATTAATCGACTAGCGTGCCAAAGAAACTTTTGAAGAAGTGGACCATATTTTTGAAGATCTTATCCTTCATTGATTCTCAAAGCCATTGGTTTGCATTACACCTTCCAAACCATTAGTTTTCATTGGTTGCCCTTCCATCAATTGTCACTCCTTCAGTAGAAACTCCATTGGTGCAAACCATCAACCTTATGCCAATAGCCCCCAGGTGAGATTGCATATTTCGGACCTTTAGTTTACATCATTCTTATCCTTCTTAAGATGAAAACAAAAAAAAAATCTCTGCCCCCACTACTGGTGGTTTCCTTGTGATGGCCACCCAAAACTCGACAACCGAAGGGAGTTCTGCTCTGCCTTCTGATGACTTCCCAGTGCATGCCTCCCAGAGTCTGGGCTATACTCACCTATTTATGGTCCTCTAGTGCATCTATCTTTTAATGGAAAACCCTACTCATGCCTATAAATGGTTCTCCTATGTACATCAACCAAAGGCTAACCTGCACTCTACAACTAAAGGAAACATTGTGTTTTCTTTCTGATGGTCGACTGGACTATACCTTCTAATGGAACTTTTGTGCTCCCTTTTGACAGAGATTCTATTTGTTTTCCATAGGAAGCTCAACATCATCTTTCAAAGGGACTTCTGATTCACCTTCTAGTGGTCATTATGTCCCTTCACCTATCGAAGGAAGTTTTGCATGTTGTGAGACTCTTCATCTACCAATGGTATTGCTGAACATGATGACCCATCGTCTTCCTCACATGCCTCTATCTCTTCACCTTCATGGATGCCAAGACTTAACTCCATTTCAAATGGGAGGGCTCCAAATCCTACCCTCCACCTATAAATAGAAGGCCTTCCCCTCTGGGAAATGGACCCACCATTGACGCCGAAAGGCTGCCCCCTTCACTCAAGACCTTTGACCTTAAACCATCGTTCGACCATTTCCATCAGTTGAAAAATATCAACTGAAGGTTTTTCCACCTCCACCACTATTGAGGTTCCAAAGTTCAAACCTTGAGAGAGGCTTGTTCCATGGTGCCTCCATCCATCTATTATGGACTCCCTCCTTCTTCAATGTAATACTTTCTCTACACAACGGTAGATATGGATCACAAGGAAGAAAGAATGGTGTTTCTAGACATCCCTGATGAATGTCTAGGTGTCTTTGTTGTTTGTTGACATCTCTATCGCAGAGTATTAAGAAATGATTGGGCACATCACATATGTGATTCCTCCTTCTTCTATGATGATGGCTTCCTTTCTCTCTTCCCTTTTTGTTTCTAATATTGTTACCAAGAGTGACTAGTCCTCTTCCTAGGGCATGGGGAGTAGCCCTGCTATTAGATTTTGTTTTCTTCACTCCATCTATTGTTGTATGAACTTTTATATGTTTAGAGTCAATAATTGTATGCTCGTATGCTTATCTGATCAACAAGTTTAGATGTTTGTAATGATATTGGATGTACAGAACATTGGCCCAAGATCTACAATATCAATTTTTTTCTTGCTAAACCCATGATGAGAACTTCATATAGGTGTTTTTGATGCAATATATGCACGATATCTTAGTAACACAATAAAGAAGTTAAAGTTATATCCATCTGGGATTTAATCCTAACATTGAGAGGGGGATTTTCCTGGCCTCAACATACATTTATTCATTCTAAATATGATGCAACACGAGAGTGAATGATAGGTAGCGGTAGTGAAACCCATTCCACCCTCGTATTCCATCATTCGATAATCAACCCTTCATTCAACCCTTATATTATTTACAACCTTAGTATAATCAACAACCAATCTAATCTTGTATCGAATACTAGTTCCTATTTGGTTGGTTTGATCATAATAGTTCTTAAAAACATGTCCTTTGGGTTCGATCCTGAACTATCACGATAAGATCCATCTTCTTATGGGTAGAGATTATTGTATGTTGGTTAAGGTGAACTCTAGGGATTTCACCCCTAGTGAATTTTCCCTTGTGATAAATCACATGTCAACTTTTGGCATCATTGTTGGGGACAACCTAATTTTTTGATCATTTAGCTGTCTTGGATTGGTTAGGATTTTTGTTTTACAATTGACAACATTGCATCTCTTCTTAACTTCAACTCCACATTAGTCATATTACTCATGGTAGTATTTCTTCCTCGAGATCCCTTTCTGGTGCATGCAACACAATTCTAGCATCGGTTCAAGACTAGATTTCAATCTAGAGATCGAAGGAAGCTACCACAGGCTCCTTCATGTGCACCAAGCTAAGATGGATGAAGAGGAGATCAAACGTAGGGTTGAAGAAGCACTAGTAGCGCAACATGATAGACTCATGGATGAAGCCAGAGATGTTGTGTAGGTAGAACTATGAACATCCAAGAAGTATAATAAAATAAAAAAACTACGAGAGTTATCCATGCTTAAAGATACAGACGTTCACAACTCCATCATCCAACCTTCCATCAAAGAACAAACCATTAAAATCAAGACACAATGGGTGATGATGACGCAAAACAACAATTTTGCAGGTTGAGCCAATGATAGCACCCATGACCATTTTTAGAAGTTCATAGACCTCTATGAACTAAGCAAGAAAGAAAGAATGTTTGAGGAAGCCAAGAAGCTAAGATTATTCTATTATTTTATCACTGGAAAATCTAGGGTGTGGCAAAATTCCCTAGACAATCATAGCATTAGAACCAGGGAGGAACTTCAAAACCAACTGCTTGAGAAGTTCTTCCCACCCTCACTGACATATCAAATTATAAGAGAAATAAAATAGTGTGAATATATTCCATGATAAATCATCATTAATGTATGTGAACGGTTCAAGGGTTTTCTACACAAATTCCCTCATCACGGCATCCCCCCTACACAATTTATCAAGAAATTCTATAGGGGAGTCGATGAATACATCACGAAGTTCCTTAGTTCCTTCATGTGGTAAATATTTAGCAATTAATGGAAAGTTTCCAGCAAGGGAGAGGAGAACCAAGCCAATTGGGGATCCTCATGCAAGAGAGGAGTTCTCAAGGTGGCCATGGTAGAATAAAAATATGAGGTGAAGGCAATTACTAAATCCCTAAAGATGCTCACACTTAAACAAGAAAGACTTGAGTCTTCTCTCCTGAGGAATGGGCAGAGAGGTCAATCCCCTCTTCAAGTTGAGTTAGCCCAATAAGTTTGCCCAAGTCTGTAGTGTAGAATGCAACACAAGTCTAGAGTGCAATCACCTCTATCAAGCATCAATGAACATGTACCAACCCTAGTTCAACAACAACTCCCTCATAGAAGAAGTCAATGATGTAAACTGCATTTAGGGAAGGGGTTCTACAACCCCCAAAAAAAGAGAAACCATCCAGGCTTCTAGTACCAAAACCTAGATTGAGCAACAAATACTCATCAACTCCAGTCGAGACCTATCTAGAACTAACTTTGAGGTCCTCCTAGCTTCCAACAAAAACAAAACTTTTTCCAGAGCAACTATGATCCTATGCCAACATTATAATAATTTCAACTAGTACAACAATTACAACCTAGGAGAAAAACCCTACAACCAACAAGGTCAAATTCTACTAGGGCAGAGCATCCAACATAGCACACCTACTTCTAATGATCAAAGCCGCATGGATACCATTGAGAAACTATTGGTAAGGTAATAAGCAAACAACAAATCTAAAGAGGCTCAACTTGTAGAAATTGTTGTTTACATCCACCCTCCAACAAGCTCATTTGTTGGACAACAAGAAGGTAACCCCAAGCATCAGGAGGAGAAACTGATGACATTAACCACACATTCTAGGATTGTTCTACTAGCACCCCCTATACCAATCATCATCAACAACAAGCTCATTCTTAAAGATGATGATGATGAAGAAGTCAATCCAGTGACTATAGAGCCAGTTGTTGAAGCACCAAATAAGGGTGATACATCCACCACCAAGACAAGAAACATCTCTAGACTCAAGAAGGCACCAGAAGCTACACCAACTCCTCTTCCCAACCTAGTGGATCCAATCTACAATCCTCATGTCCCTTACCAGATTTGTATAGCTCAAACACATATAGAATAGAGATTTATGAAGTTCAAGGAATCAATGAAGAAGCTACATATTGATATTCCCTTCCTTGATGCTCTTGTTGGAATCCCCTAATGGAAAAAGTTCTTCAAGAATCTCCTCACTTGCAAATACCTAATAGAGGAAGTTCAAACTGTGAAACTAGCATGGATGGCATTAGATACCATCTAGAGCAAGATGCCAAAAAACCTCAAAGATCCAAGATCTTTCAGCTTCTCTTGTGTTGTTGGGGCACCACATGTCGGAAGGATCTCACCAATCTTGGGGCAAGAATTTCTATCATGCCTATAGTATGTGCAATAGATTGGGCTTCAACATTGATATTTGTCCCACTACCATTGTAATTCAACTTGTTGACCCTTCTATGACTACAATTGTGGATATCATAGAGGACATCCCCATGAGAGTGGGTTCTCAATCATGTCTCCTATGTGACTTTGTCATCATGGACATCAAGGAGGACCTATGATACCATCTCTTTTTTTGTTTTCCTTTCCTTGCAACCACAAACACACTCATCCATGTTAAAGTCAGAATCCTATCACTGAGGCTTGAGGTAGCCACAATCAACTTCAAAGTTTTTTAGTGTCTCAAGGGGCCCTATTTCCAAGAATAATGCTATTTGATTGATTGCATCGACAAAATGGAACCACTATGATAGGAGGATCCTACTTACAAAAACCCTCTAGATATATCTCTTATCAACCGCAACACTCATGAACTGAATGATGAAGAAGTGGAGAAATTTCTCTTCCACTTAAACTCTATTGAGGAAGACCCTGAGGTTGAGTTCAAAGAGATCAAGTCTACCTCCATCATCAAAGAAGAGGAAAAGGAAACTACCACACCAGAGATAAAGACTCTACTTGAGGGTATAAAATATGTCTTCATAAATGAGAAGAAAATTTATAGAGTCATTATCAGTTCATAATGATGCACTCTGGGCATTCAGAAATGTAAGCAAATATCCCTTCGGCACTACACCATTCTGCTTAATCTATGGGAAGTCATGTCTCCTACTAGTGGATCTTGAACATAAAGCTCAATGGGCCATTAAGAAGCTCAACTTAGATCTCCATGAAACAAATAAAAACCATATAATTCAACTTCAAGAGATAGAAGAGTTGTGACTGATGCTTATGAAAATTCATACATCTGAAAGGACCGTACAAATATTTGGCATTATGGCCACCTGAAGAGGAAAGATTTAAAGGTGGGACATCAAGTTTTATTGCACAACTCTCATCTCTTCCTCTTTACAAGAAAGATCAAGGACCGACAGTCTGGTCTGTTCATTATCAAGCATATCTTCCCTCATGGAGCTGTGTTGATATGGAGTGACAAAACTAGAGAATCCACATTCATTGTCCAATGAATCAAATGTTATTTCACTATCGGTGATGTGCAGGCCAACCAACCACTCACAATTCTCCCTCCAACATAGAAAAATTGAGTTTCAGGCATCTAGCCATCGACACTAAATAAAGGTGCTTCTTGGGAGGCAACCCAAGTGCTACCTTCATTTCTAATTTTTTTTACATATTAGTTCATACTAAATTTAATTAGTTTAAACATTTCATGAAAATACCATATGATCTGACAATTTTGATTTTAGGTGAATGACTTGTGTTGAATGGAGAGAAACCATGGCTCGTGGACCAACCAACAAAGTTTTATCACTCCATCTTGTATTTAGTGTTTGCTCAGGGACAAGCAAATATCTAAGTTTAGGGTGGGTGGGTGGTACGTATTCTACTTTCTACCTACACCTACCTATTTATATGTTGTGATCTTATCATTGCATTCATGCATTGAATTTAGCTTAACTTTTAAAAAAAAATGTCTCTTATATAATTAAATGCATTATCTAGTCATATTGGATTCAAATTATTATTTCATCCATGCATATCTGATAAATGTATATTTATCCCTTTTATTTATATATTTTTGATATTTGTTTAGGATTATTTTGTTATTTATTCTCTTAGTTTCACAATTAGTTGTTTTATTTTAGATTTTTATCTTTAATTGGAGTTTTAATTCTATTTTCTTGGGTTTTGTAGGAAAATTATACAATTTGCAGCAGTCCTGAAATTCGTATATACCCTCCACCAAAAGTGACATAACGCTTGCATTCGAACTCCAAATTGAGTGCACAAGTATTTATTGGAAAGGAAATTTAATTTCCTAAAATAAAATCCTATTATTTGGACGGAGTTTGTTCTTTTAATGAGAGATAAATACGTTCGAAATCGCTGCTGCGAGAATCTGCATTAAAGGGAGTTACATGGTCAAGATAATTAAAGACAATCAACTTTTGATTTGACCAGATCCAGAAAATTCAAAAATTAGTCTCCCTCTATTTTCCCCCCATTTTTTGAGGGCATCCTACCCCTCCCCCTCCTATAAAAGGAGGGACTCTTCACTTGTAAAAGGATTCCATTCTTCATTCTATTTCATCCAATTTTTAGTTGTACACCACATCTTGTATAATGTTGGATCTCATTTTAGTTTGCATTTATTCTGGTCTTGTTATGTCTGAGTAAATCTCTCTGGGGAATGGAAGTAGCCCCTTAGCCCGGTTCTATTCAATATAATTAATTATATTCCTCCATCGAATAAATGTCTTCTCTCTGTTTCTTTATAGTTATTTGGATGATTTGATATATTCTTATGGAGTGATATGATCGTGGATCTCTGTAAGAATGAAACAATAGTCCCTTAATTGCGATTATCATCTTTATAGTTATTTGGATGATTTAATCTTATTTTTGTTATAATCCTTGGTGACGTGACTACCTGAACCTTGGGTTTGAACGCCGGTTTGAATTCACATGCTTTTTGATATGACCGTGGATAATGGCATTTTGGACGGTTGGACAATGATCCGTGAACACCGGGACCCACGGGTTCACGGGAAGTCTGACCCTTGTGAGTTTGTCCGTAAGGACATGTAAACACAAGGTCCTGATTTGATCCTTGGAGTTTAGAATTTGATTAGTTGAATATGAACGTGGTTTTGGTGGTGATTTTCCAGACCCCATATCTTTATTTCTTGATAGTTAAATTTTATTTCAGCACTTTTATTTTTTTGTTCTTAGTTTTAAACAACCTTCTCATCAGAATTTATTTTTTTATTTTTGCAATCGGATTTGGATTTCAACTTTTCTTTTCCACCGTCCCTTGGATCGATACCTATCTATACTAAGTTGACTTGTTGTTCACAACAAGGTGACAACCGGGTTAGAAGGTTAAACTCTAGGACTTTTCCTAGTGATTGTTGCGTGTACAACGACACACATCAATTTGGCGCTGTTGCCGGGGACGGCACAGTTGTTTTTCATATCTTGTTGCCTGTATATCTTGTATAATCCTTGTTCATATTCTCTAACTTTCATAACTTTAGTCTTTTTTTTATAATTTCTTTTAGATTTTTGTAATTTATTTTTGCCTTCCGAGCACAATTCCGGAAGTGTATCTCCTCTTTCTGCTGAGTTTCCATTCCAGCAGTACTGCTTTCTAGTTACTTTTTTTTGTAATTTTTGTTATTTCATAATTTATTAGATTTATAATTTTTAGTTTTGTTTGTAATTTTGACTAATTTTTTATCTCACAATCTTTCTTCTCTCATTCGTTGATTGACATATCTTTCAGGAACCTTTCTTTTCAAATGGAGTGTACATCCCAATATCCCCCACAATATTATTATTGTGGTTTTTACCACCATGCATCTCTTGCCTGTCCGACTCTACCCCATGATTATAATAGCACCCCTTTTAATTTCGAGCCCATTCATCCTGGTGGATACAATGTGAATCCACATTTTTCTGAGAACCATTATAGGGAACCTTGCTATCCATATTCTAATGGGGGATATGATCAACAAAATTTTGTGGGGTGTAACCAACAAAACCTTGGGGGTTATGAACATGTTTATGAAACCCAATGCAATCCTCAACAAGAAGAGAAACTTAAGTCCCTAGAGAATATGGCAGCAAAACTCCTAACTAGCCAAACCTTATTGGCCACCTTAGTAGAAGCCCAAACCCAAAATATAGATTGTTGAAATATGTTTCCTCATGAATTGGTGACACCTTATAATATTGAATCTTCCTACCAAGATGGACGCAATGGAAATTACAATCCATCATCTTCTGGAGATTATTATGAGGAGCAATGCCACCCAAAACAATATAAGGAGTACTATGGCCAAGGACACTATGGGGAGTGTGGCGAGGATGACCAAAATTTTGGGGTGTATAAATCCTATGGTGAAATGCAAATTGATCTTGAATTGGAAGAGAGACTTAAGGCCCTAGAAAAGATGGTAGAAGAAGCACAAGTAAAACTTGAATCCAGTCAAGCCATGTTCACTACCTTTCTAGAGGATCAATCACAAACTCCCCCTATAGAGCTTGAGAAACCCAAGATTGTTCTTCCTGACGATGACGATGATGATTCTTATTTTGTGTCATATATGTCAGATCCTGAAGAAATAGAACAAACCATGGAGACATATTTTGTGTGTGATGAGGACGTTGGTATCCCTATCTTTCCTTTAGAGACTCTATTACTTGAATATGAAATGTCAAAGCAGGAGAGTCATTCTGAAGATCCAACCACTCCTCCCATCCTCAACATAAATTTGAATGATACCATAGACCAATACCCTTCTTTTGAGTCTATTTTGGATAATGAGAATCTAACCCCCTTTATGATTCTTCTCGAGCCGTCACAGCCAATTTCCATCCCACACATGGCTGATCTAGAAGGGGAGATACCACCATTAGAAGAAGCCCACACACCCCCTTCTATTGTTTGCAAGGAAGACATCATCATCCCTCCTAAATACTTGGGGAACCCTTGTACAAAAAAATTAGAGACATATGTTACATCAACAATGAAACTTACCAAACCCAATGTTGATGACATTAATTTTGAGGAGAAGCAAAACAATTTTGTAAATAATTTGAAATCTTTTTCATCAACATCAATTCTCCCATATACAGGTCATCATGATGGTGGAAAACCTGAACCAGATCCTCCACCCAACTCATTTCATCCTGCTCTACTAGAATTACTAGTCGGGTACCCCTCAACCTCCCCTTATCCACATCCATCTTCAACACTTCCCTTGCTATCGAAGGAAGATCTATGGATATTATTAGAGGGAATGCGAGGTGAAAGAAAATATGAGCACCCCACTGAGCTTCTACAATTACCCTATCATAGGGTACATTATGAAGCTCCTCAGATAAAGGTCCCAGCCCTCATACACATCCCCTTCAGCTGGACATTTTTTGAGCTACCTGGGCCACCTGGAAATCCTCGCTCTTCTCTTCCCTCCATCTCAGGTTTTGATTTTGCTCGGGAAGAGCAACAATCTAAGTCCAGGGTGGAGGTGGGTGGTATGTTTCTATTTCACCCCCTTATATTTTTTTATTCTTGCATTATTTCTACCTTTTTTTTCTTTGCATATAGTTACTTTGTTCATGGCCATTATCTAGTCGGCCATGTTTTTATTTCTTTTGTTGCAAAATGGCCTTTATCTAGTTGGCCAATATGAACAAATGTTTATCATTGTACCCCTTTGAATTTAGTAAATCTTTTGCAAAAATTGTTACAAATTGCCATGTCTGAAACCACCATGTCACCTAGGATCCCAAAATAGCATCACTCCTTGGAAAAGTTGGCAAGCCGTATGGAATCAATCAAAACCAAACACAAATTTTCTCTATTTTTATACTGTTGATTAACTTGATATAAATCTTGTATAATGTGATTGACATGAATGTTCTTTCTGATGTAATGACACTTTCAAAAAAAATGTATGAAGTTATAAGCACAAGGACACCTTTTGTTTCCCCCTTATTTTCTTTCTAAAAAAAGAGAAGCAAAGAATCACCACCAGACAAAAATCAAGTCCAAGGTGGCATGCTTCCCATATAAAAAATTTCATACCCCACAAAGGGGCGTACCATAAAAAGATGCCAAAAGTGCACATTAAAAAAATTGTGACCAATGTAGCCACAACTCCACAAATTTAAATCCCAAGTCGAATAGAGGAGGGATACAAAAAAAATTCATCACTTCCTTCTTTGTTTTCACACCACCTAATTTCATCTTGTTCTTGTGCAACAACTAAAAAAAAACATTTATAAAAATGAGAGTGTCAAAGCAAAAGTAAGATGAAGCATGTTTATCTACAAAATATTGATTTAGAACTAAGATATGATATTTGTTTTTAATAGGGAATATAGAATTTTGTGTTTTGTGGTTTTAGGAGATTGGGTTGCTTGGCCAAATTTGGAGGTAAGGAATAAAGTGATGTTACAAGGGTGAGGATAGACATGTTGTTAGTATAAATTGGAATAATTTGTGATTTTATTTGTTTGAGGACAAACAAAGATTCAAGTCTGGGGTATTTTGATAAATGTATATTTATCCCTTTTATTTATATATTTTTGATATTTTTTTAGGATTATTTTGTTATTTATTCTCTTAGTTTCATATTTAGTTGTTTTATTTTATATTTTTATCTTTAATTGGAGTTTTAATTCTATTTTCTTTGGTTTTGTAGGAAAATTATACAATTTGCAGCAGTCTTGAAATTCGTATATACCCTCCACCAAAAGTGACATAACTCTTGCATTCGAACTCCAAATTGGGTGCACAAGTATTTATTGGAAAGGAAATTTAATTTCCTAAAATAAAATTCTATTATTTGGACGGAGTTTGTTCTTTTAATGGGAGAGAAATACGTTCGAAATCTCTACTGTGAGAATCTGCATTAAAGGGAGTTACATGGTCAAGATAATTAAAGACAATCAACTTTTGATTTGACCAGATCCAGAAAATTCAAAAATTAGTCACCCTCTCTTTTTTCCCCCTCTTTTAAGGGCATCCTACCCCCTCCCCCTCCTATAAAAGGAGGGACTCTTCACTTGTAAAAGCATTCCATTCTTCATTCTATTTCATCCAATTTTTAGTTGTAGACCACATCTTGTATAATGTTGGATCTCATTTTAGTTTGCATTTCTTCTGGTCTTGTTATGTCTGAGTAAATCTCTCTGGGGAATGGAAGTAGCCCCTTAGCCCGGTTCTATTCAATATAATCAATTATATTCCTCCATAGAACAAATATCTTCTCTCTGTTTCTTTGTTGTTATTTGGATGATTTGATATATTCTTATGGAGTGATATGACCGTGGATCTCTGTAAGAATGAAACAATAGTCCCTTAATTACGATTATCATCTTTTCGTCTATTTAATCTTATTCTTGTTATAATCCTTGGTGACGCGACCACCTGAGCCTTGGGTTTGAACGCCAGTTTGAATTCACATGCTTTTTGATATGACCGTGGATAATGACATTTTGGACGGTTGGGCAATGATCCGTGAACACCAGGACCAACGGGTTCACGGGAAGTCTGACCCTTGTGAGTTTGTCTGTAAGGACATGTAAACACAAGGTCCTGATTTGATCCTTGGAGTTTAGAATTTGATTAGTTGAATATGAACGTGGTTTTGGTGGTGATCTTCCGGACCCTAGATCTTTATTTCTTGATAGTTAAATTTTATTTCAGCACTTTTATTTTTTTGTTCTTAGTTTTAAACAACCTTCTCATCAGAATTTATTTTTTATTTTTGCAATCGGATTTAGATTTCAACTTTTCTTTTCCACCGTCCCTTGGATCGATACCTATCTATACTAAGTTGACTTGTTGTTCACAACAAGTTGACAACCGGGTTAGAAGGTTAAACTCTAGGACTTTTCCTAGTGATTGTTGCGTGTACAATGTCACGCATCAATATCATCATCTCTCAACTCCCCTTACTCAAAGTAAAACCTCATAACGACCAAATTTTGAAACAACCAATGGCTAGAAATCACCATTTGTGCTATACAAACCCAAACATCAAGTTTCTTTGGTAAATATGGCATGTATTTGAGGAACTAAGAGGGATCAATTACATCATTATCCTAACTAACTATTGAAATAGAAAAATGAAATCAGCACGTAACTATTTGAGTATAGTGGGACTAGGAGGAAACTAGGTGTAATGAATTGTAAATCAAGTTGCATATTGATATGACTACTCTTCTGCACTACTTCTTCCATATTCTTACCTTCCATCCATCAAAAAAGAAAATAAAAAACCACATAAAGTGCCAAAATCCAAGTTTGGGGTGGCACACCCCCTGCCTACTTTATTTGCTTCTTCCATACCTCTGTCTATGTAATAAAGTTGTACCACCAAAAAGTGAAGATGCCAATATGCACATAACAAAAGAAATTTTTTTATGTGATATATGTATGTGCACAAATAAATGCAATCTCAAGTTGAATGGGGGGAGAGATTTGCATCTTCCTTCCACTACTCCCTTCTATTTTTTTCCTCTCAAAGACATAATGAATGTCTCATTTTAATATCCTTTTCATGCACCCTACTGTCAGATTGTATGCATGCTTGTTGTTGTTTGGGATTCCCTGAATTTTCATGAAAACTCTTAAATGTGCATGGTATTAGGGATAGTGGTGAGGAAGTGTTTTTGAGGAGAAGAAATGGAAATGAAGACATGAATAAATGTTTTTAGTGGTCTCAGGAAGTTGGGAAGCTTTACCATATCATGTGGTAGAGAAATTATAATGATGTGAGGATGAGGCAATCATGTGCGTTGAAAGTATTGATATAGTGACTATTTCAGATTTAGTGTTTCTCAAGGACGGGAAGCATTTAAGTTTGGAGTTGTTAACGAATACATATTTATCCTAGTTTTAGTTGCATTTTAAATCTAGTATTACATTCATTTCCATTGTTTTAACTTAGAATTAGCTTAAATTTTGGTTTTCTTTATTTTATCATAATTACAAGGTTTTCTCCAAATTCTTGGTTTTCATGCATGCTTGATCTTTATTTCATTGTAGGAGTGTAGAAGGTGGTGCTAATGCTAACTAACTAGCATTCCCAAGAAAGTTTTGAATAAATGCATCATATTTGTTGATGATCAACTCCTTCATCAGTTTTTGAAGCCATCGATTTGCATTACACCTTCCAAGCCATCTGTTTCCATTGGTATGCCCTTTGATTGGTAGTCATTCCTTCAGTAGAAACTCCAACGGTGCAGATCATTGACCTTATGCCAATACCCCTCTGGGGGCTGGCTAACATATACCAAACCTCTGGTCTACATCAATCTCACCTTCCTTCATTTGACAACTAAAGAAATCTCAACACCTGCTACTAGTGGTTGTTTTTTGATGGTCTCCCAACACTCAACAACGGAAGGGAGTTCTTCGCTACCTTCTGACTGTTTCCAATGCATGCCTTCTGAAGGCTGGGCTGTACTTACGTACTAGTGTTCCTCTAGGTCATCTATCTTATGATGGAAAACTTGCTAATTCCTACTAATTATTCTCCTGTGTACATCAACAGAATGCACTCTATAACAAAAAAAAATTGTGCACTTCCCTTTTGATGATCAGCTGGACTCTACCTTTTGATGGAGCTTATGTGATCTCTTCCGATGGAAGCTATGTTCACCTTGAGAAGGAAACTCTATATCATATTATGAAGGGACTTCTAATTCACCTTCTGGTGGTCAATCTATCCCTTCACCTATCAAAGGAAGTTCTATAGGTCATGAGACCCTTCGTCTACTAATGTTATTACTAAACATGACGACCCATCATCTTACCTACATGTTGTTATCTTTTCACCTCCATGGCAGCCAAGACTTAACTCCAGGGTGACCGGTAGGGTTTTAAACCCTACCCTCTACCTTTAAATAAAAGACCTTGACCTCCAAGAAATGGATTCTCCATTGACACTATAAGGATACCACCTTCATTCTAGACCTTCACCCTCCAACAATCTTTTGACCATTTCCATCAGTTGACAAACATCAACTAAAGGTTCTTCAACCTCCACTGCTACTGAGGTTTCAAAGTTTATACCTAGAGATATGCTTGTTCCATGGTGCCTCCATCCACATATTGTTGACTACCACCTTCATCAACCCACAAATATCCCTACACATTAAAAGATCTGAATCACAAGGAATAAAGAATGGCGTCTCCAGCCCATCCTTGACAAACATGTAGGGGTGTGTGTGGTTTTCATTAAACTCTCTATCTAAAAGTTCAAAGAACTGCTTCTACACACCATGGTTGTGACTATTCCTTCTTCTACGATGATGGGCCCCTTTCCTTCTTTCCTTGTTATTTCTATTACTACTGCCATGAGAAAGTAGCCCTCATAGTATGGTGTGGCGCTACCTAATTTTGTTCTCTTTGCTGCATCTTTTGTTTGTGAACTGTTATATGTTTAGAATCAATCATTTTATGCTTTTATGCTTGTATAATAAATAGGTTTACATGTTTTTCATGATCTTGGATGTAGAGCACTTTGAACCTGAGGTCTAGAATATCAATTTTGTCTTGGTAAACCCTTGATGAGAAATTTGGATATGTGTTTTCTGAGGCGATAGATGCATGATCTCTAGGTAACGCCACGATGAACTTAGAGTGACATCAAATTGAGTTTTAATCCAAATGCCGAAAGGCGGATTTTACTAGCCTCAACATATATATTTTAATGATAATAAGATGTAGTGAGAGAGTGAATGATAGGTAGTGGTGTCCAAACTCATTCCCATCCTATTGTTTCCAACATCCATAAGCGACCCTTAATTCAACCCTAATATAATTTCCTGGGTAGAATAGTTGTGCTGCCATCCAAACCCGACTACTTATGTATTATTTTTCCCATGTCATTATATACATTGGTGGTGGCTAGGAACTAAAGAGTAGCCAATCCAAGCATTGGAGGATCCCCCAAACCATAATTCTTCCTTGCTATCTCTTTACCTAAATGTTAGCATGGTGGGTGTAAGGTAGAACGAGCATGATCAAGTGTAATGACTATGGTGGTGATGGAAAAGTCATAATGAAAAAAATGGTTTTGGGGTTAGTAGCACGGTCGTACTGGGTGGCAGGTTGTAGTGGCAATGTAGTGGCATGACCGTGCATTATAGCATAGTCGGGTGGGCGATTTTGTGTGTGGTTATTCCATTGAACACAAGCCTATCGGGTGCTTGGTAGCACATCCATTTTAGCTGGCATAGTTGTGTTGAGATCTTCTCGGCATGGTCATATTGGCCGACACATCCATTCTACTGGGCTTATTTTGATTTTCTTCTTCACTGTGAATTAGGCATCTATGGAACAACCATTTTGTGCTACCACAGCCTTGTTGAGTTCATTTTCTTGCACTTTGATCATCATCTTGACAATCTATGGAGTGCTTTTCTTTAACTCTATTCTTAGACACTAGGGGTAGTTTGGGCCACGTTCTTGGGATCCCCTTAGGCTCCTCCAAGGGTGAAGAAATCCTAATATCCTCCTCCTTCTATCCCTTCCATACAAAGTGTGGTCATGGTACCTTATATCAAAAAGGCAACTTAATGATCTCAGAATCTCTTGTATGATCTAGACTAGGGTATAAATCTCTAAGTAACAATATAGTATATATACTATTTATGTATGAGCATACATATAGTATTCATGTATGGGAAACTGATAATAGCAAGAACATTATATTTAGAACTTCATTTCACTATATATTTTAACATCCAAAAATATGTTAGTAAGGACCATCGAGATAGAATCTGTCATACTGAATCGAACACATAGGAATTAGTATGGTAAGACATTATGTATGCATGTGATGTATCAACATGTACATATACATCCATACGAACTTGTGAATTATGATATATATATATATATATATATATATATATATATATATATATATATATATATATATATATATATATATATATATATATATATATATATATATATATGTGTGTGTGTGTGTGTGTGTGTGTGTGTGTGTGTGATGTGGACAATCACTTTCGTATATTCATGTATAGAAGACCCAAGTATGTATCTTTGAGCATAGTAATTAGTAAACTGGATTAGTTAATGCTAAATATATAGTTTTTCACAATGTGTAATCTATAGATATGAAGATATCAAATAGTCTATGTGACCAAAATCCTTAGTGGATAGTAAATATATATACAAGCTATACAATTAATCTATCACAACTATACATAATATTAAAGTGTATGCATAATTTTATTAGTATGTTTATAATAGTTAACTCAATGTTTGAATCCTCGATAATTAATAGTATCTCTATAATTTAGTGCATATTGGTACAAAACCAAAGTACAATGCATACATAAATGTGCATATAAAGACACCATGACCTAGTTGATCCATTAACTTGATGTTTTTCATATTACTACTAATATATATGTTTTAGTAAGTGGTCTACAAAGGATTTCATGAGTTTAATGGTAAGTAGTGATAAATCTAGTACACTAATACTTTTTTTATTTTATGCTAAACCACTAGATACATATACATAATTGAAGGCAATTATAATTAGATTATGAATTTAGGAATTATTTTATCTAAGTTGACCCATTTTTATAACATACTATGTAGGAGAGCATGTTTAAGTAAGTTGCTTTGATTAACTTAACAACGGATGAGTTTGTATATATCTACAAAATCCAATTTAGGCATGTTAACTTGGATCCTATACAAAACTAACGTGTTCTTCATTCCTATACAAAACTAACATGTTATTCATTCATCTATATAGTCCTAGATACATATGTATATTATAAAGAATTAGATGATAATGGTTATATATATGTATATAAATAAATTGCAACATAAATATATAATTTTATATGAGAATTACATATATTAAATCCAACCTCATGACGTATAAATATTCTTTAACACTATGATTATCCGATGTTATAATTGTATTTTCTTCCTTAAACTATACTAATATGAACTAGAATTAGAATCCTAGGTGTGGGGATGTTAGGAGGATAACCATACTCCATCTTTATTGGACCAACATTAGTTTTGGCAATGAATTGAAGTAAACTTAGGATAAATAGAAATTTGTATATTCTTTGACTCATATCTGAAACATATCCATTGCATCTGGAAAAAATAATGTTTTGAATATCAATTATAGCATTAATATAAGTTGTGAAAATCAGGTGTGTGAATCTACCCTATTTTGATTTTTGGCATTTGATGACTAAAAACTTTAATTTCTTTTCGTGAGACATAAGTTATAGATAGACTCCTATTTACATCTTGTTGAATTTTTTGAATAAAATATCCTTGATAATGATTCATTATCTCACTTCATAAAAACTAAAATCGTTGAATCTTAATTTGTGGGTCCTTTGACCCCAATTTCTATGATATGTACATTAACATTCATTGATACTTTGGAATAGTTGTGAAATGCCTTTGCTATATTATCTTGCCAGTCTATTATACAAGCATGATGATAAGACTATTAATTCTTTAATAGTGGTATTCTACACACAGATATATATGTATATATATATATATATATATATATAGAGAGAGAGAGAGAGAGAGAGAGAATTTATCCCTTTCTGTATGTTGGGTGGGGTATTATCCCCTCCTGATCTTGGGTATCAGGACCGTATTCCCCCGTGTTCCTATCTTTATGTCTTGTAGTGAACGAATGCTATAATAGTTATCTTAGTCTACATTATACTTTCATGTAGTCCTGTAATTGATGTTATTTTTGGAATTTAATCAGAATGGTATTTAAATTTGCATATTTCTCCAATGAAATTAGTATATAATTCATTTGTTAATCATTCTTCAATTCTATTATCATTACAGTACTTCTCTTGAACTTGCCTAATTGTTCATATGCCTCTTTTGAATGGGAACATATATTACTTGTTTTAGTTCATTCTTTAAATTCCCAAGTAATATTTTTATTACACATACCAATACTTTTATTGATGTATACATTTCTTTTCCTTTTTGGATGTTTTTGTAAACTATAAAAATGTAGGTGAATTATTGGAACAAGAATCAAGAGGAATATGTACCAAAACTGGACTTTGAGGATATCTTGGGATGGGAATGTTTCCCTCTACAACTAGCCCTTTGTATATATTGTTTCAACTTTTTTTTTGCAATTCCATCCTTATGGTGAGGAAAAATGTATTGAATATAATAAGAACATTATTAGTTAGCTTCACAACTTCTACAAAATAACTCTATTTGATATAACCTATTTGAGTAATGAAAATTCATATTATTCCTCATACAAGTTGGTATATTTTTATTGGATCAAGTTTTAGTAGTAATAAAGTGATGAGTGGACCCACTATTAAGTCCAATTACAAGTAAGACATAAAATCTTATGCAACCTATCAATTGGAATGTTTCAAGGTATCCTCAATTGTTCCTATACTTATGCCTTGATTAGGTAGTAAAATGACCCTACAAAGGTTGTTTATGGATCTATTCTAGAGTCTTGGAATAGCAATTAGGACTTTGATCTCTAATTGACTTGGTCCTCCCTACCCCCAAACCATTTCCATGGTTGTGACTCAGTTTATGGAAAACCTAACCACTACCTTTTCCTTCGTGGCTAAAAGTTCCCCTTTGAAAGTGTTTCCACATTTCGTGATTATCTTGTATCTCCTGACTCAATGGGAAGTTATTTCAATCACTATATATTATAGGCTGCCTTGGAGACTCTTAGCTAGGTTTAACCCTAGTTTCTACCTTAACTCTCTTCTTAGGTGACATTTAGATGTGTTCTGAACTATGTGCACTTTGAGTTGAGAATGGTAATATGACAACCTCTCAACCCCAATTTAAGTTTTTTAAATGAAGTCCCTTTCTCTTAGTGGTAATTTTGACTAACTAATGTACAATTAGACAGACATTGCCATTCATATTGAGTTTCTTCAATATTTTTTTGCTTAATTATCTCTACCTAGGGGTTTGGTAAGAGTTGAAATCATGTAATATAAGACCATGTTACCCTATTCAATTATGTAAGTTAAAAATGTTTTTGTTATGATCTTCTAGGTGTTGAAAAATAAGACTATCTTGGTGAAATGGTAAAAATGGCTCTCGTTTGTGTCCCCGCTAAAGTAGGCGACATGGCGACTGGTAAGGCAACGGTGGCGGTTCCCCCGCACCGGGATACTGATCGTTACATCTCTACTAAAGCCAGATCTATTTTAGATCTGAATCCACAACCTTTATCTGAAGATGGTTCATTTCCTTCGTCACCATCTTCTCCAGTCAAATGGGAAGCATTCAAGCCTATTCAGTCTGGAAACTTGGGAGCCATGAATTTGACAGAGTTCACAATGAAAGATGGGAAGATTCTTTATCCAAAGAAGGAAGCTGTCGAGAATGCGAAAAGGTGGAAGCGATGTCTATTAGGGTATGTAGTGGATTTCTGTCCTCATATACCTACGTTGGCGAAGCATTTTGATGGGATTTGGAATGTGTAGGGTTCTTTTGAGGTTTTTGATAGAGGTAATGGGATGTTCTTGATCAAGTTCTCAAGCCAAACTGATCTAGAAACAGTCTTAAAGGGAGATTGGCCTATGGTTAATAGGCTAGTTATTCTTAGGAAATGGATGATAGGAGATAATATCAATAAGATAATGTTAGAAGGAATTCTAGTCTGGGTGAACATTAGTAACATTCCTCTTGAACTCTGGGATATCAGAACTTTTGAAAGAATAGGCTCATTCCTTGGCATTCTTATTAAGATGGATGAGGGTACTCATCTCTTCAGTTGCATTGGTTCTGCTCAAATTCAAGTTATAATGAACACTTCATCTTCATTTCCTAAAAAAATCTCCCTAGTTAGCAAGGAAGGAGATGAACATGAAGTTTAGTTGAGTTACGAATGGATTCCCTATCGTTGAAGGTTCTGTGGTTTTTTTGGTCATGATGGCTGTCTGAGAAAATAGTCTAATCTTAAACCTTCTGCTGATAAGAGAAAAGTTCCCAAGATGGTATGGGAAGCAAAAAAAAACCTCTGGTTTCTTCTGGTATCAAGTCTATTCCTATTGATAAGTGCCAAGGTGAAAATGGTTCTGTTATTGAAGAAATTCAAAATGTTGATGAAGTTGCACAAAAGAAGTTAAGTCTATAGAGAGAGGTTCCTGAGGTTGAATATCTAGTTCTATCTAAGGAGGTCAATGAAGGCTATGATGACGAAATTCTTATTGATCTAGAGCACTGTCCCTTAACTCCTCCTCCAAATTTTCTTGGCAATATCAGCACTCCCAAGAGTGATCTAAGCTCTCAGGCTTCCTCCTCGAGTTCTATTAGAAATATTCCTATGGATAGAAACAAAAAAGTATTTCTCAAAGTATCAAACAAAAATTGTGGTTGGGGATTACTCCCCAATTTATGGTGAATTGGCTATGACATCTAAAAGCACTGAGGTTTTCAGTTCAATAGCCCCAGGGGTCAAATGAATCCTTCCATCACTATCACCTCTTGGAATGTTAGGGGAATTAATAAGAAAATTCTCGACGTCCATGAGGAAGTTAGGAGAGTGAATTGTGATGTTGTGATCGTAGTAGAGACTAAGATTAGAAGAACGAAAGTGGTGAAGTTTATGAGTAGGTTTTTTGGAGAGTATAAATGGTATTCGAATTTGAAATCCCATGTCCTTGGAAGGGTTTTCATTCTCTGGAAAGAAAATAGATGTAATTTTCATTTTATTGATGAGTGTGATCAAGCCATTCATAGTAAGTTGAGAAGGATGGGTGTAGTTTTCTCTTAACTACTGTTTACGGGAACAATGATGATAATGACAGAGTCTATCTTTGGGATAACCTAAGTAACTTTGCTAATAGAGTGAATGATCCTTGGATCATTATGGGTGACTTTAATGATGTGAGGAAATCTGAAGAAAAATTTGTTACTTTACACCCCACTGCTAAATCGATGGCTTATTTCAATAGTTTTGTTCTTGATTATGGTCTGTTTGAGTTGAATCTTGATGTGCCTTACTTTGCTTGGGATAACAAGCAAGATGGTGATCATTTTGTTGCTTCAAAAATTGACAAAATCATTTATAATGATCTCTTTCAGTCTAACTTCATTCAATTTCATGGGGAAAGTATTTCAAATATTATTAGCGACCATCGAAGACTGTGCTTATTTCTGGGTGAGCAATGGAAAATCAAATCCCCCTTTAGGTTCATTAATGGCTGGATAAAGCATAAAGACTTTGATGATATCATGCGGGAGGCATGGAAGACTGAGGTATCTGGCTTCACTTCTTTTAAGCTCTACAGGAAGCTTGAAAATCTCAAGTTCAAGCTGAAGAAATGGAATTTTGACATTTTTGGAAATGTGTTTGCTAATGCCACTGCTGTTAAAGATAGTACTTTGGCTGCCCAGAAGAGGGCTGACTTAAATTCTGGTGATTCTTCCTTGAGAAACATCACCAATTTGAAAAGGAAAGAAGCTAATGATGCATCCATCATTGAAGAAAGTTTTCTTAGACAGAAATCATGGGTTTAGTTGTTGAAGGAAGGCAATTTGAATACTAAGTTCTTTTATTTGTCCTTAAGAACTAGAATACCATAAATTTCCTTATGGTTAATGGGCCCATTACTAGAGATCAGGGTATGATAAGGGACGCATGTGCTGATTTTTATAGTTCACTCTTTTGCAATGAGGACAAAGGTAGGGTGTGGAAAGGAAGCTGGAACGGTCCCAGAGTTAATAGTAGTCAAAATGCTTTTCTTACCAAAACTGTCACAAGAAAAGAGCTTGAGGATGTCATTAATGGCTTGAATGAAGATAAGTGCCCTGGTCCCAATGGTTTTAATAGATGTTTCTATAAATATGCTTGGAAGTTAATTGGTGATGATGTGTTTGAGGCCATTTCTGAGTTCTTTCAAAATGGTAAAATTTTGAAAGAAGCTAATATAATGTTCATCTCTCTTCTGCCCAAAGGAAGTGATTCCAATTTGATATCTAATTGGTGACCCATTGCTCTTTGTAATGTATTTTATAAAATCTTATCCAAAATTCTAGCTAACAAACTTCAGGCGATGCTGCCTAGTATCATTGACAACGCTCAATGCACTTTTGTCAATGGAAGGAGCATTAAAGATGTTGTGTTGCTCATCAATGAGATTCTAAGCGATTTCCAAAAAAGAAGAGCTGTTCTAATATGTGCATCCAAGCTTACCTTTCTAAAGCTTATGACTCTGTTAGTTGGAGATATCTTTTTTCTATTTTGTACAAGATGGGTTTTTCCAAAAAAATGATTAGCTGGATTGAAGCTATTTTCACTTCGACCTCCTATCAGATTTTGTTTAATGGAGAGCCATCTAAAATTATTTTTCCAACTAATGGTGTGAGGCAGGGTGATCCTATTGCCCCTTACTTATTTGTCATTGCTATGCAGGGCCTTACTGAACTTTTCAAAAAAGAAGTCATAAGTAAAGATATCATCCCTATTTATGTTTATCACAATTGTAGTTGTTCTAACATCTTGTTTGCTAATGATCTTATGGTTTTTGCTAAGGCTTCTAACAGTAATGCTAGTAATATCAAGAAGGTTCTGGACAACTTTGCTTGCATGTCTGGTCTGAAAGTTAATAGTGATAAAAATAGGGTGTTCATTGGAGGTGGTAAAAAGGGGGATGATATCCCTAATTTGCTTGGTATGAGAGCTGATGATATCGATGAAACCAAATATCTTGGACTCCCTCTTTTTCATGGCAAAATCAGGAAGAAGCATTGTGATAATTTGATTGATAAAGTCAAGAAAAAATTGGAATGCTGGAAATCAAAGATGTTGTCCATGGCTGGTAGGATTGAGCTCATTAAATTAACTCTTTCTACTATGCATCTCTATTGGGTCATGAATTTTCCTATTCCTTTCTCTACTCTTGAAGAGATTGACAAGATCTATAGGGATTTCTTATGGGGTCAATCGAATAACAAAAAGAATATTCATCTTATTAAGTGGGATATTGTTTTGTTGCCCAAGGCAGAAGGAGGTTTAGGGGTCAGAAAGTGCAAGGATGTTGCCAATGCTTGTCTTATTCAGAATGCGTGGGACATTGCTAGGAAGAAGGATAGCCTATGGGTGAAATGGATTGGAGAAAAGTATTTCAAGAAAGAGTCTTTGTGGAGTAGTGAACCTTCACCTAATCACTCTTGGATGTTCAATTGCATCATTAGAAGTATTCCTATGCTTAGAAAGCATTTCAATTTTAAGATTGGTCCTGGCAATAGTATAAAGATCTGGAAGGATCCTTGGGTGGTAGGGAATTTTCTTCATGATGTTGTTGATAGGAATTTCAGCGTCAGGGTAGGCCTCTCCTCAGATGCTTATTTGAATTCCATTGTAGTCAATGGGATTTTGTGTATTAATTATTCTCATTGCTCTCATACTATTATGGAAGTTCTGAAGAATATTAGTATTCATAAGATTGAGAAGGATTTGTCCCTGTTTGATGGTAAGGAGAATGTTTCTTTCAAGTCTATTTGGGAGTGCATTAGGGTCAAAGGGACAGAGGACATAAATTTTTCATGGATATGGAAAAGCAAAAGTCATGCTAACAGTAAAATTCATGTTTGGAAATCCATTCATATAAAGATATCAACATCAGATTATGCGAGAAGAATTGGTATCCCTGTTGCTTCAGTTTGTTTTCTTTGTATGAAAGGTTATGAAGACACTCATCATGTTTGCTTTGCCTACTCTTACACTAAGGATGTCTGGTCTTTGGCTCTGAACAACAATCTTATTGACAAGATTCCAACCAATTGGTATGACTTTACCTCTATGACCAATGTTAGGGCTGGTATCATTTCCCATCTTATTCTCTATCATACGTGGCATGAAAGAAATAATAGAGTCCACAAGAATGTTTTCAAGATTCCAAGTATTCTATGGAACACAATATCTATAGAGTTTTCAATCTTAGCCTTTTCTAACATTTCCAATTAATTTTCTTTGGCTGGGCGACTCTTCTCCTTTTGATGTTCTTCATCCTGGTGGTGGCTGGAGTGTTTGTTGGCTTTATGATGGTTGAGCTTCCTCCCTTGTGGAGTTGTTTCTCCCCTCTCTCTCTTGTTATGTTTAGATTGACTCTTTCTATTTTTGAAGTTGCTGAAGTGTTTTTGTTTGGTCTGGTTAAGCTCTTTGTTGTATCTACTGACCCAGTGATGGTTGAGTCCCCTGCCTTTGGGAGTCGATGCTCCCCTCTCACTGCCTTTCTGTTCTCTGTCTATCGTTAGTCTTATCTGGTCTTGATCAAGGTTGCTTCTGGTTTTGTTGCTGATGTCATGCGTTGAAGACTTCATCTAGATGGAGGACTTGGGTGCTTTGGTGGCTCTTTGGTTAGGATGTCTAGACTTTGGCTCTGGACAACATCTTTTTTTTGACTCTTTGTTCTATGTCAAGGTTGGTTCCTATTTCTAGGTGGTGTTCTTGTGGTATTCTAGTTCAGAGATGGTCGAGTTACCTCCCTTTGGGAGTCGACGCTTCCCTCTCTCTGATGTTTTTATCTTGGTTCTTCTTGGTAGTTTTTGAGTTGTTGAAGTTTTCTTCTGATCTTTGCTGGTTCTCTTCTTTTGTTGTTGATGCAGTCTTCCTTATGGTTTTCTTTGATGAATATGTTCCTTATCTAGTTGGTGTTGTTGTGCGTTTAGGCACAGTGATGGTTGAGTTCTTCCCTTTGGGAATCGACACTCCCCTCTCACTGTTTTCTCAGTAAGTTCCCTTGAGGTTCCTTTTGTTCTTATTGATGTTCTGTTTTGGGAGCCTTCACATGGTTTTTGGAAGGAGGTTGGTGGTTGTTGTAGTGGCTTATTGGCTTAGGAGATCTTTTCTACGAGATATCTTTCTTGTTTTGTTTCTGATGGTTGAGGGTCAGATGGCTGCTCTGCTTTGCTGTTCCTTGAGTTCATTATATCAGGCTCTCTTCTACTGGTCCTCAATGTTTCTTCTTTTTTGGATGTCTCAACTTCACTTTGATATCATTTGTTATTCTTTGGTTCAATGTTTTGTAAAGATTTTCACCATCTTTAGTTGAAGGTGGTTTGCACTGTATGGAAAAAAAAAGCAACACAAGTTTTTGACCGACCAAAAAAATGAAGTAATGGTCTAGTAGTTAATATGGGTATGGTATGATGGAAATTTGTTGTCATGTTTTTTTTTAAATTTCCAACATTTTTGGATTTATTGCAAACTTTTTATTTTTAAACTTATGATCATTATTATAATAAAAACATTTTGATGTATTTACTTATGTTATATGAAACAAGTCACCACCATATGGAGTTTTAAGTAGTGACAAACTGCTCATAGAAACACCTCTTGATTGATTAGGTCAACCCTACAATCCCAGACCTAAGAGTATAGAAAAAGAGTACAAAGTTTTGGATATGAATATAGCTTAGTTGAGATACACATTGTTACCTATTATTATGGTCAGTTAGTTAATAGACTAGTCCTTTTAAATGGAGTTTTGTACACTTTAGTTACTAGGAGTGTAACGTAACTTTAGGAGTAGTTTTAATTAATAGTGGATGCAAGAAGTAATTGTTGGATACTTTCCACTATTAATGTCAAAAAATTGTAGCCACAAACCTAACCAAGATATATGGGAAAACACTGCTAAAACACCACAATGAATGCTAGTTTGATAACTAAAATTAGTTTTAAAATTTATCTTTAGTTATCTAAAATGGTAAACATAATGAAGGTAAGGTACAAAGTTATATTAATAGATAATCAATTTCTAAATGTTTGAATTCGCTATCCCTATTATCCAACATGCTTTAAACTAGTGGTATGGACTAACCTTGTATTGGACCTATGATTGAATTTAAATTATCACTTAGGGAACATTTTATGTAAATTGGTTACACATTCTTATGTTGTAGAAAACATGAGACTTTAGTAAACACTAGCGACCACATGCATAATTTTCCAACACTTTAAATTATGGAGGCAGTGTTAATAGTGAAAGTGCAATAATAGAATCAACCATCCCAGTTCTAGGTAACCCTTACAGACTGAAAAGGTGCAAAATGCAACGACCCTAAGTGTCTTCACCTAAATAAGTGACAGATTCTCATGATTTTTTTAGGAGGTTTAATTTAAAGCACAATGTCTAATTGTGTAGATTTTGAAGAATAATTCCTCATCAAAACACTAAACCCTAAAACTATTTCCTAATACTTTATTCCTTTTTCCTTTCCTCTAAAATTACTTTCAATTTTTGAGCATTCAAAATTAAACGGTGATACATGTCTTAATATTAAGTGACATCGCATATAGTGCATAGTATATGCCACTATACTCTCTCATCAATTTTTTTGTCTATAAATTTTTTAGATAATTCAAATGTAGGAAATAGCCTATGCATACCAATTATATAAATTACGATGTAATTTTTTTACTCAATAAAATTCGTTAGAAATAATTTGTTTCTCTAATACATTATATGTCTTAGCCTTGGAAAAATTGTTAAAGAATTAATAGTATCTCATTCCCACCTAAGACCAAAAATGAAAAAATGCCCCTAGCCTATATTCTGGTTCTACTTAATCTGAAATACAAATTTCTGTTTTGTTTAGGGATCCCTATCTCTAATGTATATCTCACTCAAATTTATTCATATTTGGATTTCTTTTCCAATTGAGTAAATTGATTGAATTTTTAACTTAAATACATATTATTCACATTCAATATTTTGAATTAATGATGATAGATTGTTTATTTATTTTTATCAAATTAATAAGTGTTACTTCTCCTCCATCCTACACTCATTGCATGATCCAAAAGGCACACTGACCACCATTGTCTTCCTCTGATGTTCCTCACCCCTCTTTATTTCCTCATCTCCTCTCAGTTCAAAAACTCTACACATACCTAGTAGTCTCCATCTTTCTCCCTATTGATGCAACAATTACCACCCAGCTAAAAGGATATCATGCCAACGCATCCTTTCCTTGCTTATCTTGCTTCTCAAATAACCACCAAATTATTTACCTTGAATTTTGTTTGTCCCAAGTATATCCATCATGGATCCAAAGTGGATCGAGCAGCAGTTGCACACCTTGCACAACTCACCCCACCTTCACTAAGACTATAAGGCTAGGCTTCAAGCAATATAATACAATGTTCTCAAATCTTTGTCGACCAAATTTCTAACCAAATTTGTAGCTCCAATACACTGAAAATAGAGCAATCACAAACCTACAGGCTTAGCGCTTTTTCAAACTTGGTGATGGACTACCTAAAATATGCTACAAGCCACTAAATGTGTTGGGCAAGATAGATATCAAAAATAGACATATGAAACCATCATATAAATGGATTACTGAGGATCAATGACATGTTGGTGGTACTCCCTACCAGTTTGAGTTTGTAAAATAATTTATTATATAACATGTCTAAATATACTATAGTCATATCCTTATATCAAACAACCAACTTAATGCTCTCAAAACTCCTTGTATGAACTAGATTTAGGGTTTCCTTTCCTAATACTAATATGGTACACATATGATGTTTACTTATGAGAAACTACTAGTAACAAGTACATTATATTTTAGTAAATACTTTCTCTATAAATCTTTAATTCCATATACATGTTAGTCAACATCCTATAAATGGAATCTGGTATAACAGTATGAACACTTACGAATGAGTATGGTAACTTATCAATTAACTATGTAAGCATTGTATCTATTGGTAAAGATGCATCCATATCAATGGACATCATAAGAAATAAGTGTATCTTGGGTAATTAATTTCATATATTATTTTAAAGTAACCTTAGAATATTTCTTTCTATCACAAATATATGTAATAGAGATTAGTTAATGAAAAACCTATAATTTTGTAAATGTATAAACTATAGAGACGCACATATCAAATAGTTGACTAGACTTTAACCCTTCATCTATAGTAAATAATTATATTTCTTAGATGATTGATCCATCACATATATACACCACATTAAAAGTAAATGCATAATTATATTAGTATTTTTATACAATTTAACTTAATGTTTGAATCTTGTATGGTTATGTTATGAGTGCTTCTACAATATGCTATAGCTTAGTTAAAAGAAGTATATTACATATGAAAACGTGGGTATATAATTATGATATATCCTAGTTTATCCGTTATCTTCATGTTAGTCATATTTGTACTTCTATATGTATGTATTAATAAGTGATTTATAAATGATTTTGTAATTCTAATGGTTACTGTAAGAAAATAAAGTGTACTAATCTTATTCTTATTATAAAACCCAAGACATATATACAATTTATGGTACTTATAAATGCATTATGAATTCAAGAAGTATATTTTATTAATTTAATCCAGTAATTTGTATAATATAGTATATGATGGAGAATATGTTTAAGAAAGTTGCTTCTATTACTATAAGCAAGGATGACTTGTTCTATATATAATTATAGTTTAAATAGGTAGATGATAATGTGTGTATATATAAGTAATCTTGTTTATGTCACATCATGACACCTAAGTGGATATTATACATAGTATTTTTTCAACATATTGATGATTTTAGTTGTCACAAATTTATAAAAAGAATACGGTTGTATTTTAATACAGATTGTCATTGGAGAATAAGTTGATCCAATTGTGATTTTCAACAAAGAAATCAACTTTAATGTCATTGTGTAACATTATGTGGACATGTATTCACTCCAGCCTCCTAACGTATAACTACTTTTTAACATTAAATCAACCTACATTATAATTTATATCGTCATCCTGCAACCATTTCTATAAGAACTGGAATTGTAGTCCTTTGTGTGGGGAGGTTAAAAGGAGAATCGTAGTGGACCTTTATGGGGATAACATTAATTTTTGCAAGTGAATTAATGTAAACATAGGATACATACACATATGCATATCTTTTTATTGATATGCAAAAACATTTAATCTTAGGTGAAATAATGATAAAGAAACTTGCAATAGTATTAAGACTAGTCATGAAGTTGAGGTATGTGCATTCTGACAACCTAAATTTTCTCTCTCCTCTATTATACTCTTTATGTCTTGTTAAGTGGACTTATTACTCGTTTGGATATCAATAGCATCGTAGTGGTCCAATCTAGTCACATTAATTTCCAATTTCACAATCCATGACATTAATATGCACTTTGAACAAATTATCATTCTTTAATACATCACCTTCTTGTTCACCAAAAAAATACATCACCTTCTTGTATCTAATTTTGAAGCTAAACAATGTAGTCACCTTGCTTTCCAATAGATTTCTTATGGTAGAACTTTATGAATCCAATAATGCAAAAATTGCCTCGATCAGACCTTCTAGCCCAAGTTATGAAGTTATGAAAATGTCTTTGCAAAAAACGTTTTAATATCTTTTTATCCTTTTTCTGGCACATGGGTTATCCATTTCTAAGCGCAATTGGGCTGCGACCCAAACCCCCTCCAATTGGTCAGCTATCTAGCTCTCACCCTCATAGCCAATAAGGGAGCTCAGATCATGTGACTAGGATTGTGACTTGATCCAACAACCATTAGTTATTTTCTTCCTTGGTCATATTATACCCAATTGAGTAGCAACAACAACTGCATTTTGCTAGCCAATACCCTTCCTGCATGAAACCTTTGACAAAATTGAACCCCCAACCTCTACTTTTCTTTCCCCTCTCTCATTTCATCTAATTTCCCTTACTTCTCACCTTGAATCTCCCTCTCTTACTTCTTCTTCTTCCTCCATTCTTCCTTATTTTCTGCCACCCCAGATTAAGTCATGTGGTGCCTCTGAAAAGCCTCACTGTAGGATAATCTTACCAGTAGGTGAACTAGGATAAATTGCGCCCAAGAGGCTGGCTTTTGTCAGTTGTGATCACCTTGGGCCATGATTGTCTCAGTGCCTTGGTGACATCATGGAGAAGTGTCACACCCTGATATGTGGGACGTGTCAAGCTCACGAGGCAGGGCTCAAATTCCCCCAGACGTTTGATTGTTAGTGCACGTTTAAATACCCTAGTCATGTGTTGACAAGTAAATGCACCATACCAACAAGGGGGATAAGGGGAAAATGTGACTCTACCAATTAATCAACATCAAACACCCCATATTTGTCATCACAACAAAGGGATCATATACATGTAATAATCATCAATATTTATATATTTTTAATGCAATTCTTTCCAAATTCATATCTTCCACATACCTCATCCAAAATATACAAATATATATATATATATATATATATATATATATATCATATTGATCATATCAAAGAACTCTAAGCAATAAACACATTTGTAGACCCCTTATTCCTGTGCTTGTTCTCAGATTTTCCTAAATATCATAACTTTAATTATATTGAACACATTTATTGCATCCTTATGATAATACTTGGACCTTAATTTTTATCCATACTCCTAATAATGAAATAGATAGGTCATGTGCACTTGTGACCATAATATGATCCTAATCACCCCTATTTCTCATAATGACTCTAATTGCACTTATGTGACATGTTTTAGGTAATAATGATGGTTTTTGACCTAAAGTAATGATCTTGCATCCTAATAACACCAAATGCTTGATCACCTTCAAATCATTAACTTACACCTGATACTAACATCAGCCCCAAATGTCACTTGCTATGTTACTGATATGACTTTAAAGCATGAACATGTCACAATTATTTGACACATGATCACATTTGAACAAAAAATTTGTTTACCTAACTTATGTGTCTAACTATATTGGAATGGTTGAAATAAATAATCATGTGGCAGTTAATGACCTTAATGTCTATGATCACTCCTTGCATTACATTGGTGTATGAAATCCTAGGTCCACCAGTGATGACTTAGTGTGACTCCGATGGCTTATTTCTCTAACTTGTTCCCTAATAGTGATATGGATTATAATATCTTTTCCTCCCCTTCTAAATCTATAAATAATCTTCCTTATGGTCACCTTCATGTGGATATCCTGCACAATTCATATATTGGACCCTATGCCATAAGGGCATTATAATGATATGTGTATGATTGAATGTTGGTACCCCATGTTGGATACTTGTTGTCCTGACCTTGGGGACATCCAACTAATATAGGAGTGTGATTCACATGTCCTTATCTTATTATACTAATATCATACCTTATCTAAATATCATGTCTCGATAAATCATTACCTTGGTTGTACTATTATGAGTTCTTGACCCTAAAATGTATGAAAGTGTCATGAACCTCAAAATAATAATATAAAATGTATGGAACTAAAAATGAAAAGAAAGTTGAACTACTTGTTCATGATGGACTGTATATCAGTTGAAGATCATCAAACATGCAAGTAACCAACTTTAAACCTAACTTGACCTAAACCCTAAAATGGAACTAGTTAGGATTAATGATGAGAATCTAATGCATGTAAGCAATTTTGTTCTTAATCAGGTTTGGCTTATGATATATATGGTCAATGGCATGTTATGAATCTATAAGATATGGGATTTAAATGGTTATATGAATATGGCTTTCTTGCTTGAAATATGATATGTATGTATGGTTTTGTACTTGCTCAAATATTTCCTTGTAGTATTGTAGTGTTATACTCATTTATTTGCTTCATTGATTTTTACAAATTGAATACATAATGTAGAATCTATTATATGAACCTTGTGGACTTGCCTATATTCTTAGGATAAGGACACAAAGTTGAGTGCCCTACTTGAGTTGTCAAGATAGGGCGAACTGTCAAGATAGGGCAGACCATGCTGATAAATAGTGTTAGCTAACCTTAATCACCCTCAGGGACCCTTCCAATAGGAAGTTGGTCATAGTCCTTACCAATACATGATATTGTTTGTATAATTCAAGAATAATGACATAAAACATGGGCTCACATTTTGCTAAGTACTTAACTTTTTTGTTTACTTAAGCAATATATTCAAACTATGCAAATCTTACATATATGTATCTTTCCACCATGTACTCAACACCTTGATGTTGACCCACTTGTTTCACGTATATTTTATGTTCAGAGGTATCTAAGAAGTTGATGGGTTGGTGATATGTTCAGGTGCATTTTTTGTAAGATCCCTAGTATACATGAGCAGACTTTATAAAAATACTCTCAATTGGTAATAGGAATCTTATAATAAAGAATTTTGTTATCAATATGTTGGTTAATTGTTAAGATTATGTTAGTTCTTTTATCTTGTTATTTGTTCATGTATGCTAAGATGTTACACTTCTACATTCATGATTTCACAATACCATGCTAGGTATAAACGCCTGGATCCTCTCACCATTCACTTGCTAATCATTTGGAGTTAGGATTTGGGTAATAACTAGCTTCATGAGATGTATATTACATATTTATATTTGAGAATTTGATGACTTAAAACACTAATTTCCTTTTGATGAGGAATAAGTCATGATTCATTATCTTTGTATGTCTTTTGAAATTTCTTAATGAAAGATATTTCTGTAGGATATGTTTTCTCTATTCTTGGACATTGAGATGGTTGGTTTTTATTTATGGGTCCTTAGATCACAATTTCTATGATATGGATGTTCAAATTCCTTGGTATTCAGAATCGTCTGAAAATGATTGATCTACATCATATTGCCACCCAATTAGCATGCTTGATGATTAGACTAGTTACTCTAGAGTAGTGGTACTTCTACACAACTACATATATAGGAAATGTGTTTAGTTTTATACAATTGGAATTGAGGTTTCATTCCTCTTTCCCTTAGGTATCAAGGTTCTATTCCCCTCATCTCTAACTCAGGATCCTATTTTTTCATGGCCCTTAGATAGATAGCTTTTTCTAGATTATACTTGTATGGAACCTTTTAGTTGATGTTGTTGTTTATAAAGTTAATTAATTAACTCAATATTTACATTCATTTATATCTTATATTAACTGAATTCCTCATTCTTTTGTTAATTATTCTCTTTTTACTATTCTATTCTTTCTCTTAAAGTTTCCTAGTTGTGCTCAACTCTCCATTGATCGGGAACATCCTTACTTCTTATAGAACATCCCAACCTATTGTACTTGATTCTTTAAATGCCCACATAATACTTTCATTCAACAAACCAATTGTTTTATAGGATCATACCTTATCTTCATCTTCTAGGTGTTATTTCCAAACCAACCAAATGTAGCTGAATAAGAGGAAGACGACTCAAGAGGATCATGCACTAAGAAAATAGACTTCAAGGATAGCATGGGATAGTCATGTTTTCCTCAAGAACTAGTTTTTGTAGATGTTGATCTACATTTTATTTTTTGTGATGTCACCCTTGTGGCAAGAAAAAATTTATTGAATAAAACTAGAACAATATTGTAATAGTTAATTTATTTTGCTTTTATAAAATGACTTTGTTTGTGATAACCTATTTGGCTAATGAAAATGCAACTATTTCATCACACTTGTTTGTGTTTTTGGAATAGATGAAGTTTACTTGATCATTAACTTATGAGTGCATCATTTTTTTTCAAATGGTGTACACTACATCTTGCCTAGAATTCTCCAAAAACATCTTGAAGAGTAGTGTAAAATCTTGAGTAAAATAATACTTGTTGATAAGACAATAAAGACTGAAAATAATACTTGAGGTGGTTGCATATGTATGTGAACGAGTCACACATTTATTTTGTGGTAACTTATAGCTTCAGTGTCTGGTTCCATTATGATTCGTATCGATGTGAAACTTGTGGTCATACATGTAGTTAATAGTGATCTAGAAGTTATTAAACATATAGGCACCCACAAATATCTTCTTTCTTCTTATAAATTTAAACTATGGCATGCATATCTTTTGGGTAGGCTTTGTTCTTTGATGTCCCTTCAAGTGCACTATTGCACCCTATTACAAATATAGATACTGATAAGCAATACTTAGGCACAACAAGTGGTTTAATATAAATTCTTTGCACCTTTTAGCAAATCGTTAAGGAACTTTTTAGAAATTGTTAGTACAAATGTCATACCTATAACATCAAGATCATATCTATTTGACTAGTTGCATGACCGACATAAACAACACCGACATACTAATGAAGTCAACTCATCACATGAATATATCCCATCAAAAAATCAAAAGCAACAACTTAAATTGTTGATCAACAGAGTACTATGGATCTTTGATTCCATTATAGTTGAATTTTGTATAATTTTTCACATATAAGTCATGGATTATACCAGTGACTGGTCTAGCCAAGAGTACTTTCATATTCATCTAAAATTACACCATTATTTCAAAGATTTTATAGAGGCCCAAATGATTGAAGTTTCATGGATCAATCTTATGCAATAGTCAAAAAAGTACTCCTAACATTAGATCTTCTCACTTTTAACAATAGAAAATGCAAGTGAAAAATATCACTTTAGTTATTAATGGTAATGACAATTAGTGGAGTACATTGTACATACTAGACAGAAATGCACTGGGAACAAGATAATAAAGATATCTCATGCAACAGAAGGTGCAAACTTCTATAAGAATTGATGGAAAACAATTATGTCAACTATATATACTCTCTGGAATACATTTGAAGTAAAAATTGAGAAAAGGAAGTGGTTCAAATACAAATGTTCTAATCACTAAAATAATTTTAGATTCCTTTCAGCCTAGCATGCCACACTCTTATAACTTATGTTTGTATTAAATTTGACATCTACATTGTTAAATTTTATGTGAATCTCTTTCTTTATCATATAAGGATGTTATACTAAAGTAGGCTTGTTCATAAGTGCAAAAAAGCTAATGATAATTGATTATGATGATGTTAGTCTATGACTATGGCATTTCTATTGACATTTCCCTTTTACCAATACTCCATTAACCCACAACCCTTTTAGAAATATGATCATATATAGTTAGGATGAATCGAGTGTTATATAAAACATTCTATATTATCAACCTCATTTCTAACTTATATTGAAAATATGCTTAGGAATGAATCAAGACCTCCACAAATGTCATCACGTGAATAAAATGATTTTTGAATATGATATGGGTTTCAAATATAAAAAAACATTTTCATACTTAAATAAACCTTAGTTATGTGTAATATTTTGACCAAAGTAGTCATTTTTAACAAAATTAGTTACAGACTTAGTATGTATACAATAAATAATGTAATTGTTTTAGATTAGGATCATTCGATTGGTCATGATCTGATACAATATATAGACCCTCATTGGTATGATTTTCCCTTTCTGAGTTAGTTTTTTAATCTTGAATCCATTGGTCATTCTCTGATTTTGCAACCTCACATACACTAGAGTTGAATGGGTCAACCTAAATCATTATGTTCATTTATCCATACCCCTTGGTGATATCTAAAAAGAAGGTTGTTTTCACTGACTCGTATCATTTAATTTTAATTTCTATAAATATTTATGAATGTATTCAACCGAACATAAATCTATAGGTTTCATCACTAACGACTATGAAATGCTTATATCGATGCACATATAAGATAGGGTAACCAAGTACTTAATTGGTTCTATTCAAGTACATCATGAGTATATGATTTCAACTATAAATAAATGTCAATATTTGAATTTACCCATAACAATGACTACAGAATAAACCATAAGATAAAATGCCTCATCATAGTGTAATGTCAATTTTGTGACAATTGAGATATTAACAAACTAGGAATATTATGATAGAATTTTTCGTGTTACAAGAAAATAATTTTTTTTCACTTGATATTATGATGCTCACCAAAATTAAAATTTTTATTTACAATTTAGAAACAAATAATTTAAAACAACAGATCTTGTATTAATTTGAATTTGTGCCCAACATAAAGAAACATAGATAGCTCTAAATTAGAAGACTTGAGAAAGAACAAGGTCACCATAATAGACTGAGTATAGGTATAATAAGTATTCAAAAAAGATTAAAAATATACAGTATGATTAGAAGTAGAAAGTACTCGGAACTAGAGATTACAAATAACAAGGAAGTAACAATTTAATTTGATTGAGTGGGGAAAAAAAGAAGAATGTTATAACCTTTGGTGCTGAAATACACCTTTGTTCCAAGCAAGTGGGGATTTTTCCTCAATACTCACAATTCCAAGGAAGACTAGCCCTTCTTGACAGATTCTAAAGAAGAAGGGGAATTGGATATACAACAACTTCCTTTGTTCAAGAAGTAACCTTTATTTAAAATAGTAGTTATTGGAAAAAATGTGCCCAATATTTTAGTGCATTCAGTGCCACATCAGTGGCTAGCCATTGTGGGTATAAATGCACTCCACTTCATGTGCATTGAGTGATAAATCGACACAAACAACCCACAATAACATATCATTGGTAGTGGATATGAATGCTCTAAACATTTGGACGCCTAAATGTTTGGCTCATTCATCAAGAAAATGTGCCATGTTGGATATTAGTTATAATGTTTGGTTATTAGTTTTAAAATTTCTATTGATTTTGTTCTTTTTTCTAAGGAATAATATGATCTGCTAAGAAATCTAAGGCTATATTTATTTGGTTTGTTTACCATGTTTTTTCATAATATTTTTGTTGAATTGGGTACATGAGTCTCATAGATTACTTGATGCATGGTTCAATACCCTTGTCTATACCATAAACGTATGTATCATTGTCTAGATCTTATAAAAACACGTAGTGAAACTTTGGTTTTTCAGTTTGTTTGGATTGTTGTCAACCATGACTATGCAATTGTATAAGGTTTACAAGGGCACATGCGACCAATATTTTTATCTCCTTTTGTTACTTCTTCTTTATCAAAAGCTCTACAACTTGCTATGAAAGACAATTGTTGCTTTTATTGAACCTGCAACTTGCATTTAGCACATCTTAAAACTTAAAAATTGAACCATTTGTAAAAAGGGTAAAATACATTTACTATTTAATACAATTAGATTATTTATATAAACCCTAACCCTAAAAATAAAATGAGAGAGAAAGGTGTGAATGAAAAGAGGAAGATAAAGGATTGCAGGAGCTCTAGTTTCATTCAAAATGCACATCATATGAATCGTGGTTTTAGTGCTTGACTCAATTACATAGATTTTCAATTTTTTATATATAGAAGGGCTCATTTTCTTAAATGGGCCTTGGGCCCCTTACTTGCTCATCAAGGACAATATAGTTTGTTGACTACATACATGACTTTAAATTTTATGAAACACAATGTGACACTACATTCAGTAAATACTCAGCCCACTATAGATTGAACTTGGGGAGATATAGTCCTATTTTGTTCCATAAGCTGATATACAACTTCATGTTTTTGAGAAGAAGCAACGACCCCCTATAGACTAGATATGAGGGGTTTTGTAAACACATCTTCAGGTTTTTGAGAAGAAGCAACGTGAACTGTAATCGTGTTGTCCTAGCACCAACTTTTCTCTAATAAAATGATAGTCTATTTTGATATACTTATCCCTAGCATGGAAAATTGGATTGAAATCCAAATGAAGATTTCCTTGATTATGTAGAATGTCTTGGATGGTTGGAGAAGAGTAACAAGAGACCTAGAAGAAGAAATGAAACCCATGTTAGTTATACTATTGTGGAAGCTAACGCCCTGTACTCAACCTCCCAATTGGATTGTATGATGGTTGTTTGATTTTTGGGACTCCAAGAAACACAAGTTTTGCAAATGAAAATACAGAAATTAGTAATGGATCTTCATGTGGAAGGACAATTGGCCCAATCAAAGTCACTGAAGGAATTGAGAGTTATAGTGTGTGTAGGTTGAATATGTAGACCAGTTGAGAAAAATCATCCCGATAACACAATATATGTTTGAGTGTTGATTGCATAGGCAATATCATATTTGGTAATCGTAATACATTGCAAGAAGCCACAAAGTCTTCTATATAGTTGAACATCCTTATGATGAGGTGAATCAGGTAGCTTGTGGAAGTTCAGTGTGATTGGAGTAGAAGTTGTCTTGAAGTCGCACATATCAACTTGCTTTAGAACATCGACGATGTACTTTTCCTGGATAAGAAGTAAATTAGTACTTCAGACGAGACTTGATTACCCAAAAAATAGGTGAGATGGCCAAGATTCCAAAGATTAAGTCTATTATCCATATATTTTTGGAAAACATGAAGGAGTTTTGTATTATTTCCAATGAGAATTTTTTCATTCACATATAGAAGAAAGTACAAATTACGTTGTTTATGATGATTTATATAGAGAAGGATCAAAACTTCTACAAAAGAATCGATGTTCAAGAAGAAAGTCACTGAGCTTATTAAACCAAGCACTTGGTGCTTGCTTGTATCCATATAAAACGTTATGAAGTTTGCATACATGGTTTGAGTATTTAAAGTTAGTGAAACTAGGTGGATGCTCGAGAAAGATAGGTTCTAGAACATATTCATTGAGAAAGGTGTTATAAATGTCAACTAGTAGCATTTTCCAATTAAAAGTGACAATCATAGTAAGAATTACTTGTATGGTAGTAGATTTAACTACATGAGTGTAGGTTTCCATGTAATTTATTCCTTCTTCTTTACTATATCCCTTGGAAACTAAGTGAGTTTTAAGACTCTCTAATGTTTCATCACCATAGAACTTAGTTTCAAATACCCACTTAGATCTGATGATATGAGAAGAATATGTTAGTGGAACTAGGGACCATGTATCATTCTTAGGAAAATCAGTGATCTCAACCTTCATGGATGTTGTCCATTGAGGGCATTTAGGAGTGCCTTTGATGGGTATAGGTAGATCTAGTATAGCATGTACTACCATTGCATAATGCAGATTGGGTTTGAGAATGCCTACTTTGGACCGGGTAACCATAAGATGTACAATGATAATAAAAATATTAAGAATTTCATCATGTGTTGATGATTTAAAGAGATTGAGCTCATCATTAGTAATTGAATTGGATATTGAAGGGGTAGAGATAGTATCTGATTCGATAGATGGTGTGATATTTTCAGTTTCAGAAGAAAGTGAAGAAGAAACATCATCATGATTAACAACAAAATTCACCTCTTGAGTATTTAAAGTATCTTGTACAGTTAGAATAGTACTTCCAGTATCACAAAGAGAACCATTCACTTCATCTGAATACAAAATGACATCCTAATGATACTCATTATTATTTGAGTTATGAGAAATAGATTGACTCAGTGGAGAAGGAGATGCATAAAAGATGTTCTAAAATTCAGAAAATATAGAAGTTCTTCCATAACAACATTGTATGGGACATGCTTTTTAAATTGAAACACATTCTCATTAAAAATGGCATGTCTTGAAAAATAAATCCTATTTGTAGCAATATGTAAGCAATGATATCTATTTTAGGTATCATTGTATGCAAGGAATACACAAGGTAGTGAGCTTAGTTGCAGCTTGTGCTTATTGAAATCCTATAGGAAAGGAAAATGAAGACAACCAAATACTCACAACATATCATAATCAGTCATTATTTTGTGAATCTTAAAGAAGGAGAAATTTGGTAATGTGTTCTATACGGTTGTTGATTTATAAAATATGTAGTAGATGCAAACGCTTCAAGCCAAAACTGAAGGGGAACTTTAGCATCGAGAAGCATAGTTAGGTCTAGTTCCAAGATATGTTTGTGTTTTCTTTCCACTAGACCAACCTGTTCATGCACATATGGACAAGATAATTGATGAACTATTTTTCGTCAAACATAAACTCTTTCACTTTAGAATTCACAAACTCACCGCCACCATCATTCATAAGAACTTACACTTTAGTATTAAATTTATTTTTAATCTTCTTAAAGATGAAGACAAAATGACTATAAATATATGATTTAGATTTAAGAGGATAGAACCACGAGAATTTAGTACATTCATCAACTAGCAAGGCAAAATATTGAAAACCTCTCTTGGACACTATGAGAGATTTACCCCACAAATCACAATATACACCTCCAAAAGGAACATTGTAGTTGACATTCTTATTAGCAAAAGGTAATCTATAACTTTCCAATATTGCAACTATTACATAATTCTAATGTATTATTAGAAGAGCTAATCAATTGACTATTCTCTGGATACTTCTATATTTTCTATATGTGTAACTAAGCCTTTTATGAATATTTGTATAAAGTAGTAGCTTTTCCTTCTATTGACTGGAACACTTAATGCATAGTTGAATGAATGGAGAACATACCATCTTTAGTGTTGAGTTGGTCTGGAAATGCGTGCTCAGAAATAGATCTAAAAAAATAAGAAGTATCAAAGAAAATCACGAGTCAACTGATCATCATATAAAAGATTTCATTTAATAGCAGTAACACTAGAACTCTTTCAAGATGTATAGAATTTTTATGAATAATATGTGAGGTTCCACTATGAGTTATAGGATGATATGTACCATCATTGATCATTACAAAGTCATAATTCTTGTAAGAAATGATATTAGTCAAGATACATGCATTTTGTGAAATTAGCCCTAGAATCAACTTGCCACTCATTTATGCTAAAAATGTTTTGTTCAAAAATTTTTAGGGAAGTCATGGCTTTGGCTTGTTTAGTACTGACAACTTTAGTAAGAGTTCTTGGAATTTGATCACTCTATTAGTTATTGTCGAGATGATGCCATCATCTAAATGCTTTGTGACCCCTTTTCTCACAAATCTAACAAAGATAACATATCATATATTGTTGAGATTACCTGGCGACCTTATGCTTTGATTAAACCCACATCTTGAGATGAGAAATGAGAGGTAGGCCTGACTTTGAGTAAACTAGAACTGTGATTGAACTACTATGGTAGTGGATTAGCCATATGATAACTTCCTCTTCCCAGATTTCTTTTGCCATAATTTGTTCTTTGACCGATAAGTACAATATTAGGCCCAGAGAAGATTTAAAGGAACAAATGTGGACATCATGATATTTCAAAAGTGAAACCATTTCATTGTGGGAAAGAAGAGTGAGGCTGATCATCGAAATGGTGAAATTCCTTAAATCAGGTCCAAGTCCACTAAGAAGTAGACTTTGTCGTCATAAGGAAGAGGCTTACCAATGGCGTGTAGCTGACTACAGACAAGTTCAAACTCTCATAGATATTCCATCATGCTTCTATTATGATTCTGAATCATCCGTAGCTTTGTATCCAACTCAAAACTCCTGGATTGTGTAGATTCACTCAAGTTTTTGGCTAATGTTGCCAGATCTGAGCATATGTTGTCAATCCCACCATGACATCGAGCACCTCATCAGTAAGCGTTCCCATGATCCAACCTTTGATTAACATGTCAATCCACATCCATAGAGAGAGTATACATGATTACGAGTGATCTTTGCTTCATCATCAGTCAGAATCTTCTTAGGTGGCTTCTCGGTTCCTTCAGAGAATGATTTGAGGTAATGCCATCAAAGCTCTATCCTATACTTTCCAGTATAGATAGTTGGAGCTTGTGAGCTTCAATGGCACAAAGTTTGAGTTATTGATGTCGGGTGAATAGGGATTTTTGACTAGTGATATCACCGATGAACCTGTGACTGAAGAAGATGACATGATTGAGAAAAAGAAGGCGGAAACAAGCTCTATTACCAAATTAGATTAGGTTTAGAAATTCTAACCCTAGAACCAAAATGAAGGACAAAGGTGTGAATGATAAGAGGAAGAGAGAGGATGGCGAGAGTTCATTTTTTTCTTAGGCTCTGATTGGTTTGATGTAAGTCATAAGTTATGCGAAACTCATTTTCTAAAAACTCTAGTTCAGTTTTTGGAACTTAAGTTGCATTCACTTCTATGTGATTGGTTTGTTGTAAGTGTAAATATAAAAAGTCACTAAAAATGTTGTTACCTTTTACTGTGTAATATAAATAAGTAAGGATGAAAAATCCATTAAAAAAACCATATATGTGAATAATCAATATATTTTAAAACCATAATAACCTCAAAAAGTCATGGTACAGATGTTGGTCCTTTTAAAAATATTTTAGTATGGCATAATTATAATCTTAATATAAATATTATTTTTAAAATCACATCATAATATTTTTATTTCACTTTGTATTACAAAGTATTAAAATAATATCCGCATTTCATGTCTTTGTAACTATAACTTTTGGTTCGTCATTATTCAACCCATTGCAGAATTATTAATTTTTACTAAATTTTTAGAGAATATTTACTATATTCTTGGTTATTGTTAATTATTATTTTTTCATACCATATTGTTTAAACATGAAGAATAAAAATATGTTAGGTAAATCACATTTTTTGTCATATGGTGAAGTGTGTTTCTTTTTCATAGTGTTCATATTTTTTATTTTGCAAAACCCACTAATAATGGTGGTTATAGTGTAAGATTATAGTGTATAGTATTTTTTCATATTATGTTATAGTTTTAGCAACAAGTCATATCTACATTGCTAATATTTCTAACCATATATATATTTCATATATGCCATTTGTGACGAATGGACAACATAATTGTATAAGAAATGTTATCAGTTGTTCCAGAACTCATTTTCCATTCTTTTTAAGAGGGAACTCGGGAACTGGATTTTGAATGTAAATCTGTAAGTCACAGGAAGTCATGGAACTCAAGTTCCAACACTTACTTTAGACCAATCATAAAAGACTATTTAAAGAACTTCAGTTTATAAAATTTTTGAACCAGTTACGACAAACCAATCAGAGCCTTATTGCATTCAAAATGCACAACGTGGTTTCAGAACTCAGAGTCAAATTACACGGAGTGTCTATTGTTTATATACAGAAGGGCTCATTTACTTACGTGGGCCTTTGGCCCGTTACTTGCTCAGTAAGGAAAATATAACTTGTTTAAACACATGACTTTACATTATTTTTTGGAAAATTGGGTAAGTATATTCCAAAAACCCCTGGGAAGGGGACAAAGTTACAAGCCACACCCACACATGTGACTACACGCTCCTAAGAATTCGTTACAGTAGATCCCAATTCCTAGCAATAATAGGAGAAATATCAAGACATGATTTAAAAGTAAAATACATTCTCTTGATCTCTAGAGCTAGATGGTTAAAGATGACAACAAAGTCTGAAGCACCACCATTATGCAACTATTTATTGTGTTCCTCCCAAATGAAGTGGACAGCACCAGTAATGGCCCAATGTTCAATGATTCTGGACTGTTTCGACCTCTTACCAAGGTCAGTAAGGCAGCCATATAGAGAATAAGAGGACTTGATGTTGAGTTTAAGTTGAGCTCGAACCCAAATATATTTCCAGTATTTGCATCCCTCAAATAATTGGGCTATCGAGTCATTGTGTTTGCCACACAGTAAGCATGCTGGGATAGGAGCCCCCAACCAGGAGCTAATCTTTTCCAATGTAGGAAGGACATTAGTGAGAGCTCTAAAGGTAGTGAGACTCCACCTAGGATAATGCTTAGAGAACCAAAGACTTTCATAAGCCTTATCAGATGGATGTTTTTACCTGGCGTTTTCCCAAAGATCCATGTCCGCCCACATTGAGAAGGAAGGCCACAGAGCTACAATACGCCTATGGCAAGTAGAGCCACTCCTGGAAAAAGTAACCAAGGAATCACTATACCTACAAGAAATCCATGAGCTCCATATGCATTGAACTTGAGTGCACCTCTTAATACGACGTAAAGTATGGCAATCCACAAGTTCATCAAGTCTCTTTAGACCAAGACCGCCTTCACAAAGAGGATAGGCCAGCCGTGACCAACAAGAGGGATGCATCGAACTGCCCCATAAGAAATCAGAAAGCAACAACTCCATCCTACATAGAACAGCTGGAGGAATGTCACCCATACATAACTAGTAGCTAATCAAACCCATGGCACAGTGCTTAATAAGAACAAGACGACCAGCCATAGAGATTTTAGACCCCGACTGTCTCTGTATCATGTCTCTTAGCTTATCCAAGCATTCATGAAAGTGGCACCTCCTGAGATTTACACCATCCATAGGAAACCCGAGATACTTTGTGGGCCATGTGCCTTGTTGAATACCCAAGCAATTGATCAAGGCATCCTTGTTGTGGCAAGAAGAAGAAAAAAATATATGAGGTTTATTAGGATTGCACTTCATACCAGAGACAGAACCAAACTCAAGCAAAATCTGTTTGAGATATGTAAGACTATGCAAGTGCCCCTCAGAGAAAATAAGAACATCATATGCAAAAAGAAGGTGGCTAAGAGCCTTGGTCCTGTTGATAGGGTAGCTTCTAATGAGTTTGCTATCATACGCTGCCTCAAGACATCTACTGAAACCTTCCATAGCAAGGACGAATAACAAGGGTGATAAGGGATCGCCTTGCCTAAGACCATTAGAACTTTTGAAGAAGCCAACTGAAGAGCCATTCAGTAAGAGAGAAAAGGACGGAGTCTCCACACATTGTTTTAGGATGGAGATAAACTTCTCATTGAACCCAAGGCTAGTAAGACAATCCCATAAGTAGGACCAACGAACGGAATCAAAGGCCTTGGTGATATCCAACTTGATGCAAACGGCAGGGGGACTGGATTTCTGGTTGAATTTAAGAATAAACTCAGCCGCAAGCTCCTACCTTTAACAAAAGCACCTTGGTAAGGAGAGATAATATTTGGAAAAAGAGTGGCTAACCTCCTTGAGATGACTTTGGCAATAATTTTATAGAGCATTGAACAGCAAGAAATAGGCCTAAAATCAGCTGGAGATGAAACAATGTCCTTCTTAGGAATAAGACCAAGGAAAACATGATTGACCTGTCTAACCATGCTTCCACCTTCGAAAATCCACTGGACATCCTTAAAAAAATCATCACAAATGACATTCCAATTTTCCCTATAGAAATAACCATTGAAGTCATTCGGGCCCGGGCTTTTGTGAGGCCCTATGCTCCACACATCATCACGAACCTCATTCAAACTTGGTGTAGAACACAGCATGACATTATCATTCACAGAGACTAGAGGGGTCCAATTTGGAATATAAGAGCTGGATGCAACATGAGGTTGATTATATAGCTGCTCAAAAAACTGTACAATGTCATACACAATGGCATCATTATCCTGTAAAAGATCTCCATGTGAGTCAAAAAGCTTAGTTATAGAGTTAATAGCATCCCTTCTCTTAACAATGGTATGATAGAATTTAGTGTTCCTATCTCCATTGGAAAGCCACTCCATCCTACTACGTTGCCAGAAATAAACCTCCTATGCCTTAAGAAGCATGTCCAATCTCTCAAGGGTTTGTTTTTAGCATGGATGAGATCAAGATCTAGTGGGCATCTACGAACCACGACTGAGATGTCATCAAGCTCCATTCTTTCTATTACAATAAGGTTCTTGAGATTGACATAGTGTTTGGACCAAGTCTTCAAATTATCCTTGACAATCTCGAGTTTATGACAGAACTGAAAGAGCGGGTTGCCTTTAATATCAGTAGCCCAAGCATCTTTAATAATGTCCTGACAACCTTCTCATTCCAACCAGAAATTGAGAAATCTGAAAGGTTTCTTCTCGAAAGAAAAGGTCTCATATTGATGTTTAAAGTACAGTGATCTGAATAGTTACAAGTGATGAACTTTGTTTTGGAACTAGGAAATTTAGACAACCAAGCATCATTGACAAAGACTCTATCAAGCTTGGAAGCAACCCTTTTAGCAACACCTTGTTTGTTATGCCAAGTATAAACCTCTTTACCAATGATAGGTAGTTCAGTAAGATTAGCATTATCTAGGGCATCATTAAAAGAGCTAAGGATGGTAGAGGGAACCTCACGACCCCCACCTTCTCCTCTTGCTTTCTGATGTTATTGAAATCACCAGTGATAAGCCAAGCATCATCTATGTTAGCAGCAATCCTCTCCAAGGTATTCCAAAGAACATAACGATCAACCACAGAGTTCTTAGTGTAGATAGCCGTAGTATAGATAGTGAGGCCACCTTTGTTAATGCATTTCATAGTGACCTGTTGATCATCCATCTCAGTCACAGTAGTAATCCAGCGGTTAGGATTCCACCCAACATAGATACAACCATTAGGATGATGCAGATGATTAGAAACCCATAGCCAGCCTTTAGGGAACATATGATTAGACGTGTGAGTCATATGAGACTTGATTTTAGATTCAACAAGAATGGCCATAGTAGCTTTGTTATCAAGGATGGCTCTCCTCACTTCTTTCATTTTACGTGGCTTCTCTGAGCCACAAACATTAGTCATGAGAAAGGTCATTAATGACCTCTAGAGGCAGAACGAGTCTTATGAGACCCATCACCCTTGGACGTCTTTCGAACCTTGGACGATGAAGAAGAAGAAGCACCCGTGGAGCATTTAGCTGTTGAATCAACTGCCTCACCCGAGCTAGCGATGTTAGCACCCACCATTGTGCCATCATGTGCATGGGTCGCAGCACCAACACCTGACCCATCGAAGGCACCATTAACACCAACACCTGACCCACCAAGAGCTCCATTAACGTGAACTACACCCGAGCCATCACCCATAACGCTAATAGAACCGGGTGCAACACCATCACCCATAATGCCATCTGCATCACGACGTAGCGTCGCACCTCTAGCCCATGATGCAGTACTAGTAACACCTTGTGGCGCCGTGTTGGTGACGCCCAGAGACACATCTTCTGAAGATGCAACATCGGTGACGATGTCAACCTGAGATGCAGCGTCGTGATGCTGTGTCGAGCCATCACCACCATCTGCCCTAGGAGTAGTGTTGCCAACTGAAGAGGAAGCTCCACCACCATCCGCCCGTGTCTCAGCACCTCCACCAGAGGAAGGGGCCGTAACCCTCACGTCTGTGACACCAAGAATAAGATCCCCAACATCGGTAACACCACCGCCATCACAAGTGCCATCACTAGTATCATCTCCACAACCCGAGGAGGATGCACCACCACCTCGGCTGTTTCTAGAGCACTCGACCTCAACATGATCATTGACACCCTGTTCATTCGTAGTTGCATTATCAACAACCATTGTTTTGCCCTTCCTTCCCATGACCATCTAGGTTTGCGTTGATCTTGGGGCAGGGTCCTCCACATTGACAATTGGATTGATTGGGCAATCGAAATCATCATGACCAAAAACCTTGCACTCAGCGCATCTCTTCGGGATATATTCATACTGGATCTTCACCGGCATAGGGTCATGCCTATGCATATTGACCCATACCTCCTGAGGAGGCTCTTCATCAACTTCAATTTCCACGAAAGCACACGCCTCTCCCAGAGAATCTTGACCTAACAACTTGTAGTCAATTGTGAGTAGCTTCCCCACTCCACTTGCCACAATGCCAACAACCCTAGGGGACCAATTACGTCCCATACTAGGGATACTAATCTAGACCGGTATGGTGTTGAAGAAATCTTTCTTCAAGTCGTCCCCCGTCTTGTAATCTTTGATGACCACCAAACGATTATCAAACCAACGTGGACCTCTATTGATGATGTTCTTCTTGTCCTCATCCAAGTTGAAACGGAGAAGAAAGAACTTGTCCGGTTTAGAAAACGGGTCGAAGCCTCCCTTAGGTTTCCAAACTCGACGTATCCAAGCAAGGAGATGGAAGTAGTATGGTCGCTTTCCCATCACATACAAGATCGTTGTGTTCTCCCAACACTTCTCCATAGCTTCATAGGTAGGATCATCCATGGTAACAAAGCATTTACCATCAATCTTCTCAGGAGGGCTAAACGAGTGCTTCTCCATCCCTATGTCGCCAGCGACCAGGACTTGGTTCCAGGCCCTCCTAGGGATCGGGTTGGGTGCTCGATCGTCGCAGCAGAAGCCCCCTCACCAGACGACTCCTCCATAGTCATGGCGTCGGAGAGAGGGGAGGAACGCCCCCTCTGGGGGAATGGGAGATGCACTCCTCGAGATCGCCCGTCTGTCATAGTCAGGCGGCGCTAACCCTAAGGGCCCGTCCTTTATCAAGATTAAAAATATAAATTGAACTAGCTCGTGACTTTACATTTTATCAAACACAAAGTGACACTACATTCAGCCAATACTATGCATACACCAGATCTCGAAAATTTCGATATCATCTACAATATTGCCTACAATTTCTAACAACGCCTTGGACGATTTTCAAAAACCGACATCTCATGAGTTTGATCACTCTCACTACTAAAAAATTATTCATCGCTGACAACCAAGCATGTCATCTTTCACTTAATAGATTACGTACATAACAATGACCTATCTAATGACCATCATCTTTCAAGTGTAATCTATACACTATGTAGGCTTAAGTGATGTACGTCACCTATTCTTGATTTCTGGCTGTCAAGAAGTCACAATAGGTGACATCATAGAATGCCATTTCAACTAAGAGATTACATGTATGACAGTCACCTTTCTATAAAAAAATAACAACTAGTGATGTCACCTAACGTGTACGTATACAGTTATATTACAACATCAACCACCACTCAACAAGATGGATAATGCACATCACAATCACTTTTTTCTCAATAACAGTGGTGATAGTTGTTATTGCCCAACTGTTGTGTTTAATACAATAACACATAAACAAAATCATGTGAATCAGGTTAAATCACCATATGAACATGTACATAAAATTCAAAACAACTTTGAAATAAAAAATTGATATTTGTATTGAAACAACTTGAATTACACAGGGAGGACATTTCAACCTTGCCCTTTTCAAAAATATACAAACATCACAAAGTGACTTTCTAAGTACATCATACTTTAGCCATGTAGTTATTCTACTTGCTATAATTTTCCAGCACACATCAACCTAAACCACTTAATAAGTTGACCCACTTATTTACTGAACCCATCCTCCATATACAATCAATATCCATTTTCTGGCCAAATGATCTTTCCATTCAAAACATCACTAGCAGCTGCTTGTATTTTTTTGAAGAAAATCAGGCATTGCTTACGCAAATGAGATATCCATGCAACATTCTGATAGCAGAAAACATTCAATCTTAATAGGTGTGGAACATTTTTCCTTCTGGACAAAAATGTGTGAAACTCTGCAGAACACAAATAGACAATTTTCACAGTAAAACATTATTGGAATGCAAAGATGATCAAGGTAGATTTCAGAAACCACTAAAATAACTATTGTTGACAATACAGACTCTGTGGTCAATTTCAGTGCTTTGTCGTTGTAAAAATTTTGCTAGTTAGTCAGCGATATCAAAAAGCATCACCTATATGAGTTTTCTTTCTAGTGTCTCTTTCACGGATGTATATAGCAGTGCGTCGTTAACGTTAGTCTGGTTGGGAGTACTACCAACCCGCATTGTGAATTGAAAAACAGGAAAATGAACATGACGAAATCGAACTGCATTTCCTTGGTTTGGTTTGACGTAACTCCAATGTATTTATTTGATTTGTTATCCGTTTGGTAGTGAGCAGTTTACAGCAGTATGTTCTTCTCCCCGTCGCTGCCATGCATTATAGCACGTGAAATAGGACCGGAGTATGCAGCAACGTCGCTTTGAGTGGTCATGGAAATGAAACCGCGCCTATTTTGGGCGCAGTTACTTTTCCGGTTTTTGTGTGCAATATGGGATAGTCGTGTAGCTGGTTTCCACACTATGTGTTGCATCTACCTGAAACCAAACATAAGGAATTGGAAGCCACACTGATTTGCAGCTGCATGTGTTCGTTTGTTGCCCAACCAAACGGTAGTTCTCTAGAACCGCCTCGCATCTTCTGGACAGACGCAATCTTTTGTCTTGCTTAATGGTGTGGAGTGGAGGAACACTCGTTTGTCGTTTGCTTGCTGTTGTACATCACATGCATGCTTCCCGTCCACTCTACTGTCGACATCTAGATAAAGTCATCATAACTTCTGACAAAAACCCTAGATTGTGAAGCAGAAATCTACTCTTTCGTACTATATATAACCACTCGATGCTCTACATTAATTCATTTCGATATCACCAGAGCCTATACATGTTTTGGTTCAACACTTGAAGAGTCATGTTCAGCGATCATTCTCTTTCTCCACGGACGGAACCTTCCCCTATTGTGTTCACCAAGTGAAACAATATCTTTCTTCCTCTGATGCAGCGGTGCATGTGCGGAGTGACAACAGTCGGTAACGTGATAGTAGGTGTCGGTAAAGCGATAACGATTCAAATGCATCAGTGGCCAACGGCGCCCTCAATTCGACCGAGGACCGCAGTCCACATGCGCCCCCCGCCAGATCGCTTCTCTGGAACGCTGTCCATGGCATCCATAAACAAAGGAGTTGGTCACCTCGATCAGGGGAAACACAAAACCCTGAACTAGTTTTGCTTGCTTCTTCAGAATCCCAGAGACTTCAATGGAGTAGATAATGAAGGAGCAGTGCGCCGTTCGAGGTCCTTTTGAGGTCTTCTCGCACGGAGACAAGGAGGGGCCTAACGGCATCGCTTTGTTCTCTGGGAATGTGCCAACACACATGTTCTTCGTTTCCTAATGCCTTTCATCTGGCTGTCCATGTCAGCTCTCTCTGATAATCTATTGTGGCGGTAGCTTGCAGGCTCCATATTCAAGAACGCGCGCAGGGATGCTATTCACTTGATAAGTCCACGGACAGCTGGAGTGATTATCCTATTTTAGTAAATAATGCACCTGCCCGTCTCCTTAATTAACCTCGTTTACGATGGTTTTCTCCAATCATGTACGAACATAGTAGATGGCAAATCATACTTTATGGTCAAGCAGGGGATCTTCTCGAGCAAAATAAACTCCATCACGAGATGCTACATTACCCACAATCGGGGTACATTGAGGACAATTGACTTTTGCAAGAATTTCATAAGCTATCCATAATTCCATTTACAAGTTGTAGTTTAGAAACCATTTCATGGAAAACACAAACAATATGACAATGTGGTTTGGAAGACGGTGAAATAGTTAGATAGGGGAGGGACGAATATGTAATTTATAAGGCCCAAATTTAGTACCCATTATTCATTTTCATACCTATCATAATAATTCTAAAGAATTTATCAAATAACACTTTAATGTGACCAATGCATTGATATTTGAGACATATTGCCACAGTGGTTCCAATAAATTCCCAATCATGACGCATTCTCCCTTGTGAGGCCAATGTGTGCCAGAGTGAAACGCCTTGCTTTTGGATGCTAACATGCATATCAACCTTAGACACATTGGGATCACCTGTGTGGTCATGCCCCATTGCAATACGATTCTTATGGCATGGGGGGAGCGATTCCTCCCTCCATAAGGGGCCCATTTCAATCTTTTTCCACCATATCCCCTTTCACAAAGATCGAATCGTCCACTATGTTGCTCTGTACATCTCCTCTTGATCCTTCATCAACAATATATAGATATTTCTATATTTTTAAGCAATATTTTGAGTTTTCACATATATTTGACGAGATATTTATCAGACTCTCTCATCTTATCCGCTATTTTTCTATATAGTTTTCTCCTCTATTGTTCTTCTCCTTTATTATTTCTCTTTGTTGTTATCAAGTTTACTTCAAATGTTGTACATCAAAACTAGACTAATTATATTAATTTTAAGTACACATTAAAAGAAATGCAATATTGAAATTATAGTTACCCAATTCATTGACCCCATGTGATCACTTTGAAATTATGTAACTTGTCTTTTAAATAATGATTCCTTTTACAAGCTAATTTCAAATGTTGGACATAATTTATTAGATTAAGCAAACATTTTAAAAATTCTATCATATAAGTAGATATAAACATCTAGATGTAGTCAATTACAAAATTAATTATGTTACAGATTGATAATTGTTAACACATGAATAAATTAGGAATCATGCTTGTTAATTAATTCTTAATCTCTTAGTAGGAATTGAAATCAATAAACACATTTTAGTCCATAGTGTACAATTCATTCATTATGATGATAAGAAAAAAGAATCCGATTCACAAGCACGAGTTGCCAAGCTACATTTAAATGATGGGATTTCATCTAATGTGTCCCACTTTAGTGTAGTCGTTGACTTCTTGTTATTTGCATAGTGTACAATCTGTATGAGTTCAAATATTACATTCACTATATACTAGCAACAGACCTAACAATTTTCTTTGTCACTCCATTTTATAAACTATTATTTATAGTTACATACCCATTAAATTGGTCAGTATAATGCCTTCACAACAATGCTAGATTCATATTTTGTTAGTGCGAGTCAGACAACACCATATTAACTGTCATTTTCAATGACCATTCTAATCCGTCTCACAATGAATCCAATGTTGGTAAAACTAGTGAGTAGGATGTAAACAACAAAGGTTAGGGTGATAATTTAGTGTCAAGAACATATGATAAACACATTATCAATGATCTTTATTTAGCAAATTATGTTTTTGGCAATATTTTTCCTTTTTGGGCTCCATATGTGGTCTATTATTAAATCACCAAATTTACAAAATATCACTAACACGTATTTTGGCTTCCAATATGATAAGTAGGTCAACAATTTTGACAACCTATCAAACAAAATTACTTCATGTCTAAAAAATGAAATTTGTACAAGTGCTTCGTTTAAGTCCAAAACTCTTTTAAGGTGAAAGATATGTCTATATAAAACAAGGTGAAATACATTCTCAGTGAATGTAACAACAATGTTCTCATCTATGTCTACATGATCAATAATACCCACATACTTTGGCATCTCACTCAAGTACCCATGTAGCGAGACTACCCAATTCAAATAAGAAATTTGAATTATCTTCTAGGGCTAGCACAATGAATCGTGTCACTAACTAAGTATTTAAGTATTTAGTCTTGAGGTACTCGAGTCTTACCTTTAGATTTGCACAAGAGGTTCTCGTCTCACGTTTACAAACATTCACACAAATTGTAAGACCCCTAGTCCATCTTAATCCCTAACTATGTTATTATATTTTTATCACATGTTTGGATTCTTGTAAATGAGTCTTTTTGTTGTTTTTTTTATTTTTCTTGCTTGTGAGCTTATTTACCAATCATCCATGGTTGAAGGTTTCTTTGAAACTTGCATATAGCATGTTGTTGTCTTTCCTTATCTCTCTTTCTAGGAACTAGTGGATGCACTTAGGTTATAAGACCAAGCCTTGTTGCCCTTTCATCGGTTGATGAGTGATGGAAGTGGTTTGTCATTCCATTGGTTGGGAATCAATAAAAGTGTGCATGACATCCATTGGCTTGTGCGCTCTTGTCTTTTTTTTAGTTGGAGACTGACAATATTGAAGTGGCCATCCTTGTGACCTTTTGTGTTTCCATCAATTGTCTACTGACACGATAGTTGGTTGCCTAGGAGGTAAGTTCTCATCAGTTGAGTAATAATGGAAGGCATGTATCGTGTACCAATTTATTTGGTAAGTACGCTCTTCTCTTGATGAACCTGATGCATATTTTGGGATGGTTCTTGAGAACATGAATTAAAGACTGCAAAGGATGAGATCACTGCTCATGTCCATCAATAGAGTTGTTGGATATGTGTATTGATCGAGTGTCAGGGTCTATCAACTAATGAGACAATAGACCATGAAAGTACAAGTGCTTGGACTGATCACACGACAACTTACTACATTTCCTCTCTTCTTTGGATCTATATATACCCCCTCTTGTCTTTCATTCTCACCTCACTTGTACAGATGAGCCTTGGATTGTTGTTGTAGAGTGAGGTTTCATTGGCTAATGAAAACCAGTTAGATTTCTAATTTTATTCAATTTCATTGCCATCTACCTTCATTTTCTCCGTTGACGTGCATTGTGCCATCTAGCGGCTTCTAAGCCTAGATCCAAGTAATTATAACTCTAATGTTACAATATTTTGGTTATTTCTTTTGTTCTTTCTTCCCTTGTATCTTTTCTAGGTGTTTTTTTAGGATTTTGGATGTAGAGTCCTACACCCTATTCTATCTTCATCGTCCATGCTTAGTTACTTTGTGGTTGTGGATTTATTGTTGTAGAACATGTCAGAGGGGAGGAGCTCAAATCTTAGAGAATTTTTAGTGATGGCATAGTTTGTTGTGAAGCTTGGGCCTTCACTATTTTTCTTCATGAGAATACTTGATTTTGTCCTTGTCAGATGAGTGATATAACTTTTGACTCATTCATCTCCTATTATATTCTTGCAAGTTAAGAACTTATAGTCATATCACTTAAATTTGTTAAAGGTATTGTCTTTATGTACCTTACACCTAATTTGATGATAATATAACTTTCAAGTTGGGGTTATGTACTGTGAGTACCCCCTGTTATGTTACAAGATGATTGTCAGTTAACCTTTGGTATAGTTTCATCTTCCAATGAATGTAGAAGCTAAATATTATGAATATTGCTTTTATAGTATGACCTTCATGATTGTTGGATGTTAGTTACATGTTGAACTTGTTTGATTTATTTCCTAAACACATGTTCCTAAACTAGTTTGTATTTTTATGATGTTGAAGTACATAAAAATGGCTCCTTTATGGAAAAAGGATGATTTTCAATATCTATTTTGTGTGTTTGGTTGAGTAAATGGTTATATAGTACCTGATAGTCCCCAGAAGGATTTGTTTACCTATTAACTTTGGTGTTTGAGTGATGTATAAGGCCTCAATGTGATTGAGGTGTTGAACATGTGCCTTACTTTGAGAAGTTTGATTTCGATGGTCCAACATTTTATATCTTCTAAAGTTATTTCTGTATGTTTCCTAACTTCACTTAGTTAGCTTGAATTATACCATATTTTTATAGCCATAGGATAAATAAAATAAATATTAAAGATAATCATAAGATGTAGACATTTTTATGTCAATTCCCCTGATTCATTAGGGGAGTAGTAAACCTAAAGTTGTAAGAAGGTTCTTGGGGTCATGCATTAGTGAATATATGGAAATTTTATAGTTGTTAAACCCTATTATCTTTAAATGAAGTCAGCAAGAGGTAGAGACTTACGACCTGATGGAATGTATCTGAGATAAGATGTGATGATGGAATACAGTATGAAAGAGTTGTTACCCTGCAATTGATGTCATGACCTGTGTGCCTACGGCGAGCCTGAATTTGGTGGGTCTGCTCTTAAGCACATATCTATGATAGATGATAGTGGGATTCGTTCCTTTTTAGTCACCTCACATTGAACTGAGGTTGTCTAGAGAGGTCTAGGGAATCCATATATCCTTAGATCTTGAATATATCTGTAGGATGGCTTAATATCATTGAGCTAGTAGATTGAGTGGTATGACTCAATCAGCTCAGAGCATATAAAATTTGTTGAGCTAACAATTATACATTGTCCATGTTTCCTTAACCATTCTATTAATATGTATCTAATATGTCTATTTGAGATTATTCATGTATTAGATACAAGAAAAGTATGATTTCAATCAAAGTTCAAACTTGACTCAATACAAGCCAAAGTCAATGCAAATGCACTTTTTTGGAAATGACCATAAATGACTTAGGACATTTTTTGTAATCATTTGTATTGATGTTATGACTTGTAATTGGGATGGGAAAAAATCAGGAGCACTTAATTTGAACGTTTGATCTCTTTAATGAAATTTTCAAAACTGCATCATATGTTGTTTGATCGGTCATGTTTCCCTCCCAGAAACTCGACAGATGCCTAGGATGGGTCTCATAAATATCCAAGATCACCCGAGTTTACCTCATGATAAACTTGATTGACACCTTGCACTAACAAACTGATTTTAAGACATCGGATGAGTTTCATCCAGGATAAACTCGGCCGACAACTCAAAATAAGCTTGTCATGTAGTTCTATAGGTCGAGTTACCTTTATGGAAACTTGACTGACTGCACCATATGAAGTGTGTAGAAAAAGTAATTCTAGTTGTTGGAGTGTTGTATACATCAAAAATAGATTTGTTACAACACCCCAAATCACTAGATTTTGTTCCCAAGTGTTTCTAGTGGCTAGTGGACATCCACAACTATAAATAGGGACCCTTAGACCTCATTCCAAGGTTGCTCCTTCATGCTTACCTTGCTCCTAGATATAGTTGAGCTTTTTGTCCACATAGATCCTCCTTATATGTCTTGTTTGCAAATCTAAGCATCCATATGAGTGAGATAGGATATTTGAGAGAGCTACTTCATTGTAAACTTATGAAGCTCTCAATCTTATCTTTCACCAACCCCTTTCTTCAAGCTATATTGGTGAAAGTTTCTCCAAGTAGAAGGAGAAGGTGAAGGGTGAAGATCTTTGAGAAGAGTGGGCAATTCCTTCAAAGTAGAAGACTTTTTGCAAGAAGGTGAGCTCCTTGGTGAAGGTGTCCAACTCCTTGTAAAAGTGGGTAAGCCCTTATAGAGGTTGAAGACTCTTGATCGAAGGATAGGTAAGACCTTATAAGGTTTTTCGGATCCTTTTAGTCCTTAAAAGGGAAGGCTAGGTATACTTGGCCTATAAAAGAAAGGTCTGATTGTATGTCTTATAATAGAATATAAGTATGCAATGGTTGTAAAATCCAAGAACTTGACCTCTCTAGGTAGTGGACTGACTTTCTCCTAGTTTGGAGATTGGAACCACTCTACATAGTTTGCTCTTGATCTCATTCAATACTATCACCATTTCTATGTATTCTTAGTTGCACATCAAATTACATAATTCTTGAAGTAATTTAAAAGTCTATTCAAGTTGGTTTAAGTGTTTTTTAGCTCTGTTCACCCCCCCAGATCCCTTTTGATCCAATAAGTGGTATCAGAGCCATGGTCTTCTTCGAGAAGATCTCCCATGATACGAGAAGATGGTGACAACCTCTTAGGTTCTCTCAACCTGGAGGGTGGATTCTCCGTGAGGCCTCCAATCTTCAATGGAACAAACTTCTATTATTGGAAACAACAGATGCAGTTAGGAGTGAGATACGACATGTGGAAAGTAGTCATCCTTCCATACAAAGATCCAAATGGACATGTAGCCGCTTGAGATGAAGCCTCATTGAAGAAGGCAAAACTAAATGCAAAGGACATAGGCATCATTTATGTAGCCCTCACTCCTTCCGAGTACAATTGGATCTCTTCTTGGGATAGAACCCATAAGATATGTAACAAACTTTGTATCACCTATTAAGGGACCAAGCAAGTCAAGGAATTCAAGATCTACATCCTCAAATGTCTCCTTGAGAACTTCAAGATGGCCAAGAAGGAGATAGTGGATGAGATGTACTCAAGACTCAACACCATCATCAATGGACTTTCTTCTTTGGGCCATCCTATGGATCAAGGCACTATCAACTCCAAGATCCTTAGGTATTTTCCTAAAATTTGGGAATCCAAGGTGACTTCTATTGAAGAAATAAGAAGCCTTGGTGACATTTCGACTGAAGAGCTCATTGAAAACATTCAAGCCTATGAACCTACACTTGGAAAGTAAGAGAGAAGATGAGAAGCAAGAAGAGAAAGAGTCAAATAAGATCAAGGACAATGCATTCAAAGCTCAAGTGGAGGCCATTATTCTCCAACAACAACTTACTTGTCGGCCTACCCCTCCTTCGTCAACTGAAGATGAAGCCCCTAGTGATCATGAAGCTAACTACTCCATGGGGAAGCACTTCAAGGGAAATCCCTCCTCCTTCTCTACTCCAAGGTGCTATGAATGTGGCCAACAAGGACACTACATGAATTATTTCCCCTAGGCAACGAAGTCCTATCATAAGAGCAGATACAAGAAGGAGGACTATAAAAAGGATCACAAGTACAAGAGGAAGGACAAGAAGGAAAGAAGAATCAAGGATGGAGTCCATGCCACATGGGAGGAGTCTTCTTCCAGTGATTCTAGCTCCAATGAGGGAGAATGCCATCTTGCTCTCATGGCCTCAACTAGTGATGACATAAGTGAGGTAAGTGAGGTAAGTTTAAATGAACTATCTAAAGAATCCCTCATTGATATTCTTTATGCTTCCCACTCTTCTTATTCTGAATGGAAATCCAATTCGAAGAGGTTAGGCAAGATCATTGATTACTTGTATTCTGAATATGACTTTCTTGATAAAAATGAAAAGCTTCATCTTGATAGTATTGATTCTTTGCAAGGGCAGTTCTTGATGTTGAGCTCCAATTCAATGGAGTTGAAGTAGAGAATGGTATTTATCTTAAGAACATAAATAGTCTTAAAGATGAAAACCAAACTCTCCTTGATGAGCTTATCATAAATAGAACTAAAAATGATAGACTTGCTACCAAGTTTAACGATCTTAAACATATTTGTGATGCAATTAAAGATGGAAACATGATCTATCTTGATGAGCTTAACATGCTTAGAACTTAAAATTCTAGACTGCTTGCTCAAATAAATTATCTTACTTATAGACCTTTATTGCCTAGTAATGAAGTAGATAGCATTACTCTTGAGAGAGATTCTTATCATACTAAAGCCATCTATTTAGAGGTTGACCTGTTTCATGTTCAACATGATTTAGCTAATTTTTCTTCTTCTATCATTACTCTTAATGATTCCAATCACAACCTTAGATCTTCCTTGAAAAAGTTACTCAAAGAGAAAAAGTCCCTAAATGAAGTTCTAGATCACTCTATCAAACATAGTGGTAAAAGTGGTTTGCGATATGAGGGAGATCCAAACAGTAAGGGAAAGGGTAAGAAAAAGAGCAAGGAGCCTCCTATCTTACATGGAGAGTCATCCAGCTCTAAGAACCCTAAGGTTTGTGCACATTGCAAGAGTGATGATCATTATGTTTCTTATTGTCCTCACAAGGAAAAGGAGACCAACCCAAAGATGAAATAGGTCCCCAAGCTAACTCTGGGTCCCAAGATTTGAGTTGGGCACCGACATCAAGGAAAATTGATTGTTGATAGTGGTTGCTCCAAGCATATGACGAGTGAGATAAGCCACTTCAAAAACTTCACAAAGAAGAAAGGAGGATCGGTGAATTTTGGTGACAACAAAAAAGGTAAAGTGATAGGTGAGGGGATGTAGGTGATTCATTGTGCATCAAAAATTTTCTTCTTGTGGTTGGCTGACATCACAGCTTAATTAGTTTTATCCAATTATGTGATAATGGCTATCTTGTTTTATTCACCTCACTTGAATGATTGCTTCTAGACACCCTCTCCTAAAATGTTATCTATAAGGGAACTAGAAATGGAAACATTTATGTTATTTTTCTTGATTCTCTTAAGCCTATACTTGGTAGATGACTTATTATTGATAAGAGTGATATATCGTTGTGGCACTGAAGGCTTGGTCATGTAAATATGCATTAGTTGAAGAAGTTGAGAAAAAAGGAATTGGTAAAAGGACTTCCAAAATTGGACTTTGAGAATGATGAGGAATGGAAACCTTTCACACAAGGAAAGCAGACCAAATTCTCCTTTAAATCCAAAGGAGTCTTTAGTACCAAGAGAGATTTTAAACTTCTCTATATTGATTTATTCGAACCAATGAGAACTCAATCACTTGGTGGTAGCAAGTATTGCCTCATGATTTTTGATAATTTTTCTCGCTATACTTGGACCTTGTTGTTAGTTTCAAAAAGCAATACTCTCAATGTTTTCTCTACTTTTTGCAAACAAGGTGAAAATGAAGCTTCTTGCCAAATTGTCTCTATCCATAGTGACAGTGGGGGAGAATTTGAAAATGATATGTTTGAAAGGTTTTGTGAGGAATCCGGCTACATTCACAACTTTTCTTCCCCTCGTACACTTCAACAAAATGGGGTTGTAGAAATAAAGAATAGGTCACTACTTGAAATGTCTCAGACCATGATTCTAGAGTATACTATTCTGAAGAACTTTTGGGTTGAAGCTGCTAGTACCTCATGTTTTGTGCAAAATTGGGTTTACACTCATCCACCTTTAAAGAAACCCCCCTATGAGTTCTGGCGTGTTAGATTTGTTTGTCCTTGTTTTTTTCTAAACACTACAGATTCTCTCGACAAGTTTGATATGAAATCATACCATACTTTCTTTCTTATCTATAGCATTACTAGTAAAGCTTATAGAGTGTTTAACATTGAATTTTATAAAGTAGAACAATCTATCAATGTTAATTTTTTTGAAATAACCCCTATATTAATATTGTAAATGATGTTGTTGTAGATGAGGTGATTCCTCACTTGAAAGAGCTCAACAATGTTGACAAAGGAAAGAAGGTGATAATAGATGAAGAACAGAAAGAACAAGAAAAGAAGGATCCAACTCCCTGCTTTGCTAAAGATCATCCTAAAGAGATCATAATTGGCAATCCTTTTGAAAGGGTGAAGACACTGGATGCCTTCAACAAAGAACAAGCTGATAGTGCCTTCATCTCACAACTTGAGCCCAATAATGTGAAAGAAGCTTTTAAAGATGATGAATGGATCCTATCTATGCAAGAGGAGCTAAAGAAGTTTGATTAGAACAAAGTGTGGACCCTAGTGCTAATACCAAATGTAGGAACATCATTGGCACAAAGTGGGTCTACCGCAACAAGCTAGATGAAAGTGGCAAAGCGGTATGAAACAAAGAAAGGTTAGTTTCTCAAGGCTAGCACTCAACAAGAAGGTATTGATTTTGATGAAACTTATGCTCCTACTACTAGACTTGAATCTATTAGAATGTTACTTGCCTTTTCTAGCTATAAGAATTTCTTTATTTACCAAATGGATGTTAAAAGTGTTTTTCTAAATGGTAGAATTGAGGAGGAAGTCTATGTGGCTCAACCTCCTAAAAATCAACATGATAAGCTTCCTAACATTGTTTACTTGTTGCAAAAAGCTCTCTATGGACTCAAACAAGCCCTTAGAGCTTGGTATGAGAAATGAAATAACTTTTTGGTAGACAATAGCTATCTTATGAGAAAAGTTGATTTTGCCCCCTTTCTTAAGCATACTTCTAGAAACCTTTTGATCATTCAAATATATGTTGATGATATCATTTTTGGTGAAACTTATCTTGATCTTTGTAATGAGTTTAATTCTCTTATGTAGAGTGAGTTTGAGATGAGTATGATGAGGGTGTGACGTGGATTATTAGCATACTACAAATTTACTAGGAATATAATTCCTAGAGTTTTTCAAAATGAAAGTGCAATAATGTCACCCACAAGTGGATAGATTTTATCACAGTATAGTTGAGGATCGAATCCCAATGGACAACATTTTTAAGAATTATCTAATCAAAGTAACTTAGAAAGAACTAGTATTTATCATAAAACTTGAGGTTGGTTTGTTTAATCTATGTTTGCAAGATTAAAAAGAGCTAGATTAAGGTTCTAGTTATCGATGGATGGAAACACTACGGTGGAATTAGATTTCACCGCCACTACTCAAATATGTGCATTCATTCAAATCCAAACCTATGTGAAGATATAATTGGAGTTATGCAAGTTTCCCTTTCTGACATCAGAAACTTGCATTAGTAGATATACATGTAAGCTCGATGTCTCATTACTTACAGATCCTCTATCCACTACTCTGGAGACTTTCCGTCAGAAGTTCTCATCAGGGTGTCAACCAAGGCTAATCAGTATTCAAATCTTAAACAATGAAGTTCTTGTGGTAAAAGATAATAATAAAATAAGTAAAGAGGGTGATAAATCCACAAAACATGCAATAAATGATTGGCTATGAACTAAATGAGTTCTTATAAGAGTTGGAATATGAATAAAATTGCAAGAAATGGGTAGCTGGGCTAGTCCCCACACCCAGCGAAAAGACTACTCCCTCTACATGGAGAAATTAATATCACTAGAATAGGAGGTCACCATCATGGTCATGATGGAAATAGAAGCGGCTCAGTGTGGTGTGTGATAGAAGTCTTTCTTCCTTCTTTCTCCTTTAGGTATTAACCCTGACTTACAACAAAAGTAGGTGAATGGACAACAGCTCGGGAAAGAGATTGATCACCTTGGAGAAGAAGATTGATGGCTTGGAGTTGCTGAAGGAAGAGATCTATCGATCGATGCTTGAGGTCGATAGAAGTCACCAATCTCGATCAATAGAGCTAGCTTGGTCGATAGGTCTCATCTGTGCTCCGATCTCAGCGGAAACCTTTTGACATTTCTGTCCCCAAAATTTCTGAGATGCTTTGTACGACTGTACTGGGACCTATTTATATGGTCGAGGTTGTCGACCTCTTTCCATCAGTGTCGACCATTTAATTTTGATCGACAAGTCTGACAGTCGATGGATATTAGTCTTCTGGTCTATGGGACTATCGAACTTGAGGGTCTATAAGGGTGTTAGGCAGTTATGGTCGTCGACAGAAGAGTCGACAACAGTTGATCAATAGGCTGATTTCTATCAGCTACTTGCCAACGATGATGTCGAGCTCCTAAGTGTTGACCTTATGAGTGTCGACCAATGTGTTGATGGGTCATTAAACTGGAAAGTCGACAAGGATGTCAGGCATCAACGTCGATACTTGATAACTGATGATTTTGAAGTTCGTTTGTCATCTCGATCGAGATTTCAAATTTGATGTTGGACATAATTTTTGTGTATCGGTCTACCTTCTGAAAGTGCTCAAAATCTATGTTAGTTTGGGGCTTTGCTCCCCTAGGGACTCCCTAGGCAAACTTGATGTAGAGTGAAAAAATTCAAAACCTATAAAGGGAGTCAAGAAAATTAACAAATTCCTACAAATTAACATAAAACCCTAAGTAGATAAAAAAAGATATTCTTGATGAAAAATAAGCTATATAAATGCTAAATTAAACTAATAATGCAACTAAAACTAGGATGAATATGGATTCATCAGACGCTTACTTTATTCCTTAGATTTTAAATCACAAAAACAGAGTAAGGAAACTTCATCAACCGAGGCAAGTATACAAGTGAACTCTTGAATCACTTTGGGATGTGATGAATGCATATTCATCGCATTTTTAGTTGAATTTTTAGTCTAGTTTAGCATTCATATAGATTAGTTTTCATTAGGATAGCTTTGTTTTGGTCTATTTAGGTTTTTTTTGTTAATTTGTAGGAATTTGATACTTTTCTCGACTATCTTTACAAGTTTTGAATTCTATCACTTTGCACTTTTAGAAGGCAGATCAATACATAAATTTTGTGTTCAAAGACAATTTTGACCTATCAATCCACACGCCAATCGACATTAAAATAGATGAAGAAATCAAGACATTGAAGATTTTGACATCCTTATCGACCTCCCTAGTCAAAAGCTCCATTGATCCACCAGATCAACATTTAGAAGGTCGACATTCAATTCGGCGACAAGTAAGGTCGACACCCATGTGGACCCCATGCTCAAAATCATCATCGGCCAGCAGCCGACAAGAATATCATCCCATCGATCAACAATCCAGATGACACACTTATCGACGTCCATACCTACTCGTCACTCCCACCGACTGAAAGAATGATGATTGGAAGTCCAAAAGCCATCGAACGATAGACCTGTCAACCGATGGACCCATCGATCAACACCGTTGGAAAGTGGTCGACAATTATAGGGAATGCAAGAGGTTGAAATATGTTACCCTATAAATAGACCCCAGTGTAGTCGTATAACTCATCTCAAATTTTTTGGAGACAGAACATGCTGAGAGGCTGCCGCTGAGATCAGAGCAAGGACGAGACCTAGATGGATGATGCCTATTGACCTCAAGCATAGATCGATAGATCTCCTTCATCCACAACTCTAGGTCATCGATCTCTCTCTCTAGGTGATCAATCTCTTCCCTGAGTTGTTGTTCCTCCACCTGCTTCTATTGCAAGTGAGGGTTAATACCTAAAGGAGAAAGAAGGAAGGAAGTCTGCCATCACACACAATGTTGAACCACTTCTGTTACCATCATGACCTTTATGGCATCCACCTCCTCCTCTAGTGATATTAATCTTACCATGTCGAGGGAGTATCCTTTTCACTGGGGTGTGGGGACTAGCCCCAATACCCATTTCTTGCAATTTCATTCATGTTCTAATTCTTGTATGAACTCATATAATTCATAGCCAATCATTTATTGAATGTTTTGTGGATTGATCAACCACTTTACATGATTTATTATAATATTTTACTACGAGAACTTCAACGTTAAGATTTGAATACCAATTTGCTTTGGTTGACACCCTGATGAGAACTTCTAAAGGAAAGTCTCTGGAGTAGTGTATAGATGATCCGTACGTAACAAGACATCGAGATTATAGGGATATCTACTCATGCAAGTTTCTGACACCGAAAGGGGAAACTTGCATAACTCCAATTATATCTTCATATAGGTTTGGATTTGAATGATAATGTAGATTCGAGTAGTGGTCGTGAAACCCAATTTCACCCTAGTGTTTCCATCCATTGATAACTAGAACCTTAATTTCGCTCTTTTCATTCTTGTAATTTTAGATTAAACAAACCAATCTCAACTTTGGTGATAAATAATAGTTCTTTCTAAGTTGCTTCGATTAGATAATTCTTAAAAAAGTTGTCCCTTGGGATTCAATCCTCAACTATACTGCGATAAGATCTGTCTCCTTGCAGGTGGCATTATTGCACTTTGATTTTGGTAAACTCTAGGAATCTCCTTCCTAGTGAATTTGTAGTGCAATAATAATCCACATCAGGATGGAGAACACTGAGCCGATGGACACCCCCATGTCCAACACCGCCAAGCTTGACAGAGATGACGAAGATGAGAAGATCTATAGAGGCCTCTAGACCTGATATCATGTTTAGTGTTAGCTTTTGTGCTAGATTTCAATCAAGCCCTAAAAAATCCCATCTTATAGCGGTTAAGAGGATTTTAAGGTACCTAGCCAAAACACAAAATCTTAGACTATGGTATCCCAAGTAAAGGGACTTTACTCTTAATGCTTATAGTGATGTAGATTATGCAAGGTGCTTTTGATAAAAAGTGCACAAGTGGCACTTGTTTCCTCCTAGGACTATGCTTGGTCTCTTAGATCTCTAAGAAACAAAGCACATTGGCTCTTTCAACTACTGTGGTTGAATACATTATAGCTGGGAGTTGTTGTGCCCAAGTCCTATGGATGAACCAAATGCTCCAAGACATTAAGATTCATTATGATGCTTCTCCTATCATTTGTGATAATATAGTGGAACCAGTCTTTCTTACAATCCTATATTTAATAGTAGAGACAAACATATACAAGTTTTCCACTAATTCCTTCATGAACCCATTGCCAAAATGATATTAATATCACGCATGTGGACACAGAAAATCAACTTATAGACATATTCACAAAACCTCTAGATCGAGAGCAATTTACTTTTATTAGATCAAAATTGCTTATTACTACTCTTGATGATATTCACATACCTTATCTATATGTTCTTGCTCTTTAATTGCTCATGTATTACTTGGTTGTGCTATTTTTACTAGTCTATATGCCTTGTTTTTTATTTTTTTGGCTATTTTTACAACACATGTTTTACCGTAAAATAGTATCCAATGATGAGTGAAATGTGCCTCAATATGTTCAAAATACATGATAGTTTAGAAAAATAAATTTATATAGAACTCTAGTGGTCTAGAATTAAATTTCTTATCTTTTGGACAGACTAACATGTCGACCAAGTTTGTTGTGGGAGAAACTCGACCAACAACAGGCTAAGGATTGAACAATTTTGCAGTGCCAGCTGAGTTTCCCAAACAAAAAACTCGACGACAACATTCTTGGGCAGAAAGTATATAGGTACTCGACTGAATTTTCTTCAACTCAACTAGAGAAAGTCGATTGATAGAAACTTCTTCTTGATTTTCCTTCAACCCTATGGTTACCCATATGTCTCCCATACCTTCTCTAGCCCTAGATCACCTTCCCTAGGTCTCCAAACCTCGACCTAGCAGACTAGATGGCATGTACCTCTTGCCATCTCCCTCAGTTTTGATCCATTTCATCTCTTTCGATCTCCATGGCATAAAACTGATGCAACAGACTAGACCAGCTGGAGTACCCTTGTCCTCCTCTTCTCCATGGAACATTTACTTTGATGGCACCTTGTTCACATCCACTCAATCTATCAATAGGTATAATGAGTTTCTTCTTAGAAATCCTTTTCCCTTTCATGCATTGCTTGAATCACATAGTGGCTTGATGGAGGAAGTTGTTTCTATTTTCAAAACTCACCACATTAGTGCACTTTATATAGAACTATTATGTTGTACCAACCCTCTTATCAGCACAAAAGTGGTCCATGAATTCTATGCAAATCTCACGTGGAACTACACTGCCCTTGTTGCCACCTTCTTACAAACAAGTGATCCTAACCTCCATGATTGTGGGTACCAAGATTACCATCTCTGAGGATTCCATGAGTTCCTACTTCAATGGTACCAACATCACATATACATGGTTGACCTCCTATCACAAGTATCTTCACCAGCTTGACCCTAAGAAATTATACAGAAGTTTTGATCCCAAGCTTACCCTAGCTAACACCCACAAGTTTTTAAATAAACCTAATGTTCCCTATAGGAAGAAATCCATCCTTCCTTCTTCCGTCAACATCAAGACTCACCTCCTTGCATTAGTAGTAAATTGTAATATCCACCCAAAGAAAAACCAAATGGATATTGCAGAGAACACTATTGTGTTAACGTACTATATCCTGAATGATGTCAGATTCAAATGAGCCTTTATATTCTTCACCACATGACCTATTTTGACTCAGGGAAGAACACCAGTGTAACCCACCTACCCTATACCAACTTGATTTGTGGTGTGTTTTCTCACCATTGTGAGAAATCCCTTTTCCACAAGTTTGGTTACAACGCAAGTATAAAAGGTGTTTACATCAGTGAAACCACTATCAAGAAATCCTTTCACCCTACGTCCTCTACCACACCTGGTGCTTCCACCTCCAACTAGGCCTCTCCACCTCCTCCTAGACTTGGTCGTGCCTCGTTCTCAATGTATAATGAAACCTTGATAGGCTACGTGATACACCAACAGACATACAACCTCCAGGTTCTAGATCACATGCATTATCATCTAGTTCAGATCATGTCAAACATGAAATTATCATGCACCAATCCCTACCCCACGTACCAGCCCTACCCTGGTGTTGACTATGCTTCCTATGGATATAGTCAGTTCTACACTTACCACCACCTTGTTTCTTCTGGTGTACCCCCTACCTATGATGGTGGACCTACCCCTACTACTTCTCAGACTCTTACTCTTATAGTTGGTCCCGTTGCCCCCTTGCTTGCTGGTTTCGATGGAGTCTCTACACCCAGTTTTGAGAAAGCAAATGCATTGTATGCATGTGGTACGTCTTGGGCAAAGAAGCGTGCCAAGTGTCCTGCCACTCTCTCTTTTGAACCTATAGAGGATGAGGAGATGGAAGATGAGGATGATGAGGATGATGAGGTTGATGGTGATGAGGAAGATAGTGAGGATGGTGATGATGTCTCAGATGACAGAGATGATGGTGGGGCTACACCTACAGCTCCATATGCACCTTCAGATGGAGATGAGGACAACTAGCCAAATGATGATGACGAGGATGTTGACATAGATGTCATATATGTTTAGTTCTTAGTCTATAGGGTGATCATATATATCTCTTTTTTTAGACTTTCATGTACTTAACATTTAGGCATTGTGTGCGAGGTGTACTATTTTCATATCTTGTTGTTTTTTGCTATTTTTGTAGTTATCATCTAGAAATGACATCTTATTTTCTTGTAATTTTATCTTATGTACCTTAACTCTATGCTTGGCTTTATCTTATGAGTTATTGGTATGTTCTTCCATATTTTGATTATGACTTAGCATGTTTGTTCATTCTGAGTTTTATATTTGGTGCTTGCTATAGTGGTTTCTTATGTAGTTTGTGTCTGAGGATAAGACTTGAGTTTCTTAGCTCTTCTACCCCCTACCTTTTTGATATGACAAAGGGGGAGAAGGATATTAATCATATTGTATGTGTTGTCATATGTGTTATTCCTTTTCCAATCTATTCTCTACAATATCATGTGACTTATAAGAGGACTCAATAATATATATGTGCTATGGTTGCTTTTTGGAGAAAGTAACCATTTAGGAAAATATAAGCATGACTTGTTGGCGATCAATTACAATTGTTAATTGATGTCTCCCCTTACAATTCACAAGGTAAATTTTGAAATTTCCAAGTTCTTTCAATATCTTGAGGAATGGTTTGTCATTGTCAAAAAAGTGGAAAATGTTGACCTAACAGCTATACATTGTCCATATTTTGATAATGACTTAACCATTCCATTCATATGTATCTAATATGTCTATTTGATATTGATTTTAAGTATTAGGTACAAGAAAAGGATCATTTCAATCAATTTTAAACTTGACTCAATGCAAAAATGCAAATGCACTTTTTTGGAAATAACCCTAAAGGACTTAGGACAATTTTTGTAATCATTTGAATTGATGTTATGACTTGTAATTAAGATGACAAAAAAATTAGGATCACTTAATTTTAATGTTTGATCACTTTAACGAAATTTTTGAAACTGCATCACAGGCTATTTGATCACTGAGTTTCCCTCCCAGAAACTCGACTAACACCTAGGATGGTCTTGGAAATGGTTAGGATCGGCTAAGTTTACCTAAAGATAAACTCGGTCAACAACTCAAAATTAGCTTGTAGTATAGTCATATTAGCCAAGTTACCTTTATGGAAACTCTACCAACTTCACTATATGAAGTGTGCAGAAAAAGTAATTCTATCTATTAGAGTGTTGCCAACATAGAAAATAGATTTGTTACAACACCCCAAAAAACTAGGTTTTTTTTCCCAAGTGCTTCTAGTGGAAAGTGGGCATCCACAACTATATATAGGGACCCTTGTACTTCATTCCATGGTTGCTTCCTAATGCATACCTTGCTCCTAGCTATAGTTGAGTGTTTTTGTCCACATAGAAACTCCTTCTCTCTCTTGTTTACAAATCCAAACGTCCATATGAGTGTGAGAGCTACTTCATTATAATCTTGTGAAGCTCTCAATCTTCTCTTTCCCCAACCCCTTTCTTCAAGCTATGTTGTTGAAAGCTTCTCCAAGTTGAAGGAGAAAGTGAAGTCTGAAGATCCTTGAGAAGAGTGGGTAATTCCTTCAAGGAGGAAGACTAGTTGCAAGAAGGGGAACTCCTTGGTGAAGGTGTCTAGCTCATTGAAAAAGTGGGTAAGCCCTTGTACAGGTTGAAGACTCTTTCTCAAAGGATAGGTAAGACCTTATAAGGTTTATTGGCTCCTTTTTGTCCTTATAAAGTAAGTCTAGCTATCGTTGCCCTACAAAAGTAAGGTCTTATTGTATGCCTTATAATGGAATATAAGTGTGCAATGGTTGCAAAATCCCAAGGCATGGCCTCTCTAGGTAGTGGACTGACTATCTCCTAGTTTGAAGATTGGAACCACTCTACATAGCTTGTTGTTGATCTCATTCAATATCTCTCATCCTTTCTATGTATGTGTAGTTTCACATCAAATTACTTATTTGCTATACTAATTCTTGAAGTAACTTTAAGGTCTAATCAATTTGGTTTAAGTGCTTTTTAGATCTATTCACCCCCCTCTAGAGCCCTTTTCATCGAACAAAATACACTCTAGTCAAGTAGAATATATTTTTAGCTTTATTTGGTAGTGAACATGGATTTGCTTTTGTAATGACAAATGTATTAATAGGACTGGAATGTATATATTGTTCAACTTCTTTGTAGGATAGTAGGTGATGCTTGAATGATTTGGTAAGCATGCATCTTTAGATACATTCATAGTTGTATATTATTGAATGATTATTGCTACCCTTTTATATCTACTTATCCACTAAGAAATAGATGTTTCATATATTATATCATATCACTAGTATTTGGGGTCTCTCTGTGTGGTTTTCTGCCCCTTGTAGGTGAGCAACCAAACTAACTAATAGTGGCAAAGAATATCAATAAGGAGAAAACCAAACCCAGACTCATAGGTTTGTGATTTCCGGGTCAAGGTATCTCGGTGGTAGGTGACATTTGTGTCCTTCAAATATAAAGAAAATATTGATAGGGTTCTAGTTGACTAGAGTGTATTTCTTAGTGGATCATGAAGACCAAGAAGATGCCGGATGTGTGGAGAAATAGTATTATAGTCCCAATCTACAAGAACAAAGGTGACGTTCAGAGCTGTACAAACTATAGAGGTATCAAGATGATGAGTCACACGATGAAGCTTTGGGAGAGGATTATTGAGCAGAGGTTAAGATATATAACGCAGGTATCAAACAACCAATTTGGTTTCATGCCTGGAAGATCAACAACAGATGCTATTTTTCTGATAAGGAGGCTTATGGAGAAGTATAGACAAAGCAAAAGAGATCTTCATATGGTGTTTATCGATCTAGAGAAGGCTTATGATCGAGTACCCAGAGAAGTGTTATGGATGGTTTTGAAGAAAAAGGGTGTGCCTATCCAATACATTGACTTGATCAAAGACATGTATGATAGCTCTACTGCAAGTGTCAAGACTCCTGGAGGAGAGACACCAACTTTTCCTATCACAGTTGGGGTACACCAAGGATCCACACTCAGCCCATATCTATTCGTTCTTGTTATGGATGAGTTAACAAAGAATGTTCAGGATGATATTCCTTGGTGTATGTTATTTGCTGATGATATTGTTTTGATTAACGAAACAAAAGATGGATTGAATGATAAAGTTGAACGTTGGAGAAAGGCATTGGAATCCAATGGATTGATGATTAGCAGGAGCAAAACTGAGTATATGCATTGCAATTTCAGCCAATCTCGCAGTGTGAATGATGGAGCCAAGTTGGACGGAGTAGATATACCAAAATGTGATAAATTTCGTTACTTGGGTTCTATTATTCAAATAGACGGGGATGTCCATAATGATGTTTGTCACCGGATCACTGCAGGATGGTTGAAATGGAGGAGTGCAACTAGAGTATTATGCGACCAGAAGATCCCTCTCAGGTTAAAAAGTAAGTTTTATAGAACATCTATACGACCAACCATGCTCTATGGGAGTGAATGCTGGGCGGTGAAGAAACAAGGTCTCAACAAGATGAACGTGGCTGAAATGCGTATGCTGAGATGGATGTGTGGGAAGACAAGAAAAGATCGTTTGAGAAATGACTATATCAGGAATAAAGTGGGGGTGGCGAGCATTGAGGACAAGTTGCGTGAGGGCCGACTCAGATGGTACGGACATGTGCAACACAGACCTACTAGTGCGCCTATACGAAGAAATGCTATTGAGCCAAACACTATAAATAGAAGAAGAGGAAGGCCTAAATTAACATGGGATGAGCTTATAAAGAGAGATTTTGAATCTCTACATCTCAATCAGAATATGACCCATGATAGAGCTGAATGGAAACGAAGGATCCATGTAGCCGACCCCAACATAGTTGGGATTGAGGCTTAGATGATGATGATGATGATGATTGATAGGGTTCTAGTTCGTCCCTATACATTTTGGTCTAGGAGGGAATAGTTTGAGGTATTTGTTTCCCAACTTGAGGTTTTGACATGCGTGTTTGACCCCTCGAGTCATAGTTATATAGATAATAGGATTCTATATGAATATTTGACATTAATACCACATGTGTAATTCTTTAACTTCTTAAATTTGTTGAGTTATTGTGAGTGTGGCGTGTGGAGTTTTTCTAAGGCAAAGGCTTGAAATTTTTGAAAACTTGAAAAGTGTCATGGTATACCCATGTATGGACCAAATGATTTTGTTAATGTTGCATGTGATGTTTGACAATAATTTTTCTTTCTAGGACCTATATATGATGTGACTAATTATGTTCATAGTTTTAATCTAATTTTTTTTTGCATTATCTCGCTCTTGTGGTGTTCGTCATCACACGTTTTGGTGTCAAAATCTAAGTTTGTTGAGTCTATACTGACATATGTTTAGGTTTTCATGTCTAATCATAAGATCCCATCATATCTAACCATTGTTTATGGTTATGCAGATATGGCCAGACCTCGTTAAGAGCATGTAGAGAGAAGTTATGTGCCCTTGGTAGTGTTGGGAGGTGGCATACCCACTAGGAGAGGGTATCTGAGCTCGAATATCCTAAGCATCTTGAGCATCCCAAGTAGTCTGAGATGATGCCTAATGACCCAAAATTTCCCATCCATATGTCTTTCCAAGCCATATTTGGATAGATCATGCATTCATTCACTCAGTTTGCGAGTGTGGTTGTAGTTCTGAGTGGCAAGGATTAGACCTCAAACTCAAGCCAACGATTATAGAAAGATGTTTGAATGGTTGAAATGGGAAGGAGTCATGGAGCATTTTGGTACATCATACCTCAATGATGTGGATATTTGACTTATGAAGTTTGAGAAAGACTTTTAGCAATTAAAAATAATAGATGAGGACAATGTGAGTCATGCCATTTATCTATTGAAAGGGAATGTTGCCATCCAGTGGAGTATTGAGGAGGAGAAGAGGTAGGGGGAAGACATCTTTTAGATGGAATTTAGTAAAGAGTTTGTGAATATATATGACGAGATTAAGCAAAGTAGTTTGAACATATTAGGCAAAATATGATGATGGTGAGTGAGTATGAGGCTCGTTTTGTGGAGTTGTTGTAGTTTTTTTCTACATATGGTAGTGACCAAAGAAGGGAAGATCCAACGGTCTAAGGGGTCGAATGCTAAGTTGGTGGAGGTTGGAGTTGATCTGAAGTTGCAAAGAAGTTTTCCACCTTCATATATTTATATAGGAGAATAGAAAGGACCCCGGTTTTAATCCCTGATAACTATGCCAGGAGGAAGTTGTCATTCTATTCTTGAAAATTCTCAGGAGAGTCTAAGAAATAGATTTTTTGAGGCCATCAAGGTTGCATTACCAAAAGTCTCAATAGAGTACAACAATATCATAATCAAGGATTCAGTAGCAGTAGTCTCAGTTTTCACCATGTTGAGGCCACATGTAAGAAGTGGAACCCGATTGGGGATCCACTCCCTAGTAAAATTTGAGGAATAAAATATTCATTTCAAACACACACAAAAGATATGTTGAAATAGGTGTAAAATTTTCAAATCTCACATGATGTTATACAAAAGACCAAAGTATAGTAGTGGAATATAAAACATGACTATATCGATTTTACAAAAGTACATCATCACCTCCCATATTGGGTTTACATGGATATTACATCATAAGGATCTAGTATAGGGAAATCTAAATATCAAGTTTGTCTCCAAGCATCAACTCCTTAAGTTTGGTCCATCTCGGCATGCCATGTCTTCCATGTCCTACACCTAGGGTTGGAAGCATACCCCGACAAGAGGAGAAAAGGAAGATGACATCAACAAAAGGCTCGTATGTGCATAATAAATGGGAATTGAGCAATATGATGATATAAAGGACGTCAAATGAGCAAGACTTCCCAAAATAAAAGGAAAGAACTACCCAACTGGCCATAAAAGAACATGAATTTCAAAATATGTTAAATAAGAGAACTACTTGACATTAAATCAACAAATAAAATTTTGTGCCACACAAACACAAAAAAATCTTGGGCACAAAACCCATCACAATAATAACAACCTACATGCATGTGAGATAAGCATAACACTAGAACAATATAAATAATAATGGCAGCCAAGTCTCACAAACATAAAATCTAATAGAGAATGATGTACTTCCAGACTCCCAATATATAAAAAAATGGGCATCACCACACAGGTATGGGGCACACAACCTCCATATCAATGATAATACATAGGCACACAACCCAAAAAACAATGTACTTACACTACACTAGGGCTACTAAATCACATAACATGCTTAATGTAGAGGCAAGTAAAAAGTATGGTCAGATTAAATAAGATTGCCATCACACAAATGGACAATATAAAAATTCACCACTTAAGTGGGCAAAAGTAACACATGTCACCATGTGGAAGTTCCATCACGATCCAAGTATAAGATTGATTCAAAAGAATATCCACCAGGATAGGATGATCACAAGATCAAAGTAAACATAAATATTGTACATGAAATTATATCCTCAAAAGAAAAAGAGATATTGTGTAGGCTATTGTGCATAGGACCAAGAGAAAGATGTAAATAGGTTAACTTCTCAAAGGAATAATGTTATTTGCAAACATACCTCACTTCAGAGTCTAAACCAATCCAAAGTCATTCCTAGGTCCAAGCCTAGTTATCCAAATCACCTATTATGTGTATATGTAGAATTAGGGTTGGGTTTATATTAATTTCTCAAACCCTAAAAATATCATTTTTTTATTATTGAATTAGGTTATCAAAACCATGCCACACTGTAGGTTATATTTTTTTGAGTTCATATCATATTTATTTTATTTTTCTGACTTATAGATTATTAATTATAAATTTTGCAATTTATAACCAATTAGAAAAATACATTAAAATCCATACTTTGATTATTTTATATTTAGTGTATAAAACAGATACCATTAGATATATAATATTTTTTTGAATCCAATGACTATTTATTTGAAATTTTTGGTTAATCAGAGAATTAGTTATGATTTTTATAAGTTTGGCCAATAAGAAAATCCCAAAAATCCACGTATAGTAGAAAAATACACAACCAGCAAATCTTGTTGTGTTGGCCCAATCAAAATCGACCAAATGGATCGGCAAAGCATCCATGAGGTGTAGAACTCAGTTCAAGGAAGACCCCCAAGTCAAGAGCAAACAGACACTTTGCCCTTCAAGCTGTGATCAAACAAACATGATAGAGCAAGAGAAGAATCGTCAAAGCATCGGCTATCATCTTCTTTGTTTCCACCAAAGCATCACATGATACATAACTTCTTAGGAGTTAAAGTTGGCAAAGGTGACAACTTTCTAAACCACTCCATCAAAAGCTAGAAGGGTGCCAATCATCTTCCCTATCACCTGACACTCTCAAACAACCCAGATATGGGTCGGTGGGCGCACATGAAACAAAGATAATTGTTCTGCCATTATAGGATAGAAGGAAGAACTTGGGAAACAAAACATGACATGCATGATGGCCACAATGCTCCCAAATAAACTTGTCAAAGCAAGACAAAGCTAAAGGCATAAAAAATTCAAAGAATAAAGGTCTACAGTTTGGACATTGCTCACGAATGTCGAATGGAGGTAAAAAGGGGGAATTTTTGCCTACCATTCTATGGGCCGAATTAGCAAGGGGGAAAACATATTTAGTCTACAAGCAATCACCCCAACTGAGTGCACCAACTTATGAAGGTTGAAGGTGCTCCCTCAAACACTAGATTACTACTGAAACTAGGTGGAGATTGAAACCATATATAGGGACATGTCGAGGAGGGGTTGAAATCATGGTTTCAGCCCTGAGGGTGTAAGGGTCATTTTGGAGTAGTTTCACAGAGGTCTGAAGAACTGAATTTGTATGGTGAAGGAGAAAAGGGAGAAAATAGGGAAAGAACAGGGGCAGGGGAAACCGAATTACATATGTGGAGAGGGGGAGGAAAACCCTCGGTTATATAGTTCACATGATGTGGAAAAGCAGGGGAAAAGTGAAGAGAAATTTAGAGAAAGAAAAGGAAGGAAGTTGAGAGGACTCTCAAGGAAACAAGTTTGTAGTTACTGTTTCAGGGACACCTTCCCGATTGGGAGGTTGATGACAAGTCAGGATCCATTGCATCAAATTGGGACCACTGAGAAAAACATTGGGACAATCCAAACCATAAAAACCATGGTGCAAGGGAGGCATGTTAAATAAAACTTGTGTGACAACCAAAAATATTGGAACCATACTGAACCAGTTTTATATATTCAAGTATATATGAAATTTTAGGTCTTTTCCTTTCTTATTTATTTGAGGGACCAAACATTATTCAATTAATACTAGATTCTATACCTGGGATAACTAAGAAGTATAGATTCCAATTTTGGCATTAGTTTTCACATTTGGAGACTTTTGATATCTTATGTAATTCTTTTAAAGAAAACCATATTTTCTCTTTCCTAATGTAATAAAGATATCAAAATTCACTCAATTAATGTGAAACTTCATCCTCAAGCAAACTCTAACATATGTAATATGATTTTTTCCATTAATTTCTTCTTTTGAGATTATTTATCACATTATTTGATTTTGAGAGCCTTTTTATACTTTCTCTCTCCTAAACTACACTTAAACACTTAAGGTTGTCCAAATTAGATGAAAATTAACACATAGGCTAATTTTCATAGTATATTACAAATTTGAGACTTATTTCCTCTTTTGAAGTTATTCAATGATTTATTTGACATTTTGAAGAAAAATTCACATTTTCTTTCCTAAAATAAATTAGGATAATTATTAGTGCAAATAAGGTGAACTTGACTCCCAAGCTAATTGGGACTCAAAGAACATGAATTTCACACTAGATTTAACTTTTAAGATTTCCTTTCATGAGTTATACCAAATTAATATTTGTGGCCCATTATTATTTTACTTATCATATTATTTATCAGTATTACTATTATTCATCCAATTGTGTCCCATATCTTCGTATTACAACCAAAAGGGTTAAATATCATTATTGTGCACAAAATTCTATATGTTTATCATTTCACTCATGAAATTTATCAATTCCTTATTTATTTGAATTCCGTACCAATATTTTGAATTCTAGACACGTAGTTCTTCTATGCATATGATTTCTCTTAACATCATACCTTAATCAACATTATCTCGTGTGACATTTTTGTTGATGTATAGATTATTATGAAAGCATTAGGTCATAATTATTTTCACGTATATATGTTAGGGTGATTTATTCATGCATTAACATATTAGGGTTACAATTAACTACTATTAGGTATACCTTCATCCTTGTTTAGCTAAGTCTAAAGAATCAAACTTTCTATCCTCCAAGACATAAGATCAGGGTCAAGAGGCTAGATTTTGGTATGTTACACCAAGGTAGAGGACTACCTCCATATGAAGCGTATAGTTCTCGATCATGATAAGATCATCGATGTTGCAAGGTTTGTCACAGAAGAAGTGATTCCACTCCCACCAGCTAGGGCATGTGAGGATATACTGCCCCCATTTGAACCAAAAGAAGTAGCCATCTTAGGAAGAAAATCCAGTAGGGTCCATAATAGTATGATAGTGGCAGAGGTAGAGGGCACAAATATACTTCCATAGTTGCATCATCTAGATCTATAGGGTAGAGGTCAAGGAAGAGACAAATCACAAGCTAGAACGTATTTCTAAGTGATGGCCCAATCCAAGAATGTTGTCAACCCTCAAGTTGTTATATGTCAGATAGATATTTTCATCTTGAGTTGTATGTTTCTCTATTTGTATCTATTTTGGCTGATATAAGTGTGACACACTTGTTTATCACTTGATAGGTGATTGTATGTTATGATCATCCAGTTTGTCATTCATCTAAACCCCTCTTTCTTGATACTCCTCTAGTTGGATCCATAATTGTGTGTGAGGTGTTTCCACCTTAAGTTTTCATCTTCTTTGAGTGCCACATTCAAGTAGACCTTATGCTAGTTGAGATGCATGGATTTGATGTGATCCTTGGATTAGACACATTAGAGAAGTACACAATGGTGTTAGATATAGGTCTAAAGTTGATGAATTTTGGTATGAAGATGTGTCTTTGACTTTCCAAGGAGACTAGAAGATTCTTTGTACGTGTTTGGTGTCTAATTCCATGGCTAAGAAGTTGATGTGGTAGTGTTGTGAAGATCTTATGCCTAATGTGGTCAATACTAAGGTTTCTATTCCATCCATGATGTTACCTATAGTTAGAGAGTTTGAGGACGTTTACCCTGGTGAGTTTTTTGTTATTCCAAATGATCGAGAGGTTAAATTTGAGATCAATATTCTTTCCAAAATATAGCTCGTAGCACAAGCACACATGTAGAATTACACTCACAAAAATAAAGGAGTTAAACAAACAAGTAATTAGTTGTCAGACAAGGGCTTTATTCAGTCAAGCATGTCTCCAAAGGGTGTAATTGTTCTATTTGTCAAAAGAAGGATGGCTACTTGATGTTTCTCATAGATTGCAGATAATTGAACAAGGTCACGGTGAAAAACAAGTATCTATTACTAAGGATGACTTATTTGATCTGTTAAAGGGGGCTATAATTCTCTAAGATATATCTATGATCAGGATACAACCAGGTAATGATCAAGGCCTAAGGCATACCTAAGACAACCTTTGGAGTTAGATATGGACACTATGAGTTTGTGGTTGTGTTGTTTGGTCTAACTAACTCACCTACATTTCATGGACCTAATGAACCAAGTGTTCAAACATTATTTGGACCGGTTTGGTGTAGTCTTTATAGACGAAGTATTAATCTATTCCAAGGACCAAGACCAACATGACAAACATCTTCAACTGACCTTATAACTCTTGAGGTAACACCGTCTATATGCAAAGTTTATCAAGTGTGAGTTCTTTCTGATAGAAGTGTCTTTTCTAGGCTACGTCATATCCAACCAATGGTCTGTATTGATCCCAAGAAGGTGTAGTTTTTCCTTGCATGGGAAAAACCAAAGACATAATAAAAGTAGAGATCTTCCATAGGTTTGTAGGTTACTACAAGAGGTTCATTATACATTTTAGTGCAATATCCTTACTATTGACCATACTAATGTAGGAAGATGTACATTTCATATGGATAGAGAAGTGTCAATATAGTTTCCATCTTCTAAAGGAGAAACTAAAGTCTGCTCCAGTGTTAGTGCTACCAAATCCTGGTAAGGGCAATATAATTTTTTGTGATTCCTTAATCGAAGGTCCTGGTTGTGTGTTGATGAAACACAAACATGTGATCTCATTTATACAAGGCGGGTCAAGAAGCATGACCTACTCATTATTTGGAGCTAGAAACACTAGTTTTACCATTGAAGATCAAAAAGAATTATCTATATGGGGAAAGTTACACATTTTCACATATTACAAGAACCTTCAAAACCACTTCTCAAAGAAAAATTTGAACGTGAGGCAAAGGGGCAGCTTGAGGTAATAAATGGCTAATGATTCCACAATATAGTAGCACCTTGGAAAAGCAACGTGGTAGAATATGCTTTTAATAGGAGTTTGTCACATTTGAGAATGTGCAATTGCATACAATAGCATGTGTAAAGAGGGGCATGCTGGTATAACTATGTAAGATGAACGTATAGATGGTGATCTTGATGTTTGGGGGAATATTGTCCCATCCACAAACCAATCCTACATTAATACATCAAATTAGGTTTGCACACCATAATGATATTGTGAATTAAAATATCAGGTAAGAGTTGGGTATCTGATCAGCCCTGAGAGAACTCTCGATAAGTACATGTGTGGTCCTAAAGGTAAACTAGAATGTTACGTTTATAAATCAAAACCTTCAAGCACCCCCACAACTCAATACGGGGTCGAAATAGATATATAGGGCCAAACACAGGGATATGGGGATACTTAATATGGTTAAGAACCCACTCTTATGTTAGTTAAGCCAATTTTTATGGTTAATATATTTAAATAACTAGAACTAGTCTAGCAAAATGATACGAGACAAAACAAAAAAAAAGTAAAGAAAAATAGAGTCTACTGAATCCTAGTAGTCAGGAGAAGGGGGTCCATGGCTATGTAACCTCTCATTGGGTAGACTATGGATCCATTCTTAGGCATAGATAACCCTCCAACTCCCTTAGCAGGCATCTAACATCTAAACTCGGCATGTAACGTAGTAGTTGCTCTTGTGGGGGTCATCCCACTCGCTCTCACACAACGTCACTAAAACCCCATCAATGATCTAAAACCTTTCACAAGGATAATGAGTCAACACCCCTAAATATTCCAAATTCCCTCTCAGATCCTGAATATTCAAGGATGTTAGAAACACCAGAGGATCTGTGCAGAACATAGGTTGTGGACCCAGACATGTAGAGCTAAACCCAATCGGGTCTGGCTAAACCTGATTGTGTTCAAATGAGCCTGACTGGTTCCAAGGTTCATGCTAGATCTCTCTGACAGGTGTTCTGCATTGATCCTCACTTGGACATCCTCGTCTGAAATTTCAATCCAAACTACCTTCTCTTACCCATTTATACAACTAATCTCTTAATCTAGGTAGAAACAGATGTTCAAGCAAGAAAGCGATCACCATACTAGAAATCATAACTGAAAAGAGAAGATAGAACAAATATGATGCTAGATATGGAATAAATCTACTTGCATAAGGTAAAAGTACATAAACATGCCTAAAGTAGGCTACATAGACAAGAAGGATCTCAAAGAGCCATGGACAAGCATAGTTGGCACCAAACAAAGATGGAAGAACATCATTTGTACAGAAACTATGGAGAAAAGTAAAAAAAATGAGGTAGAATAAGAGATCTAGACCAAAGAGAAGAGATGGCTCTCACTCCTAATCCTCTGAGAAGGTTGAATATTTTCCTTGGGTCATCCTCCTTGATCATCAAGACTCCTTGGCCTCCTTTCTCTTAGATTCCACTCCAAACAACAACTTTGATGGATGTGAGGAGGTGGAAGGTGGTTGGGAATGGTTGGGAATGAGTGGATGATGGTGGATGGAGGAAAACTGAATGGGTGGACGTAGGGCATGCTCTTCAGCCCTTTTGGATCTTAGAAATCTCCCACCAAGCTCTGGGAACCTCTCTAACCTGGTCAAAATGTGGGGCCCTCTGTAGGCAATGGGGGTGGGTATTTATAGGGAAGGTGGCCATTGATCTTAGCAGTTGATGATTTTGTGGTCACTGATGTTGTGGTTGCTGATCTTAGTGGTCGATGATGTTGTTGTCACTGATGATGGTGGTTGATGACGTTGTGGTCGTTGACGGTGGTGGTCGCTGACTTTGTGGTCTCATTAATCTCTAAGGTTGTGGTCTTAGAGGTCGCCAAGGATGTGGGTTCTTGATAGACGTTGACAATGACCAGCAGTCGATGAGAGTGAAGATCCTCAGTGGTCATTGAGATCTTCATAAATCATAAACTTTTTGGTATCCCATCAGTAATTGACCCACTAGTTCCTCAGGGACCGCTGGTGATGCTCCTTAGGAACAAACCCAACAGGTGGCTATTACTATTGGTCTATGGACCTACATCAATGAAACTTTTGACTGATGAGGATGCTTGCTGATGTAGGGGATGACAATAACAATTTGGGTCCAAAGTATCAAAAGTTTCTTGGGCCCACTAGTCAGTTTGTGGGACCACCGTCTCCTAAGTTCGTGAAATATCACGATGTTTGATGGGGCAAAATTTTGGAGAATTGATGTTTTCTTAAGTTTGGTGCTTTCAAGTCCCAAAATTAGCTAGTTGAGCAACTCTATCTTTGAAAAGATATAAGTTACTAAAATATAAGATTCTATATTTATTTTGAGCATATTAAGGCTATAACAGCCTGAATCTATAGAAAAATACTTAGCATAAACACCTAACTTTTGGTGTAATTAGTATCGAAAAGTGTGAAGGATTTCATGAACAAGATCAAGGGGATATATGTTACCATAACACGATGGTAATACCCAATGTAGATGGGATAATGAATAATGTGTTACAAGAGGCAGACACTTCAATGTAAGTGATTCACCTGAATTGCACCAAAATGTAACATAACCTCAAGGATCTTTATTCTTGGCCCAGATTGAAGAAGGATGTGGAAGAATTTTTACTTAAGGGTCCATTTTGTTAACAAGTCAAGGTGGAACATCAAAAACCTAGGGGAACTATACAAACCCTATCACTTCTAGAATGAACATGTGACCATAGATTTTGTGGTTTCTCTTCCCATGACAACCAAAGGACACGATTCATTATTGTTATTGGTGGACAAGATGACTAAGGTGGCACACTTCTTATCAATAAAGACTACATATTCAGCTAAGAAGTTGGAACAAGATTATGTGAATGGCATTATCTTGTTGAATAGAGTGTCAGTAATGATAATATATGAAAGAGGATCATAGTTCAACAGTAGGTTTTGGGACCATTTACACATAATATTTTGTACACATATGAAGTTTAGTAGAGATTTCCACCCACAGATAGACAACCAATCAAAAAGGATGATAGAAACCTTGGAGGATTTGTTGAAGTTGTGTTCTCTACAATTCGAGAAAGTTGGGATGTTCATATCAACTTTAACAAGTTTGCTTATAACAACCTCTACTAGAAGAGTTTGGACATGGTTCCATATGAGGATTTATATGGGAGACATTAAAGATCACTCTTTTGTTGGTATGGAGTAGGCGAATGTCAATTATTGGGACCAAAATTAGTGAAACATACAACAAAAAAGATTAAGATTATCAGGATACAGTTGAAGGTGGCACATGATTGAACAAAAAATCATATGCGTACAATTGTCACAGGCCCTTGGAATTCCAAGTGGGGATCAAGTGTATCTCAAGATGTCATCGTAGAAGGGAATTTTGAGTTTTGGCATGCGGGGTTTGTGGGACCTTATCCTATCAAGTTAGGAAGGTATTCGATAAGTTGTATCTTCCATCTAAACTTTAGATAGTGTGCAACATTTTTCATGTGCTCATTATGAGAAAGTGCACTACAACAAAAATGCCCATTAGTGGTGTTTATTCTAGTGGCATTTACAAAAAAGGCCACTATCTATCCAATTTACATGCATTTGTAATTAAAATGCCTATAAACCACCTATTATAGAGTTTCTAAAAAAGACTAAATATTAAAGGCATTTATATATCTAATTAGTGGCAATCTAAAATTGCCAAATTAAAAGTGGATCGCTAGCTAATTACAAATAGTTAGCAAATTCTGCTCCCTATTTCCGTTCGCGGTCACATAATCTAATTCTCTCCGCGATCTTTTCGTTCATGATTCCCACACTCGCATGCACATAGTCGAGAGACGGGCGTGTGAAGGGATCCCAACTGGATCGTCACCCTAAACTTCCATCATGAAGAGGAGCGCGCATGGAGGTAGCCCAACTATGTAGCTTGTTGATGCTGACCGTTGTGTAGAGGTGCACGGAGGGGCCAATGGAAGTGAAGTTTGCTGACCGAGATTCTCCAGAGGAAGCCAGTCTATGGAGCGGAGTGTGACTGCCTTGCCACTGTTGAGGTACAAAATCCTCCTGTGGTTGTTGCCCTCTTCATGATATGCACTTTTCCTCGTTTATAATATTTTGAACCTTGGCAATGTTGGTTCATTATATTCTAAACCTTGGCTATTGCGTCGGGCATCAACCTCCAATATTTTTTGCAATAGACACAAGCTTTTCTTCATAGAAACCTATCATTCCTTGGCTCAAACAACCATGATAAATGTCTTCAACTTGCCAAGCAGACCCTTCATCTCATCACCCCTATCTCCATCACGATTGTTCCTATTCTGTTTAACCTAAATGACTACAAACTCAGGTGTACATATCTAAACCACTATCTCAATAGACTTGATTGAAACTCTTTATTTCTCTAAAACTAAACAGAGTGAATATGGTCTGACTTCTAGGTTTAGGCTGAAAGTTGTATAAAAGACAATATGGTAAAGTTTTTGTAGAAAGATATTCAAGCCATATTCTTTTGTGGGGGAGGGGGTTGAGGGTGTGGGTTCAAGTTTTTGTTGTGGTCATTGATTCCATCTTCTTCTACTGACCTTATAAGTTATTGTGTGAATTTCCTTTTGGGTGGGGATGGATTGTTACACTTACATGGCCTGGTTTGCCCCTCATGTTCACCTTCTCTATCCTAGACTGCATCCATATGCCAGCCTAGTCATGTATGGCCATAGAGTAGATAGCACTAAAGAGGGCAGCAAGAAGCCGACCTCCCCTTATACTCCTTCAGTGACTAGTCATGACTTGATTCTAAGACTTCATAATAGAAAACTCCACTTTGTATTAGACTTGGAGACACCATGGGACAGCCACATGACTGCCATCTCCCTGACTCTCACCTCGTACATGCCTAACTTGCATTAAACAACAATACTAGTTCGAGGAAGAAAAAGGTGTGGAAGGCAGTCAGTAGTATCCTCTCTCTTAGTTCTCTCTTTTCCCAACCAGGGATAGGTGTCTTTCTTCTTATTTCTCTCTTTTCATAACTAGGGATATTTAAATTTCTTCTTGTATCTCTTTTTTTCCAACCATGGTGAGGCCTCCCCTTCCATATGGGCTTGATGAGCATGGATGATAATGGCCAACTGCAATGACAATTAAGATGAAATACTAACACTGGTTCACATAGGATGAGGGATATGTATAAGACCCCTACATGGATTAAATATCCTACATTGATTGACTTAGCTATTGAGCTTCTAACCCAAGACTATAGAATTGGTGTAGCTATGGATATTGACTCTTCAATCAAAAACAAGTAACCATGGAGTTCGCCCTTGGATGTTGGTATTTTAAGCATAGTTCATTGTTGTGTTCAGTTATGTCCATGTTATCTCAAACTCCTAGATGAGTGCATAGATTTTTTATTTACCTAGCTCACTTAGCAAAATATTTTATATGAGAGGACCAATGACGTACTTAAACACCATTTGATGTCATGTCCACCTTCTTGTCAACTCCATTCACCATTTATGCTGCTCTGCTCTTGTTCACGCCCCCCCCCCCTCTTGAAACCGAACAAAGTTCCATCATTGTGTGCTCCTACCAATTCACGCCATGAATGCAACCAAAGATGAAGAGAATGAGTATGGAAGAGCTAGCTGCCAGTCCTAGGAGGCAAAAATCAGTGGTAAATAAGAAAGCTTCAGAGTTGACCTAGATTGCTCATGTTCTTTGATAGTTATCACTAACGACCTCCACACCAAATCCATCTCTACGTCTAGCCAACCTTGTTTATGTTGGAATTTACCCTAATTTTATCTCCAGAAACCACATGGTTGGCATCCTAGGAAGCATGGACACTTTAAAACATCTATCATACCCATAATGGACACGTATTGGACACATGTACTCCTTGAAAATGCCTAAAAACATACTGGACACTTCTCAAGCTATGTCCAACATTTTTTTTTCATTTCTTTATAGTTGGACACTTCCTAGAAATGTTGGACAGAGTCGCACAGCCCTGTCCATTTTAAGCCCACACCAAAAATCAAGCATGCTGATTTTCATCCCTTGAATTCCAATCCCTCAACTCTTGCATCTATACTTTTGGTCTTAAGGCCTTCATCTATATGTCTATATGATCAACCTTTTATCCTTATTTATTATGATAATTTGTTTAGTAACAACCCTATCCAAATTCATATCAGTGAATATCTTTGTGGTCGTTCAGGACTATTGCTTAACAACATATTCTGTTAAAATCTTATTTAATACATCTTTTTGGTAAAGAACAAAGGCAACAAGACTCTTTTGAGTCTCATCTCAAGGATGACCATATGGAAACTAAATTTTGTGAGATCAAAGAAATTTCTGCAAGCTGGATGGACTAGAATGAAGTACTTGGAATGGATTCTTATCTTAACTTGTAGGTACAAATTATCATCTTTTTAATCCAAAGAAACCATCTATTCAATATCAGATGGATTTTATTTATTTTAGGTTCACAGTAGCTACATTGTACATCTATGTATCTTGTGATTCAATTTAAAGATGTTCATTAATTTGAATGACTTCATAAAAATGCTTAAATCAAAAGACATGCATATTTTTATGCTTAAATCAAAAGACATGCAAATGTGTAACCACTTGCATAATGGTATTTTCTTAAGATAATGTGGAAATTAAAGTTTGTATGTTTACTTAATCCAAAGAATATGACCTTTTTGCAAGTTTTTAGTTAAACGAATCATTTAGCGATCACCTTGGCTTTTCACACTTTAATATGGACAATGATAGAGGTAGAAAAACTAAAAAAGGCAGAACAAGCTGGTGGAGGCTTAAATTGATGACCATTAGTTTGATCTTGTGTTATGGTGGGATGAAAAAACATAGTTAAGTGTTTTTATGTATGTAGATCATCATGTAAAATTTCATGACTTAATTCCATTATTTGGTCGTCGAAATTGTCAAAATTTAAGTCGAACCAAAATTATGTGGATTTCTGTTTCTGGACCATCAGAAACGATGTCGAAATTGACATTTTAAACTATGCGGGTAGCATGCTATCATTAGTTGTAGGTTCGTTACATTGTTATAGTTTCCACTATTGCCTAAAAATTGAAAATGAAACATATGAAAATCTTAACCAATATGATGCATATCAGTAGGTTTTTGGGTCCCAGATCCTAAATTTATGAAAATTCAACTTCAGCTCTAGTTCTTGTAGATAATGAACATTGCCCTTATTATTTTCTGATGTGTATAAGGAGGAGTGTTCTAAGATATCATGCAATTATCCTATATTCTTTTGTTTGGTAGGCTCATATATGAAGAAATTAATATGTGTCTTAAAATCATACTATTTTTTATTATATAGATAATTGAAAATGAGTGGTTTTCATCTAAATAGTGGTGAAGAGATGAAATACTTCTATAATTGTAGTACTAATTATCTGAAACAGTTTAATGGCAGCTAGGGTTTCCTCCACGAGTGCTAGAGGCGGTCCTGAAGATGAAGGCGATGGGGAAATTGGACATCGTGCGACCTCCATCCCCGTTGGCAATTCAGGCCTGAGCTTCACCTATGCTAGCCGACGCACGGATGGGCAGCCCCTGGCTTCAGCCCAGACCTCCATGGATGTCGACACCGAGGAACACCTTGATGCATTCCTGCCACTCCACTCCACTGGACAGGATCAAACCTCCCCCCTAACCGCGTCTGGAAAGTCCTACTGTGACTCTTTGGGAAAAGGCTCTTCTGTTAACCCAAACAACTTTATAATGATTGATATTGAGACTAATGGCGTGAACCTACAATCGACGGATATCGAGATCTCCTCTGAATAAGGGTACCCTGCATTTTGTGTCCGAAATGAGGCCATGGAAGATCTACTCTGACCTTGGAAATATACTGTCATCATCAAGCTTCTCTCAAGGGATATAGGGTATCTAACGTTGCAGGATTGTATAGACAAGTTGTGGAAGCCGGTAGGTGGCTTCAATCTGATTGACATGGCAAACGAGTTCTTCCTTGTCCAACTCCAGTCGGAGGATGACTATATGACTGCACTTGTCGTAGGGCCATGGCATATCTTTGTCTCATACCTAACAATCCAACGATGGACTCCTTATTTCTCGCCGGACCGAGCCACGCCACCAAGACTGGTGGCTTGGGTTAGAATCCCAAATTTGCTCATCCATCTCTACCAAGAGGTCCTACTTAGACAAATCTGTGACCGACTAGGGAAAACGGTTAAGGTAGATATGAACACGACCCTTCAGAGGAGAGGTCGCTTCGCACGTTTGGCTGTAGAACTAGACATGTAGGTTCCGCTGGTCCCCTTCATATGGATAGATGGACTTAAGTACAATGTGGAATATGAGAATATTCCTTTCATCTGCCTTCATTGTGGTCGAGAAGGCCACCTTGAAAAGGAGTGCACGAAGAGGATTGAGGAAGAGAACTCATTGCGCCACGCCAGCGTCAAGGCGGGAAAGATTGTGTCAGACAACACACATCGACATGAGGGGTTCTCCGAAGCCATCCATGCACAACCCACCCCGCAGAGGTAGGAGAAACCTAGCGCAGGAGGTGCAACACAGAGGTCCAACCAGGATAGCAATCGGTTCCTGGGGCTACAAGATGTTGAGGACGTGGATGACATCATAGAAATACTGGATGTGGACAAGGTTGTAGAATGTGTTTCTGGTATTGACTAGAGCGTAAGAAAGAAACAAAGCAAGTAAAGCCACATGCTCACATATATGGAGAATTATCAGCTCTACGATTCCATTTATCATGGACAATTCTAGAATGGCCCTATTCTCAGGACTACAGACATCCGTCTGGTCTGGCGCTTGGGTTGGTGAGGGTATCACACCATCCCTTAAACCTGGTCTCTCGATTCCAGAGGAGATCAGGGACCTGTAAGTGGACAGCCTGGTAATGGATGATGGGGATTGGGATGAGGAGTTCTTGAATGCCTGGTTTACCGATGAATCTGTTAGGGAAATTATCAGTATGCCAACAACCTGATTGGAAAACGGTGACGGTGGTAGAGTTTGGCTGCACTCAATGGACGGGGAATACACTTCCAAATCTGCATATGCCTGTATCTCTAACCTGCATGACGGTGATCAACCCAGATCACTAGCCAGGTTATGGAACATGAAGATTTAACAGAGAATGAAAGTAACCATCTGGCTTATCTTCCATGAGCGACTGCTTTTGAACACCATGCGGTTCAAACACAAATTGACTAATGACCCACGATGTTCCAGATGCCAACATGAGGAGGAATACGTTATGCATGCCTTGAGAGATTGCTCAGAGGTCAAGCAGACATGGTTGTGCATGATACCCAATGCCACCACTGTGTTCTTCCTTCAAAGCTCTACTAAAGATTGTCTAGATTACAACCTCATACACCTACACCAGACGAAAGATTGGGCGCAGCTCTTTGCCATTACATGTTGGTCGTTATGGAGAAATCACAACCTCTCAATCTTTGAGGGTTGCGGATCTTCTCCAGTGGTGCTTGAGTCCAATGCAAGGGTGAGTTTATTCATGGCTAAAACCGCCTTCAGCAAGCCTACGTGTAGCAAGAATAGTCATCCCCGACCCTCTCCCATGTCCTTTACAATACACAATCCCTTTGCAATCATGCAAGTTGATACTGTGGTGAATTCTTCTAGAAACCTTAAAGCTACCAACATGGTTCTACAAGACGGAACTGGGTAGTGGATAGTAGGCCGTGCACATAAACACTTGGGCAAAGACCCAATGGATGGGGAGTTGAGGGCCATCCTTGATTGTCTTGGATTTACCACAACAAGAAATTTGTCTAACTACTTGGTGATAAGTGATTCTAGCAATTTAGTTCAATGGATCACCAGGAAGCATCTGACTCCCATCAAATATTGGCTCCAGGTTTTGACCATCCAACTTTTGCTTCAGTGGGATGCCTCAGACATCAGTTATATGCAGCGAGACCAGAACAAACTGGTGGATCATCTGGCCAAGTGACACCTCAAGCAACCAGAACGAGAAGGAAGTTGGGATAGCTGCCCTATTTTTCTGGCCCCCCTATATCTCCATGGCTTAGAATCCTATCCTACTCTATTTATCCATGTTGAACATGTGTTATCAGTCTTTTTGGTAGTGGTTATTTAAAAAAAAAGTGGTGAAGAGATCTTACTATAATTGTAGGGTTAAAAGTATTTTATAAATTATCTACAGATCCTACTGGTTTTATCTTGTTTCCATTGGTCATCCATTCCTTTGATTTGGTGGTATCATCAATTGGAATACTCTCTATCAGGGGTACATGTGATCCTGGCATGAAGTTTCCAGGGGAGGAGTGCAGAAGGGATATTCAGTCACAATATTTTTGTTGTTATTGCTTTTGGTCTGGTGAGTTTTTTCCGGACTATTTATCACTTATGTAGGATTTTTTACACTAGGAAATTGTATGTCCTTTTCAAATGGTTTTGTAAAAGAACTGAATGTGACTGGAATTGAAGGAATAGATTTGTAGTCTATTGTAAGATGTAGAACTGCATGGAATTGGAATCGAATATGTAGATTTGGTGTCTACTGTAAAATGTTGTTTCATAGTTGACTTCAAATTTAAAATTTGTGAAAAATGTACTTGTTAACATTTAAGCTGTAACATCCAAAAATTTCTAAAAACTTTCAGTTATTTACTAGAATTGCCTCTCTACTTTGGGAAAAATTGTTAACACTTTGGTATCATTTGAAATGCTTACAAGGATATCTTGGTGTGAGTTCTTGATTCTACTTCAAACTAAAACCCAAATAAGTAGATATAGAAATTCATATTCATTCTGAGTGAATTACACATGCTTTGCCTAAGTGGGCATTCTTATATGTGGAATTTATCTTTCAGAACACATTGGACATTTCAATTTTTTTCTTTTTAATATTTGAAACTTCCAATCATTTTCATCTATTTCTTGTAACTTTTTTCCATTTACTTATATAGTAACTTCTTGTAGTCAATTCAATGGCTGCTTTACACTGAACAAGCACCTTCGTCATGGTTTCACTTTGCACTCTGTGGTTTAGTCGGGATCATTACAGCTTATGTTTTTGTCTGGATCACCAAGTACTATATTGATTACAAGCATGAGCCAGTTCGAACTTTGGCACTTTCAAGTTCTACTGGCCATGGGAAAAATATAATTGTTGGAGTTAGTTTAGGTTTAGAATCTACAACTCTTCCAGTTCTGGTGATCAATGTATCTATCATCTTTGTCTTTTGGTTGGGGCACACTTCTGGCTTAGTAGATGAAACTAGAAATCCCATAGGTGGTCTTTTTGGGACTGTTGTTGCAACCATGGGGATGTTGAGTACTGCTGCATATGTATTGCCTATGGATATGTTTGGAACTATTGTTGATAATGCATGTGGCATTGTTGAGATGAGTTAGCAAGTAAATCTACTAAACAACCTAATACAATTTGAATCTTTACGCAGTGCCATTAATATTAAGTTTCATGAAGTAAACTTGCATTGACTATTTGAGTATGTCTAGACATGATTTTTTACTGGTCACTGGTCAGGCATGTTTCTTTAAGCTACATATGTCACTGAGGTAGTTAGATTATTTTAGATTCCTATAGGAGTTTCCATCATTGTTTATGTTCTTGAACTCTCTTAACTTTTGAGCTCACAAACCCATAAATGTGTCTGACTCTATTACATTTCTGGTCTCTTTGGTGCTCCCATCTATGGCAGTAATTTCAGTTGCTACTAGCTAAAATGATTCATACTTGTTACATATAGTCTGAAAGTGTTAGAGATAACAGATTTGCTAAATGCTATTGGTAATACAACAAAGGGAACAATGAAAGGGTTTGCAATTGGATCTGCAACATTGGCTTCATTTCTTCTTTTTAGTACTTACATGGATGAAGTATCTACTTTTGCTTGTGTCCCTTTTAAACATGTTTTGCACCTTTATTGTGAAAATTTATCTTGATTAATTGCTTCTGTTAATCTTTTTTTAGTAGTATCTTAGCTGTGTATCATCATACTTCTTATATTTTTATGTTGTAATTTTCATTTTGAAGGTTGACATAGAAATTCCTGAGGTCTTTGTTGGTGGGTTGTTGGGTTCAATGCTTATATACCTATTTAGTGCTTGGTCATGTGCTGTTGTCGGACGAACTACTCAAGAGGATGAAAATGAAGTACGAAGGCAATTCATTGAGAGGCCTGGAATAATGGTATGCATCCCTCTTCCTTACTCGGGGTCTAAAGTTCTTAGTTGACTGAGAGATTATTTTATAGCTATCTAAATGCCTATCCAAGTGCATCAGAGCTATACAGTCACTATCATATTTTACCTAAACATTATCCTTTTTTGTCCTAGTTCCTTTTTTATATAATTTGATTCAAATGGCATCTCTAGTCTCTCTTTATTGTTAACAAAATTCAACTGTGTATTTACTTTCCTAGGATTATGAAGAAAAACCAGACTATGGTCGTTGTATTGCAATTGTGGCATCTGCCTCTTCTTTAAAATTCTTTATAGAAGACAATATTATTTCTTTTTTATATGTGATGTTAGATAAAAATAGAGTCAGTGCAAAATTTAACCTTTGAAGTATGAAAGAAGTTCTTAGTAGCTACAAACTTTCATTGCAGTTCAGGAACATGTAAGAATGGGCATGGTAAGGTAATATTGAAGAAAAATGGGGTTTGTAAGCATTACGTTCCAGGTGATATCTTTGTAGGATGATAATGGATATATCTTACATCCAATATGCATGATAGCCAATTGTGACTACAAAAAAAATTATAAAAGATAATATGGAATGTCTCTTTTTTTGTAGTGTTTTGTCTCCAGGACTAATCTTTTTCAGTTCGTCCAATTATAGGTCATCGGAATTGCACCGGCTGCAATAGTTGGAACTGCTGCTGACTCAAGCTCAATGAATTATTTAGCTGCAACTATTGCTGAAGCTGGGAATTTGATGGTTGAGAAGGTTGCAAGCCTGATTGTAATACTTGTCCCTGCTGCTGAAGCACCATATGAGAAGGTGCTTGCTGAATGGGCTGCTGAAGAAACTGTGCTATACTTAATCCAGGTAATTGTTGTTGATTGGTGTTAGTCAGTGCTCGTTGTACATGTACTGAACTATGCAAAGTAGACGACAACCCTTGAGGCACAATTGGCTGGGAAGAAGGTAACATGGTGCCTACATCGACAAGCTATCTTGTAGGTGGAGGCTGGGTGGTTGAAGGGAAACCACTAGAAAGAGACATTTGAAGATGTGGAAGATGTCTTGTAGGCTATAAGTATGGTGGCATATTCTGTTGCTTCTGTTGAAGACAAGTTCCTTCAATCAGAACCCATGCAAGTTGCTATCTATTATTGTTTCCACAATGGCCTTGAATCTACTGTTCATGCTAGTCTTCAGGTACAACTACTTATTAAGATTACTCATTTTATTGCATACATGCTAAAATCTAGACAATAAACACCAACTTTTCCCAACTACTCATTTTATTGCATACATGCTAAAACTTAGGTGCACCTAACACGAGTTTGAAACATTTTCAATTGATGTAGGTTTTTAACAACTGAAACAATGCATAATCTTCTAGAAACTTCAATTCCAATTCTATCATGGTTATTGATTACTTCAGAATACAGAATACTCTGGCTACAATAGTGCATCACGTGTTATCCAGTGGTTCTGGGGGGTAGTTCAGGGATTCCACCGGAAGGTAAAGCTATTTCCTAAAGGAGTTCTGAAGTCAGCATGTTGAAAAGTAGATAGTCATATCAGGGAAGACACATCCAATGATGTAGAAGTTATTGTACTGAATAGAAAAATGGTGTATGGAAGTATATCATTGGTGTGGTATTCAATCTAAGGGGCAAGGTAAAATGTACTCCCCATGTAATTGTCACTTGATTATAAATAAAAAATATTCATACTTTGAAAAACTGAGTTCGGCTGCAATTGGCATCCAACTAGAAAACCTGATAATGAATTGAAAATTGAATGACTAAAAATCATGAAAATGTAGTAATATAGAACTAATATGTCATTAGTGGATTTTTTAAACGCCATTACACTCAATACGAACCATTTAATACAACAATATAATACAAAATAGTGACATTTTTATAAAAGCCAATTGATGGATAGTGGCTTTTTTATAAATGCCAAACGATGTTTAGTGGCCTTTATTTGGCATTTATTGGAGCCACTAAAGACAAATGTTTAGTGGCATTTTACAGCTTACATCACTATCTTTCTAGTGGCATTGGTACTAGAGGCATTTTTTAAGTGTCAACAAATGCCACTAAACATGTTTAGTGGCATTTATTTTTTTGTGGCATTTTTAAAAGGCCACTAATGGACATTTTTGTTGTAGTGATGCCAAACAAACTATTTATAAAATAGATGTGCAACTTGAAAATGACCTATCATATGTTGAACATCCAATGCCTATTTTATATAAGTGGGTGAAGAAGCTAATAAATAAAAATATAGTGTTGGGGAAGTGTTATGGAATGTTTTTGGCATTGAGGAGGCTACTTTGGAACTCAAGGAGGAAATGTAGATGAAATACCTATCTCTTTTCTCTTAGGATTTGGGGGGTCCCTATTAGGGGTTTATAGATGTAATAACCATGACCCATATTAATTCCTAACCATGTTATCTAATCTTTAAAACATGTCTGGATGTTTGTTGATGAGTGGTTTGGGTTCTCTATTATTTGCACTTTGCCTGTGAGATTATATGCAAATTACCATGTTTGAGGGTTTCCTTGAAATTTTTTCATATCATGCCATTGCCTTGTTGTCTTGTTGTTCTTTCATCAGTGGAAGCACTTAGGTGATTTGGCCAAGCATTTTTGTCCTTTCATTAGTTGAGGACTTATGGAAGTTGTTTGATGTTCCATTAATTGATAACCTATGGAGGTGTGCCTATTTTTCTGTTGATTTCTGTACACTTGGTTTTTATCATTTGGGGACCAATGGTATTTTTTTATTGTTCCATTGGTTCAGAACTAATAGAAGTGTATGTCCTTCTAACCTTATGTATTTCCTTGGGTTGTCTATCGGAAAAACATCTAGCTGTCTAGGAGGTAGGTTTTCATCGGCTAAATACCAATGGAAAGCATGTGTTGTGTATTGATGCTTTTGCTAAGTAATCTCTTCTAATTTTTATCCTAATACATATTTTCCATTGTTTTCCTGAGAACATGAACCGTAGATGGAAACTAACAAGATTCCTACTCATGTCTACCAATGGAGTTACTAGTTGTGTGTACAGATGGAGCATCAGGGTTCTTCTGATTAGATGATAGACTGACAAACACATAAGTTCTTAGTCGATAAGAGGATAGTTTGATTACCTTTTCTCTCTCCTCTGGATCTATATATTCCCCCATGTCTTCCCTTCCTGGGTCACTTGTCCAAGCTAAACCTTAGAGTGTTTCTATAGAGTGAGCCACTATCGATTGATGACAAATGATGAGATTTCTTCTTTGTTCGGTCTTGACTTTGTCACCACTTACCTTCATTCTCTTATCTATTGAGGTGCATTGCTCTGTCTACTGGCTTCTGAACCTAGATCTGAGTAAGTAGAAATCTAATCATTTGATCTTTTGATGGTGTCTCACCTTCTTAATTCCCTTGGGCATTTCTAATGCAGGTTTCTTCTCTAGGATTTTGGGTATAGAGTATTAAGACATGTTTTACCCTATACATCCATTCTCAGTTGCTTTTAGGTTTTGTATATGATATTATATAATGTGATAGAAGGGTGGATCTCATATCTTAGAGTTTTCCCTTAGCACTAAAGTTTTAGATGAATATGGGAGCTTCAATGTTATTCTTAGTGAGCAGCCTTGTTTCTTCCCTCGTCAGGAAAGTCATATAACTTTTTGACTCATTTATTACCTACTATATGGTTGCATGTTGAGATCTTACCATAGAATTACTTAGGTTTGCTAAAAGATGATGTATTTATGTACCTTTGACCTAACCTAATGAGTATATGACTTGGGTTACATAGTATGAGTACCTCCTTGTTAACATTAAAAGATAGTTGTATGTTACTCCTTAGTGTAGTTTCAACTTCTGATGATTCCAACAGCCAAACATTTCTTCTTTTGCATATACTATGACATGCATGCATGTCAGATGATAGTTTCATGTTGGTCTGGACCGATGAAAATCATGAGTACATGTTCCTAAACTATTTTGTATTGTTATGATGTTGAAGTACATAAAATGGCTCCTTTATGGAAAATAGATGGTTTTAAATATGTATTTTCTCTATTCACTTGTTAGCACATGACTATATAGTACTTAATAGTCCTTACAAGGATTTTTTAACCTCTTCACTTTGGAGACTGAGTGATGTGGAAGGCCTCAACTTGATAGAGGCATGGAACCTATGCCTTTCTTGGAGAAGTTTAAATTTTAATGGTGAAACATTTTATATCTATGAAAGTTATTTCTACATGACTACTTCCTTTATCCCAATTTCTACATGACATAGCTAGTTAATTTGATTTATACCCAATTTGTTATAGACATAACGTAAAGAATCTGACTAATAAAAATTCATAAGTGTAGAGCCCTGAGTTTGTAGATCTATTTACCTAGGTCATTAGGGGGAGTAGTGAAATGAGTAAATCTTATAGCAACCTATAATTTTGATAAGATTATAGATCCATATATTAGTGAATATATGGGAAAGCTTAGGGTCGTTATACCCTATCAACTTTAAAATGAGTTGGAAATCAATACAAACAAATGGTCTATTGGGATGTATGTGAGATAATATGTGATGTTGGAATATTGTATCAAGGTTTGTTACCCTATAAATTGTCATTGTGACCTATGTATCCAGGGAGGGTCTAAGATTGTTGGATTCTCTATTAAGCACATGTCCACTTTATACTAGTCAGTAGGCTCGCTACCTTTTTGGTTACCTTGGTTCGACCTGACGTTGTGTGGAGAGGTCTAACAACTTTGTATTTACTTATATCTTGTACAAATTGCTAGGATGGCTTAATAAATACTAGCTATTAGATCAAACATTACACCTCAATCATCCTATGGCATAGAACATACACTCTAATTAGGTATCATATCTTTTTAGGTTTATACGAAGCTAAACCTGGACGTGCTCTTATAATAATTAATGTATTAATGGGACCGAAATGATATATTGACTAACATCATTGCATTATAGTTGATGGTGCCATGATGATTGGATAAGCATGTACTTTCAACTACACTTACGTATTTAAATTCATGAACTACTACTTGTTACCTTCTTATAAATACTTATCCATTAAGAAATAGATGTTTTAGATGTTATATCATATTTTTTGGAGTTGGGGTCTCACCTTGTTTTTCACACCCTTTAGTTGAGTGTCTTTTAAGTAATGGGGAAGATCAACAAGGCGGAAGATGACCCTAGATTCAAATGTAGGTGATGTTTACATGAAGGTATCTCATAGGTAGGTGAATTTTGCATGACCTTATCCAGAGATAAAGCATATAGGAATATATTTCTAGCTTTGTTCGTGTACATATAGGTCCTGGTGTCATATTTTGCGGTATCTATTTCCCAGCTTGAGGTTTTAACATGTGTGTACTACCCCTAGATCTGTATTTATATGAGTTGTATGATTTTGTATGCATATTCCATAACAACACCACAACTGTAATGCCATAAATTCTTACATTTTGTTAAAGATATTTTGAGTGTGGTCGCTACTTATTGTAATTAAAAGGCTTGTAATTTCTGGAAGCAAGCAAAATTTCTTGGTAAAACCTTGTAAAGACCAAGTCATTATGTTGATGTTGTCTGTGATGTCTAGAGTAAACTAATATGTTTGATATCTCTATGTTTCTTATGTGATTAATGATGTTGGAAGTTTGAATAAGGGTATTGTTTTGAGTAATCTCCCTCTTGTGGCATTAGATCAACTCACAAGTACACCAATGATAACTCAAGGCATGCTAGCAATGTGAACCAAATATGCTATTAATTCAAACATTTAGCTCTATCTTATATTTCAACTTTTCTTATTTCTACAACTAAGTGAATTGTATGCTAGTCATTGTAGTCATTTGATTTTATATTTTATTTGTATACCACACATGTTTTTGTATTAGGTTTGTGGATGGTGACAAGAATAATAAAAGCAACAAAAGTTTCATTCAAACCCTATAAGGTCACCTCTCAAACAATTGATATATTCAAAAAGAGGGGTGTGAGATATACCTTGTTGTAGATCTAGTCCAATGACATTCCTCTCATGATTATGTACATCACTTGTGAAAGTGTATGAATAGTGGTTAATGACATCCTCCTAACACAATCACATAACTCTTGTGTCTCTACATAGTCTATGCGGAAGAAGGGGAACTCCATATCACATTTCTTGAGCCAGTGCAAAGATTTGTCTCTCTTGGCAACATGCTAGCATTTCTATATATCCTTCTCTCTCACACTTGTGGATAATGGCATATAGAGTTTCCCATTTCTTAGAAACATGTAAATTGAACCTTGACCATCATCCCCTTTAAATTGGGGAGGTAGGGAATATGGTTTTCAAATAAAATGTAGGGAATAAGGTTTTCAAATAAAACTTGAGAAGCAAAAAAACCATGGAATGAACATACACAACTGCTCACATTAAATTGAATGGTTGGTCCATTGAATCAACTAGAACGGTAAAGTTGTATTAGAAGCTATATCATTAAGAATATAATCAAATAATTTAATCATTCAATCTAATACTATCAAGTTGATTGGTTGGTTACTACAATCGATTGCATGACATTGTAGTAACCCTAATATTTAGTCAGTCAGTCGACTCATAACATTAGTCGACCACATGACATCCCATCAATTAGCTAGATCCTCTAGTCGACCATCTAGGGTTCTAGGTAGTCTAATATAGTTATAATTAATTATCAAAATATTTATTAGCCAATATAAATTATAGGCTTATAAATTTGGAACACATCCAACCATGTCGATGATTATACTCATCTTTCCTATACATCTTATGTGTGTGACCCTATAGGTTCTACATTACATTGATTGTGATGAATTTAATCATATTACAACCTCAAAATCAATGAGCAGTGTCTAGAAACACACCATTACCACCCAAATAGTTGGATAAGTTGTAGAGAAAGTTTAACCTTTATATGATTCATGTTACAGGGACTTCATAATCCCTTTGTCATTGATATCCTAGTTGATTATGAGCCATGGAATCATAATCCACTTAATATTGAATCTATGTTTTCTTGTTTTGAGTAGAATATTGAAATACACGTGAGCTCAATATCAAATACTAACTCACAAGATCATGGTCATGCATTTCATAGTCGCACTTATCAAGTGTCCAGAATATTTGATGCAAGACAAGTCCCACTCCTGAATCTAAAATCCAAATAGCATATCTAGTTGGTTATCGTATTATGTTTGTGTGTTTTAGGACTTATTATACAACTATTATAGGACCTATAAGGAACTTACTTTTAGGTTCTTAATTAATTGATGCATAATTTTTATTTTAGTTTGGTCTTAAGTGGACATAAGCCAACTAGGGATTCCCACATGTTATATATATAAACCTATGACTGAGGGTATTGTCAAAACAATAGAATGATATGAATGAGTTTTTGTTACAATGTGGTTTGCATCAGTTTCTCTAACACTTTGCACTTTAGTAAGTGGTGATTTAATATAGGGAATCACTGATGAAATTCATAAATATTCTATTTTTGTAAGTATTATATGATAATGTGAATTAAGGAAAATAAAGATAATATTGTGATGTAAGATGGTACGAAAATAAATGTGAGAACCAAGTCACCAACATTTACCATCACTCCAAAACCATTTCATCATTACATAATTCCAAAAATAGTCTAAACACTAAGATCTGTATTGGGTGCATCATTTGTTGAAAATAGTTTCATCCTATTCATCAATTATCCAATTAGGAGCATAATCAATTACCAAAGGACAATGGGAATTACATATCACCCTACCATCATATAAGAAGGTAAGGTTATATCAGTATGATGGTTCACTACCCAAGTGCTTTTATTAGGCATGAAAGGGGATGATCTGGACATTTACCACCTATTTTAACCATGTAATCACATCTTCACATGGTATAAGGAATGAATACATAGGGATCAAATTCATAATGTGCATATGAGAGATACAAACTTCTAAGGGTCTTTACCAAGAAACTCGATCACATTCCTCAACCAACCCTGGTGTATGAGGTATGTGAAACTTAAGGAAAATGGTACCAGTCTCCAAGACATAAGGAATAAGGTATATTATATGAAGCAACTCCACCATTAAAATATAATGAATTAATTTTGTATTGTCACAATCTAAATCTTAAATTAGGATCCAAAGTTTTCTCATGAATTCATGCTCAGTTCCAGGAAGACCAAGTTAGAGCACACTAGAAAGACAACAAGAGGGTTAAGATGGGATATGAAGCTTAGACTATCTAAGAGTCTTCAAGGCAGTTACATACTACAAGGGTTGTGTTGAATTCCCCATGATAGTTGAAGGTAGAGTGTGTCACAAAAAGTTCCCTCTCTGGCTTACATGAAATTCCTACCACTAATAGGGTAATTAGTAATACTAAAGGATGAGCCTCAACTGCATCATTTGTTGAATCTAGGGAAACAACATCAAGGAGGTGTTTTATATCCCTGATTGGTATCCCTCTACTTAGGACAAGAACCCAATGCAACCAACTAAAGTTTATGTAACTTCCTCCTTAAGGCATAAGTATAGGAACAAAAATAGTAACTTGAAATAGTCACACTAACCGATTGTAAGGATTTGTATCATACTTACAATGAGTGGATCATGAGAGGGGATCAACCCGTAGTTTATTGAGGAAAAAAGTCACATTAAATTCAAACACAACAATATGGATGACGGAAGGGAGGAACTTTTCATCTCTTAAAAGTATGATTCATGAAGCAATCTTGTAGTGTAGTAGCTGAAAATATAATAACTATAATATTCACTATACAATTTTATTCCTCCTCTATGTGGGTGATAAAAAATGGGAAAAAGAGATCAAGTGAACTTATAAAGTAGAATAATTATATAGGACATCCTAGTAATTCAAAACTATCCTAGAAGTCCAAATCATGGTAAAGATTTCCCATAAGGCACCTTAGATAGATGTCCTACATCTGGGCTGTTTTAAGAACAACACCTGGAAAAGAGAAAAATAAAAGAAAGTATGCATCAACATAATAATGTCTTATGAAATATTAAGTATAACGGTCATTATGAGATAATGCACAAGAAAGTTGTTCACGTTTCATTAATGACTATTATAAGCAAGTGTGTAAATAAGAACAATAAGTCAAAAGAAATAACATGAGAGAGTAATGAGGAGTATAAAGAACCAAGTGGAGATTTTTTGTATTTTAAAAATATCACATTTTTTGTAAATTAATAAAGCAGGGCATATAAATGCTAATCATTAGTATAAGTATATAAAATTAAGTAATAAACACCAAAGGATTCCAAGTTAATCTAGGAGGAATTAAATTTGAGTGCCAAATATGTAAAAACATGTTAAAAGTGATTTAGTTGGGAGGAAGTAGTACAGTCAATATGTATGGACAGTTGGAAATAACATAACCAATATGTATTGTTCTGCATCGGGATTGAATCCCTAAATGTATCACTGTCATGGATAATCATAGTCCTAGAAATCATATATGCATATATAATAGGTAGGAATTGTAAGGACCCTAACCTCCATTTTGGGCTTACCCTATTTGCTTTGCCTAAACCTTGTGTTTACATGTTTTCTAATCACCTGAGTCGTGATTAGGGTTTGTTTGTGCCTTGTTGAGAGGTTGAGGTGCAACTTGCAATTTACCCAAGTTCTAGGGTTGGTGTGCAAGTTTGTCACCTTGCGAGATGTCTTTATGTCTCCTTGCATCCTCTAGAGCTGAGAGAATGGGTTGGGCTCTTTGCTTGAGTAGCTTTGGGCTTTGTTGGGCCTTGTTTGAGTTGTGTTGAGTCTTTTTGGAGCTTGTATCGGGTTGGACCTTGGTGTATCGGCCAGGAGTGCTTGCTTGTATCGGGCAAGCTGTGTATCGGCCAGGGTTGTATCGGCCAAGTGGTGTATCGGCCATGGCACCATGTTGGGCGATACACACTCCTCTTGACCTAGCCTCGTTTGTGTCACCATCTTTGGACAAGTGGTCATTCCTTTGCTAAGTGGGTGGCAAGTCGTGGACAAGTGGTTTGGGGTGCTAGCATGTGGCATAACCCTTTAACAAGTGTGCTAAGGGTGGGTGATACCTTGCCTTGTTGTCTCCCTTCACCCATTAGTATATAAATGACCCCCCTTGCTTGCTAGGTCTCTTTGGTTGTTTTAGTTGCTTCCTTTCCTTTGGTGGTCGAGCTAGGAAAAGAGAAGAGGGAGTGGTGGCCGATACAATTGGTGTCTTATCTAATACCCTCTCCTTGGTGGAGCTTGGAGTTTGTGCTTGAGGTGGGTTACATAACTCCTACCCTAGCTATATTACCTTCTTTTTATGTTGCTTTTTTATATGCTATCTTGATCGGTCATGCTTATCTTGTTAGTAATATCTTGTCTCTAGTATGTACCCTTGATGTTGTGGGATATGATGACATGGTTATGTAGTTTAGATGTGTTCTTGATCCTTGTTGGTTGAACCACTGGATTAGGGTTCTTTGGGCAAAACCCCTCTCTCTTAGTTGTTGAGAGGTGAGCATAGGGTTCCCTAATTCCATGGTGCATGTAGTGTGCTCTTGGGGGAAAATCCCTTTCTCTCTTTGGTCTTGAGAGGTGAGCTTAAGCTCTAGTTATATGGGAAAAACCCCTCTCTCACTTAGTTGTTGAGAGGTGAGTCTATACTCTAGTTGCTTGGGCAATACCCCTCTCTTACCATGGACTTGAGAGGTGAGACTTTGGTTGGTCTAGACCTAGTTGTGGTTGGAGGGTTGGTCGATATCAGATGATCCACCTTGCTGCCTGATATGTGATGGAAGTTGTGCAAAACCCCTCTCACTTGGTTGTTGAGAGGTGAGACAACTTTCTTTATCAATTAGGGTTTCTAGGTGGTATCCTTGAGGTCGAAGATGACCAACCTGTCATGACCTTTTGACCCTTGTCTGATATCCCTCTTCTAGGGTTGTTCTTGGGCGATATCAGATTGGCTTACTGCCTAGGGCGATATCAGTTTGGGGATGTTATCGGCTATGTCCCTTTGGCCGGGATGGTTGGGTTTGTGTTGAACTCTTAGGTGAGAGGTTGTACTACCCGACATGATGGGCTGGCCAATATGCCTTATGGTCGTTATTGGCTTGATGAGGTGACACAGCATTAGCCGTTGTCGTTAGACGTTATCGACCTGTTGAGAGGTAGCCGTTATGGAGATGTGACCCTCATTTCCCTTAGAGCATTATCGGGATGTGGTGTTAACCACGTGAGTCATTAGCCCATTATGAGTGGTAACCCAGGAAGGGTGTTAGCTGTTAACTGTTGTGTTGGTCCCTTGGATGGTGCTTCCCAACACGTTGCTGGGTGATGCCTTGCCCGATATGGATGCTTATGTTGTGACGATGTTGATAGGCTTTTATCCCTTGGCCGTTTTACCCCTTGTGAAGTGATCGTTTTGGTATTTATGGTGTGTTTCCCGACACGATGCTTCATGGGCGATAGGGGTGTGTTTTTTGGATGGCATAGGTGGTTCTTGTGGTGCTGCCCGACATGGTTCCTTAGTGGCTTGGGCAATATGAAGTGGACGTTAGTCTGATATCTTCTTGTGGTGATGCCCGATACCCAGATAGATGTTGGTCGATATAGCAGGTGGTGATGAGTTGCATGCTTAACCGATATAGTGATGGGGGTCACACCCTTTGGTGAGTGACGATGTGCCTTTGGTGAGGGCTATTCCTTACCCGAGATGCATTTGGTGAAGGTTACCCCTTACCCGATACACCTATAGTGAGGGTTGTGCTTTTTGTTTGATTGGTAACCCTAATGCTTGATTGAAAAGTTATAGATGATAATGTCATTCATAGATATGCTCATCCAATAGCATAATTATATCTCTCTCAATATATGTAATAAATTTAAGATGTTCCTTGTATGAGCACAATTGTACCCCTATGCTTATGCTAACCATGCATGTACCATTTGTATGATGAGGCCATGGTGATGGCATGACAATGATATGATGATTGAACATCAAGGGTTATGATGAACCCAGTGATATGTGATGGGTGTTACCCATAGAATGGCGATGTGTGCCTTGATGATGGGATTGAGTCCTTGTGATGTTGATCCTTGAGATGGATCTTGATGATTGGCAAGAGGTCAAGTGGTAACATGTGACATTGGATCCTTGTGATGGATCGGGATGATTTCAATGGCACTGAAGGCCTTAGTGACAATGTAGCACAAGATAATGAGTTCTATGTTTATTCATTCTTGATATAGTTTCATGTTACATAACTTGGTCGAATCTTGCAATCTGCTTAAAATGCATTAATTAATTACAGATGAACCTTTCATGTAGTTTTCCCTGGCTATAGATCCATCATTGTCAGGAGTTTGGTGATGGTGAAACAAGTTCTCCTAAGGGCTAACCTGGAATGCATATTGTTGAATATGTGGGGTGTGCCTACGCCCTAAGTAGTAGTGCATGTTTAGAGCATGGTTTCAGGCACATGGCTCAGTATGGTTAGAGCATGGTGAATAGTCCCATGGCTTAGGATATGTGATGGAGCATGGTGAACATGCCCATGGCTTAGGATATGTGATGGAGCATGGTGAACACGCCCATGGCTCAGTGATGATGGAGCACGGTGAACATGCCCATGGCTCATTTTTCTAGCATCGATACCTGTACCAAGGTGGGCTAGGCAGAGGGTAGCCCGACCCTGTGTGGCTGAGGCCACTTAAGTAAGAGACTGCGGTCCTACTTTGGTTCTCGTGCACTGACTACAAGGAGGTTAGGTCATGGAGTCCATCTCTTCCATTGACCTTGTATGGCACCGGTTTCGGGCTTCGCAGCCGAAGGTTGGATTTGAGCGGTACGGCTCACTTCCTCAGGGCATAATAAATGGTAATCCAGTCGTATAGAATATATTGCTTAGGGAAAAACACGAAACATTAGTTGAGGCCTTGCTTGTATAGTTGCCCTAGTTATATATTGAAGTTAATTATGTTTTCCTCATATCTTATGATAAGTTCTTATATAGATTATCTTGTCAATCATGTTCCATAAGAAATATCTGGTGATATGCCTCTCATATATCTCAGCAATATGTTATAACAAGTTAGTTCTTCTCAGTATGCTGCTCATATACAATCTACTTATATCAGTTACCTATTTTATCTGTTATAGCTCCCTTTTGAGGTTTTATAGTTTCGGCGGGGGTTATGTTTCTCAATGGGACTGTGTGTCTCACCCCACTGGTTTTAACCCTTTTTAGGTGATCGAACGAGACGCGGTGGTGGTCATGGTGTTGTAGCTGAGCAGCAAGAAGATTAGTAGAAGGCAAGAGATGGTTATGCTGCTGTTTTGGGTGTTTTGTAGTAGAGTCCTACAGTCATCCCTATACTCTCAGGTCCTTGGAGGTGTTTTGATGAAGTTTCATGATGTATGTTCTTATATGGCTTTCTTATCATGTTGTTGACCTAGCTAGGTCTGTTTTGTATATAAACAGATGATGCATCCTTTATGGATAAAGGACAGTTGGATCCTATGAACCATGGATGTGTGTCAAGTTGATGTATATTTATATAACATGTTTCCTTGTAGGATGTCAATCTGGATGTAATAGTTCCTTTCTTATCTGCTTTTCACATTCGGTTTTAATTAACCTATGTTTTTGGGAATACGATGTTTATGATGGTTCTGCATATTTTTGCGTGGCATTTCATTGTCTGTGTGATAGAGAGATGTCAAATATTAGGTTGGTATTAGAGATCTAGGTTCGCTGAGTCTACAGGGATCTAGGACTAGGTTTGTGTCTGTTCTTGTGATTTTCTATGGATTTTCTCATAATTACCTTCTGCCCCCAGTAGAAGATAAAGCTAGAAGATGTCTAGAAATCATGAAGAACATGCTGTCGAGAGCAGTGATGTTGCATCAGTTGATGGAGTGAGTGTGTAGGCACATGAAGATCAGGTGTCTGAGGTCCCCCAAATCGACCCGACCATTCTCAAAAATCTTGTCTACTAGCACCTTATGGGATGGGTAATGGCTACGATGAATCTCATGGTGGAGAGATTACATGTGCCTCCACCAAGAGCACAGGCTACCCATGGTGAATCTTTGGGTATTGGGAAGACCTTTGAGCGGCTTCGCCGAGTCGGAGCTTCGGATTATGCTGGTATGGATGATCCAGCGGATGCTGATCTGTGGCTGATAGGTCTTGAGAAGGCCTTCTGGATTCTCGACATCCCCAAAGTAGACAAATTCAAGCACGATGTCTACCTTATGAAGGGTAGTTCTAGCCACTGGTGGGCCATCGAGGAGGAGAATTAACCCGATGAGGTGATCTGTTGGGACGTCCTCCGACAGGAGTTTGTGAGTTGATACTTCCTAAAGACGTATCTGGATGAGAAGATCAGTCAGTTCGAGCATCTGCACTAAGGATCTATGAGCATCACTGAGTATGAAGCCAAGTTTATGGAGATGTTGAGGTTTTGTCCTCACAAGGCAGAAACGGATGATGAGAGGATCAAACGTTTTGAGAATGGTTTGAGTCCCAAGCTGATAACACTTGATGCTGCCTTAGAAAACCAAGAGCGGTTTGCCACATTTGTGGAGTCTGTCCGCAGGATAGAATGGTCAGTCACAGATAAGAGAGAGGTTATGTCCAAGAAAAGTCCTGCTCAGTTTCAGAGACAAAGGTTTGACAGCCATAATAAGCCAAGGTTTTCTGCACCTTCAGTGATGCAATGTTCTAGTGCACCGTCATAGTGGTCCCCGAGTAAGGGAAAAGGGCATGGTTTTTTGCCATCCAAGGCATACAACACAGCTTCAGTGGCAGTAATAGGACCGTCTATGCCACAATCGAGAGACCCGTCGTGCTTTATCTGTGGACAGGTCAGGCATATCAGGTGGAATTGCCCAAGGAAAGACGTTGAAGTAACACAACAACCGAGACAGAGTCAACAAGGGTCAGATAGACAGTAGTTCAGTGGCGCCAAAGGGCGAGGACGCGGTCAAGCATCACAAGATGGATCATCTTCTCAAGGAAGCAGAGGGGATGGATGACAGCAAGCAACGGCTCGATTCTATGCTATGAGTCATCTGGAGGCAATAGTCAACCCGCAAGTGGTTGTAGGTCAGATGGAGTTATTTCATTTTGATTTGTCTTCTTCTTGCTTTGTATCTATTCTGGTTGACTCGGGTGCTATGCACTCTTTTATCACTCATAGTATGCTTGATAGATGTCTTTTACCTGTTAGTTGTAAGAAAGATAGCTTGTTGTTAGAAACCCCTCTTGATGGTTCCTCGATGCTTTGAGAAGTGTGTCCATCTTGTATTCTATCCTTTTCGGGACACAACATACAAGTGGATCTCATACCACTTGATATGCATGGATTCGATGTAATCCTTGGGATGGATACTATAGAGAGATATAAGGTTGTGCTGGACTATAGTTCCAAGCAAGCGGTGTTCGCTGATGATGGTGAGAAGTGGATCTTCCAAGGAGATAGGAAGATTCTTCCAAAGTGTTTGGTGTCAGTAATTGTGGAGGAAAAGTTGTTGCGGCAAGGATGTAAGGTGTTCTTAGCTCATGTTGTGGATACCAAAGCGGAAGGTTCCAGCTTTGAGGATGTGTATGTTGTCAAAGAATTTGCCGATGTGTTTCCCAATGCATTTCTTGGTGTTCCTCCACCTCGAGAGATTGACTTTGAGATCAATCTAGTGCTAGGGACATAGCCAGTTGTTCAGACACCATACAGGATGGCTCTAGCTGAGATGGAAGAACTGAAGAAGCAGTTACAAGAGATGCTAGATAAAGGTTTCATCAGACCAAGCACATTGTCATGGGGTGCTCTAGTCCTGTTTGTAAAGAAGAAGGATGGATCAGTGTGTTTGTGCATAGATTACCGACAGTTGAACAAAGTTACGATCAAGAACAAGTATCCTTTGCCGAGAATAGATGATCTGTTTGATCAGTTGTGTGGTGCTATAGTGTTCTCAAAGATCGATCTATGGTCTGGATGTCATCAGTTGAGGATCAAGGATGAGGACATACCAAAGTCAACTTTCAGGACAAGGTATGGCCACTTTGAGTTTGTGGTTATGCTGTTTGGGCTAACCAATGCGCCTACTGCTTTCATGGATCTGATGAACAGGGTATTCAGTCCGTTTTTAGATCAGTTTGTTGTGGTCTTCATAGATGACATCTTGATCTATAGTCAAGACATTCAACAACATGAACAACATCTTCGACAAGCATTGACTCTCCTTCGCCAGCATCAGTTGTATGCCAAGTTTAGTAAGTGTGAGTTCTGGCTGAAGGAAGTGACTTTCTCAGGTCATGTGATATCGGTAGAAGGAGTCAGAGTGGATCCTAAGAAGGTGGAGTATGTTGCAGAGTGGGAGCAACCGAAGATTCTGACTGAAGTTTGTAGTTTTCTGGGTTTGGCAGGATACTACTGGAAGTTTATAAAGGACTTCAATGTGATCGTGTTGTCATTGACGAAGTTAACTAGGAAGGATGTACCTTTTGTTTGGGATGATCATTGTCAACACACTTTTCAGAGCTTGAAGGAGAAGCTGACTAGTGCTCCAATATTGGTGTTGCCAGAGCATGGGAAAGGCTATGTTGCTTTCTGTGATGCTTCCAAGAAAGGCTTAGGTTGTGTGCTAATGCAGGAGGATCATGTGGTTTCTTTTGCTTCACCACATCTTAAGAAACATGAGGAGAGTTATCTGACACATGATTTGGAGTTGGAGGTAGTAGTCCATGCGTTAAAGATTTGGAGACATTATCTTTATGGGGAGGTATGTTAGATCTTTACAGACCATAAGAACCTGAAGTATATCTTCTTGCAGAGTGAGCTGAACATGCGACAACGTCGCTGGATGGAGCTGATCAGTGATTACGATTGCACCATTGAGTATCATCCTGGTAAGGTGAGTGTGGTAGCTAATGCACTTAGCAGGAAGTCTTCTTCTCTTCCTATGAAGAAGGCACAGTTGAGTTCTTTGATATGCCATAGGCGGGATATGTTCATCTCCTTGTGGCAGATGAATGTACAGTTAGAAGTACAAGACTGATGGCACAGATGCAAGTGAAGCCTATGCTAAGATAGCAGATCAAAGAAACACAACAAGCAGATGTTGCAGTTCAATTGATTAGATTAGAGTTCGGCAGCAAGAAGCATGATGGTTTCGATGAGTTCGAGGATGGGCTAGTATGTTATCATAACAGGATGATGGTCCCCAATGTTGATGATCTAAGGAAGTTAGTGCTCGAGGAAGCACATACATCGGTGTATTCTATGCATCCATGTGTCACCAAGATGTATCACAATCTAAAGGATCTGTATTGGTGGCTTGGCTTGAAGAGAGATGTGGTCGAGTTTGTGGCTAAGTGTGTGGTATGCCAACATGTTAAGGCTAAGCATCAGAAGTCGGTAGGTATGTTGCAACACATGCCAATACCGCAGTGGAAATGGGATCATGTAACCATGGATTTCATAGTTGATCTTCCAAGAACAACTAGAAATCATGATTCCATCTAGGTGATAGTGGATAGATTGACAAAGTCTTCTCATTTCATTCTGATAAAGACAACGTACACAATAGAGAAGCTTGCCCAGGTATATGTGGATGAGATAGTGTCTTTGCACAGTGTGCCCACAACTATAGTCTCTGACAGAGGTCCTCAGTTCATGAGTTTTTTTTTGGAACAGTTGCACAGAGCATTGGGAACGCAGTTGAGGTTCAGTACCGCTTTCCACCCACAGACAGATGGACAGTCTGAAAGGACTATTCAGACTTTGGAGGATCTTCTCTAAGCTTGTGTCTTATAGTTACTAGGTAGTTGGGACGTGCATCTCAGTTTGATAGAGTTCGACTACAACAATAGTTACCAACGGAGTATCGACACGGCACCTTATGAGAATTTATATGGCAGGAAGTGCAGATCTCCTCTATGTTGGTATGAGTCTGGTGAGTATCAACTTTTGGGTCCTGAGTTAGTGCAGCACACAATAGAGAAGATCAGGGTGATACAACAACAGTTGAAAGCGACACAGGACAGACAGAATTCGTATGCAGATAATCGCTGATGACCTCTAGAATTCTAGGTGGGATACAAGGTGTATCTCAAGGTCTCTCCATGGAAAGGCGTGCTGAAGTTTGGCTGAAAGGGAAAGTTGGCTCCCATATGGGGCCATATCTGGTGAAAGCACGTGTTGGAAAAGTGGCTTACAAGTTAGAGCTACCTCCAGAGTTTCATAGGTTGCATCCAGTGTTCCATGTCAGCATGCTGAAGAAAAGTCATCCAGGCATAGAGACAGTAATACAGCCAGTTGAGGTTGTGCTTGATGAAGATGTGACCTACGAGGAAGGTCCAGTGTTGATCCTTGATAGAAGAGTAAAGAAGCTGAAGAGGAAGGATATGGTTCTTGTGAAGGTTCTTTGGCATCATCGTGTCATTGAGGAAGCCACGTGGGAGCTCGAGGAAGAGATGAGGAGGAAGTATCCTTCACTTTTCTCTTTAGATTTCGGGGACGAAATCCTTTTGCAGGGGTTTATGGCTTGTAAGGACCCTGACCTCCATTTTGGGCTTACCCAGTTTTCTTTGCCTAAACCTTGTATTTAGATGTTTGCTAATCACCTGAGTCATGATTAGGGTTTGTTTGTGCCTTGTTGAGAGGTTGAGGTGCAACTTGCAATTTACCCAAGTTCTAGGGTTGGTGTGTAAGTTTGTCACCTTGAGAGATGTCTTTCTCTCTCCTTTCATCTTCTAGAGTTGAGAGGATGGGTTGGGCTCTTTGCTTGAGTAGCTTTGGGCTTTGTTGGGCCTTGTTTGAGTTGTGTTGAGTCTTGTTGGAGCTTAAATCATGCTAGACCTTAGTGTATCATCCAGGAGTGCTTGCTTGTATTGGGCAAGTTGTGTATCGGCCAGGCTTGTATCGGCCAAGTGGTGTATTAGCCATGGCACCATGTTGGGCGATACACACTCCTCTTGACCTAGCCTCATTTGTATCACCATCTTTGGACAAGTGGTCCTTCCTTTGCTAAGTGGGTGGCAAGTCGTGGACAAGTGGTTTGGGGTGCTAGCATGTGGCATAACCCTTGGAAAAGTGTGCTAGGGGCGGGTGCCACATTGCCTTGCTCTCTGCCTTCACCCCTTAGTATACAAATGACCCCCCTTGCTTGATAGGTCTCTTTGGTTCTTTTAGTTGCTTCCTTTCCTTTGGTGGTTGAGCTAGGAGAAGAGAAGAGGGAGTGGTGGCCGATACAGTTGGTGTCTTGGCCGATACCCTCTCCTTGGTGGAGCTTGGAGCTTGGAGTTTGTGCTTGAGGCGGGTTACATAACTGCTACCCTAGCTATATTACCTTCTTTTTATGTTGCTTTGTTATATGCTATCTTGATCGGTCATTCTTATCTTGTTAGTAATATCTTGGCTCTAGTATGTACCCTTGATGTTGTGGGATATGATGACATGGTTATGTTGTTTAGATGTGTTCTTGGACCTTGTTGGCCGAACCATTGGATTAGGGTTCTTTGGGAAAAACCCCTCTCTCTTAGTTGCTGAGAGGTGAGCCTAGGGTTCTCTAATTCCATGGTGCGTGTGGTGTGTTCTTGGGGCAAAATCCCTTTCTCTCTTTGGTCTTGAGAGGTGAGCTTAAGCTCTAGTTGTGTAGGAAAAACCCCTCTCTCACTTAGTTGTTGAGAGGTGAGTCTATACTCTAGTTGCTTGGGCAATACCCCTCTCTTACCATGGACTTGATAAGTGAGCCTTTGGTAGGTCTAGACCTAGTTGTGGTTGGAGGGTTGGCCGATATGGGATGATCCACCTTGTTGTCTGATATGTGATGGAAGTTGTGCAAAACCCCTCTCACTTAGTTGTTGAGAGGTGAGCCAACTCTCTTGATCTATTAGGGTTTCTAGGCGGCATCCTTGAGGTTGAAGATGACCAACCTGTAATGACCTTTGGACCCTTTCCCAATATCCCTCTTCTAGGGTTGTGCTTGGACGATATCGACTTGGCTTAGTGCCTAGGGCAATATCAGTTAGGGGATGTTATCGGCTATGACCCTTTGGTAGAGATGGTTGGGTTTGTGTTGAACTCTTGGGTGAGAGGTTGTGCTGCCCGACATGATGGGCTAGCCGATATGCCTTATGGTCATTATCAGCTTGATGAGGTGACACAGCGTTAGCCGTTGTCGCTGGGCATTATCAACCTGTTGATAGGTAGGTGTTATGTAGATGTGACCCTCATTTCCCTTAGAGCGTTATCAGGGTGTGGTGTTAACCATGTGAGTCGTTAGCCCGTTATGAGTTGTAACCCGGGAAGGGTGTTAGTTGTTAACCGTTGTGTTGGTCCCTTGGATGGTGTTTCCTGACACCTTGTTGAGTGATGCCTTTCCCGATATGGATGCTTATGTTGTGACGACGTTGATAGGGTTGTATCCCTTACACATTTTACCCCTTGTGAGGTGATCCTCTTGGGCGTTATGGTGTTTTTCCTGACACAGTGCTTCATGGGTGATAGGGGTGTGCTATTTGTATGACATAGGTGGTTCTTGTGGTGTTTCCCGGCATGGTTCCTTAGTGGCTTGGGCGATATGAAGTGTACATTAGCCTGATATCTTCTTGTGGTGCTGCTTGATACCTAGATAGATGTTGGTCGATACAGTAGGTGGTGATGAGTTGCATTCTTAACTGATATAGTGTTGGGCGTCACACCCTTTGGTGAGAGACATTGTGCCTTTGGTGAGCGCTATCCCTTACCCGAGATGCCTTTGGTGAAGGTTACCCCTTACCCGATACACCTATAGTGAGGGTTGTGCTTTGTGTTCGATTGGTAACCCTAATGCTTGATTGAAAAGTTATAGATGATAATGTCGTGCATAGATATGCTCATCCAAAAGCATAATTATATCTCTCTCGATATATGCAATAAGTTTAAGATGTTCATTGTATGAGCACAATTGTACCTCTATGCTTATGCTAACAATGTAGGTACCATTTGTATGATGAGGCCATGGTGATGGCATGACAATGAATGATGATTGAACATCAAGGGTTATGATGAACCCAGTGATATGTGATGGGTGCTACCTATGGAATGGCAATGTGTGCCTTGATGATGGGATAGAGTCCCTGTGATGTTGATCCTTGAGATGGATCTTGATGATTGGCAAGAGGCCAAGTGATAACATCTGACGTTGGATCCTTGTGATGAATAGGGATGATGTCAATGGCACTAAAGGCCTTAGTGACAATGTAGCACAAGATAATGAGTTATATGTTTATTCATTCTTGATATAGTTGCATGTTACATAACTTGGTTGAATCTTGAAATCCACTTAAAATGCATTAATTAATTACAGATGAACCTTTCATGTAGTTTTCCCTGGCCATAGATCCATCATCGTCAGGAGTTTGGTGATGGTGAAACAAGTTCTCCTAAGGGTTAACCTGGAACGTATATTGTTGAATATGTGGGGTGTGCCTATGCCCTAAGTAGTAGTACATGTTTAGAGCACGGTTTTAGGCCTGTGGCTCAGTATGGTTACAGCATGGTGAACAGGCCCATGGCTCAGGATATGTGATGGAGCATGGTGAACAGGCCCATGGCTCAGTGATGATGGAGCATGGTGAACAGGCCTGTGGCTTAGTTTTCTAGCGTCGATACATGTACCAAGGTGGGCTAGGTAGAGGGTAGCCTGACCCTGTGTGGCTGTGGCCACTTAAGCAAGAGACTGCAGTCCTACTTTAGTTCTCGTGCACTGACCACGAGGAGGTGAAGTCATGGAGTCTGGCTCTTCCATTGACCTTGTATGGCACCGGTTTTGGGCTTCGCAGCTGAAGGTTGGATTTGAGTGGTACAACTCACTTCCTCATGGCATCATAAATGGTAATCCAGTCGTATAGTATATATTGCTTAGGGAAAAACACAAAACATTGGTTGAGGCCTTGCTTATATAGTTTCCCTAGTTATATCTTGAAGTTAATTATGTGTTCCTCATATCTTATGATAAGTTCTTATATAACTTATCTTGTCAATCATATTCCATAAGAAATATCTAGTTATATGCCCCCTGGATATCTCAGAAAGATGTTATAACAAGTTAGTTCTGCTCAGTATGTTTCTCATATACGATCTGTTTATATCGGTTACCTGTTTTATCTGTTGTAGATCCCTGTTGAGGTTTTATAGTTTTGGTGGGGGTTATGTTTCTCATTGGGACTGTGTGTCTCACCCCACTGGTTTTAACCCTTTTATGTGATTGAGCGAGATGTGATGGTGGTCGTGATGTTGCATCTGAGCAGCAAGAAGATCAGTAGAAGGCAAGAGATGGTTATGTTGTTGTTTTGGGTGTTTTGTAGTAGAGTCCTAGAGTCATCCATGTACTCTCAGGTCCTTGGAGGTGTTTTGACAAAGTTTCACGATGTATGTTCTTTTATGGCTTACTTATCCTATTGTTGACCTGGCTGGGTTTATTTTGTATATAAATAGGTGATGCATCCTTTATGGATAAAGGAAAGTTGGATCCTATGAACCGTGGATATGTGTCAAGTTGATGTATATTTATATAACATGTTTCCTTGCAGGATGTGGATCTGGATGTAATAGTTCCTTTCTTATCTGCTTTGTGCATTCAGTTTTAATTAACCTGTGTTTTTGGTAATATGATGTTTATGACGGTTTCACACATTTTCGCGTGGCATTTTTTTGTCTGTGTGATAGCGGGATGTCAAAGGAATTGTAGTGTTTTCAAGTCCAAGTCCAAGAATAATGGGGACATACATGTCAAAACATGGCAAGTGGGGTCAACAGAATCATATATAATTAATTCATTAAATTTAGTAAACAATAGTGAGAAATCAGACGATAATGAGTATTTATTCAACAATTGTTATAAAAAAAGGTTTCACTAAGAGATCATGCCACATTATGAACAATTAGGGTTTAGGCCAATTAATTCCCAAATGAAATAGAGAAGATGCATTGAGTTATAACCTAACTATACCCATGTAAGCCTACACGTCCAATCCATGGTTTAAAATACCTAATTATAATTCTACACAAGATTTGGGGTACATTTTTCATTAAATGTATAAGATATAAAAAGTAAATTTCATAACCCATCATATCACATGTAAGAAACCACACCAAATGATAGGGCTGGTTTCCTAATTCAAAACATGATATTACTTAACTTTTGAACATAGATAAGTATTTGTTATTTTCTTAGGATTTATATCTAACATAATAAGATTCCTAGTCCCTCCTACTGTGTGAGTGGCAATTGTAGTCTAGGTTTTACACCTTGTCATCGTGGCTGAGGATCTAAAGTTTGAGTCCTCTCCAGCCCAATTACCCATCCTATGTGGGGAAACTTCTCAGAAGTGATAAAAGGAATGCGGAAAGATGTTCATAGACAATGTGGATTCCTAACAATAGATGATAACATAGACTCACTCCTGGAGGAGGATGAAGATCTAGGGGATGATAAGACAAAGCTTGCACTGGCATCCTACCTCATGATAGAGAAGCCTTTCAACTTCAACACATTCCAAAGAACAATGAGAATGATCTGGGGCCCAAAAATCAAACCCAAATTCAAATAGATCAAGCATGGTGTGATCATTACCAAGTTTGGGGATAAAAGACATGAGCAAAGTGCTCAACAGAGAACCTTGCAGAATCAACAACAACCTTCTCATATTAAAAGAATTTAGTCAGTCAATGCATCCAACTGACTCGGTGATTAATGAAATGTCCATTTGGATATGACTTCATAATTTTCCAATGGGTTATCAATTAGATAGAGAAGTGGCCATTGTAGCTAGTAAAGTTGGAAAAGTCTTACAGGTAGACAACAATGAGTCAACCTTGAATCATGCTAAGGGATCCATTGCTCTGATAAACATCGACCAGGATGTAAAGATAAAGAAAAGAATGAAGGACAACAAAGGGACACTTATGGATGTTGACATCTGTTATGAATGACTACCAAACTTCTATTATGTCTGCGGTCATTTGGGACACATACAAAAAGACTATGAAGATGAAGAGAACAAAAGTAAAGGCTCATGGGGAAGTTGGTTGTGGGTTTTGACAAGGAAATAAAGGAAAACTTCTGAAGCAATATATTATGAGTTTGTTAAGAGAAAGTTGCATTGGGAGGAAAAAAGCAAAGTAGGAATTTAAAAACCCAACAACCCCCCAATCCCAGTGGGTAGATGAAAGGAAAAGAATGGATGTTGCACCAAGTAATGATAGGGGAGAGAGGGATAGTACGAAAGAACCAAAGACAACAATGAATAAGATAAAGGAGAAGAGAAGAGAATGAGCAAAGATTCCCTTATTGGGAGTTTTGATGATAACACAGGGAGCGAACACGGGACCATAGTGAATGGAGAAAACATTGAGGTTATCACTTTACCTTCTGACAGAAAATAGATGAAGTGAAACATGAATCGAACTACCTCCCCATACTTAATGCTCTCCTATCTTCTCTTAAATACAACACCCCAGTGTTGTGCCTCCAATCAAAGAAACAAAAGCACACACAATGCCTAACAGATGTTTGAAATCAGGCCTCACAGAAATACTCAAGTTTTCAATGAACCTACATCTAAAACACAACAAATGCTAAGGAAAGGAAATGTTAAAAATAGAGGGATCTAGACTTGAGGACAAGAATCTAGTAGCGATAGCACAAATGAAATAAAGAAGAGAAGGAAACAAGGGACAAAAAAGAAACACACAAGAAGAGAGGACTACACAAATAATTAGAGGTATTAATAGCACAAAGGCTTAGGAGAAGTATCCTAATCAAGTATTGGGCTCTTATGGTGATCATGCCCGTGAAGGGCAATGAAACTCTTGAGATGGAACTACCAAGGTGTGGGAAGCCATGGCGCATTCTATCCCTCCGTCATATATGCTATAGGGAAGGAACTGAGTCGGTCTTCCTCATGGAGAAAAAAAATAAAAGATGCATACCTCAATGAAATAAGGAAAAAAGTGCAGTTTTGACAATGACATTTCTCTCAACAGTTCTTATCGATCAAGTGGTTTTAGTTTTTGGTGTAGTGGCATGGATGTCAGGCGGTTTCCTACTCAAAACATCACTATTGTGTCACTATCAAAGGAAAAGGTGATATGGTATGTGTGGGCATATATGGATGGTTGGAAACTCACCTTAAAACGAGAATGTGGGGTCTTATGAAAGAAATCAAGAAGAGCTCAAGGCACCCTACCATTTTCATTAGTGACTTCAATGAGATCACATGTCATGATGAAAAAGTTGGAGGTGTGATCATACAGGAGAGGTTGATGGACAACTTCAGGGACCATTGATATTTTTAGTCATGTTGATCTTAGGTTTAAAGGGAACTCGTACACATATGTCAGAGGAAAGAATATGGAAACAGCTATTATGGAGTGGCTTGAGCAGGCCTTATCTTGTAAAAAGTGGTGTGAGATCTTCCATAATTCTAAATGCATACATAAACTCATATTAAAGTTAGATCATGCTCATATCCTACTGACTAGAAACAACAAGAACAAATGTGGTAGATCTATCCAACACATCAAGATGGAGCAATTCTTGCTTAGTGACCCACTTCACGCTGAGGTTGTTAGAAAAATTGGTTGGAAAAAAACAACAACATTGTGCAACAAATGAATACCTACTCGAGGGCCATGGGAGAGTGTGCAAGAAAGAGGTTTGTGGACATTGATGATAAGCTCAGAAGATATGAGAAACAACTACTCAGAGATCAAAACAAGACTATGTCAACCAATGGTATTAAGAATGTCCTGGAACTCTATGTAAGAATAAATAAACTTCAAAAGTTCAAGGAAACTTACTAGTTTACTAGAGATAAAGAAAAAGAAATGAAAGAAGGAGACCATACACAACCTATTTCCACAACAAAGCCTCCTAGAGGAAAACAAGAAACAACATTAGTTGCATAATGAGTGAACATGGGATCTGGAAACACTTTGAGGATGACATTGCCAAAGTTGTTATCTCCTAGTATAACCACATGTTCAATTCTATCGGTGTTGAAGATCCTACCGTTGTGCTTGCTAACATGGATAGTGTCATTACTTTGGATGTGAACAAGTTTCTTGAAAGGGAAGTGGACAACACTAAGATAAAAAAGGCCTTGTTTGGTATGCACCCAAACAAGGTATCTGGACCCAATGGTCTCCATGCCAATTTTTTTTTCAAAAACTACTGGGGAACAGTGGGTCCAAATATCACTTCCTATAAAATGGGTTGGTGGAAAGGAGAATGTGATACAAGCGACATCAACACCACTAGCATTGTTCTGATTCCAAAGAGTAATGAACCAGAGAGTATGAGGGACTTCAGACCTATTAGTCTATGAAGCACCACATACAAGATTCTCTCTAAAGTTTTGGCTAGTAGAATTAAACCACTATTGAATGATATCATCTCTCCAAACTAGAGTGTTTATTCTGGGGCGACTTATCACATACAGTGCCCTAATTACTTTTGAGACTTCCACTCCATGAAGAATAAGACGTAGGGAAAAGAGGTCAAATGGCTATCAAATTGGAGATGAGCAAGGTGTACAACTGAGTAGAATGGAACTTCATCATCAAAGTGTTAGAAACTATGAGTTTCAGTAAAGTATGGTGTAAGAAAATACATGATTGTATGAAAAGTGTCTCCTTTTCTTTCTTGATAAATGGTTGTAAGAGGGGTAATGGTATACCAAAAAGAGGGATCTTCCAAGGTGACCTCATCTCTCCTGACCTTTTCTTATTCAGTGCAAATGCTTTCTCACATCTTCTTAGTTGGGAAACCAATAAGGGTATCATCACTGGAGTGTATACTTCTGTGGAAACCCCAGGGGCACATACCTCTTCTTTGTAGATGATAGCATTCTATTTTCTAAACCAAATATCCATGAACCCGAAGATATAGCCTCCATCATGAGCTACTATGAAAAGGATTTAGGAAATAAGATAAGTTACACCAAGATGGAGATCTCCTTTAGCAAACATTCCCCTAATATTATGAGAACTGGAATCCAATAAATATGTGGACATCCATGAGAAGTACTTGGGCCTTCCTATTGATGCAGCCCTATTTTAGGGCTCCATCCTGTGCCATTTTGTATTTAAGTTGCATCTAAACATGTTAGATTACAAGTATTTTCCCCCAATATGATTATCATTGCAAATACGCTTATGGATATTCTTTGCACTATTTTTCAGGTACTTGGACCATGCTTAGATGGATGAGAGAGAGGGAGGGAGTTCTAGGGTTCCCCCCACTCAAGGAGGGACCCAAAGAAGGCCCCAAAGTCTCCCTCAACCTACCTCCAATGGCCAAGAATTGTCTCCAAGCAAAGACATCCAAGAATTATGAAGTTTGAAGCCATGCTAGCGTTAGAAGACCCCAGCACGGCCGTGGTGCCATGGAACGGCCGTGCTGGCAATTGAGTAAAGTTACAGGTTGATCGACAAATTATTGAAGTTCAAGCAAGTCAGCCACCACGGCCGTGTTGCCCAGCACGGCCGTGCTACGAAGACCACACCACGGCCGTGTTGACCAGCACGGCCGTGCTAGATGAAGATGGAACGGGCGTGTTGCTCAGAACGACCTCCTCACAACTCTGCCACCACGGCCGTGCTACCCAACACAGCCGTTCTACCTAGTCCCCAACACGGCCGTTCTGCCCAGAACGGCCGTGCTACCAGCCTTCGTTTTCACCCATCAACCTGTTGATTTAACACTTAGCCAACACGGCCGTTCTCCTCCACCACGGCCGTGCCCACTCCTACCCAGCACGGCCGTGCTGCCCAGAACGGCCGTGCTACCACCCCAAAACCTATACAACTTTCACTGTTTTTCTTATTCTATCCCTACTTAGCCCTAGCCCCTATATAAGCACTAGTTGCTTTTAGGGCTCGGCAGAGAGCACCCCCTGGACGCAACCTAGCTACTCCCTTGCCTCCATCACTCCCATCCACCTACTTCCTTGCATTTAATCCCATTTCCATCCACTTTCCACTCATTTCCACCATAGAAACCTAGTTTCTCTAGGTTTCTATCCATCCATCCCACCATTTCCATGCTCTTGGGCACCTTTGGAGGAGGAGGTTCGTGGCTAGCAGCAAGGAGGTGAAGGTGGTCGAGCTACATCAAGCATACATGGCGTTTCTTACTCCCTTTCCCTTCTTCTTTGTTCCTAGTTTGATCATGTATAGCTAAGCCCCCTTGTGGTGGGCTGTTTGGGATTAAAATGTTACTTTGATACCATGTTGGGGGATAAATTCTTGTAATGAACTTAATTCATATTTATGATGATTACTTCTTGCTTCCATCTCTTTTCCTATCTTATTGCATGTGGTTTGTGCTTCTTGTATGAATTGCTTGTTTTGAGGTTTTTGATGACACTTCATTTCTAGGAGGAATTGGGGTGTATGTGGCAATCTTAGGAATGGCTCCTAGGTCCAATTAGTGGATCCCTAGCTAGCCCCCTTTGTTCCTACATACACACCCCTCCTCCTACAAATGAGTGTGAGATTTAAGTAGCTAGTGTAAGTGAGAGTGATGCAATTTCTTAGGGCCTTCTAAAGGCTAGAGTGGCTAGTGGAATGAGGTTAAACCCCTTCATCTCCACTCCCATCTCTACCCTCAACCCTCAATTGTCCACTACCACTTACCCTAGAAACCTAGATTTAGCCAATCTCACTAGAACTACACCTAACCCTAGTCTTCTACTAGTAGTATAGGGTATGTTCTAATGGCATTGCCCTTGTTGTTTGGTTTGGTAATCTAGATATGATTTGAGCACCATGCATGTTTAATGAACTCCCCCAACTAAAATCAAAGTGACATTCCCCAAACAGCCCACCCACCTTAATCACCTTGCTTAAAACCATATTCGCTTAGTTTGCTTGCTAATGCTAGCTTAGTTCAATTGCTTTAGTCTAACTTAGTCAATTGCTTAGTTTTACTCTGCAGTGCTAACTTAGGCTCTTGCTAGTGGTTAGTTTAGTTCTTAATTCTTCTTTCCTTGCTAGAGTAGTGTAGCCCTCCTTGCTCTTGCTTAGTTAGTCTGATAGCTTAGTTTACTAATTTGCTTGCTCTTCCATAATTTAGTTTCCTTGTCGCATCTCTTACTTGCTCATTAGTGTAATCAACCAATCAACCTTAAAACCCTAAAAACCTTACTCTCCGCACTAGGAACGTAGCTCACGCCATCTAACTCTAGCGCCCCCTCTATCTCCACAGATGACCCCGTACTTTCCGCCTCACCTATACTACGACACGACCCCGTGCTCTTGCGGGCGTAGTGTCTTAGTAGACGTAGGTAGTTAGTGTGGGACCATACAAATATCGAAAGCAAAGATCCCCTCATCCCGTGCCTCCCGACCTCGTGGATTGCACTTGTTGCAAGCCTCTAGCGGGAGCGCACCAAGCTTTCTGGCGCCGTTGCCGGGGATTAGAGGCACTCGGCCTAGTTAGATAGTGTAGCTTAGCCTTTCCTTTTACCCTCACCATTGCTATTATTTATTCTTTGTGTTACTTTTGCATCTTGGTTTGCTAACTTGTCCTCTTCTGTTTGGTTGTGCCTGGTGCATGTGACAAGCAACCCTTTGGAGTCAAGATGGTGGACCGAGATGCGCAAGCCCCTTCAATCCCTCAACCGCCCTACATGATGAAGATGTTGCAAGACATGATGTATCTCATGCAGATTCATGTGGGAGGTTATTCTCATCACTATGCTGACTCTATGGTGGCTCATTGTGGAGAGATGGTTCTACAATCCTATGATACCTAAAGTCCCATGTCAAGCTCATGCACTTCAGAATGTAGAAATGGTCCAAACTTCTCATGGGAACCACAAGAAGACGGTGAGCCAAGAGATAGCTCCATGTATGAAGAAGAAGTTCTTGCAAGATTGAGAAGCCTTGATGAAGTGAAGAGAGAGGTGTCCTTTCAAGGACAAACCACTGATCGGCTAGAGCAAAGGCTGGATGAGATTTCCCTTTCACTTGACCTTTGTGAGGAGGGAAGATCCCTTTCCCAGACCATAGCCAACCCAAACAATGCAAATAGTTGTATGGGCTCCCCTCAAGTTATATATGATCCACCACCTCCTCAACCTTCGTATAACTTCCAACACACCTCACAACCACCACCACAACATCAATCACAAGAACCACCTCCATACCACCCACCTCCACAACAACCATCCTACACCCTTCACAAACCTAATCTGCCACTACCACCAACACCACCACAACCATCACTTGCTCTTCTTCCTCCCCATGAGAAAGTGGATACAATTTCAATCTTGAGGTGTGACAAGGTTATAGAGGAGCTAAACAAGGGAGGGAAGCAATTAGGTGAAGATCATGATGGAGAACCCCTGCCGCAAAGTCCTTGTGAGAGTGCCAAGTGCACTAAAAATTATGCAGTCCTGGCAGATTTTGAGAAGATAATATCTTGTATCCCATCTTCCTTTGATATGACACCACCAAGTTCTCCCGTTGCTGATCCAAGACATCCCAATGTGATATTTTGAGGATTGCAAGTGTCCAACAGGATGGAAACCCCTCTCTTTTATGCCTATGAAGACCCATTCCTCAAGGGAAGGCAAAACTGTGGCATGAAAAGTTCGAAGGTCTTAAGATTGACTAAGGCAGACAACTCACTGCTTGCCATCATCAAGCAAATACCAACTTATGTAAGGTTCCATAAGGGTATTTTCCTCTTCAAGAAGAATATGAGAGGGAAGACGCCTAAGGAGGTCATCTTAAATGAGCTAAAAAGTTTTGTTGATGAGGATTCTTACTTTGGGACCTATGATGATGACCCCGGAAGAGAGACAAATGAAGAAAGACAATTGAGAAACTCACATAACCCTCGGGAGACAATGAAGGCATTTGAGAGGATTGCGTATGATGAGGAAGAAAACATTTTGCTTTTGGACAATGGTTGATTGATGAAAAATAGCAACAAGCCTGGCTGAAGGCTATAAATTTAGCGCTAGTGGGAGGCAACCCACGTGGTTTGAGATTCTCGAACCTTGTTTTACCATACTTTCTTTTGGTTTCCAAGAAACACAAACACACACTATACTTGATACTTTTTCTATTTGTGAATCATTTTAGCACAGGCACAAGAAAGAAAAGATGATGTTGAAGGGCTTAGCCGAGACGGAGGTCAAAGTGGAAGAAAAGATTGCAACTCAATGGAGGAGCTACAGGAAGAAAGCCAGAACGGCCGTGCTACTCAGCACAGCCGTGGTGGCCCTGTCCTGCCCACCTAAAAGTTACTTTGACCACTCCATCTCTCGCCGGTTGCCTTTCACAACCCCATACATTTTTATCCTACTAGTCTAAACTTCTATTTCATGATGAGGACATCATGAGTTAAAAGTTTGGGGTGGTAGGGCGGTAAGCCTTCTTTCGCCGCATTTTTCTCTATGTGCCTTGTGCTAAATTTTTGCAAGATGATCAAACAGTTTGACTGACTTACCATACTCGATTACCCTGACCTTGTGTGCCTGCTTGCATTCACGCATTCATGTAGTTAACTTCTGCATTTTTGAGTAATTTTTCAAAATTTTTGCCTTTTCATATCATGCATTGCATTCTCATGTAGTTCTTGATAATTTCTTGTGCATGTTAAGTAGGATTTGCTGATTTATGTCTTTAAATTCCCTAAAGTAGGTTTAGATGCGATTTAGTGCAAATTGGCACCATTTTGGCCAATTTTGCCCAGATTTGAATATTCTTGCTCCGATAGGATGTTTTGACTTAATCTCCAATGTTTGAAATGAAAAGGTTTACTCTTGTGACAAATACATGCTACATTCATAGATCTTATTGATATATGGTCTTGTTTGTGACATTTTACATGTGAACCACATCTCTTAAGTCTGTGAATGCTTTGGTTGAATCATGAATTGAGCAAGCGACAAACGCTTAAAGCCAATGGAATCACTTGGTAGAAATATGAATGTTGTGTTAATTCTATCATGTGATGTGATATTACTTGGTGAAGTGTTGAATTAGCTTTTATGCAGGGAATCGTATGTTGAAAACTACACTGATGACCCCTCTTTGATCCGACTATTCTTCCACCATCTCCATACCCCTCCGCCTCATAAAAAGATGCCAAACTGCACATATTAGTCGTGGCCACCTCCAAAAGTTTGGGGTGGTCACATCTTGATCTCCCCGTTTCACTCTATCCACCATATGCCCTATCTACACCAAGGGCAAAGAAAAAGAAAAAAGAAAAGCAAAAATAAAATAAAAGGATGCTCCTGTTTAAGAGCATTCGAATAAAGAAAAGAAGAGTGTGTAAAAGCACTCCAAATCTTACCGCAACCCTTTCTTCTTCTTTTATACCCATTGATCTAGAAAACATCAAATCTAGCTCACTTTACCCTTTCTACAGCCAAGTGGATCATCTAGTGTGGTTTGAAGCATAAGACCGAATGCATGAAAGTGAAACAACACTCCTAGTCACCTGTGATTAACATCAACATGAAACGGTTTACCCGGAATGACATAAAGGACATATGGACAACTTGTGTTTCTATGCTTTATATTTGAAGTTTGTATGCTCAGTGCTCAGTGCTCAGTTCATGATTGGGTCGTGAAAGAAGGGGATGAGAGATGTGAGACACATGCACTTAGTCATTTCCAAGACTATATGTGTATTCAATAATCATCTGCTGCTTTGCATTTGTCATTTGTTTTTGTTGAAAAGAACGGAAAAGAGAGATTAAGTTGGAGCATACTTGAGGACAAGTATGTTTTAAGTTTGGGGTGGTGATGCAGCCCTATTATAGGGCTCCATCCTATGCCATTTTGTATTTAAGTTGCATCTAAACATGTTAGATTACAAGTATTTTCCCCCAATATGATTATCATTGCAAATATACTTATGGATGTTCTTTGCACTATTTTTCAGGTACTTGGACCATGCTTAGATGGATGAGAGAGAGGGAGGGAGTTCTAGGGTTCCCCCCACTCAAGGAGGGACCCAAAGAAGGCCCCAAAGTCTCCCTCAACCTACCTCCAGTGGCCAAGAATCGTCTCCAAGCAAAGACATCCAAGAATTATGAAGTTTGAAGCCATGCTAGCGTTAGAAGACCCCAACACGGCCGTCGTGCCATTGAACGGCCGTTCTCCTCCACCACGGCCGTGCCCACTCCTACCCAGCATGGCCGTGCTGCCCAGAACGGCCGTGCTACCACCCCAAAAGCTATACAACTTTCACTATTTTTCCTATTCTACCCCTATTTAGCCCTAGCCCCTATATAAGCACTAGTTGCTTCTAGGGATCGGGAGAGAGCACCCTCTAGACGCAACCTAGCTGCTCCCTTGCCTCCATCACTCCCATCCACCTACTTCCTTGCATTTAATCCCATTTCCACCCACTTTCCACTCATTTCCACCATAGAAACCTAGTTTCTCTAGGTTTCTATCCATCCATCCCACCATTTCCATGCTCTTGGGCACCTTTGGAGGAGGAGGTTCGTTGCTAGCAGCAAGGAGGTGAAGGTGGTCGAGCTACATCAAGCATCCATGGCGTTTCTTACTCCCTTTCCCTTCTTCTTTGTTCCTAGTTTGATCATGTATAGCTAAGCCCCCTTGTGGTGGGCTGTTTGGGATTAAAATGTTACTTTGATACCATGTTGGGGGATAAATTCTTGTAATGAACTTAATTCATATTTATGATGATTACTTCTTGCTTCCATCTCTTTTCCTATCTTATTGCATGTGGTTTGTGCTTCTTGTATGAATTGCTTGTTTTGAGGTTTTTGATGACACTTCATTTCTAGGAGGAATTGGGGTGTATGTGGCAATCTTAGGAATGGCTCCTAGGTCCAATTAGTGGATCCCTAGCTAGCCCCATTTGTTCCTACATACACACCCCTCCTCCTACAAATGAGTGTGAGATTTAAGTGGCTAGTGTAAGTGAGAGTGATGCAATTGCCTAGGGCCTTCTAAAGGCTAGAGTGGCTAGTGGCATGAGGTTAAACCCCTTCATCTCCACTCCCATCTCTACCATCAACCCTCAATTGTCCACTATCACTTACCCTAGAAACCTAGATTTGGCCAATCTCACTAGAACTACACCTAACCCTAGTCTTCTACTAGTAGTATAGGGTATGTTCTAATGGCATTGCCCTTGTTGTTTGGTTTGGTAATCTAGATATGGTTTGAGCACCATGCATGTTTAATGAACTCCTCCAACTAAAATCAAAGTGACATTCCCCAAACAGCCCACCCACCTTAATCACCTTGCTTAAAACCCTATTCGCTTAGTTTGTTTGCTAATGCTAGCTTAGTTCAATTGCTTTAGTCTGACTTAGTCAATTGCTTAGTTTTACTCTTCAGTGCTAACTTAGGCTCTTGCTCTTGCTAGTGGTTAGTTTAGTTCTTAATTGCTTCTTGCCTTGCTAGAGTAGTGTAGCCCTCCTTGCTCTTGCTTAGTTAGTCTGATAGCTTAGTTTACTAATTTGCTTGCTCTTCCATAATTTAGTTTCCTTCTCGCATCTCTTACTTGCTCATTAGTGTAATCAACCAATCAACCTTAAAACCCTAAAAACCTTAATATCCGCACTAGGAACGTAGCTCACACCATCTAACTCTAGCGCCCCCTCTATCTCTGTGGATCGACCCCGTACTTTCCGCCTCACCTATACTACGACACGACCCCGTGCACTTGCGGGCGTAGTGTCTTAGTAGACGTAGGTAGTTAGTGTGGGACCATAAAAATATCGAAAGCAAAGATCCCCTCATCCCGTGCCTCCCGACCTCATGGATTGCACTTGTTGCAAGCCTCTAGAAGGAGCACACCACCTATTATTTTTGGTTGATCCAAGAAAAAGATCTTCAACAAGCTTAAACAAAGGATATGGAAGAAAACCAATGGGTGGAAAGAAAAATTTATTAGCCATCCAGGTTGAAAAGACCTTATAAAGTCCACTGTGAAGGCCATTCTGACATATATGATGGGTGTATTTAGACTGCCTAAAAATACGATTGATGAGATAAATTAGATGTTATGCAACTTTTGGTGGGGAAGCAAATGGAATCCAAAGAAAGATGCATTGGTCTCACGTGAAAAATTGTGCCAGCCCAAATATAAAGGGGACTTAGGTTTTAGAAACCTAAAGGTTTTCAACATGGCTCTTCTAGAAAAACAAGCTTGGCAGATCTTTGAGGAACCTCAACATATAGTATTCAAAGTCTTGAAGGCTAGATACCACAACAATAACACCTTCCTTCATTCTTATAAAGGTTATGACCCTAGCTACACTTGGTTAGCATATGGGGGCGAAAAGTTGTGCAAATTGAAGGAATGCGTTGGAACATGACAATGATTTTACAAGTAAATTTTTTTGGTTTGATAACTGGATACCTACTATGTTGGGAAATGTGTTTTTGAGTACTAGAAGTTTTTCTACTAGACCCAAGTTGGTGTTGGAGCTTATAAATAATAGTGGATATTGGGATCATGGTTTGATCACTAACCTCGTTTATGATAAACAAGTAAAGCTCATCATGAGTATACCGGTCTCCGTCTCAACTAAGGCTAGCATGTATTGATACCCATCATCGGAGGGTGTCTTCACAGTCCATTTGGCTTACTCAGTGGGTCGTGAGGGCCATGCCTAGGTGGATAGTATCTTCCAAGCTCAAACTATTGATGAGTTGTGGGGTTCTGTGTGGAGGGTTTCCATTCATCCAAAACTAAAATATTTTATGTGGCATTGCTACTTAAACAACCTCATCACAAAGATGAATCTCCATGGTAGACATGCTTGTGATTCCCCAACTGTGATGTTTGTGACTTGGGGATGGAGAAAAAAATGCATACCCTCAATCAGTGAATCCATGTCGCAGCCATATCGATTGAGTCCCCTTTAAACCCCCTGCTTAGTGCAGCCCCTTTGTCTTTTTGTTTCTCTCGTCAGCTAGATATTCACAAAGATAGAGGCTCAAATAGTGAATAAATTACCAGCCACATGTTTCGCTTCCTGGATCTATAGGAATGACACTATTTTCAGCCAAAAAGAGGTGCTCCCCAACATAATAGCTCATGGCCTCCTCCATCGAGCTAGATCTTTTTCTACTGACAGAGTAAAGATCATACAGAATGTGGCTTCTAAGAAGGATAGTAGAAATTATAAATGGAGACCAACCCTTGTTGATTATGTAATTGTGAATGTGAATGCAGCTTACACTACCAACAAGTTGATCCATTTGGCTAGTACTTTTAGAAATCATGGAGGTTGCACCATTTTGATGGTGGTCAAGACAACAACTAGCAGATGGAGCCCTTTTATTGTAGAAGCACAAGCAGTCTGTAGGGCCTATAACTAGCTAGGAATATGAATGTAAATCAAATCAAAGTAGAGATCAATTCCATCAATATGTTTACAAGAATCAACCAGGGCTCCCAGGGTCATAATTGGGAAATTATGATATTTACTGACATCTTGGGATAGGGTGCTCTATTTGAATCTATCATCTTCTCCCACACTTTGCATAAAGGCAATGTGGATGCCCACAACCTGGACAAGATGGGTCTAGGTGAAAACTAGAATGTTGTCATTAGTGGTAATTTTCCTTTCATACTTGGAGAGCTTCTTGTATCAAACTTGATTTAATACAAATCTCATTTTACTATCAAAAATAATATACTTATGTGGATAACCTAATAGTAAACAAAAGATAGCATCACAAGATATCATTTCCATAACATGAGATTTTATAACCTCTTCATAGGACATGATATATAATTTATTTAAAAAATCCAAAATGCGTGTGCACAAACTAAAAAAATGAGGGGAAAAGATTGGAATATCCATGCTACTTGAGACAATGAAACATTGAACAATGGATGAATTTTTAAAATCACATGACCAATTGATGGTTCATCATAATGACATAACCAAAGCTATAAAAGGTTGATATTGAGGCTCCATTACAAGATTCATGGCTCTTTGGTACTGGAGAGTCACTACACAACATCACCCTTAGTCCAATTACCATAGGGAACCCAAACATGCTGATAGGAGGTAACCATACACTTGAAATATAACTTCCTCCATGGACATGAGAGAATGTAGGTTAGGGGCTTTAACATGGGTAGAAATTAGCAATGAAAAACAAATTGAGAGTGTTTGTGAGGCTTAGAAAAAGCTAGAGGAAGGAAAAATAACACTAAACAATGTTAAAATCCAAACATGCACCTAGGCTCAAAAAATAAAGAAAGTGGGAGAAAATGGAAGCTAGGAATAGCCCTACATCGATGCATATTTTTGGTGGAAGGAGATTCATGATGTTTTGGATATTGTATGGCATTCTGGGTAGAGAGTAGGCTTGGAGCACTGCAACTATGAAACTCCAACAATCTTTTACCATGGAAATGAGTGATGAAGTACCAGTTTGGGTCTCCATTTATATTATTTATTCTAAAATTATGTCAATATATCTAGGTTATATAATCTTTCTTAGTAGTTATCATTTACCAAAAATGCACTTGTGGGTGTGTTTTGTGCATTTTTCTAGGTCCTAACTACCTATGCAGGAGGAAAGTGATGCATGATGATTTGAAGTCACCACCCGCCCATCTTGAAGAAAAATAATCCTCTATAGTCATTCTAGATTACTCCACAAAGCTGAAGGGCAGATAAAGATAAAGAATCTAAATAATCACAAGTGAAGAACCAAAGGGTAGTGAACTTCCCATATAATAACCAGGTAAAAAAGGAAATGGAAGTGGTGAGAAATGGCCATAATGGTCATGTTTACCATCATGAGCATGACGATGATGATAATTTCTTGACATCAGCCATTTTATCCCCTTTCTTCCATGGTCATTCTCATTAGAACTATTATTTACCTAAATCCCATCATGATTATTTTACCTAGAATGATTGTTCCCATATAATCCATTGTGACCATTCTTCCCACCACAGTCTTGTTTCAACCACCAAATCTACCAACTTCCATCCCAAATTCACACATTTCAACCTTGACCGTTCCACACCATAATGACTATTCTAACCCACCCCCACTATGGTCTTGGTGAGGCAGAATGGATATTCTAGACAAAATACATTGATCTTTTCTAGTTGTTTCCCCACTCTACTTGTAACTAACCCTAATGTCGATACCTACTAATAAGCATTGAGGGTGTGGAAGAGGTATAAATTCACTTCACCCACTGTTATCCTAGTCTCTCCCAACCCTTTATTTTGTCAAATCACTCATCCAATTAATTGTAACACTTATAAACCCTAACCCTACCATAATTCTCTCCATTCTTCTTCCTCCATCCATGCCACTTCCATTCAAGGGGAGGATCTTGTCATACACAGTAGTGGATAACTGAAGAATTGGAAGAATCTTGTCGTCACCTTCATTCTTGACTATTTCTTCCTTCTTTCTCTCTTCTTTTTCTCCATAGTTGGTCATGAGTAGCTACAACCATTTTTCGGTTGATTTAGTAATATATGTTGGTTGTGATACCATGTGATTGGAAAATATTCATGTAAAACATTACATATTGTCCATTAATACTAGTTTCTTACTTGATATCCGTTTATCTATTTGTTTCATGTTTGGATGAGTTTTTATACCATGTAAGGAGTAGAGAACAGAAGGACACAAGGAAAAGAGGGGAAAATAGCCAAGTTTCCTTGTAGGAACTTGACTAGTTTCCTTTCTAGCCTAATATTTCTGTCCTACTAACCCTAGGTGAGAGATCTAAGTAGCTAAATATGATTCTCCTCTTACAAATGGAAAAAAGAACTTGAAGGAGGATGGATAGGGGTAAAAGGGGTGAAGAACCATCTTACGCCCTCTACCACCCCTTACTACAAAGTGTGAGAGAAGATCCATGTTCGGAAAACTGGTGAATGCATATTCCTCGAGTTTTATTGCATCTTTTAGATCATTCCTTAGGAGCATTTTGTTGATTATTCCCTAGTTTTAGTTCTAATTATCTTAGTTTAGATTTTCTCCCTTTAATGAGAGTTTTAAATTTGTTTTTCTCAGTTTTTTTAGGGAAATGGCTCAATCATATCCATTGACTCTAAGAATCAAGAATTTCCAAAAAACACTCTAGAAAGATGTTTGAAACTCCATGCATGCCTAACATATATATATATATATATATATTGTACCAAAATGGCCATGTCATTTACTTTAAAACTAGGAGTTTAGTATTTAAACATGTGTTATAAAGAGAATTTCATTAACTATAGGAAAGGCATATTTTGGATTTTTCAATGAATTGACTGAGTTTTTGATTCAATCAATGGCATGTAAATCTTCCAATAGTGCCTGATATATATATCTCGTACCAAAACGGTTGTATCTTTTGCATAATAGTTTAGAATTTAATGTTTAAACATGTGTTATAAATGGAATTTCATTATCATAGAAAAAAAAGTTTGGGCCATTTTAGAAATTGGGACTGGTCCAAAATTTGCTTGAAATGCTTGTAACAGGAATCTGCAGCAAAGAAAGTCAAAGAAGTTAAGGAACAATAAAAAAATTAATGAAAGTCAATACCATAATTTTCTCCATTGCCTACTGGGACAAACAAGTAAATTTATCAGATATTACTACTTTGACAAGGAAAAAAGGCAAGTAATTTTCTTATGTCAAAAGGTTGAGAAAGAAATTAATCATTTGGCCAATAAAAACTACAAGCCATGACGATATGCTTTTGTATGGAGGAAAGAATATGATTAAAGTCCTTGACTGAGCCAAAGCTATCAAGGAATCAATTAGAAATCTATCAGTTCAAGGTATCTAATCTTCAAAAAGGGACCTGACCAATTGTCTTTTGTATTTAAGAATTCAAGACTTGAATTTTCATGGCTCTTCATATTCCAAGCGACCAAATAAAATGTGAGGCATCTTTAACTTTAAATACAAGTTAGCCTCCATCATCCATTCTTAAAATTCATCTCATACCTTATAACCCTAGAGCCTCCTCTAGGTGCACAAATCTAGGAAGGGTAGGAAGGAGTCATCATCTTCCTTGTGGAAGATGCCACCTTGTTTCTAGATTCAACAATGTCGCTCTTTTGATTCTTATTTTTTCCCTTGTGCTTATGCATATTCTGTCTGAGTAACCCCATAACTTGTCTCTTAATTTTATTGCATTTGACTCCAACTTCCTATTGGATACATATTTTTTTCGATCAATTATGTACCATTCTATGTTTAGATTAACTATATCTTTATTGGGTGATGAGATCTTGGATCCCAACATTGTATGAACCCGTAGACTCCTGACGAGGTCAATTGATGGACCTCTATGATTAGTCTATCCATTTTATCTTGTTAGTTAAACTCTTAGTGAAGAGATCCTAGATCCATGAGTTGGAACATCATTTGAAACTCTTAAACTCTTAAGGAGATCACTAATAGAGCTTACTATATGGTTAAACAATGATCCACAATTGTTGAGATCTCGGGTTTTTGAGAAGTTTGATCCTTGAATGATTTTCATTGCATAAGTTCAAAAATATGCTTGGTCCTAATTTATTTAATAAAAATTATAGAGTTAAATCAATTATAGTGAATACTTGGTCTATCGTGGTAAACCTCCAGACCCCAAATATCTCTTAATAATTGATCAAATCTTAGATTTCATTAGTTTTTACTAATGCAATCTTGCATTCATGTTTCAATTTTAATCTTTTTTCAAAGTTGGTTTTTAAATACTACTCTTAGAAATTGGTTCGAATAAAATTATTACAAATTTTATTCTATGGGATCGACCCTTTCTACTACAAGTGATCGGTTCACATGTGGGTGAGTTAATTGCCACTTTAAAGGCTAAACTCTATAGAATAATTTTCTCTGGTGAATTTGTTGTCCATCACACACTTCATATTTTGGTACCGTTACTGGGGATTATGGAGTTACTTTTGAATCTCATTGCTTTGAATAATCATAATTTCTTCTTTCTAGTTTTATTTTATAAGTTTAGTGGTTTTGTAAATTTTTAGTTTTTTATAAAGTCTTAGTTTACTTTCGTAATTTTTAGTTTTCTTGACTCTATTGTTTATTTTTGTAATTTATAATTTGGTTCCATAATTTATTTTTGTTGTGCTTTTTTCTTCCTATCTTAGATTTTTTAATTTATTGTTCTTGTTTGGTTGAATTTTTTATATCATTTTTATCCTTGAGCCTGATTGTGAAATTCTTTATTTTTAGACAATCATATTAAATGGATGAGTTTTATATTTAGCACATGCTCAATCAATATGTTAAAGCAGAGATAGATAGATTTTTGAAGAGTCCAAGTCCGTCACACGGGAGGAATATTGGGTAGCTCCAACAACATCTACATGGGGTTATGATCAACAATGTAAGACTGAGGGTGAGTAGATGACTTCCTATAATAGGAAGTTCATGAACAAAGAGGTTTTAGGTAAAAGGATTGATGATTGGTTGGCTCAATGAATCTCTCAGTAGCCTAGGCTCCACCACCCTTCCCTTTGCAAAACCATATCTAGACGTTTGTAATGATCAACCAAATCTGGTTGAGCCTATTCTGGATAATAAACCACCATCCCCACCTCCATAATGAATCAGTGGATTCCAACAAAGAGAGAGTTTCTTATCATGAGCATTACACTCTGCCACACTTTGTTTGTATTCCATATATGGTTGGTCTAGCTAGGTGCTACAACCTCTATAGAAATTCCACATGACCTCCACTCATGATCAACTATAAAGATGATATTCCTATTCCAAATCCTCTTGAACCCACATGCATCTTGGGTACATTTTGTATGGAGGAACTAGAACAACATGTTGAGTCAACAATGAACTACACAACCCCCATAGATCACAATGTTGATTGCATGATGTTTCAGGAGTACACAAAGTCATATAAAAAAGTGTATGATCCTGATTCAATTTAGAATATTTCTCTAATGTTGACCCCATTCCTACTACATGTAGATCTAGGTGAAGAGGAGAAACATGAGCCGGATCCACTGCCTAATCTACCACAATCGACACTACAAAAAGTGGATTCATCTGATACCACCTTCTCCCTTAAAAAAGGTGATCCACCACGGGTCTTTGTGGAAGAATTAGCCCAGAAAACACACGATGAGTACAACTCCAATCATGTGCCTTTTTTCCTAAATCCAAAAACATCAATAACACTTCCTCTATTGATCAAGGAAGATTGGTGGTTTCTACTGGAGGGAATGCAAGGTGAATGGCAATATCATTTTAATCAACTAGAATGCCTTTGTTTAAAACCCTAGGACTTATCAACATTTCCTTCAGTTGGACCTTCTTCGAGTTACCAAGACTGCCTGGTGATCTCAGTGAAACTCTTCCCTACATGCAAGGTTTGAATTCTACTCAAGATGAGAAAAAATTTAAGTTTGGGGTGGAGGTTAGTGGTACATATCTTTCCTTGTTAATTAGTTTAGCTTTAAAAGAAATTCAAATTTTCCTTTTTGACCTTTATCTAATCATTCAGTTATGCATGTTTAATCAATGAACCCCCTGTATGAAAATGACTTCTCTTGTATAAACTATCATTTCTTGAAATCATCTTGTCACCTAGGACCTTAAGTAGCACTACTCCTTGGAAATGATGGCAAGACACAGTGGATAGATAAGAATCAAATGCAATGTGTCTTCACTTGAATTGCACAAATAGCTTATGAAATGTCTCAATTTTTGTTTGTTATAGAAAGATTTGAATTGATGTTATGATACTCCCAACAAACTATATTTAAAATAACAGATTCACAGATTTAGTCTCTTCTACATCTCTTCTATCATCTTCTTACCCACCCATTTTTTCAAAAATAAACAAAAAACCAAAAGGTAGTGTCAAACTCCAAGTTTGGGGTTGCATACCCTTCCCCCTCTACCTATTCTTCCATACCCTTATATTTGATATGGACATACCACTAATAAAGAAAATATTCCAATTCACACACAAAAATTCAATCAACATAATTGCAATAAGAAAACAAAAATATCTCAATTTGAATAGAGAAGATATTGCCTTCTTCCAAATCTCCATTCACTTTGCTTTTCTACCTAAGAGAATCTAGATACCCCAATTCACTCAGTCAACAGTCATGTTCTGAGGAAAACTCGTAAGAATATGTGAAACTACCAAAAATAGAAGGGATATGATATTTGTTTCTTTGCATGTCTTGAAATGGAAGCAATTTGTGATACAATTTTGAGTAGAAAATGTGCAAAAATTATGTTTTATGATTATAGTAAATCAGGGATGTTGGGCCATAAAAGGTGGTAAGGACAAAGTTTTTCTAGGCAAGAGAGGAGGACTAAATAAAAGTATTCTTTGTAATTATTGTGATTCAATATGTTGTACGACAGGAAACGTTCAAGTTTAGGGAATTTGATGAAAAAAAATTCATCCAGTTTTATTACATCTTTTAGAATATTTGCTTGAAGCATTTTGTTGATTGTTTCCTAGTTTTTGTATTAATTTTCTCTCTTTAACTAGACTTTTAAATTATTTTTTCTCAATTATTATAGGGAAATGGATCAACAATATGCTTCACTCCAAAAATAAAAAGCTTCCAAAAATACTCTAGGAAGATGTTTGCACAACTCCTTGCAATGCCTGATATATATATATATATATATATATATATATATATATATATATATATATATATATATATATATATATATATTCCGCTTTAAATAGACGTGTAAATTAGTTTTTCTTGGTTATTCTAGAGAAATGGCTCAACCATATCCATTCATTCCAAATATTAAAAGCTTTTAAAAATACTTTGGAAAGATGTTTGCACAACTCTTTCCAGTTCCTGATATATATATCACACACCAAAATGGCCATATATTTTGCGTACAAACTCTAAACTTAATATTTAAATATGTGTTACAAAGGGAATTTCGTTATCTATAGGAAAAATATATTTTGAATTTTAGTCAGGTGATTAGATCTTTTAGTTGGTCAACTAGTCTATTTATCTTCCAGTAGTATTATATATATATATATATATATATATATCACACATCAAAATGGTTGCATCTTTTGCATACATATTTAGAATTTAATGTTTATATATTAGTTAGAGAGGGAATTTCATTATTCACAAGAAAAATATATTTTTGGACCATTTTGAACTTGTGACCAGTACAAAATTGATCAAAATTCCTATAACAGATATCTGTAGCAAAGAGAGTCAAAGAATTTATGAACGATCAAAATAATTAAAGGAAGGAAGTACCCATAATTTTCTATGTTGCCTATTGGGATAAACAATTAAATTTGTTAAACACTACTCCCTTGACTAGGCATAAAGGCAATTAATTATTAACTTTTCCTAACGTTAAAAAGTAATAAATGAATTGGCCAACCAAAACAACAAGGTATGACAATGTACTTTTGTATGGAAGAAAGAATGTGATTAAATACCTCTAACCGAGCACAAAGATATCAATACATCAATTAGAAACCTATCAAAGAAGACATTCAATCTTCAAAATAGACCATACCAATTATGTTTGGTATTTGAGAATTCAAGACTTGACTTATCATGGGTCATCATATTCCAGACAGTCAAATTGAATGTGAGGCATCTATTACTCTATATATAACCTAATCTCCATTCTTAAATGGTATCTCACACTCTATCATCTCAGATCCTCCTCTGGGTGCTCAAAGTCAGAAAGGGAAGGAAGGAGACATCATCTTACTCAAGGAAGTCGCCACTTTGTTACCGGATTTAGCAACATGACACTTTCCATTCTTTCTTGATCCCTTGTACTTATACATATCATGTCTGAGTATACCCCTCATACTGGGACATGGGGAGTATCCCCATATCCTATATCTTACTTTAGTTGTATTTGACTATAAGATTCTATTGATTAGATATTCCTTCTTCTAATTTTTTTTCATTCTATGTATAGATTAATTATATATTTTTTGGGTGATGAGATCTCAGATCCCAACATTATATGAACCCATAAACTCCTAGCAAGATCAACTGATGAAGCTATATAATTAATTAATTCATTTTATTTTGCTAGTTAAAACTCATGGAAATTAGATCCAGGATCCATCAGTTAAAACACCAGTTGAAACTCATAAACTCTTGATGGTATCCCTACAAGAGTTACTGGAAAATTTAACAATGATCCACAAATACTGAGATCATAGGTTTGTGAAAAGTTTGACCCTTGCATGATTTTTGTTTCATAAGGATGCAAATCTTCTTGGTCCTAATCAAATGAATAAAAGTTATGTAGTTAAATTGAGTGAAGTAAATATGTGGTTTATGATGTTAAACCCCCAATATCTCTTAATAATTGATTAAATATTATATTTGATTAGTTTTTGCATCTACAATCTTGCATTCCTATTTTAGTTTTAATCTCTCTCCAAAATTGGACTTTAAATATTTCTCTGAGCAATTGGTTTGAATAAAACTTATACAAATTTTGTCCCATAGATGCACCCTTTCTACTAGAATTAATTAGTTCACTTGTGGACGAGTTAGTTGCCACTTTAAAGGCTAAACTCTAGTGAATAATTTTCTCTGGTGAATATTATGTGTAGCGACACGCATCAGAAACCTAGACTAGAGTTGTGTGTCTATTTATTTATTGACTCCCTTGTGGAGTGAGGCTCATTAGGTTGTATAAGTGGTGATCTAGAAGAAGTCTCATCTACACCCCCTATGCCACCCATGACATCAAGTAAGGTAGGGTCTTTATCAAGTGTAAGCCCTAATTTTTTGATTTAATATAACTCACTACTTTATGTATTTGTCATTGGCCCCACTTTCATGGTTGAACATCAAGTAACCCCAATCAACCCACTAATAATTAATTTTAATCAAAACCCTTTTGGTTGTGTGCTTCTGACCTTTAATTTAAAAATATTTTCTACTTGAATTGATTATGTCTTTGTTCTAGGTTAACATATTTAATTGTGGTTTATCTATTATTAGTTAAGTATCAAGTTGTTAATTTAGTTTAGTTTGTAAATAAATTTAGCCTTAATTAAGTTGTTTACTTTTACCCAACCATTAGTGTAACTCAAATAACCCAAACATTTACCCTAGAAACCTACCCTTGCTTCTAGACTAGGACCATAACGGGTCCTTGAGTATTCAACCCAGCTTGCCATTATTATACATCACATCACCTTGCACTTGCAGATGAGTTATACTAGAGTGTGAATTTTGGGAATATATGTATGTTTGAAGAGTTTGTGCAAAAGTGGGAAGGGAAGCTTCAAGGAAATATCAAGGAAGAAGGAACATGGGATTATGTTATTAGATATGTGAGGAAGGTGCAAGCACAATTTATTGTGATATGGAAGCGTAATGATCAACACCCACCCAATGGGTTAAAGGAAGAAGATAAACTTTTTTGTGTACATTAGTATTTTATATGTAAAATTTACAGGAAAATAAACCTAATTAGTAGTTGATGGCACATATGGTCTCATTTTGTACTTATAGTATTAAGTATATAGGCTTTTGGAACAAGATGCATATTAGTTTTATATAGGGGATCCTGTAGAGGAAATGTCGATTAGTGAAATTAGAAATTAGAATACACTAAAGGGTAAGATCACATGTGAGAGGAAGAAGAGAGAGATATATAGGAGACAGCTAGAAGAAATATCACTATTATACCAATGAAGGAGAGAGGTAAATGAGTGGATGTTATGAGTGAGGGACATCTGATAAATTAGGTACACTGAGAAAATCCCAATGTCAGCCTGACTATTGGATCAATATTCCATAAAAGGTAGATAGATTAAAGTATTGAGACAATGATACCCTATGGATTTAAATCTGATTAAATTTATTTCCATGTTTAACCTTGTATCTCTATTATTTTCTATATTCTATTTAAGGTATCTGGTTTGTCCAATCGAGATAAAAAGTGGCTCCTAGAATAATTAGGACACTTATATTCGAAATTTGTATTTCACATTTGAGGTATATGAGGTCATTTAATTTATTAGATTTTGTTGGTATTATCTTAATACTTATTGTTATAATTTTTATCTAGTGAAAATATGATATTTAGGCTCACCACATGATTTTTTTAACATGAGGGAAGTTTCACACACTTAACATATATATATTCCATGTTTCACCAAATTCATCCATTAATTATATTTAGGGAAATTTCGCTTAACAAAATGCAACATATGATACCCAACTTGCCTGAAAAACCAAATAATATTCAATCAAATGATTGGTGTATATTACTACCAGTTAAACATATTTAGGAACATTTTCTCATGCTTGTGCATAGTGTGTATCATTAAGTGTATTAATGAAATATGTATCATATGGGATCTATGTACTTCTTGTTAAGTGGAAATTAGAATGCTTATACGGCCATACATTACCTTAAGGATAATAGTTAAAAAAATTCATTCCATATATTATATTTTGTCATACATCTATTTTGATATCAAAGGGTGATGATGTATCTAGAAGGGTTATACATTGACTTTGGGTCATATTTTGCACCTAAGTATACACCCCATGTCCATATTCAGTACTTATTGAACCTCAGTGCATATTTGGATAATTTTGGTTTAGGATCAAAATTGAGCTTATTCTCAGCCACACCATGGTACCCGAGCTTAATGTGTAGTTAATTTAGGATTTAGTACGTTACAAAAGGTGGGTATTACTTCATACTAGTCAGTCTACTTCCTTCTACATAAGCACATATGTGTTTTTAGATCAATTATAAGACACATATCATGCTTGATCAGTCTAGCCTTATGATGTATGATTGCATAAGCAAATTAGCAATGGATGAAATCCTTCAAGTTTACCTTAACTAAGTGTACGATAATGCCACCTACAAGAAGATGAATCTTATCATAGTAAAGTTTAGGTTTGAACCCAAAGGATAAATTTTTCACGAATAGATTGATCAAAATAACTAGGAAAGAATGAACATTTATAACAAAAGGTTGATTATTAATTATTCTAAGTTGCAAATAATAAAAGGTTTAATTAAGTGTTGATTGTTAGATAATGGGAACACTAGGGTGGAATGGGTTTCACCATCTCTACCTATCATATAATCTCTCACTCCAATCATAATAAGCATGAATACATATGTTGAGGCTAGGAAAATCCCCCTTTCGGAGTTATAATTAAGACCTAGATAGATATCACTTTAAGATTGTCATCGTGTTATATAGAGATCATACATCTATTGCCTCAAAAGACACCTATCTAAAATTCTCATCACGGGTTTGACATGAATCAATTGATATCCTAGATTTTGGGTTCAAAGTTCTCTATGCCAAGATTTGATTAGCATATAAACTTGACAATTAGGCAAGAATATAAGTATAAAACATTTAATTCCATGCATATAATGGTTCAAACAAAATCAAATGCAGTAAATGGAAAAATTAGATAGCAGGGCTACTCCATGCACCCTAGTGAGGGGACTACTTGCTCATGGTAGCAAATACAAGTTCAATAGAGAAGGAGAGAGAAGAATTTGTCTTCATAGAAGAAGAATAAATCATATCCAAAATGGTTCTTCAAACTCTGGAGTGAGGCATAAACCAAGAAATCAGACCAACTCTTAGATGTTCATCAGTGTTGAACTTCTAGGTCATTGATCTCTCTTTCCTTACAGATTGGATCTACTGCTATAGGGTGTGAAGCAGGTGGAGAATGATGGTGGATTGATGAAGGAGCATGTCCTTGGCTTAGATTCCTTTAAAGTATCAGCCTTGGAATCACAATTGAGTATGGGGTTTGATCGATTGGTAGATTGATGAAGGGGGACGATGGCAGCTAGAAGTGAATGTCATGGACTAAAATGGTAGTCTGGTGGTATAGTCCATAGATCCTTTTTATGGTGGTGATAGCTTCCTATTTATAGTTAGATCTAGGGTTTTGAACCATTCCCAATGGCCTTGCATTTGACTATCAATCACTTTAGAAGAAAAGGATGATAGTTGGAGGTAGACAAAGGGGCGTCACCCTTTAGTACTCCCATAGGTATGGGTTACATGTTTTCCATCAGAGGTTGACCATCAGTGTTGAGGTGCATAATCTTCATTGGTGTTGGTGTCTTCCCAACCATCAGTTCTAGGATGAGCATCGGAGTACATGGTAGGTTAACCATCATAGGATGTGTAAGAATTCCATTGGTGTGTAATGGTCTTTCCATCTGTTAGAGCATGAAGGGAGAATCTTCCTTGGGAAGGACTCTAGTTGGGTAGGATTTCCATCAGGGGTCAAAGGTCAGGGTGTATTAGCAGAGCTCTCTATAGGCTATAGAGGTAGAGGTTCCATTGGGTGTAGATCGACAGAGGAGCAGAGGGGTCATCGATCTCTTAGCAATATTTTATGTCAGAGCATAGGTCGTTGAAGGTAGACCAACAAGAATTTTGAATGATAAGAGGGTTGATGACAATCCAGTTTAGGGTCCACAACTCCACTCAGGGTGGCTATCAGTGTATGTCATTTGGGTTGTGTTGATGGGACTTCTAACTGAAGAAATGTGGCTTGATGATGTTGCTTGGAAAAGGTTCAGAGAACAATACACACACACATATTATATATATATATATATATATATATATATATATATATATATATATATATATATATATATATATATATATGTGTGTGTGTGTGTGTGTCTGTGTGTGAGTGTGTGTGTGTTTGTGTGTGTGTATGTATGTATGTATGTATGTGTGTCTTATTAAATTATCTCTAATAATCAATTTTTAATTTACCAAAATTGGACTACCACTACTTAGAAATTCCACTTCTCATCTCAAAATGAGGTTTTCCCATTATAGTAAAATTCAATTATACCATTCTTACTAGGAATTCAAAAATACTAAGATTTGAACCTTTGAATTCTAAATTAGGGATTATATTGTGTAACAATCAGAATTTAGGGTTTCACTCCAAAACCAAGCTAATATTGATCAAAACATATATGTATGAAAGTTGAGCTAAATTACAAATAAAATTTTGCATTGTATTAACAAACTAAAATTATGAATACTCAACATTGAATTACCTACTAAGATAAAAAAAGGATGTAACGATCTCCCCTATGTATAAGCATTTCTTTTGAAAAATTATGAATGAAAAGGAGTAATTGTGGTACCTCTCAGACTCTAGATCTCTAGTAGATTTTTCTACCCACATTATTATTCCATAAAGTTTCCTGTAGTAGAATATCTCATGTTTTGAGTTATGGAATCCTCTTATATAATGTCATTATGGCCCCTTAATATAGGACACATCATGTCACAACTAAATGTCTTCCCCATCAAGAATTTTTTTATGTATGTGAGTGCCATTATAAGCAAAGAACATATCATGTTGATTAGATAACTCAGATGTAATCTCTAATCTAGAGAGTGGAAAAATCATAATAATAATATGATATTGTACGGTATACCTCATTGTAGAATGTCACAGTTATCAAATCTCAACATAGCCTTAGAGTTTGATACATTAAGGCAAAACCTCATGTGCTACCTTTCAGCACAACTCTTTGATGTATCGTAGAAATCCTTAATCTATTGATATGTACTTTGATCTTATTAGTAGTCACTTGTATGATACTAGGACCCAAAAGGTTTTTTATCCCACTTCATACTAAAAATCGGTGATTTGCACATTTTGTTGTGTAAATTTTCATAGCTGGCCATTCTAAGATTGGGGTGATAACTATTATTATAAGAAGACTTCATAATAATCAAGTAAATATAGGATCTGAACATATATTCAAGCATATGAATGGTCCTTTTTTATTTTCCATCAATATGTGGTTGAAAAGCACTATTTGATCTCAATGATATACCAATATCATCTTGCAAGTGTTTCCAAAATCTAGTGATGAATTTCAGATCCCTATCTCAAATACTTCATGTTGGAATATATGTAAGTTGACTATCTCATTAATGTATTTTTATTTTACCATATCTAGATAAATATGTTTAATGGATGAAAATGAGTAGACTTGGTCAATCTATCTATAGTCACCCAACTAGCATAAAATATATGTGATGTTCTAGTTAGTCATGTAACCCAATTCTTGTTTATGTGGTGTCGTTTATACTCTAGAATAGAAAGTATATGAATTCTATTAGCCAAATAATAGTGCTCATCCTTACTTTCTAGCAAACTACACACCACAACATACTCATCTAGATCTTTCTTGAGATCAACACAAGCACATATCTTTAAGGATCATGTACATCATATAATTTCATTGATGTAGAGATTGCATATATGAATGGGCCTCTTATATGATTTCCTACCTTAGGTCTTCATCATCATGAATACATACCATGTTGTGCATCTACAACACACCATCATAAAAAATCAAATATTTACATTTGCCTTCATTAATTTTTGTTATCAACTTCCTAGTTTGATACCCCTGCTAATTCAAATATTTAAATGGACCATAAAATGTTATTTTCACTTGTCTTTTTGCAATCAAATCACCCTATGGATATACCCCCAACTAGATATTCAACTTCTTAAGATTAAATAACATGTCTCTCTCCTCACATATAAGTGAAAATATCTCGATTGTAGAAAATGAGGATTTCCTACTTATGGAATCGAGCACAACATTAATTCTACCATGATAATAGTCAATAGCAAAACCACAATCTTTAATTAGATCTAACCACCACCTTTGTTACATATTAAGCTCCTCGTGTATGAATTAGATTTCAAGCTTTTATGATATGTAAAAATATTAAAAGACTAACCATAAGGACAATCACCACATATTTAGATTATGTGATATTCTACTCAATATCAAGAATATGGTAGTTTTCTTCATCAATATTAAACTTTTTAGAATCATAAGCTATCACCTTTTCTTCATGCATAAGCACACATCCCCAACATCTCTCAGATACATCTCGAAAAATGACGAATATATTATCTTCTTCTTGAAAACGTTAGAATAGGTATTGTCGTTGGCTTTTTCTGTATGCTCATGAACTTTTTGTTGACAAATTGTTGTCATAAGTGTTGCAATTGACTTGATTTTACATGTTTTTGTCTAATAATATGATAAAAAAATGATATTTTAGTTGTCATCATGACTATGACCTATTTTGTATTAAATATATTTTAAATGGGATAATAAAGAAAAAGAAAATAAGCATTGGTTCCACTTACTTGAGAAAAATCTAGTTATTTCTAGTTCAGTTGTTCCACATTGGCACTTAAAACCAATATTTGGGGTTTGACTATCATAATTATTATTTGATTTGAGATAGAGAGGCAATATCTTCTATAGATATAGGTACACAAGACCCAATCTTCCATAGAACTTGAGTCCTTTACCTATCAGGCTATTGTCTTCCTCTCTCTACATCCCACGATGATTCTCCCAAATTCTAACCTATGTCTCAACATCCTTGGTTACGATTGATGGCATTGAGATAGTGTTTTGTTTCCCAAATTGGAGGCCTAAAGAGGGCATCGACCTTCCTTGAATCTCGGCCAATATCGATCAATATCTTATATACAGGGTCATTGTTGACATACATTCTAGGTATTTGGTTCATATATGAGTGTGTGAGTGAGAATAGTGGGTCAACGTTGTTTTCGAATGAAATGTTATGGCCCAAAGTTTGGTCAAGCAACTTAATTCTCCTATATTATGTAGTTACTACCTAGTTATCTCATATACCCCTACAACATACATGTTGACGGGATGCAGCCTCAGTCGATCCACCCAGTCAATCGCCTGCGCTAGTTGAGGACCTTGTCAAGTCATAAGTCATGTACTCCTTTTATGTTGATCAATTTACCGACATCCCATAGGGGAGGTCGCAATCGTGATGCTTCCTCGGGGGTGATTCCCACGTCATCCAATTCACCGACATCCTTTCTGTGGATACATGGTATGATGCCCCGCTCACACCATCATGCCACACATAAAGCATTTGTCCTACTAGTTTTGTTGCCTCTGTTAAATTCGACTTGGAGTGCAAAGACTAGATGGAGCATGAGAGAACACCTCCAACTCATCCCTTTATTTCCAAAAGTACTTTATTTTACAGGAGGCCTCTCATATTATTCGTACCAAACCAATAGAATTGCATAACAGTAGAACATAACAAATTTGATGTTTATCAACTTTTGAAGGGGTGGTTTGGTAGGACAAATGTTCGTCGAAACCTTTAGGAGACCTCCTATAGCAATTTTTTATTTCATTTGTAGCTTCTTATTCTTTTTACCTTTGTTTGATGTCGAAGAGATGCAGGAGTAACTCTTTACATTGACATAGGGTGTATGGAGAACCACGCACTTTCATTGACGAGGACAACATACGTGATTGGCGTGTTGGGTACTGTGACAAGATATGCCCTAACACGCCAGCATCTAACTCAACGCGTGCTGAATAAGTGCGTTGCCGCAGGTATGGGCACCTCCTGCGCAGCTTTTGATTTGCCCATGCCTGATATTACTAGCTACATCATACATTCCGCCTACTGCAGCAATCATCTATTCGTCATCCGATCCAAAACCACAAATTCCGGACGATACCAATGATTGCATGTCAAACCCTTGAGAGTGCTCTTACAGGGATGAGCATGGGTGACTGGTTGTTCCGAAGCATCACGACAGGGGATAAAGACATGAAGGAACAGGGAGAGAGATCTATCACGCTCACACGAATGCTTCAAGGTGTGAGAAACCGGTTCATTCCGACAGACGGACCAAGCTTCTTCTTTATATCCTTTGCCTGCTTGCGGCGCCAATAGGCATGTGCTTGCCTGCAGCACAACGAATGCTCTACATATAGCAGGATATGACGGCGGTATTAGTCTCTATCATTGTTCCTTCCGGGTTGTGTCACAGGATCTGTCGGTGGGAGCTGTGTATGGGACTTGTGTTGGTGGTGATCGACGACGCATCACGGGATACAGCGTTGTGTATTTGGTGGGAATTAAATGGGTGTGTAGAGAGAGAGGGGGGAGACCGGTTGTCTACCTATGTCACGGCTAGTAGTAGCTTTATTCAACTTTGTTGGTTAAAACTTAAAACATTGTATGTTGTTCTATATGTTATATTGAGACAACACAGAATTAAGAGCAAATATTTTCATTAATTTACCCGTTCGCATTCTTCATATATTACTACCTTAACATAAATTCTGTCATTTTTCCTATTTTATATTTGTGTTGATTATTCATAAATTCAGAAAGCAAGTTCATGCCACAAAAGGTAGCCGAACTCTAGTCACAATCTCTCAGACAGCGAAGATGGCAATCCCAAGTCCACTATGTTACCAAAGACCCCTGCCCCTACCCCTTGAGTGGGGCCCTCATCTCAATACTTTTCATGAATAGTCTACGCTTCTTCCATGTTAGAAGTTATTGTTTCGTATGTATCTCGGAGTAACTATGGAGCTCCCTCTCTCCTTTTTGTCCGAGTTTGTCTAAGAATGTACCAACATCCGCGTACATTACACCCTATCCAACTATGTAGTCTCATCTTACACTAAACATTATGGTTTTTATGCTTCCCCAAGGATCCTCACGTCTATCACGATTAGCTTTCCTTTATAATATAACAAACCTATTATTAAAAAAATAACATGTTACTTTGTTTATAGTATACCCATCAATATAGTTTTAAGAGGGTTTTTTATTTTGATTAAGTTTGTATGGTCTTGTTCACTTAATAAGGTAAGAAGGCAAATAATAACTAAATGTAACGTTTCATGATATTCGGAAAAGTGGCTCGAGAAAGACTAAAATAAATAGAAAGTGAGCATAGTTGATGGACGGTGATTGAAATTAATATAGAGAAATAATATAGTGGATGACGAGAGATTGTGAGGAAGTGAGATTTGCAAGATATTTTCTCTATTTTTATTTTACAAAATCAAATATCTTTAGACAAGTTGGTTGTCAAACTTTTCTCTCTTAGAGAGGAAGTCATCCTAAGGATTGTTGCCAAAGATAGGAGAAGAAAAAGAGTTCTGGGACACCTAACACTTCGATAACTCCTGGTCCGCTTCAAATTTGTGGCCAAGGTGGTGCATTAAGTTCTCCCTCATCCGTGTGGATGAAGAAGAGACTGAGGCATACATGTGGAGGCTTGGAGAACATGTTCTACAAGGTGACAACAAGTTGTTTTCAGTGCCCAGTTTGGATCTTCTCCTTCTTATCACAAAGAACTGAACCTAAGAAATTGAATTAGGGTTTATAGTTGTATCACAATCATAAATGATGGTTTTTCTCCAAATCCTGGCTAATGTTAAAGAATATATATATATATATATATATATATATATATATATATATATATAGAGAGAGAGAGAGAGAGAGAGCTAAATAACGTATAAAATGTTGAATTAGAGTACTAAGATAATATTGATTTTTCAACTCTAAATTAGTTACTAAGGTGAAGATTGGTTATAAAATCAATCACTTGGTTCCTAAGAGTGTGCAGGAGAGCAGATAGACCTCACTTATATGCTCATGACCTTTCTGTTGATGAATTATTGTAATAAGTGTTACAATTGACTTGATCCTACATGTTTTGTCTACTAATCTGTTAGAAAAGTGATTTTTTAGTTTTCATCATGATTATGACTTGTTTTGTATTAAATATATGTCCAATAGTAGCATTGGTTCCACTTACTTGAAGTAAAAAATCTAGTTAGTTCCAGTTCAGCTATTGCACATTCGCTCTTAAAACCAATACTAGGGGTTTGAATGCCATAATTATTATTTTATTTGAGACAGAGAGGCAATATCTTCTATGGAGATAGGTACACAAGACCCAGTGTTCCATAGAATTTGAGTCCTTTTTCCCCAATCTATCACGCTATTGTCTTCCTCTCTCCACATCCCACAATAATTCTTCCAAATTTTATCCTATGTCTCAACATCCTTGGTTATGGTTGATGGCATTGAGATAGTGTTTTGTTTCCCAAACCGGAGGCCTAAAAAGAACATCGGCCTTCCTTGAATCCCCACCAACATTGATCAATATCTTATTTATTGGGTCATTGTTGACATGCATTCTAGGTATTCGCTTCATATATGAGTGTCCGAGTGAGAATATTGGGTTGACGTTGTTTCCGAATGAAATGTTATGGCCCATAGTTTGGTCAAGCAATCGGATTCTCCTATATTACGTAGTTACTACCTAGTTATCTCATATACCCCTACAACATAAATGTTGATGGGATGTAGCCTTAGTCGATCCACCTGGTCAATTAACTGTGTTATTTGAGGACCTTGTCAAGCCATAGGTCATATACACCTTTTCTGTTGATCAATTCACTAACATCCTTTGTGTGGATACATGGTATGACGCCCCGCTCCTGCCATAATTCCATATATAAAGCATATGTCCTACCAGCTTTGTTGCCTCTTTGATTCCTTAAATGTTATATTCGACTCGGCCTGCAAAGACTAGATGGAGCATTACTGAACACCTCGACTCATCCCTTTACTTCCAAAAGTACTTTATTACAAGAGGCCTCTCATAATATTCGTAGGAAACCAATAGAATTGTGTAACAGTAGAACTAACAAATTTTTTGTTTATTAACTTGTCAAGGGGTGGTTTGATAGGACAAATTTAGAAACCTTTAGGAGACCTCCTACAGCAATTTTTGACTTCATCTATAGCTTCTTATTCTTTCATCTTTGTTGGGTGTTGAAATCATGCAGGAGTAACTCATTACATTGACATAGGGTGTATGGAGAACCACGAACTTGCATTGACAAGGACAATATGTGATTGGCGTGTGTACTGTGACATGATATGTCCTAAATGCCAGCAGCCCAGCATCTAACACAACGCATGCTGAATAAGTGAGTTGTCGTTGGTACGGGCACCTCCTGGCGTAGTTTTTTCATTTGCCCATACCGGATATTACTAGCTAAACCGTACATTCCAAGTCCACAAAAGGGTAGCCGAACTCCAGTCACAATCTCTCAGACGGCAAAGATGGCAATCCCAAGTCCACTATATTACCAAAGACCCCTGCCCCTACCCCTTGAGTGGGGCCCTCATCTCAATATTTTTCATGAATAGTCTATTCTTATTCCTTCTTAGAAATTATTGTTTCGTATGTATCTCGGGGTTACTTATGGAGCTCCCCCTCCCCTTTTTGTCCGAGTTTGTCTAAGAATGTACCCCCATCCGCATACATTACACTTTATCCAACTATCTAGTCTTATATTACGTTGAACATTATGGTTTTTACGCTTCCCCACTCACGTCTATCACAATTAGCCTTACTTTATAATACAACGAATCTATTATAAAAAATAACATGTTGCTTTGTTTATAGTCTACCCATCAATATAGTTTTAGAAGGGTTTTTTATTTTGATTAACTTTGTATGGTGTTGTTCACTTTATAAGGTAGGAAGGCAAATAATAACCAAATGTAACATTTCATGCTAGTTGGAATAGTGCCTAGAGAAAGATTAAAATAAACATAAAGTGAGCATATGTTGATGGATGGTGATTGAAATTAATATAGAGAAATAATATAATGGATGATGAGAGATTGTGAGTAAGTGAGATTTGCAAGATATTTTCTCTATTTTTATTTACCAAAATCAAATATCTTTGGCAGTCACTTCATCATTATGGATTGAATCATTTTTCATTATACTCTCTCTTGGTAATTCTAATTCCTAGTTGGTATGTATATGTGAATGATAATCCTAACTATCATATCCATTTTACATTATGACCTATTTAACCTGGCAACATCTCTCAAACTTTTTGAAACTTTTTATATGAGGAGAGGACATTATTACATAACTACGATCAACATTTTCTGGTTTTGGAGATCCTATGAATAAAATATGAATTCTTGAAATTTTGATATATAAACTTTCATTTTTCTTCTTTTATTTTCCTTTTCCTTTTCCTTTTTCTTTTTCTTCTTGTATGTGACATTTGTTAATTGTTAGTCAATAGATCCAAGGGTCACACACCCCTCATGTACACCAAAGACCCCAACATCTTGAACCACAACTCTACAACTGAGAGTTGTTTGATTGGGATGTCCATAGATTGTGCCTCGATCCAACATGATCCCAATCATTTTTTTACCTCCACAATCAGCAAAATGAACAAATGTAGGAGCTCAGGCAAGAGGGCACATCTCCATCTTGTAAATGCTACTCTGTTTTATTCCAAACCTCTCCTCTCATTAAGCTAACTCAAACATACCTCGTACAACATGTTTTAAGGCCTCGAGTGGGAGATACAAACTTTCTTGCATAGCTCGCTCTTTCTCTCACTTTGAAGATTGTAATAATTCAAAACCTAACTTTAGACATCGAGACCCCCTATACAACCCACCGCAAATTTGCCTCTTCCCTCTTGTTTGTTTCCTCAATATTCCAGCCATCCTCATCCTCAAATTGAATGTGATAACCTAGACTTTTCTCTCTCCTCATGTATGTATTATGCAATTCATCTTTGCTCTAATTTCTCACTCTAGCCCTCAATTTCATGATTCGAGTTGTTGTGACACTTTTGAGGCTATCTCATGTACGCATGATGAGTGGTGACACTCAAATTAATCTTAAAACTATGGTTGAATCCAAGATATACATCACCCTTTTCATATATATTTTGATTGTGTCTATATGTATACCTAGGTCTTAAACCCATTCTCACTGTGTAGAGGGCACGATTATGTTTCCAACACATGTCGTTTCATCAAAATTGGAGCTACAACTAATAAATTGTTTCCAATTGAAGACCTTGACCTCTAAACTTGCTTTAAATCATTTTCTGCCATAGATGTCAACTTTGGGCTGACCTTTGACGGACCAGGAAGGACACATGGCCCACACTCTCCTCCTTCTTTCCCTCTCCCACTTGTTTCTCCTTCCCATCTTTTCCCTGTCAACATGGGTCACCTACCAGGCCCACGAGAATCATCCGATCCTCATAAGCCACGGATCGTAGATCCATGAGATGGTGAGGGTCGTCCCTCTCCTTCAACATGTTATGTTATAGGTGCGCCGGGCTTGTGTTGAGCACTATAGTTGGTGGTCCCCCAGCCCATCCTTTCCTCCCATTTAGCCCACTAGACCCACACAGAGGGCGGATGGGATGCTAGTGATCATGATGCATGACAGACCTGGTGTTGAGCACCTTCTTTTTTCCACTAATGGCCATGACCATTTAGAAAAACCCTAACCGCCACCCCCTCACAGTTGTGCAGCCCATAAATATGCCCCTTAGCCTCGCCAACACACCCCTTTTCACTTCTCTCGCCCAAGTCTTTCCATGTCTCCATCAACCCCTTACAGTGTTGCCACCCACTGTCCTAGGGTTGGAAACCCTAGTGCAAGGAAGGGGACAACCTACAGGACGTCAGATCAATGATCAATGGCCCAGATCACAACCGTGAGTGCCTACTTCACCCTATTTCTCCTTCATGCACTCTCCCTCTCACTCGGTCTCATTCTCTCTGCCACGAAGGCACTAGGCAGACAATCCCGACATGCCAAGCCACCATGGGTCTGCCTCCACACCCTCTCACACTCTCTCACCCCTTGCCTCTTTTTCTCACTTTGCCACATGGGTTTCGCTCGATGAATTGCATCATGCCATGATCACCCAGGCCCACACCTTCCCAACTAGTGTGGCAACGCACACACCATAGGGAAAATCGATTGTGCACAGACGCCACAGCCCGTCCATGGTCGCCTCCTCTCGTGTAGTCTCGCCCATGACCACTCCTTGTCACCATGTCAAGGCCAATAGATGCAGCAACCCATTCATGAATTTTGTATCCCCCCAGAGAAATGGACGCGTGCCTAGGACCCCCTGTAGGCCCAAGAGTGTAGGGAATCTATGGGCCATTAGTGGCCTTTTTGGGTAAAAACCTTTCTCAAATATATGATTAGGTTCTTAACCTTCAAACAACCTTAACTCCCTAGTTTAATATCCAAACTCAATGATTTAATATATGGTTTCAATGAGGAAAATTCCATCTTTACAATGAAACTATTTTGTACTACTAATTAGGCTTGTACCTTCCTTGTTTCACTGAAACCCCCTTGTATGATTTTGAAATTATTGAACGATATGAAATCCTTATCCTTTTTGTGCTATTAATGGTCTTATATCACCCCTTTTATGATAATAAGTAAGTGGACTCCTTATGGACGTGATTTAAGACATTATATCATTAAATGAATTATCTTATCATATTAACATGCATGACCAAAAGTGGCTCTTTTATGTGCATACATGATATGACTTGATCAAGTATGGGAGTTTGGATTAATTTTCCATCACCTAATCTTTTAATCTCTAAATCAGTAAATCTTATGATGATTGTGAAATGTTTGTTTGAGCTTTCATGCCTCTTGCCAAGTTTGTCTCTTAAAGCCTAGAGTGCCTAGTTTGTGCATTAATTTGACCAAGTAGGAACTAGTTTGCTTCCATAGGATGAAATATGACTTTTATGCTAATATTGTGCTCTATATTGATTAAATTAGTAAACACGTCATTCTTGCAACACTAAACACTAGCTTGATTTATCCTATGCTCTTACATGACCATAAGACTTGGAAATATGACCTTATTGCATGGAATTGATCTAGTATGACTAGTAATGATCTTTATGATTAAACCTTTCTGGAATCCTAAATCTCATGTTTCCCTAACTCCAAATCAGAAATCATCTCACTTTTATATCTAATCTAATGTAGATGGTTTTCCTAGACCTAGGCCTTAATGTTGATACTTCTTCTATGTTGAATCCATGTTCATGTTTGGAACCGTGGAAATTATGTTTGATCTAATTGAAACCTAGGTCTAAGGGAACCTCCAAATGACTCATGAGATATTTAGATTAACAAAACATTATTGATCTAAGACCCTCTATTATGTCTTTGTATATCTTAGGTACCCTTTGGATTGGACCTTCTCTAGAATCTACTCATGGTTTATGACTCATACTTCCTCTTAAGGTACGCTTAATCCCTTGAACCTACTATGATATTGGCTTGTTCGTATGTATGCTTATACGAATGCTTGGATAGATAATTACTTGTTTGAGCTACTGTTTCCTATGAATACTACTCTCATGTTTGATTATAGTACATTGACAAACCTTGAACATAATTTACAAAAATTCATTGTATACCCTGGTGCACCTGCCTGAAGTTTTAGGGTAAGGACACCAGTTTGGGTGTCTTATTGAGATGTCAAGATAATGCAGACCATTGTGATACAAGGTTTATCTCTTTTCGATGGCCTTGAGTCCCTTATAGATAGGGTTAGTTAATCTTTAGCACCATTATAGACTCTTCCAATGAAAAGTTAGTCAAAAGGCCTATGGGTTGATATAATGGGGAAAGAAACTTAAAACATGCTTTGTATAAAACAATGTCATTAATTGTTCTCACCTTGTTTCCACTTCTTGATTATTATGATGTTTCTAGCCAGCAACTTTTATATTACTCTTAAAATTGTGGTTACATATTTTTCATAGCGTACTCAATGCACTCGCATTGATATATTTTGTTTATTGAATTTGTAGTTTCCAAATGAAGATCCACTACATTCAAGACTCTAAGCTCTGAAATGGAACACAAATGGGTTATCTTGATATAGTAATGGGTAACTATCTCTTATCTCCATGTTTAAGTATCTTGTTATCTCTTATTGCTACTACTTTTACATATATATTGCATGTGTATAATATCATTCTACGAATGGGTGCCCAAACCCTACTACCACTGACTCTATAGTCAATTGGGGTAGGAGGAGAGTAACAAATAGTTATATGGCATTGACCTCCTCTAGTCGAGCCACTACCTACTTGCTCTATCACACGAGCTCCACTATGGTTCTTGTCTCCTTGCCACACCCTCCTAAATGACCACCACCGACTAGAATATGGAGGTAAGACAAACTAATCTGATGACTCACCACACTTCCCTAATTCCTCCTTCTCTAGATCCTTCTTCATAGGGCAAGTTATGTTCTTATCAATCAAGCAATTATCCCTAAGTTGTATCATTGGAGGAGATGAAGCCCCACTACCTAATTGATGATCGTAGAGCTGAGAAACATTCTTTTGTCACCTACTGTAGTTCCCCAATTGATGAAATATAAGCGCTGCAGATCTGATTTGGCATTTTTGAACCACGAAACGCTTGGTTTACATTGACACAATCCTCTAATTAACCATCTAATCACTTGTACTTTTCGTAATTAATGTATTATTTCCCTCTCTCGTGAATGATGAAAAATCATACTATTTTGGAAGAAATGCTATAAATCTCTCTTGTATCCAATAATATAAATAAAATAGATTTTTGATTAGAAAATAATGAGGAATCTATTAAAATTTGTGTTGGATTTTTGGATATGCCACACACCACTAGTATAGTAATGGTCTATAGGGTCATTTTTTTAAGCCTTTAGTGTCAGATTTTAACCGACGCTTAAGTGGTTGTCGCTATAGAAATTGCACTATAGGGCCGATTTTTTTTAACCAAAGAAAACCAACCTTAGATAATAGCATTGGGTTGACACAAACAAAAACCCCGAGGAAATAGTTACATTGCTACATCATTTATATCAAAACAAAGCCAACCCAAGAGAGGTAAAAAATCTGACCTGCTAACTCTTGAATATGTACGGTCGGTTATATTTTAAAAAAACTGACCCTAGAGGTCTATAAGGTCGATTATATGTAAAAAAAAACCAAGAGTGGTACAAAAATTGACATGCTGACCCTTCAGGTTGAAAGGTCAGTTATATGTAAAAAAATCAACCCAAGAGAGGTACAAAAACTGACCTACTGACCCCTTAGGCTGTAAGGTCATTTATATTTAAAAAAATTGACCCTAGAGGTCTATAAGGATAGTTATATGTAAAAAAAGACCCAAGAGTGGTACAAAAACTAACATGTTGACCCTTGAGGTTGTAAGGTCATTTATATTTAAAAACATCGACCCTAGAGGTCTATAAGGTCGATTATATGTAAAAAAAACCAACCCAAGAGAGGTACAAAAACTGACCTACTGACCCTTGAGGTTGTAAGGTCTGTTATATATAAAAAAAAGACCCTAGAGGTATATAAGGTCAGTTATATGTAAAAACCCCACCCAAGAGTGGTACAAAAATTGACATGCTGACCCTTGAGGCTGTGAGGTCTGTTATATTTAAAAAAACTGACCCAAGCGTGGTATAAGGTGCTAAAGAAACTAGCCCTCATGCTGTAAGGTCAGTTATACTAAAAAATCAACCTTGTAGGTCTATAAGTTCAGTTATTTTAAAAAACTGACCATGTAGTTTGTAATTTTTTTAAAGAAAAATCTACATAACAGAAATCTTCATAACAAGAACCTAAAGAATAGAAATCTTCTTTACAAAGATCAAAACTTACAATAGAAAGTAGACTTGCAAATGCAATGAAGCAAGCTAGAAATCCATTCCAAAGCCATTTACTAGCTTTTATGTCCAATCCTATTTGAATTGATTATCAATTTCCAAACCACACACATTCATAACAAAAATAATTCAACATATTCAGTTGAAACATATTCATACGCATAGCACATCATAACATTCACAAAATGATAGATTGCAAGTCTGAGATGATATTAAAATTCATGTCAGATACAAAAGTAAATTTGAAAGAGTTTTAAAACTACATACATAAATGAAGCTAACATATGCATTCAATCCAATGCCATAGTGACTTCATTTATAAAAGCATCTGACCACTCTTCTCGGAATTCATTTAAATCCTCTGGAGTGTAAGGCTGAGTTGTAAAGATCTGCAACAGAAAATGCACATGCTAATATTTTATAAAATGACTACAACTCACTTGTAAATTTATGATGTTATTCTTTATTACCTGATCTATAGTCTGAATGGCATGTGCTTCTCCTTTGACAATAGTTTGTATATATTTCATTACATAGTAGCCACAAGCTCAGTCATTATTTTGTATAGGACACTATAAATAACGAATTATACTTAATGTTAGTAAACTACTATAGGCAGAGTTAAGATAAGAATATAAGAGTTGACATTAATACATTACTATAAGAGTTGTACATATAAGACTAAGCCATCCAAGTAGCTACTTTGACATTTTTCAAACTCAATGTCTTTAATTTTATGGGTATTCGTCCTCCACCTTCATTAAAATCCTTTATACCCCTATTAATTAAATGATTAAGATAGTTGGCAAAATAGAAATTCTAAATAGAGATATCATGTTGAAGCATAACAATTGACGTTGTAGAGACTAAATTTATATATGATTACTCCATAGTTGGCAATTTCAGTTTGTGGTCCCTTGTTGTTTTTCCCATTGGGTCAAAATAATAAAGAGTCATCAATTTTGGGACAACCATCAGTAATTCCCAATGTCTAGATCTGAGTAAGAATAAAACAAACATTAAAATAAAGAAATTTAGTCATTATTAAAATTATATTGAATACTAATACTCACTGGACGTTAAAAGGAATTAGAATAATTTTCTTTCCCACACTAGCAAAATATTTGAATGTAGTAGAGAAGTACTCATTTACATCCTCAATATGTGTTTCCACCTGACTAGTAACTAAAGGAACTAAGAATCCAACATTCTTTATTTCAAAGTTCATGGCCTTGGTATATAAGTGGTTGTAAAACATTTGTAATCATTTCATATATAGAAATCAGTTAAAAATGTGTATTGGAATTTTTCTATATTGATAGATCCTTACCTTATCCATACTTCTTAATATCTAAGTATTTAGCCAATCATACTAGAACAAATCTATAATATCATTAAGAAAAATAAAATTCCCAAAGTCTCTCCCAGTTGCATCTTCTCTTAAATTGACCAACATATGTGATATCGATCTTTGGTTGGCTAAGTATCGACACAAACATTTACATTTACTTCCCAACTCATCGAATGTGGATTCTGGAATGAAATATGGCTTGGGAATAGGAGGATGACTAGTAGGATTCTGACTTTTTGGTTTACAAACATGTTAATTAAATTACGTATTTATATTACACGAGTTCATATATGTAGTCAAATAGGAAAAACATGGTAGAATTCAGGTATACCTTATCATTAAGAACCAAGTGTCTAGGCCACCCCATCATAGCACTCTCTTCTTCTTCAATTGTACTATATTAAAGATTATGTATGGGCAGTGGTTTGTCCCCCATTCATTCATACACACGATGGATGGACACACGACAAATGTCATTAGTAATTGGTTGGCAATGCAATGTACCACCGAGGTTGTATAACTTGCCTGTTGCCACAACATTATATTCTGGAACCTCCACTACAACTTTATAGTTCATACCAACCTAGAATTGAAATAATATAAGTTATATATGAACTAGTAAACCATATACCTACTACAACTATATATATATATATCATACTAATAACACAACATATAAAATAGATTTATTGTAGATTGTTGCGTTGGGTCATTGGGAGTGCTCCCACAACCTTATACAACTAGAGCATGGGCTTGTACCTCATCATGTGAGAGACGCACAGTTTGAATAGGTTGAGAAGGTTGACTAGGCTGAAATGAAGACATTATTTCTTTTACTTTCTGTGCTACTAATGCTTAAGCTTCCACTTATGCAAGACCTCCTATACGACCTCTTCTAGATTGCTTTTGGGAAGGGCCAAAATAAGACTTAAATCCTACGCCAGCTCCTAATACCCTAACACGGCCAGGATGCTCCTTCGTACCAAAAGCAACTGATAGTTCATCCATGCGGCCAATTGGGATGAACTTTCCTTCCTTCCTTTGCTCATGGAGATCAATCTATTCATACTCAATAAAAATATTTAATCACAATCAATTAGATATAAATAAATCAAAGTTTGTGGGAGTTACTCTTTACTTACCATTTTTTCCACCTCCTTAGTTGTAGGGTTGGGAATTTCACCTGCTCGATTTTTTCTAGCATCAATCCACACCAAGTGTCGGGGCGGATGCTCAAATTGAGTTGTACTAGACTCTTCTCCAGAATAGAGTTGCTTCTCTTATAGTTGGCAGTGAAAGGCATAACCATCGGGCCCCAAGCGATGGTCATGCACATTTTTGGCCCGCCTTTCCTTTTGGTCCTTGTGAATAGCCTGATCATTTAAAATGAGGTATTGCAATTTAGATCAAACATATGTATATTAATTGTATAAAAAGATTCATACAATACATCACAATCTTTATTACCTGAAACTCATCTGAATTCCTAGATGCAGCAAATCTTTCCCACACCAAAGGACCTATAAAAATATATTGATCGGTTGCTTTCTTCTTTTGATTAGGATTATCTATATAATCCCTTTTGAGACAGGTCTTAAAATACCTCCATCATACACCACAACATTGTAGCACTTTTTTCTTATGATCTTTTTCATTTAGATGAAAAACACCCTATACATACAAAAGCAATAATGTTATTTCAACAAGGATATGTCTTTCCAAGCAAACTAAATTAGAATCAAAAAACAAAAAACTTAGTAAAATAATATCACTTCAACTCACAGATATATCTTTCCATAGGAGGTCCTTGAAGGAAATAGAAATAGCATGCCGATTTTTTATATCTATTGCCACCTTATAGTGTGGGGTTGCCCCTACGTAATGCTTGAAAGCACTACCATGTTCCCCAATAGGTTCTCATGTGACATCAAACTATATTGGAAATTTCTCCCCTTTGGCCCTGAGCTCATGCAGCCTGTGCATCAGTGTGGGACCTCTACATTTCTTAGCATCACCAGTACCAGAAGCATAAACACTACTATCCTCATGGAGGTCATTCTCAGAGTTTTCATCTTCACTTGTCATTTTAGAACAACCTACAAGTATACATGATAAAAAAAACATAAGTGATAATAAAAGCACAAGTGGTAATATGATGTATATTTAAAAGATTATGTGTTTGAATGATAATAAAATGTATATTTCAAAGAATACATGCCTCTAGTATTGGTTGAATTGCTAGTCAAGAAAAATTCCTTCTGCATGGTCTTGACATTTATAGTATATATCGGTGTTTACTTCAACATTTACACTTGGCAAACCAACTGAGAATGGGTTGGAATCATCATACTTTCCATAGTATTCTTCTTCATTTATAGGATCCATAGTAAATTGTCTTTTTTCATGAAGAACGACAGAAAAAAATTTATTTGATGGGCCATCAATATAGAATACTTGTTTTTCTTGGTCTTCCATGATGAATGGCTCATCTTTCTCACCAATCTTTTCAAAATTCACCAATGTGAAATCCAACTCATCCACTAAAACTCCTTTATTGTTATCAACCCAATTACATCTAAAGATAGGAACTCTAAAATTTGTATAGTCAAATTCACATATGTCCTCAATGACGTCGTAATATGACATCTCAGCTTCGCTTGTGCTTTTATCTTTAGCACTAGCAAAATACAATGAACAAGATTGAATAGTGACCCCACTATTTTGGACTACACTACTTTCATCTTAACGCTTTGTGTAGTATGAAAATCCATTTATGTCATATCCTTCATATGACATGACATCCATTTTTAGCTTGAAGGCGAGCCATTTTATGTTCTCATCAACATTATTCGGTGATTCAGATAGTTGACTAAATACTTTCTCTTCAAACCACCTAATAAATGTTTGATTATGCTCTCTTGCAAGCCACATTGAACTGGATCGAGGATGATTTCTATTGATAAGATCATTGTGTTCTATGATGTAGCTACCAACTTCATTGATGTTGTGAAAATTATACAAATGTTCTTGTTCCCACAACTCATGACGAATTCCTTTCACTCGTGCTCCCAGAGTTCCTTCGCCACAATAAGATTCAGTGTGATGGGAATTTTTTAGATCGCTAGAAGTTTCATTGCAATTGAAAAAATCATTGCAAAAATACATCACCTCCCTAGCCGCATAACCCTCAGTAATACTCCCTTCAGGACGATAACGATTCCGAACATCACCTTCAAAAACACTCATGTAGCGTTCAAATGGATACTTCCAGTGCAAGAAAACTGGACCCAACATCTTCACCTCCCTTGTTATATGTACTACAAGATGAACCATGATATCAAAAAATGAAGGAGGAAAGTGCATTTCAAGCTGACACATGGTAACAATTACATCTTTTTGTAATTTATCAAGAGTTTCAGGATGTATCACTTTGTTGCATATTTCATTGAAGAAGAAATAGAGTCTTGTGATCGCAAACCTTACATGCTTCGGCAATATAGATTGTATAGCCACTGGTAAAATTTGTTGCATTAAGGTGTGACAATCATGAGATTTGAGACCTATCAACTTTAGATCCTTCTTTGACACCAATCTATGAATATTAGAAGAGTATCTTTGTGGAACCTTAATATTATACAAGCACTTACAGAAAGTCTTTTTCTCCTACTTTGACAAAGTGTAACAAGCTGGTGGTAACTATGTGCAGTGACCCCTGATCTCCACTTATAATTCTTTTCTTATACCCATCAATTCTAAATCTTTTCTAGATTTGATGTCGACTTTAGTCTTTCCCGATATATTCAATAGCGTACCAATGATGCTATCACAAACATTTTTTTAATATGCATGACATCAATGCAGTGTCTAATTGACAAGAATCTCCAATAAGGATCCCATAATATTGACCTCTTCTTGTATAAAGATTTTTCACATGTGAGAGTACGACTACTTGATCTCTTTCCAAATTCATTGACAATATCTTTCACCCTATCATATACGACATTTCCTGGTATAGGTCTAGGAGCACTTCATTCCTCAGTTGATCCATTAAAGGTTTTTCATTGCCTTCGATAATTATGCACTTGTGGGAGAAATCTCTGATGACCAAGATATACGATTTTACCACCATGTTTCAGTCAGATTGAATCGATATTTTTCTCACAAATAGGACATGCTTTGTATCCTTTTATGCTATATCCAGACAAATTTCCATAAGCTGGAAAGTCATTAATCGTGCAAAACAACATAGCACGCAAACGAAAGATCTCTTCACTTGAAGCATCATATGTCATAACACCTTCTTCCCATAGTTTCATTAGGTCATCAATCAGAGGTTGAAGGTAAACATCAATGTCATTTCCAAGTTTCTTCGACCCTGATATCAATATTGATAACATGACATACTTATTTTTCATACACAACCAAGAAGGAAGATTGTATATAACAATCATAACAGGCCAAGTTCTATGTTGGCTGCTTAATGTACCATAAGGATTCATTCCATCTGTATAGAGTCCAAGTCTTAAGTTCCTTGTTTCTTTACCAAATTGAGGGTATATTAAATCATTTTTCTTCCAATGTGGTGAATCAGATGCGTGTCGTAGGATGCCATCATCATCGGCCTTTAACTCCCCATGACAAGACAAATTTTGCACATCTTCAGTATTAGCAAATAAGCGTTGAAATCATGGTATAATTGGCAGATACCACATCACCTTGGCAAGAGAGCCATTGTTAGCCTTACCTAAATTTCTGATTTTTGCACCACATTTTGGACAATTTATCAAATTACTATAGTTCTTCTAAAATAACACACAATCATTTGGACATGCATGAATCATCTTAGCCTCCATTCCCATTGGGTACATTATTTTCTTTGCTTGATATGTTGAAATTGGAAACTCGTTGCCTTCAAGAAGAATTTCCTTTAACAAAGATAGCAGTGAAGTGAAACTCTTATCGCTCCATTGGTTTTGAGCTTTAAGAGTATATAATCACATCACAGCACTCAACCTCATGAATTTAGTACAACCCTTATATAACGGTCTTTTAGCATCATGGACAACGTTTGCAAATAAAGAAGGTGGATCAATGACATTGTCCTGACAACTAGGTAGCATATCATCCTGAATCGGTTCATCATGAATCAATTCATCATTGACATTATCATCATTATCTATATATTCTATGCCACAACTATTAGTATCGACATTTTATGATCCATAATTAAATTTATCTCCATGCCAATACCATTCATTATAACCTTGTATGGTCCCATTGCATATGACATGATTCTTAATTTCCTCAACAGTATCAACTTTCAAATTGTTACCACAATTTCTACATGGACAATAAAACCTATCATAGGTAGTTTCCTATGTTCCTTAGCAAATTTGATAAATTCATCAAGACCTTTAGCAAACTCTGGACTACAACAGTTCTTGATAGACATCCAACTTCGATCCATTTTCTAGGTCACATTAAAATTAATTATAAAAGTGTACCACCTATCACAACGGTTTTATTGATAGGAAGTCAATTAATTTTATACTAAAGTGTACCACCTATCCCATTTTTGAATATTTAATCTCACTAGTAATTGTATAATGTATGTTTAGTTTTCAAGAAAATTTCAGTAGCATTTCCCCTAAGTTCTCCAAGTACAACGATGTAAATGGCAAATAACCACCCACATATGTACCCAGAGAACAAATGAGGAAATACTACTAAAATTTTCTTCAAAACTAAACATACAAATACACTTACATCCTAAGTGAGATTAAATATCCAAAAATAGTTCCAGACTGGGGACTATCCAAAATTTACTCCTAATGAGTAAATTTTGAATGGGTTTCTAAGTTAATATATAAATGTATCATTGTCATATTTATATATTAAGTTAGACATCATGCATTGATGATCTCATCTATAAATTCTAAAGTGTCAATCTAGGACTACACAATGTCTACCCTCATATTTCTAGAATGTATACAATGATTATATATGTGACTGATAATAAAATGTATATATGAAGGAATACATGATTTTATTATTGGTTGTATTACTGGTCAAATAAAATGGAAAAACAATGTAACTGACCTAAGCCACCGAGATGAAAATGAGAGAAGACCGTGGGCAGTGGAAGGCGTGCGGGTGGAAAAGAGCAAGAGGATGACTGTCGAGCATCGGAGCTTCTGCGAGCAAGAGGATGACTGGTTGTTGGATTTCCCTATTGATCAGTTAAAGACCTACAGTTGAAGAGGCGAGGGTTCAGTATATGTGGGCGGTGGAACTACAACAAATTCAGGTAAAAAGGATGGATCCTTTGTTGTTGTGCCAGAATTACTGCCAATAAGGAGGAGGAAGAATCCAAATGCACACTTGGTAACATATGTATGAATCTGTAGTGGTGATACGAAATTATTATAAGCGATTGACACTTGTGTGTAATTGACAGTGGGAACAACATCGGGTAGTAAGTAACTAAGAAAATTGGGAATCATATGGGGTGGAAGAAATGGAGATTGGAGTGTGTTCTTTGTACCTTGTCTATAGGACAGAGCAGCTTGGTGCAAGCGGTCGTCTGGTATGAATTGGGCGAGTGGTCACTCATTGAGGCGGCCTCCCAGCTAGAATGTTGGAATATCGTTGTCGGTACCAGGAGCCCTTTCAATCTCTTTGTCTCCTGTGAGTTGAGGGGCAGCTAACCAGTGCATGTGAATCTAGGTTTAAAACCAAGGGTTTATGCCACCAATGGACTAGTGAGCTTGCAGTCCCTGAAAGGACAGTAAGCCTCTAGTTGCAACACTTCAACTGCAACAATATGTACAAGCCAAAGTAGGATAGCAATAGGGGCGCTCCCACTACAATGATATGATATTTAGGCCATCATCAACATTATCATCACGACGTGAGTACCCGAAGGCTAGAGGCCATGATCAACAAGTCTCTGGAGGGCCCTGATTTTGTGATGGAGAGAGTGAAAGGTGAGGGAAGGAGGCGACCCTTGCAGCGGCACGGTGGTCGATGGTGGAGCAAAAGAGCAGAGACCCATGCAGAGGCATGGTGTTCGGGAAGGCGACCCTTGTAGCGTCAGAGACGGTGGTCGTCGTCGTTGTCCAAGGAAGAAAGGAGAGCAGTCGGCCGTCATTGTCGTCCACGGAAGAAAGGAGAGCGGCCGAAACCCAAAAAAGAAACCCTGGAAAGCGAGAGTAGTATATCACTCGTGAGACTCGTGAGATTTTAACCGGAGCCCGAACTATAGGGACAGTTATTTAGTTAAAACTGACCCAAGAGAGAAAGCACTCCCTGAACAAACCAGCTACAAGGTCGCTTAATAAGTGAAACACTGACCCTAGAGGCAGTGGTCGCCGAACCAACTGCAAGGTCAGTTAACTGGGGAAAACCGACCCAAGAAGTCTTACGATATTGAACCTACTAGGTCAGTTGGGTGGAGAAAACTGACCCAATAGAAGTAAGCAGTGCCCGAATTTTTTTGTACAGCCCTAGGTCGGTTATTTGGCAAAATCTGACCCTATAGCTAGACCCTTATAGATGTGCGAAGGAAAAATGGAGCCAATTTTCACCGTGGGAACATGTTGGGTTGGTTTTCTGATAAAATCGATGTTATGTTTATGTGTGAGAGAGAAATTTTGATTTCGCGTGTCTTTTGTAGTGTCGATTATCTTTAATATAACCAACCTTGTACCTCAATCGGTACCTGGATTTTTTCCTAATGACTTATTACTTCGGTTTTGCAATATCTTATTAGGTCAGTTTTGCTAGTATAAGTGACGCTTTCAGCAACAACATTATTGGCCAAAAATGTAGTAGTGCACTCATATTTTGATGATGTAAATATTTTCCAATTATGTCACTAACATGTGTATTAAGTGTTTCAGATGATCAAGGAACTAAGTCAAGATCCAACTAAAAAAACCTTACAAATTTTATATGTTTGGATGCTTACAAATCAAGTTGTACCATGCATTTGATTGTACACGTGTGTTTTTGTACAACTTGATAGGTATGATGTAAGGACAAGTGATGATATTCCTAAACCTGTGCAAAACCCTATCCCATACTCATATGAAACCTTTAGGGTTGATCGGTTTTAGTAGTAATGTCATTAGATAGGTTTTTGAACATTTGAATATTCCTTCATAGAGTCTACCTTGGTTAAAATATTTGTCAATTGAAATAAATTTGATTGAACTCTTTGTCAACTAGGAATTAACTATTGCATATCTTGTGTTTTGGGTCATTCTTGATCGAAGAAAATATCGATTGAGATGTTGGTTCGAAGAAAATTTTGACCATCAAAGAGATGTTGTGCTAGCTTGGACCAAGTATTTAGACCAACACTTCACGGTTAGACTTAGTTGCAACACAGATCACTTCTCAATCGAATAATCTCATGACTGAGACAATTTCTGGTCAAATAATTTCTCAACAAAAAATGTTCTAGAACCCAAAATTAGTAATGATCAAATTAGTCGTTGCAAGTTAGTCAATTTCGTCCTAATGTCTAATTGACCATCTAGAACACTCTAGATCTCCCCACAGGTTCCCTAACCACTTGTAAACATTTCCTATAAATAAGAGTGGTCTTAGGGCACCTATACTTCAACTTTGTATATAATAATTGAATAATAATTTAGATCATATACACAAACTTGAGCATACTACATGCTTTCCATCATTCATAAAGACCTTAAGTTGAGTACTTCAAGTTTATTTCATTCTAGCATATGCCCTTAGCTTAGATATAGTCTCCTCTCCACCTAATACTACTTTGCATAAGCCTTATTGGAGTATATCATCATCACTTCTCCATTAGAGATTGATTATATATCTTGTGAGCTTATTTTCTTCTTTGTTGTATCACCCTTGGGATACTTCTTGTAGTGATAGTTTGTCTAGGAACCTGCAAGAAGAAGGAGTCTTCTCAACTTGGTGATAGTTTGTCTAGGAACCTATAAGAAGAAGGAGTCTTCTCAACTCGGTCCTCTTCCATTAGTCTTTAAAGAAGAGGTGAAGAACGGTGTTTTTCCTCATCTATCAAAGAGGAGGTGGTTTGGTGCTCTTCTTTGTCCACCAAAGAAGAGGTTGTTTGGTTCTCTTTCGCATCCATCAAAGAAGAAATGTAGAGGGTGACCTTTCAGCGGCATGTCAAAGAAGGTGGTCTTTCTCCTTGAGATGAAAAGGAGGGTTTGTCTTTATCTACAAAAGACACCTACTGGGATATAAAAGGAATAAAATAAATGGTTTATAAATCCTAGTTGGAAACAATCAGGTGGTGGACTAATATCATTTGGTGGAACCAATCTAAATCTATGTCTTTTTTGGTTGCCTCCTTTGATTTATATTTCCGTTGTATTTTAAGTAAAATAATATTATTTGATTAAAATTATTATGAAGCTCTATTCACCCCCCCCCCTCTAGATCTTACATTTGGTATCAGAGAAGGTATTCAAGGAGCCTTAATCGGTCTTGAAGGGTGGGGACAACGTGCTCATCCAACTCAACCGTGGAGGACCACCAAAAATCTTCAACAAATCCAACTACGATCATTGGAAGATGGATATGCAAGTCTACATTCAAGGTATTGACGTTAATCTTTGGAATATGTTCATCCACTCAAATGAACCTCCTACAAAAGAGTTTGAGGAATGGGATGAGCCAATAGTAAGAAAGGCTACACTCAATGCGAAAGATGTAAGTGTTTTACATTCACATTTATCTGTTGAAGAATTTTATAGAATATCCTCTTGTGAAACTGCATATGACATAAGGAGAACTGTTTTGGTTACACATGAAAATACTTTACTAGTCAAGAGTACTAAAATTAATATGTTTGAGAAAATTTTGAACCATTTCATATGCAAGAAAATGAAACTATTTCTGAAATATATAGCAGATTTTCTTCTATAATCAATAATTTGAGTGCCATAGGGAAGAACATAAGTGAAGAAGAACAGGTTTCCAAGGTGAAGATGGAGTAACTTATTGGAAACTTGGAAATTCTTGAAGTACAACTTGAAGAAGAGGAGAAGCAAGTCGTGCGGAGAAACTAGTTTCATTCAAAGAAAATTATTCCTTTCCAAGTGACTCTTCTAGTAGTAAAGAAGAAATTTGTGCTAAACGTAAGAAAACTATATTTCTTCTTCTAACAAAAATATTAGATATTTCCTACCAAATCCCTAAACTAAAGAAGAAGAAGAAAGAAGGAAATAATGAAGGAGAAGAAGCACATACACGTGATGAAGATGAAGCTCAACATAATGATAGTGATGTTAAGGTATCTCTTTCTACTTTATTCAAAAATAATCTTATGGAACTTGTTAAAATTACTCTGAATAAAATTGAAAAATTGATTACCATTGTTAATTTCTTTTATATAGAATTAAATGAGAGAGATTATGAACATCTTGTTTTATACATTTGCTTTAAATTAGTTGAAAATGGATAATTTTTGTGGCAAACAACCACTTGATCAAAGAATCATTCGACCGAGGGGGAATCTGTGATGCCCCGATGCACCACAAACAAGATAGCTCAAAAACAAACATGGAATTAACACTAAGCAAGCATATTACTGATCAGCCTTTTTCTTGCGTCCGGAAGTGAACGCGAGACAAAGGAAGGAATCAAGCTTTTTGAATTTATCACCTGAAACCTCCTAGGCCCCCCGCAACTTTTATTACAGGGTTGAAGTAGATATATCGGGTCGAACACAGGGACATGGTGATGTATAGGACGCCACATATCTTGTTCTTAGGTCAGATAAGCCAAAAGTGATAGTCGATAAAAGTATGTGCTAGAACTAGTCTAGCGGGTTGTCACGAATTAAAACAAAACAAAGAAAAGAAAAGAAAACAAAATAGAGCTCGTGGTTCTACTAATCAGAGAAAGAGAGTTCCTCGTTATCTAACCACAAACAGGGCAGTCTATGCACTCATTCTCGGGCATAGACAACCCTCAAACACCTAAGCAAGCATCTAGTACACACATTGGCATCTGTCATGGGGGTCATCCCACTCACTTTCGCGATGCGTGACTAAAACCATCAGTGATATGTCATTGACTCTCTCTCAAGGAATGACATATCAAGACCTCAGAATATGCTAAGTTCCCTTTCGAATCTTAGGTCATTACGGGATGTTAGGAACAGAGTACCCCGGATCATCCTCTTCTCCGGTTCAGATCTAAACTATCGTCTCTTAGCTATTCCTATAATGGATCTCTCGATACAGGCAGAAATAGCAGTTCAAGCAAGAAAGAGATCAACCAAACTAGCTATCATAACCAAAAAGGGAAGATAGAATAAGAAACATACTAGATCTGAAATGAATCTACTTGCTTAAGGCAAAAGTACATAAACATGCCCAGATCGGGCTACATAGCCAAGAAGGAGCTAACTAGCCATAGACAAGCATGGTTATCATCGAACAAAGATGGATGAACATCGTTGTACAAGAAACCAAGGAACACAGTAGAATCAAAGAGAAGAAGAAAGATATATAGCCTGTAGAGGAGAGGTGGCTCTCACTCCTTTGCCTCTGTATAGGTTGGATCTCGTCCTTTGGTCCTTCTCCTTGATCATATCTGGACTCCTTGGTTCTCTCTCTCTCTCTAGATCTGCTCCAAACAATAGCCTGGTGGAGGTGATGCGGATGTCGGTGAGACTGATCTTCTCTCTCCTCAACTTCCTCCTGTGGAGATCATAGACCAGTAGTAGAGGAGGGTAGTGATGTGGATCTTCTCTCTCCTTGGTGGTGAGGGTGAACGTAGCATAGATCTGCTCTCAACTTTGTTTCCACTCTTGGAGAGAATAGATATCAGATGGAGACGGAGGAGAGAGAGAGTAGAGGTTGGTGGCTGATGGAGCGCGTAGACTGGATGCCTTTGTCCTCTCAGACCTTGGGATGCTCCCTCGAGGCTCTGGCTCCAACCCTGCAACCTTCCGGCTTCTGAACTTGATGGATGGTAGTGGATTGTGGCCGTCGGATCTCAGTTTCCACCTTAGATCCTAAGCAAGTGGAGGGTGGATGGATGGACATGGAGAAGGGAGTTGTTGGATGGCTGTGGATCAGTCTAGTTCCCTCCTAGGTCAGGCCTTCGAGTCTGCAACCTGGCCTGGTTGCATCCTTGGAGTCATTGACCTTGGAGGAAAGGGTGGTGATGGCTAGAATTTGATCTGTGTGTGGTAGGGTGGACGGATCTCTCCTTTAGCCTCTTGGCAGTGCTTGGGCCCGATGCCCCTCTGTGGAGCGAGAGGTGGTCCTTTTATACCAGCTAGGGTTGAGTGATCATGTGGATGGGGGGAGGTCACGGTCCTATGTGAGGAAGGAGCAGGTCACGGCGAGGATCGCGGACAGATGTCCACGGTTCTGAGGAGGTTGCGATTCATTGGGTTCGTGAAGGTCATGGGCGAGGTGGCGGCGTGGTCGCAATCTGGAGGTAGCAGATGGAATCGTGATCACAATCATTTGCAAGAGCAATCTTGGCCGGTTGCAGTGGTGAAGAAGCATTGTGGTTAGGGGAAGAGGTCATTGCTGGCATTGAGTGCTTGGAGTCACGATCGTCATGGGTGGATGGTTGACTGCAGTGAGTGATGTTGATTGAGATGAGGAGGTAGTTGCGGTGGTAGGCAGGGTGAAGCATGATCGTGGGCACCGTTGTGCACACCGCAGTCATGGTTGTTGCACACCGCGGTCGCTGCGAGAGTTGTTGGTGAGTTGGAGGAGGCCGGAGTGAGTTGCAGGTGGAGCAGCTGTGAGTGACGTTGCTCTACTGATCGCGGTGAAGATGGCTGGTTGGAAGCATTATGGGCGAACGTTGAGGTCGCGGTAAAGATCATGTGCTCGATCATGAGGGTGGCATGTCACAATTATGCTAGCAGAGGGGAGTCACGAGCTTTAGTGAAGACCGCAGGAAGGTGTATGAGGAACCGCGATCACGGTTCCTGCAAATCGCGATCGCGATTAGGGTTGAGGACAATTGGATGAGTGGAGGGAATTGTGGAGAAGGTCGCATGTTGTGGAGATGGGCCAAGGTGCTCGTGGGCCCAATAGCTAGAATCCTACCTGCATATCAAGAATAAACCAATAAAAATCAAGATAAAGTCAATTAAGCTAGGTCATGATATATGATGTGAATTAGGCAATATAAGAAAATAAATGAGAGACAAATTGGGCCCAAAGTAATGATTAGATCATGATGATTATGTATTCATCATTAGATGATATATCAAGCAATACAATTCACCGGGCCTCAGTTTAGGAGAGAGAGAGCAAAGATAAGAGGTTGTTCAACTTTGTTCGGTGCATGCAAGTCTAACACTAGCTATTTAGCTAGGTTATTGTCTATTCTAACTACATTATCTAATGAGAGATAGAAAGCATAAAACATGAGCATTATTGGGCAAATTAGGACTAAATTGACACAAAACCATAGATAAAATGGATAGAGAATATGCGCTAATTTGGGTGTTATCAACTACCCCAAGCTTAAAACTTGCTTGTCCTCAAGCAAGACTGTGCTCAAAGAATGAAAAGATAACATCCAAATTACGCTTGGCAATAAATGCTAAGGTTAAGAAAAATAGTTTAAAACATCGATTCTCCTGATCCATGTCAATTCAGAACAAACCCCCACCAATCAACCACAGTCTTACCAAAGCAAGATCAAAGAGTTTCCAGGCAAGATTAAGCAAATTCACTACAGCCTGTCGATACTCATGAGGGTTTGAATCATAATTATTTAAATATGAAAGAATTTTCTCATAGGTGATCACACGGGTGATGACCAATGAGCAATCACCATGAATCCATGCATACCAATTGGGAACAACATACCTCTCACTTATTCATGTCCTTAAGAAACAAAGCAAAAAGATTGTAATGACTTTTGAGGATCCCGATCTGCGTCAGGTTGGTCTATGTAGAAAGCAACAGTCCCTGCAGTCCGAACTAGTTGGTCCAAAGTAGTGAGATGAACTCCTCGTACTGTGCTCGAACCAACCCTGCTACTGAGATGATCTCATAGGTCTCCGAGGGGTTCCTAGTGATTCTCTAATGAGCATTTGGAGTGATACTTCCAGGCACAACATACTCACATTCATGAGCGTAGTCATACACCGGCTGGGCACCATCCTCAACTCTCCTAAAAGAGAAAACAAGTGCTCATTTATTGTTCACACTCAGGCTTTTATCATCTGCATTCTATTTGTAGGCTTGGGTGAGAACTATATAGATATTTTGGGATTTGTTGGCGGCCAAGCCTCTTTTGCACTTTTTTATATTTTTCATCTTTTTGACTCAATCTAATGTGAGAAGGCACGTAGTCCATCAAGGAAAAACACTTCATTTTGATTATAGCTCAAAGCTCATCATGATCCACTTGACACCTGTGTGAAAAATTGCAATTATGATTCAAGAATCCTTAGAATAGAGGCAAGCTCGTGAAACCACAGCTAGGATTCTTTAATCGTGTTTTAGCTCATTCCAACGGTCCTTTACCATGGATTTTCCATTCACGACATAGATCAAGGGGATTTAGATTTAAGCTATGAAAAAGGGACATAACCTTAGATTTATTTCCAAACTCAAAGAAAGAGTCAAAGAGCAAGTCAAGCGAAAGGTCAAGCAATTTTTAAGATGAAAACTGTGCATCTAGGCATAAAGTCAAGCATTTATCTATTAGATTCACACCATATGGTCATAATTGCAAAGCTAAAAGCTTATGCTAAATGCAAGAAATAAACGTGCATGCAAGAAGGGTGAAGAGAAAGAAGGGTGAAGCCTACCACCCCAAGCTTAAAATTTTGCTCGTCCTCAAGGAAGTCTCAAACTTGAAATGGTAAGGAAAGAATTTGTGAGTTAATGGCAGTTATTGATTCCTAAAATGATGCATGGATGCAAGGATGTAAAAATAGTTAGAGGAAAGAAACTAACTAACAAGAATGTGAATAGCAAAATTTATTGTAATAAAAGGGCAGGAGGGTGGGTGAGAGAAAAGGGGGTGGCTGCCCCACGATACCGACATTGGGATCCTATATTCTAAGTTTTGGGACCAGTGTTACCCGTGTCTTGTCAATGGGTTCTGCCACATAATATGAGTAGAATAGGCAGATGCGTTGGCCCTGCTGAGTCCGAAGAAGCAAAGTGAAATCTGGTGACTCGGTGAAGTCATCTTTGTGATGGAAGTGGCTTGAACTGCACTGGGATGAATTCTTCGACATATCATCCTCAGGGTACCTTTCATTATATGAATATGAATATGAAGGTCTTGGGATGTCGACATGGGATAAGATGGATGAGAGAGGTTGGACGTCATCTTGAGGACTCATATCTTCTCTCTCCATCTCTACACTTGAGGTTGGATGCTCAGATAAATCTTCATGTATAGTTTGAGCCATCCAATCATCTTCTGAATAAGAAGTACTCCCTGAAGACTTTGTTTGTAGTTCTACCACCCCAAGTTTATCACCTGGCATGGAGTCAGGGGTATCTTCATGCTCAGCATCCATGTTGTAGTGAACCGTCCATCCTGTCCCCTTGACGTCCACCCTACCTTTTAAAGGTATGGGTGCAAATGGCGGCCCGAGCTGCTTCAACTCGTCGTTGTCAGTATACTCATTGCTCCATGTCGAGCAGCTATCATTTTTGTTGTCATCATCGAACAAATTGTTCCAAACCATGATTGGTGCACTGCTCAAAGCTAAGTGACATGTCTCATTATGAGAGATATCACCCTGGTCTGGGTTAATGTCAGACTCGGGTTCCTCAAACTAACCCTATGGATGCGAGGTTGTTTGTATATCATTGTGAGGATAAGAGTCTTCATCATCGCCATCATCGTACCATTCATGTATGTTACTCATATCTTCCATTGGTTCATCAACTGGGTCATCTGGATAGAATGAAGAGCTTCCCCAAGTGGGTTGGTCTTCACAGAATAATCATGGTGAATCCAGTTGATGGTCTGAATAGGATGGTGATGCATACTCCACTTCAGACCCAATGGAATGGTCTTGATGACTAACGTCTTCATTGTCTTGTGATGGCAGTTGTAACCGAATTGTAACCAAATTGATGAGCTCTTGGAGCCTCCTACCCTGTCCAACATCTTTATCATGAAGTTTTTGTACTTGAGAAACAATGCTTTTGAGACCCGTCGATTCTGCCATGCACATATGAGGGGAGTTTGCTGTATCAAACTGATGCGCTTGGATGGATCCTTTCTCAAGAGTTCGAAGTAGACTTCTACTGTGGTCTACAGCCTCAGTGACTAGTTTGAGATGACGATCCTGCTCTTCTAATAGTTGTTGCATTGGATCGACGTCTTCTTGGAGATGAGGGGCTAAGGAGGTGAGTGTGTGAATACTTTCCCCATCCAACTCCACTACCTTAATAAGTTCTTGATCCCATGATAGTGTGGGAGTCGAGGGCTGACTGGCAGTCTCCTTTTTTGGAATTTCATCATACGACAATGGTGGAGGCGAGTATAACTTGACTAGTTGTAGAGCACGACGTTCAATTATTTGCCAGCAGTCGAAACTACGGAAAATCTTGGGAGGACAGGTGGACAAGATGACCTGCCTTGCTTGAGCCAGATCCATGGCTGAAAGAAAGAACAAGAAAAAGGAAAGCTAATTAGTATATATGAACAAGTATGTTTAAAACAAAAGAAAAACTTTGCATATATATACGGGCTTAAAGTGACAGAACAAAAATTTGGCAGGCATGTAAACGTGGAAAAACCACATCTCTGGCAACGGCGCCAAATAGTTGATCAGCCTTTTTCTCGCGTTCGGAAGCAAAAGCGGGACAAAGGAAGGAATCAAGCTTTTTAAATTTATAACCTGAAACCTCCTAGTCCCCCACAACTTTTATTATGGGGTCGAAGTAGATATACGGGGTCGAACACAGGGACATGGTGACGTTTAGGATGCCACAGATCTTGTTCTTAGGTCAGATAAACCAAAAGCGATAGTTGATCAAAGTATGTGCTAGAACTAGTCTAGCGGGTTGTCACGAATTAAAACAAAACAAAGAAAACAAAACAAAACAAAACAGAGCTCGTGGTTCTACTAATCACAGCTAGAGAGTTCCTGGCTATGTAACCACAAATGGGGCAGTCTATGCACTCGTTCTCAGTCGTAGACAACCCTCAAACACCTAAGCAAGCATCTAGTACACACATTAGCATCTATCCTGTGGGGTCATCCCACTCGCTTTTGTGATGCATGACTAAAATCCTCAATGATATGTCATCGACTCTCTCTCAAGGAATGACATATCAACACCTCAGAATATGCAAAGTTCCCTTTTGGGTCTTAGGTCATTCTGGGATGTTAGGAACAGAGTACCCCAGATCCTCCTCCTCTTGGGTTCAGATCCAAACTATCATCTCTTAGCTATTCCTACAATAGATCTCTCGATACAGGCAGAAATAGCAATTCAAGCAAGAAAGAGATCAACCAAACTAGCTATCTGAAAAACACTAGAGGGGGGGTGAATAGAGTTTTTAAATATTTTAGCAATTATTTAACTCAAACAACCACAAATGAAGAATGGAAGAAGGAGACAAATATTTAGAGTGGTTCCAACTTTAGCAAATACTAAAGTTGTCAGTCCACTACCCGGTTGCTTACCCAATCGGGATTTTGAAAGTATTAATTTTATTACCTTCACAAGTATTTACAAAAAATACAATACTTTCTTTACACCCCTTGAACAGCCTTCACTTGAAGTAGATGCACCAACTTGAGGTAGCCTTCTTGAAGTAACTCCAAGCTCCCCCTTGAAGTAGCCTTCCTCTCTAGAAGTAACCTCCCGTTGCACCAGCCTTCTTGAAGTAGCTCAAGGTCCCCTTCTTCACCAAGAAGATCTTCAACCTCTCCAATCCGCAGCCTCCAACCTAGGAGTAGCAAGGAGAGTACAAACAACAATAGAGAACAAGAAAGAAAATAGAAATTACAACTTATCCTTTTGTAGCACAAGGCTTGATTTGCCTAGATCAAGCGTGTAGATCTCCTAACCAAAGTGTATGGAAATGTAATTGCAGTGGATAGGAGATGTTAGCCTATAGGACACGAATTTTGAGCTAAGAGAAGAAGTAGCCAATTGTCACTATGCTCAATTTGCTCACAAACAGGTTGCTCAAAGTATGCTCAAAGATTTCTCAAGTGTAACAAGTGAGTTTAGGTGTCCTAAGGCATGTCCTATTTATAGGAATGTCCTACAAGTGCTTAAGGACGTTCTAGACACCTTCTAGGGGTTTCTAAGTGCTTAACTAGCCGTTACGTACAAGTTTGTTGCTTTAGCAACGGCTAATTAATTAATTCTGCAGTTGCTGTCAGAGTCCATCTCGGTCGAGAAATGGTCGACCGAGACACCTACTCGGTCGAACTTTTGTCGACCGACAGGCTCTCTGAATCAAGTGTTTTGCAACGTTTATCTCCAACTGCCAACTACCTTGTCATATGTGTCTAACGGCTACTTGGGTCTTTCTCGGTCGAGAAGATTGTCGACCGAAAGTGTCTCGGTCGAGGAGTTAGTCGACCGAGATTGACCCTGTTTCAATTTTTCAATTAAAGCACTAAGTGTGTGTATGAGTGTGCATATGTGACACTTATTTGAAGGGGATGACCTATCTAAATGTGATGTTTAGCTAGGGAGAATCTAACGCTTGATTTACATGAAATCTAAGTACTTGTACATTATATATTTGTACAAGTTTTTACAAAGCGATTACATTTCATGAAAATATAAATATGTAAGCATATGGATTTCCCTAATTGCTTTGTCATCCACCTTATTCCTGCAACACTCAAGTAGCACGTTAGATTAACAAGAATGAAATGTTTGTCATTATCAAAACAAAGGGATTTACAAATGTCCATTTAGCCAACAATCTCCCCCTTTTTGAAGATGACAAACATTTCCTAAATATAAAATAAGAAAGTATAAAACATGTGAGTTTCATACCTGAAGATTACCTTTGTAAATTTCTTCTCTTGTTTATAAAATGTGTGCTTATTATTCCCCATGAATTATGGAACATGAAATCCAATCCTTTAGTGAATATAGCAACTTTCAATGTAAAGCCAAGAGTTCATGAAACTCATTGATTGAGTTTTGCACAAATACTAAGTTTTATATTTATTTCTCCCCCTTTGTCATTTCAAAAAGATATCCGTTTAAGAATAAAACTCCCCCTTAATTAGATGTCCAAAAAAAATGTCCATTAAAAACCAAAATGATGTAAGTAAAAGTTATTTTTAAGAAGCACAAATATCAAAGAAAACATCTTCCAAAGGAGTGATAAGCAATTGCTTCCTAATTTTATTAAATTTGTCTAGTGGAAGCGGTTTTGTAAAAATATCAGCCAATTGATCTTCCGTATCAACATGATGAAGGGAAACATGATTCTTGGAGATATGATCCCTTAAAAAGTGATGACGGATTTCAATGTGTTTAGCTCGGCTGTGTAAAATAGGATTATGTGCTAAGTTTATAGCGCTCGTGTTGTCACAAAAGATAGGCATAGATGAAAGAGTAAAACCATAATCATTTAACACTTGTTGCATATAAAGTACTTGAGCACAACAAGATCCGGCTGCCATATATTCAGCTTCAGTTGTAGAGAGGGCAACCGTGTTTTGTTTCTTGCTAAACCAAGATACTAAAGCTCTCCCTAACAGGAAACCGCCACCACTAGTGCTCTTGCGATCAAGTCAACAACCAGCATAATCCGCATCAGTATAAGCTTTAAAATCCAAGGATTGTTTTTTTGGATACCATAAACCAAAACATGTAGTGTCGGCTAAGTATCGAAGAATTCGTTTAACTGCTTGAAAATGAGAGTACATAGGTTGTGATTGAAATCGAGCACAAAGACCAACAGAAAACATGATGTCCGGTCGAGAAGCAGTTAAGTAAAGCAAACTACCAATCATGGCTCTATATAAGGAATCATCAATTGGTTCCCCATTTTCATCCTTATCAATTTTTATAGAGGTGGCCATAGGAGTAGTAGCATGTTTGCACTGATCCATCCCAAAACGTTTTAAGAGTTCTTTAGTATATTTTTCTTGGCTTATAAAAATTCCGACAGGCGTTTGTTTAATTTGGAAACCAAGAAAGAAAGTTAGTTCACCCATGAGGCTCATTTCAAATTCTTTTTGCATAATGTCACTGAATTGTGTACACAACGATTCATTAGAAGCTCCAAAAATAATGTCATCAACATATATTTGCACAACTAGAAAATCAGATGTATATGTTTTGAAAAATAAAGTAGAATCGGAATTTCCAATAGAAAAACCATTATCAAAAAGATATGTCTTGAGCCTTTCATACCAGTTCCTAGGTGCTTTTTTTAAACCATAAAGTGCTTTCTTAAGTTTATAAACATAGTCACCTTTTTCCGATATTTCAAAACCGGGTGGTTGGGCAACATATACTTCTTCTTGAATTATTCCGTTTAGAAATGCACTTTTTACATCCATTTGGTAGAGTTTGATGTTTTTATGTGCAGCAATAGCTAGTAACATTCTTATAGCTTCAAGTCTAGCTACTGGTGCATACGTTTCATCAAAATCTATTCCTTCTTGTTGATTATATCCTTGTGCTACTAACCGAGCTTTATTCCTTATTACTTCTCCTGCCTCATTTAGTTTATTCCTAAAAACCCATTTAGTTCCAATGATGGTTTTATCTTGTGGTTTAGGAACTAAATCCCATACATCATTTTTAGTGAATTGGTTTAGTTCTTCTTGCATTGCTATTATCCAATAATCGTCTTTAAGAGCTTCAGATATCTTCTTATGTTCAATGATAGAAACAAAGGCCATGTTTGCAACATCCTTAAAGGAAGACCGAGTTTTTACTTTATCATTTGGATTTCCAATAATTAATTCTTGAGGATGATCCTTAATAAGTCTAGGTATAGGTTGTGTTTCAGCTTGGTTATTGTTTGTAGTATCTTTCTCACTGTCATTTGGTATGTTTAGGTTTTCGAATTGATTAGTAAGATCAATTATTTCTAGATTTTCTGATTTGGACTCTTCATGAAAAGAGACATGAATAGATTCCTCAACTTTTCTAGAGATAGTGTTATAGACTCTAAATGCTTTGCTAGAGGTAGAATATCCCAAAAAGAATGCTTTGTGTGATTTAGAATCAAACTTATCTCTATCATCTTTGGTATTTAAGATATAACATGTAGATCCAAAGGTATGAAAATAGTCAACTCTAGGTTTCTTAGAATGTATTATTTCATACGGAGTTTTCTTCAAATGAGAGTGAACGGTTACTCTATTTAACACATAGCATGCGGTGTTTTTATAGCTTCAGCCCGAAAGGTTTTGAGTGTGTTATGTTCGAGCATCATAGTTCTAGCCATTTCTTGTAGTGATCGATTTTTCCTTTCAACTATACCATTTTGTTGTGGAGTGTGTGGAGCAGAAAAATTGTGAGTGTACCCTTGAGATGTGCAAAATTCTTCAAATACATGATTTTCAAATTCTCCACCATGATCACTTCTAATGGTACATATTTTGCTTTGTAATAGATTTTCAATCATAGAGAAAACTTTTATAAAAGTATGAATAGTATCATCTTTGGCTGCAATAAAATGTACCCATGTATATCTACTATAATCATCAACAATAACAAAACAATATCTTTTGCCACTGATAGATTGTGTCCTCATAGGTCCAAATAAATCCATGTGAATTAATTCTGAAGATCTACTGGTGCTAAGTTCATGTTTTGGTTTAAAAGGGGTTTTTGTTTGCTTTCCCAATGTACATGGTTCACAATTTTCAACTTGATCAAAGGATAAAGTAGGCAAACCACGAACAAGATCATATTTCACTAACTTTTTGATAACATGTGAACTAGCATGTCCTAGCTTTTTATGCCATAATTGTAAAGTATTTTCATTTGCAAGCAAGCATTTTCCTACTACATATTTCATAGAGTTAGGTCTAAGGATATAAAGATTTCCAACTCTTTTTCCTTCATAGACAACATTTGTAGTGTTTTCTATTAATAATTTGTAGCAGGTTTTGTTAAATAAAACATCATAACCACTATCACATAATTGACTCACACTTATTAAGTTATGATGCAAACCATCAACAAGTAGAACATTCTTTATTTCGAGGTTTGTACCAATGTTACCTATTCCAACAATTTTACCTTTACCGTTATCTCCAAAAGTGACTGTTCCACTCTTCTTTTCTTCAAAGGTTTGAAATGCATCCTTGTTTCTGGTCATGTGTTTGGAACATCCACTGTCAACCACCCAATCCTGCATTAGAATGTAGGTTTTGGTACCCATGTGATGGTCCGATATGGTTAGAAGCATTTAAGTAGAGACTATATAAAAATCCTGATTCAGAACTTCAGTCGGTCGACAATTGTTCGACTGACATCTTTCTCAGTCGACTAATCGTCGATCGAGAAGATTGTTGTATTGCAAATTAAAGACAGAAATTCAGCCGGTTGACTAATTTTTGACCGAAATAGTTGTTGTTTGATTTTGATTTGTCACAGGCATCTGGTCGGTCGAAAAAAGTTCGACCGATTATATTTTCGGTCGACAATACTTCGACCGACTAAGTTTCTGTTTCAGTACAGTAGTTCAGAAAATTATTACAATGCATAAAACCTTTTATTAAGTTGAGATAATACAATATGAATTGCAAAATTAAGCATTTGATCATATCTCAACTGAATTGCATGCTACTCTACTAAGTTTGGGATTTTGGGACCCAAACTAAGTAGGAATCCTTGGTCTTATATGGGCATGAGAATGAATAATGTCCAAGACGTAGACAAAAATGACAAGTAATAGAGTCAACTTCATTTCTCTTTCTAGGAATTGTGTTCTTAGGTACAAACATAGTCCGAGTTCTTTTGGGTTGATTTTTCCTTGGATCATATCCCAAACCTTTTCTTCCATTAAAACTAGAGGAGGATTTTAGGATGTTGTCAAGGATATCTTTTCTTCTTAACTCATGTAGGTTTCTTTGTATCTTAGCAATATCATCCATCTTCTTGTATAAATCTTTTCTAGCTTGATCTAAATCAAATAATAGGGAGTCTCTTTCTTTTACAACATTGTCATAGTCTAGATGGTTACACAAAATTGGTTGAGTCTGAAAATCTTTTAGTTTAGCTAACAATTCAGTCTTTTCTTGAGAGAGAAGATCAACATTTGTTTCTAGAGTGAGTAGCTTGTTAGTGCAATCATTTAAAGATGTTTTTAAAGACAAATTTTCAAGATCAATGTTGTTCTTTTCAGAAGAGAGATCATTTAATTTAGCATATAGCTCATCATTTGTTTTGATAACCTTCTTTAGTTTCTTCTTGACATCAACATATTTATCATGAGTTTCTTGTAAACTAGTAATTAACTCTTCTTTAGGAAGATCAAGTAGGCTTACCTCTTGAGAGTCTTCATCATCTTCTCTTGCCATTAGACATTCCACCTTTTCTTCTCCGCTTTCACTTTCACTTGACTCGTCCCAAGCAGCTTTATAGGCTTTTTCTCCTCTCTTCTTGTGTGAGATTTTCTTTCCTTTCTTTGATTTAGGACATTCATTTTTGAAATGTCCTTTCTTTCCACACTCAAAGCACCTAGGAGGAGAAGAAGAAGAACTAGAAATTTTGTTAGATTTAAATCTTCTATATTTCTTACCATTGACAATCAATGCTTCTTCTCCTTCTTCTTCACTTGGCTCCTCACTTTCTGGTGTGATTATCTTTGAAGCTTTTAGAGCCACATCCTTCTTCTTTCCTTGCTGAAGTTCACGTTCTCTTCTTTGTTCCTCTTCTAGGGTTGCTTCATGAGCTTCTAGATTGCCAATGAGTTGCTCCATTTTCAGCCTAGTGAGGTCATTAGCTTCTTCAATGGCTGTCACCTTTGGCTTGTATTTAGGAGGAAGTGATCGAAGGATTTTGATACCTGATCTTCTTCAAGAATAGTTTTTCCTAGGGCATTTAAACCATTAACAATAGAAGAGAATTTTGCAAACATTTCACTAATAGATTCATTTGGATCCATACGGAAGTGTTCAAACTTTTATTTAAGCATGCTAATCTTAGAATTCTTGACTTGAACTGTACCTTCATAAGTTATGGACAGTCTATGCCAGATGTCATAGGCTGTGTCACAGTTTGATATCCTATTAAATTCTCCTACAGAAATTGAACAATATAAAATGCTTACAGCTTTGGCATTCATTTGAGCCAACTTTACCGTGTTTGCATCCCACTCTGCATATTGTGTTTGAGGAAGCTTGTATGGGGTTGACACCATCCTCCATAAGTCCCAATTGATGCCTTGGAAGTAGAACTGCATCCTTCTCTTCCAATATGTGTAGTTTGTTCCATCAAATGCCGGAGGTCTAGCAACAAGTGTTCCTTCAAGGTTAAGGTTGTTAAGCACCCCGTCACCCATTCTTCAAGACCTTGTTAAGGTTCCTTGAAGCCTGCTCTGATACCAATTGAAAAACACTAGAGGGAGGGTGAATAGAGTTTTTAAATATTTTAGCAATTATTTAACTCAAACAACCACAAATGAAGAATGGAAGAAGGAGACAGGTGTTTAGAGTGGTTCCAACTTTAGCAAATACTAAAGTTGTCAGTCCACTACCCGGTTGCTTACCCAACCGGGATTTTGAAAGTATTAATTTTATTACCTTCACAAGGATTTACAAAAAATACAATACTTTCTTTACACCCCTTGAACAACCTTCACTTGAAGTAGATGCACCAACTTCAGGTAGCCTTCTTGAAGTAACTCCAAGCTCCCCCTTGAAGTAGCCTTCCTCTCTAGAAGTAACCTCCTGTTGCACCAGCCTTCTTGAAGTAGCTCAAGGTCCCCTTCTTCACCAAGAAGATCTTCAACCTCTCCAATCCGCAGCCTCCAACCTAGGAGTAGCAAGGAGAGTACAAACAACAATAGAGAACAAGAAAGAAAATAGAAATTACAACTTATCCTTTTGTAGCACAAGGCTTGATTTGCCTAGATCAAGCGTGTAGATCTCCTAACCAAAGTGTATGGAAATGTAATTGCAGTGGATAGGAGATGTTAGCCTATAGGACACAAATTTTGAGCTAAGAGAAGAAGTAGCCAATTGTCACTATGCTCAATTTGCTCACAAACAGGTTGCTCAAAGTATGCTCAAAGATTTCTCAAGTGTAACAAGTGAGTTTAGGTGTCCTAAGGCATGTCCTATTTATAGGAATGTCCTACAAGTGCTTAAGGACGTTCTAGACACCTTCTAGGGGTTTCTAAGTGCTTAACTAGCCATTAGGTACAAGTTTGTTTCTTTAGCAACGGCTAATTAATTAATTCTGCAGTTGCTGTCAGAGTCCATCTCGGTCGAGAAATGGTCGACCGAGACACCTACTCGGTCAAACTTTTGTCGACCGACAGGCTCTCTGAATCAAGTGTTTTGCAACGTTTATCTCCAACTGCCAACTACCTTGTCAGATGTGTCTAACGGCTACTTGGGTCTTTCTCGGTCGAGAAGATTGTCGACCGAAAGTGTCTCGGTCTAGGAGTTAGTCGACCGAGATTGACCCTGTTTCAATTTTTCAATTAAAGCACTAAGTGTGTGTATGAGTGTGCATATGTGACACTTATTTGAAGGGGATGACCTATCTAAATGTGATGTTTAGCTAGGGAGAATCTAACGCTTGATTTACATGAAATCTAAGTACTTGTACATTATATATTTGTACAAGTTTTTACAAAGCGATTACATTTCATGAAAATATAAATATGTAAGCATATGGATTTCCCTAATTTCTTTGTCATCCACCTTATTCCTGCAACACTCAAGTAGCACGTTAGATTAACAAGAATGATATGTTTGTCATTATCAAAACAAAGGGATTTAAAAATGTCCATTTAGCCAACACTATCATAACCAAAAAGGGAAGATAGAACACGAAACATACTAGATCTGAAATGAATCTACTTACTTAAGGAAAAAGTACATAAACATGCCCAGATCGGGATACATAGCCAAGAAGGAGCTAACTAGCCATAGACAAGCATGGTTAGCACCGAACAGAGACAGATGAACATTGTTGTACAAGAAACCAAGGAACACATTAGAATGAAAGAGAAGAAGAAAGAGATATATCCAATGGAGGAGAGGTGACTCTCACTCCTTTTCCTATGTATAGGCTGGATCTCGTCCTTTGGTTCTTCTCCTTGATCAGATCTGGACTCCTTGGTTCTCTCACTCACTAGATCTGCTCCAAATAGTATCCCGATGGAGGTGATGCGGATGTCGGTGGAGACTGATCTTCTCTCTCCTCAGCTTCTATCTATGGAGATTGTAGACCAGTAGTAGAGGAGGGCAGTGATGCGGATCTTCTCTCTCCTTGGTGGTGAGGGTGAACGTAGAACATATCTACTATCTCCTTGGTTTCCATCCTCAGAGAGAATAGATCTGAGATGGAGACAGAGGAGAGAGAGAGAGAGAGTAGAGGTTGGTGGATACTGGAGCACGTAGAGTGGATGCCTTGGTCCTCTCAGACCTTGGGATGCTCCCCCGAGGCTCTGGCTCCAACCCTGTAGCCTTCTGGCATCTGAACTTGATGGATGGTAGTGGACTGTGGCCGTCAGATCTCAGTTTCCACCTTAGATCCTAAGCAAGTGGAGGGTGGATGGATGGACGTGGAGAACGGATCTGCTGGATGGTTGTGGATCGGTCCAATTCCCTCCTATGTCAGGCCTTCGAGTCTGCAACCTGGCCTGGATGCAGCCTTGGAGTCATCGACCTTGGAGGAAAGGGTGGTGGTGGCTGGAACCTGATCTGTGTGTGGTAGGATGGACGGTTCTCTCCTTCATCCGCTTGGTGGTGCTTGGGCCCGATGCCCCTCTGTGGAGTGAGCGGTGGTCCTTTTATACCCGCTAGTGTTGAGTGATCATGTGGATGGGGGGAGGTCGCGGTCTTGCGTGAGGGAGGAGAAGGTCGCGGCGAGGATCGCAGACAGATGTCCATGATTCTGAGGAGGTCATGATTCATTGGGTTTGTGAAGATCGCGGGGAGGTGGCGGCGTGGTCGCAATTTGGAGGTAGCAGATGGAATCGCGGTCACAATCATTTACAGGACCGGTTGCGGCCTGTTGTAGTGGTGAAGAAGCACTGTGGTTAGGGGAAGAGGTCACTGCTGGCGTTGAGTGCTTGTAGTCGCGATCGTCTTGGGCGAATGGTTGACTGCAGCGAGCGGTGTTGATTGAGACGAGGAGGTAGTTGCGGTGGTAGGCAGGGTGAAGCATGATCGCGGGCGTGGTTGTGCACACCGCGGTCGCAGTTGTTGCACACCGCGGTCGCGGTGGGAGTTGTTGGCGAGTCGGAGGAGGCCGGAGTGAGTTGCAGGTGGAGCAGCTGTGAGCGACGCTACTCTGCTGATCGTGGTGAAGGCGGCTGGTTGGAGGTATTATGGGCAGACGTTGAGGTCACGGTAAAGATCGCGAGCACGATCATGAGGGTGGCAGGTCGCGATTATGCCAGAAGAGGGGAGTCGCGAGCTTTGGTGAAGATCGTGGGCAGGTGTATGAGGAACCGCGATCGCGGTTCCTATAAATCGCGGTCGCGATTAGGGTTGAGGATAGTTGGATGAGTGGAGGGAAAGGTGGAGAGGGTCGCGTGCTGTAGAGATGGGCCAAGGTGCTCATGGGCCCAATAGCTAGAATCCTACCTGCATATCAAGAATAAAACCAATAAAAATCGAGATAAAGTCAATTAAGCTAGGTCATGATATATGATGTGAATTAGGCAATATAAACAAATAAACAAGAGGAAAACTGGGCCCAAAGTAATGATTAGACCATGATGATTATGTATTCATCGTTAGACAAAATATCAAGCAATACAATTCACTGGGCCTCAGTTTAGGAGAGAGAGAGCAAAGATAAGAGGTTGTTCAACTTTGTTCGGTGCATGCAAGTCTAACATTGGCTATTTAGCTACGTTATTGGCTATTCTAACTACATTATCTAATGAGAGATAGAAAGCATAAAACATGAGCATTATTGGCAAATTAGGACTAAAGTGACACAAAATCATAGATAAAATGCATAGAGAATATGCGCTAATTTGGTGTTATCAATTATCGAAAAAAATAGGAAATTAAAATTGATTTCATAAAAGCACCTTAGACTGAAAACTTTCACATATAAATCCACAACAGGACACTTGAATCACATAACACAAATCACAAGGTGCTTACATGATTGTGTTCATCCTTCCTATCATCAACATGTTAATGAGGAACATGTTCCACATATGCATACATGTACATCTGGAAAAACTATACAATAAAAGGCACATATGCCAAAAACATCACAACAATATTGTATTTACTAAACACGTCGAGAACACCCCCAAGGGCATGTGTGTACAAGGATGATTCTAGGACTCTATCAATAAAAGACTAGAATAATCTCCAACCTTATCGACTACTACTCTTGTTGATGCTCTTCCTCAACTGCACGATCTCCAACTAGTCGTGCATGGCCAGCTAAAAGATGTGGAAACCCACAAGGTGTGACCAAATGTCCCAGTGAGAGATATAACTCTCTGCCAACATCTATTAAAGCATAGATAAACTAGAACATATAGGTAACATAATTACAAATTGAGCAGATTTGGTTAAACAATTGTATCCAACAGGTTAAGCAGGTTAAGCAATACTAGGCAGTTGTCACTGAGCAGTAGAACAATTAATATTCTAAGAAGAAATATGAACAACATGTATATTTTCTATCACTAAAACTATACAAAATCAAGTCAAGGCTTCAACCAATGTTATTCACATTTGCCCCTATGCAATATACACTACACGGCTATATTACGTCTTTTATTATGTTCTGAGGAGATGAGGTATACCACTCATGCTCCTACTGACCACTGCTAAGTTGAAATTAGTACCATACAAGGTCAATGGAAGATTCGGGATCCATGACCTCCCCAACACCTCGTGGCTAGTACATGAGAACACTAGAGTGACATAACATATGAGTCATCTGCAAAACAACCTAGTATGCCTTGGTATATAGGGAAAATGCTAGTGAAACTGAGATATGACCCGCAGTCGCTCTCCTGCCAGGGTATGGCCCACATCCAATCCTATGAAAGTATCATAAGTATATCTTAAGTCACATAAATGAGATACTACTGTAGCCGCACTCCTTCCGAGGCATGGCCCGCAGCTGATCCTGTGAGTGTGTCTAAAAAACAATATATGACTCTGAGCTTCCACTAGCAGAGAACCCATTTCACCATCCAACACTAAGACCGACACTGTAATGGATCTATGGCTAGGGCAGCTGCATGATTAGGTTCCACTTGGTTAGTTATGCCAATTAAGTGTATTTTAGCATCAATCAAGCTACAACGTATAAAGCCAAAACAAACTCTACAAGAATAAGGTGATAGTACAACTTCAGGGGATATAAATTGTATAAGGTGTGAACTTGTCACATCATCACATAGCACTGTAGCACTGCCATACAAGGCTATCACCATGTGTCACATCATTGTCAGATATCAAGCCCTCAATTCACATCTCTATAGGTTATCACTTCAAAACATGCACAAAGCACCTTCCAGGTCATCAGACCCAAAGACACAATCCTTGCATATACCACATCACATTATGCCTCAATATTTCTCATAAACACCATCCTATATAATATAGGATTCAGCATAGCATCCACATAGCTATGTCATTCAACTTCATATCACTTGTAAGGTTAGAGATTTATAAATAAGAGAGAGAAACAACATACATGATAAGCACTCTAAGAGAGAGATGTAAACATATCACATGGCCCTACAATTAGGGTTGGGGTTTCATTGTATATCCGATTAGAATTTTACTGTTACATACAATCACCAAACCTTAGGTATACAACCTCACACTTTCTTGGAGCCTATTAGGGTTAAGGATGTGATTGAAGCATATATTAAAGGAACTAGTTATGCACATGTGTATGTGTATCACCTCATTGTTGTGCATGTATTACGACCAGCCATCACACTTATGTGTCTCGACCACACACACACAACCCAAGGGTCTCAACCACCATGCAAGCATGGTATCAACCATGACAAGACCACATGTTTCTACCACCCATCCATGTTGGTCACGACTGCTACACACCAATAAGGTCACGGCCACCACACACCATATTCACGACCCTAACGTCAGCATGTGTTGACCACCTACACATCATCACGACCACAACCATATGCTACGTCGCGCCCGCAGCAAACCAAGGTGTCTCGATCGAAACCCAAGGCAATGTGGTGACTACAACCAAGGGTAGTGTCACGACCATGACGCCCACCAGGTGACATGTGTCAACCAACTTCAAGGAAGGCATCTCAACCAGAACAAAAGGAGGAGTCACAACTAAAACAAAGAAACATTTTGACATCAAACCAAAGCAGGGTCACAACCAAAACAAAAGTAAGCATGACACAATGTCTCAGTCGCAAGACAATGGGGTGTCTCGACCACCCAAAACAAGGACCTGACTCGACTGCAACAAAGCAAAGGCCACGACCCAAAAAACCCAAATAGCAAAATGTCTCGGCTGAAACAGTCACATGTCTTGACCTAAAAACACCAAAGTTGTGAATCCTAAGGTTCACCACCTAAGCAACACAACCATTGTTACAACAAGGGTAACCCTCAATCAAACAAGAGATAGCCACTATCCCAAAATAGGAGATAATAGCAAGGACAACCACCATCCTCAAGGAGAGATACTTCTCGTGCAACCCCCTAAAACATGTGTTAAGATTTTCACCATGAAAGGATCGTATGACAGAGAGAGATAAAACTCATGTTTAACACATCCCAAATAGGATACATCAAGGTACACAAGCATCATGTATGAGATAAGAAGGTAGGGGTAAACCATTCATCATCACCATCATCTCAAAAATGGTTACCAGGAATTAGTGTTTCAGATTTTAAGCAAACCAAGCATGATAATCATTATCACCTAGCTCTAAAACATGATATCATCTACTAGAACATTAGAGTAGCATTTTAGAGAGAGAAACAATAACATGTGTGTAGAAAGGTGCTAAAATAAAGAGGGTAGAGGGTTATATCACCCTCCTTAAGGAAGATCAACTCCAAGGATCACTATCTCCAAGCACTCATTCACAAAGGATGATGAAGCTCCACTAAAGGTTCCACTCTCTTGGCCACACGATCACGTCAAGAAAAGAAGACACCAAGGTCAAAGATTGTTCAAGAAAAGAGAGAAAAGAACTCTAGGACGAACCAAAAGGAGGGAGAAAAACAGAAGGAAACTTCCTCACACTTGGGTCCACCTTGTCAAAGCATGGCCTATGACCCTTGTGATGAGGGGTTCACTTATCAAGAACGACCACCATGGGGGATCTATGGTCTAGGTCTGAGAAAAGAGAAGAAGATGGGGTAGAAGATCAAAAGAAATGCCACCAAAGAAAGGCATACACTTACCAAGGTTGAAGATGACCAAAAGTCACCACATGCAAAAGGTCCGATCACCAAAGCTCTAGGATGAACTCTTCTTGATCCACCAAGCTCCAAGGATGATAAAAAGAGAGGGAGGAAGAAGGAAGGCCGAAAAGGGACACTTGCATAAATAGAAGAGGGTTTATATAGCAAAGGAGGAGAGAAGTAGGGTGAGGGATGAGGTGTCAACACCTAAAGACACCCAAGGGCCACTTGTCCACCCAAGAAATCAACATGCAACCACTTAAACCTTGCATGCATAAGATGTTGATACAACCTATGATGGGACTCAACCACTTAGGTCTGCAACACATGGTTTCAACCGAGGCACTCCAAAGGAGGTCAAAACCAAAGCATGCGCACCACACACACCTAGGTCAAGACAGAGAGTCACCATGCACACTAGGTTGAGACACTCTACAAAAGGACAAACTATCTCGACCCAAACCACCATGGTTGAGAAAAAACACACCCAAGAAAGGTGTCTCCACTGAGACACATCCTAAGAATCCACCTAGATCGAGACAAGGCTCGCTACACTCAACCATGTACACATGGTTGAGACACGCATCAAAACCCTAGAAATTCTAATCACCACTAGGGCGTCACCTCTCAACCAAGGCACCCCAAAGAATCACACACACTCTCTCTCTCATTAAGCCAAGAGAGAGAAGGAACACTATAAAGGTGGCAAATTGCAACATAACCCTCACAAATGGGTAAATTGCAATTTGACCCAAAATAAGCACACAAGGCACAAACATCATCCAAACAAGCTCAATCTGGAGACTTAAGCTCTGCACAAGCTCTAAGATCATCTAAAAGGATTTGAGCAAGGTTCTAAGCATTTCATCAAGCCAAAACAAACAAGGTTAACCTTTAACCTAGGTCATGGGTCTTACAAGCCATAAACCTCTAATAGAGATTTCACCCCCAAAATCCAAAGAGAAAAGAGACGGTACATCCTACGCATATATACCTCAAGATCCTACTCGAGTCATCCAAAATAGACATCAAAAATGTAGACTCATCAAAATGAAATAACTTCATCTAACCTATCTCTTCTCATGGGTTGACCTCTCCTTCTGGATGACTCAATGCGTAAAACTGAGTTATCACATGTCATCGTCCTCATTCCTCGATGGCCTGAGTAGAGGAACCAACATATGATGCTTGTCCACATACTCTATCACTATTGTTAAATTGTTGTCTCTGTGAGCTCTACTGGCTCTGCCTCGACTGTTGGGTCACCTTTCACTGGACACTCTCGCCTCAAATGTCCTACCTACCCACACTTATGGCAAGTTCTGGTCTCGTACTGTAGCTTAGAAGACCCTGTCACCAACATAGATGTTGTACTGTAGACTCCTACAGGTGGAAAACTACACCCTCTACTCTTACTTGGTGACCACTGTGTCTCTCTTCTATGACGACGCTGGTGAGAACCTAGGCTCCTCAAAGCTAATGACTATTCATGGGACCGAGAAGGCCTCTTCTTGGAATCCTTCCCATGCTTCTCAACCATGGATCTCTCTATCCTCTCAACTGACTCGACGAAAGTGGCAAAATACTATATGTTCTCTAAGGCTATTGCCGACATTGTCAACTATGTACTCAACCCCTTCTCAAAATGTATGATTCTCTCCTGATCTGCAGTAGCCATGTGAGGATAAAACCTCAACAACTCCATAAACTTCAATTCATACTCGTTGATTGGCATGGATCCCTATTAGATCCTCTCAAACTGGTTGATCTTCTTGTCCATGTTCATCTGAGGAAAGTATCGATTGACAAACTCACATCAGAACCCCTCCCAACCAACAACAACTCCAAGCCTTTTCTCTTTTTCTATGGCCCACTAATGGCCAACACTCCCCTTCAAAAGGTATAAAACATGCTTAACCTTATCAACCTTGTGGATGTTGAGGATCTTGAAGGCCTTCTCCAACTCTATCAGCCAAATATCTGCATCTGCTGAATCTATTGTACCAGCATACTCCACATCCCCAACACACCTCAACTGCTCAAAGGTCTTCCCTGAGACTAGAGATTTAACACTAGAAATAGCTACCCTCATATGAGATACGGGTATTCAGTCCTCCATGTGTGTCATCATTGCCATGAACTACATGAACAAGGATTGAAAGGCATGGTTTTCGAGCATGGCTTAGTCAAATTGGGGTGCATCAGGCACCCTCTCCTCAACCACCTGCTTCCTTGCACCTCCAACTGGTGAGCAACACCACTATGAGCAACATGTTCTTCGTGTTCTCCAGCCATCTTTTCAACTCTTCTTCTTCTTCTTCTTCTTCTACACAAGCAAAAATCAGTATAATATAGAGTAGATGACACTAGAATAGACACAACCCTAGTCATAGGCCCCTGTAGACTCAGAAAACCTAAAGCTCTGATACCAACCAAATTGTGACGCCCCAACACACAACAAGTGAGATAGCTCAGAAACAAATGCGGAATTAACACTAAGCAAGCGGATTACCAAAAAATATAGGAAATTAAAATTGATTTCATAAAAGCACCATAGACTAAAACATTTCACATATAAGTCCACATAAAGACACTTGAATCACATAACACAGATCACAAGGTGCTTACATCATTGTTTGCATCATTCCTATCATCAACATGTTACATGAGGAACCTGTTCCACATATGCATACATGTACATCTGCAAAAAATGTACAACAAAAGGCACACATGCCAAAAACCTCGCAATGATATCATATTTACAAAACACATCGAGAACACCTCGAAGGACCTGAGTGTACAGGGATGACTCTAGGACTCTATCAACAAAGACCAACAACATCTTCAACCTTATCAGCTACTACTCTTGTTGATATTCTTCCTCAACTGCATGATCTCCACCTAGTCGTGCACGACCACCTAAAAGATGTGGAAACCCAGGGGGTGAGACCAAATGTCCCAGAAAGAGATATAACTCTCCACCAACATCTATTAAAGCACAGATAAACTAGAGAATATAGGTAAAATAATTACAAATTGAGCAGATTCAGTTAAACAATTGTATCCAACAGGTAAAGTAGGTTAAGTAATACTAGGTAGTTATCATTGGGCAGTAGAAAAATTAATATTCTAAAAAGAAACATGAAGAACATGCTATAAAAAAGCAAGGAAAGGCTTCAACCAATGTTATTCACATTTGCCCCTATGTAATATACACTACATGGCTATATTATGTATTTTATTATGCCCTGAGGAGATGAGGTATACCACTCATGCTCCAACTGACCACTGCTAAGTCAAAATATGTTCCATACAAGGTCTATGTAAGAGCTGGAATCCACCACCTCCCCAACACCTTGGGGTCAGTACACGAGAACACCGCAATGACATAACATGTGAATCATCTGCAAAATAGCCTAGCTTGACTTGGTATAAAGGTGTGGCACTAGTGAAACTAAGATACGACCCGTAGTCGCACTCCTACCACGGTATGGCCCACAACCAATCGGGTGAAAGTATCATAAGTATATATTGAGTCACATCACTGAGCTACGGCTCGTAGCTGCACTCCTACCCAGGTATGGCATGCAACCAATCTTGTGATTGCATATACTCAATAGTATACGACTATGAGTTTCCACTAGGAGAGAACCAGTTTCAGCATCCAGCACTAAGACTGACACTGGAATGGATCTATTGCCAGGAAACTACATGATTAGGTTTTACTTGGTTAATTATGCCAATTAAGTGTCTTTTAGCATCAATCCAGTTACAACATATAAAGCCAAAACAAACTCTACAAGAATAAGGGCATATTACAACTTCAGAAGATATGAAACATATAAGGTGTGAACTTGTCACATCATCACATAGAACTGTAGCACTGTCGTACAAGGCTATCACCATGTGTCACATCCCTATGGGATATCAAGCTCTCAAATCACATCTCTAGAGGTTATCAACTCAAATCATGCACAAAGCAATTGACAGATCATCAGACCCAAACACACAATCCTTGCATATACCACATCACATTATGCCTCGATATTGCTCGTAAACACCATCCTATATAATATTGGATTCACCATAGCATCCACATAGCTATGTCATTCAAATTAGTATCACCAGCAAGGTTAGGGATTTATAAACAAGAGAGAGAAACATCATACATGATAACCACTCCAAGAGAGAGATGCAAACATATCACATGACCCTAAAATTAGGATTAGGGTTTCATTGCATATCCGATTAGGGTTTTATAGTTATATACAATCACCAAGCCTTAGGTACACAACCTCTCACTTTCTTGGAGCATATTAGGGTTAAGGACATGATTGAAGAAAATATTAAAGGCATTAGTTATGGACATGTGTATGTGTACCACCTCATTGTTGTGCATGAGTTACGACCAGCCATCATACTTATGTGTCTTGACCACACACACAACCCAAGGGTATCAACCACCATGCAAGCATGGTGTCAACCGTGACAAGACCATGTCTTTCTACCACCCATCCAGGTTGGTCTTGACTGCTACACACCACCAAGGTCATGGACACCACACACATAGTCGTGACCCTAATGTCAGCACGTCTCGACCACCTACACAGCAGGTGTCTCGATCACAACCAAATGCTATATCATGTCCGCAAAAAACCAAGGCGTCTCTATCAAAACCTAAGGCAACATTGTGACCACGACCTAGGGTAGTTTTGCAACCATGACGCCAACTAGGTGACATGTCTTGACCAACTCCAACGAAGGCATCTCGACCAAAACAGAAGGAGGAGTCACAACTAAAACAAAGCAACATTTAAGCCTCAAACCAAAGCAGGGTCATGATAGAAACAGAAGCAAGCATGACACATCATCTCGGTCGCAAGACAATGGGATGTCTCGACTACCCAAAACAAGGACCTGACTCGACCGCAACAAAGAAAAGGCCACGACCAACCCAACCCAAATAGCAAAACATCTCGGCCAAAACAATCACATGTCATGACCCAAAAACACAAAAGTTGTGACTCCTAAGGTCCACCACCTAAGAAACTCATAACTGTTGTCACAAAAAGGGTAATCCTCAATCAAACAGGAAATATACATTGTACCAAAATATGAGATAATAGCAAGGACAACCACCATCCTCAAGGAGTGATACTTCTCGTTCAACCCCCTAAAACATGTGTCAAGAATTTCACCATGAAAGGATCTTATGCTAGAGAGAGATAAAACCCGTGTTTAACACATCCCAAATAGGACCTAAACTCCATGATACATCAAGGCACATGAGCATCATGTACGCAACCAAAACAAAGATCAAAACGTAGGGGTAAACCATCTATCATCACCATCATCTCAAAAACGGTTACCAGGAATTAGGGTTTTGGATTTTAATCAAACCAAGCATGATAATCATTATCATCTAGCTCTAAAACATGATATAATACACTAGCACATTAGAGCAACGTTTTAGAGAGAGAAACAATAACATCCATGTAGAGAAAGGTGATAAAATAGAGAGGGTAGAAGGTTATATCACCCGCCTTAAGGAATATCAAGTCCAAGTATCACTAGATCCAAGCACTCGATCACCAAGGATGATGAAGATCCACCAAAGTCTCCACTCTCTAGGCCACAAGATCACCTCAAGAAAATAAGACACCAAGGTCAAATATTTCTCAAGAAAAGAGAGAAAAGAACTCTAGACCAAACAAAAAAAGGAGGGAGAAAAGAGAAGGAAACTTCCTCACACTTGGGTGCACCTTGTCCTAACATGGCCTATGGCCCTTGTGATGAGGGGTTCACTTCTCAAGAACGACCACCATGGGGGATCCATGGTCTAGGGCCGATGAAAGAGAAGAAGATGGGGTAGAATATCAAAAGAAATGCCATCAAGGAAAGGCATACACTTACCAAGGTTGAAGATGACCAAAAGTCACCACATGCAAGAGGTCCGATCACCAAAGCTCCAAGGAACAACTATCCTTGCTTCACCAAGATCCAAGGATGAGAAAAAGAGAGGGAGGAAGAAGGAAAGCCTAAAAGGGTCACTTGCATGGATAGAAGAGGGTTTATATAGAAAAGGAGGGAAGTAGGGTGAGGGATGAGGTGTCAACACCTAAAGACACCCAAGGGACACTTGTCTACCCAAGAAATCAACATGCAACCACTTAAACCTTACAATCACGAGATGATGTGCAACCTATGTTGGGTCTCGAACAATTAGGTCCGCAACACATGGTTTCAGTCAAGACACTCCAAAGGGGGTCTAAGCCAAAGGACCACACACATCTAGGTCAAGACAAAGAGTCACCATGCACACTAGGTCAAGACACTCCAAAAAAGGACAAACTATCTCGACCCAAACCACCATGATTGAGACAAAACGCACACAAGGAAGGTGTCCCGACTGAGACACATCCTAAGCACCCACCTAGGTCGAGACAAGGGTCACTACTGTCAACCATGTACACATGGTCGAGACACACATCCAAGGCCTAAACAAGGTGCCCCAAAGTATCACACACTCTCTCTCATGAAGCCAAGAGATAGAAGGAACACTCTAAAGGTGGGAAATTGCAAAATAACCCTCATAAATGGGTAAATTGCAATTTAACCCAAAACAAGCATGCAAGGCACAAACATCATCCAAACAAGCTCAAACTAGAGACTTAATCTCTCTACAAGATCTAAGATCATCTCAAAGGATTAGAGAAAAGTTATAAGAACTTAATCAAGCCAAAACAAATAGGGTTAGCACAAAACCAAAGTTAGGGGTCTTACAAGCCATAAACCTCTAATCATTTATGGGCTTAACATCCCTTAAAATGATTGAGACATCAATTTTAATTTTGAATTTTGATTTTCATGGCATCTATGTATCATGGTGTACTTAACATTCCTTACCATTGTTTTGAAGTATCTTTTTTGATATTTGTGCTTTATGGGATCTTTTTTACCATGAAGGACTTAACATTCTTTTCATTGGTAATTAGACAATCTTCTTGATGTTCCTTGATCAAATATGGTTTTTTGACTATGCCCTAATGTGATCCTTGTTTTTGACTTTTTTCATCAATTGGTATTCTTTTTCAATTGGTAAATTGGGTATTAGTTTTTTCCCTCTCTAAATGACTATCTTGTTCAGGGAGGCTGTCTCCTTAAGGGGGAGTAGTGGTAAGTATTGACCCTTTTTTGATTTGACAAAAGGGGGAGAATAACTAATGAGATAATTGGATATCAGCAGAGCAATTCAAAGGTATGGAATTTTATTGGCTAAGTTCAAGTTATCCGACGGGAAAAAAATTCATCATAAAAAATGAGGGGATTGTTGGCCTTTTGGATAAGCCACACACTATATTGTGATGATGAAAATATTTCCCAAATTATGTCACTAACATGTGTACTAAGTGTTCCAGGTGATCAAGGAACTAAGTTAAGGCCCAACTACAAAGACCTTACATACTTTATATGTTTGGATGCTTGCAAATCAAGTTGTATCATGTATTTGATTGTACACATGTGTTTTTGTACAACTTGATAGATATGATGTAAGGACAAGTGATGATCTTCCTAAACATACCAAAAACCCTATGTCATACTCATATGAATCCTTTAGGGTTGATAGGTTTTAGTAGTAAAGTCATTAGATAGGCTTTTACACATCTGCATATTCCTTCACAGAGTCTATCTCCAAAATCTTAATCAACTAAAATCCATTTGATTGAACTCTTTGTCAACCTGAAATAACCATTGCATTACTTGTGTTTTGGGTCATTCTCGGTTGAAGAAAATTTGGACAGATATGGCGGTCAAAGAAATATTTGACCGTCAAAGAGCCATTGTTCTAGCTTGGACCAAGTAGTTAGACCAACACTTTACTGTTAGACTTAGTTGTAACATAAAGCACTTGTTTATTGAATAATTTCTCGACCAAGATAGTTTCCAATTGGATAATTTCTTGACCGAAAATGTTCTAGAACCGGAAATTATAAATGATCAAATTAGCCATTACAACTTAGCCAATTTCATCCTAATGACTAATTGGCCATCTAGAACACTCTAGACTTTTACCATAGCTACCCTAACCACTTGTAAACATTTCCTATAAATAGCAGTGGTCTTAGGGAACCTATACATCAACTTTGTATGTAACAATTGAACAACAAATGGGATCATATAGACATACTTGAGCATACTCCATACTTTCCATCATTCTAAAAGAGATTAGGTCTAGTAGTTCAAGTTGCTATCATTCTAGCCTAAGTTGTTAACTCAACTATAATATCCTATTCACCGATTACTACTTTTCATAAACCTTTTTGGAGTGGATCATAATGTGTTGTCCCTTAGAGATTGATTGCATATCTTTTGATCTTATTTTGTTACATTCTTTATCCATTCCATTTCTTATTTTTTGTGTTACTCTTGTGCTACTACTTGGAGTGAAGACTGTCTAGGAACCTGTGTGAAGAAGGAGTCTTCTCAACTTTGTGCTCTTCCTTTGGCTGCTAAAGAAGAGGTGAAGAATGATGCTCCTCCTCGTTCATCAAAGAAGTGGTTGTTTGGTGCTCTTCCTTGTCTGCCAAAGAAGATGTGGTTCATTTCTCTTCTGCATCTGTAAAAGAAGAGGTGAAGAGGGTGACCTTCCAACGGCCCGTTAAAGAATGTGGTAGTTCTCCTTGATCTGAAAAGGACGATGTATCTTGACCCATAAAAGATACATGTATATTTTGTGTATTGTGTATCATTATATAAAAAGAATAAAATACATGGTTTAGAAATCATGTTTTGAAACAATCAGGTAGTGGACAGACGTTACATTATAGAGCCACTCTAAATCTGTGTCTCTTGTGGTTGCCTCCTTTGCTTTATATTTACGTTGCACTTTAAGTAAAGTAATTTTATGTGATTAAAGTTATTGTAAAGCTCTATTTACCCCCCTCGAGATATTTCAATTTGTTCAATGATCCAAATCTTACCCAAATGACATGATCTTTATGTATATGATTAAGCATATATATATTTAATATAATCCATATGTTGTGTGGATGTGTACACTATCTACCATCAATATTTAGGATGACTCATCATGATCTATATGTGATCTTGATGACTTGGTAATATATGATGAAAATCCATGCATATATGGATGCTATACTTGTATGCGAACTTTAGGGATGATTAGTCTAGGTTGACAAAAGTGATTTTTCAATTCAATCTTTATTGGAAATCGTATGGAACATTTATTGACTTTTATTGTGGTCGTGATATTGATGGTCCCCTAGACTCATCCTGGGACTAGATCATCCTAACCTTGGTCATGTAGATTTTATATTGAAAAGATGATCCCATTTTGATCCATATGAGTTATTTTTAATTCTCTACAGTGTTTTTATGTAGTGTTTAATATCCAATTATCTACTCTTACACTCTCATTTCAAAATCAAATGCATGTGTTATCTCCTACTAACTTGACTAGAGGTACCAATGACAATGAAATTGTATGTAAGTATCGTAACATTGCTTGGATATGTATAAGGATGAGCTAATTATACCCTATGATGATGTTTCTTTTTTTCTATTAATATGTTACATTAACCTCGAGTATAAATGACATATTACATTGTGATATATACTTATGGTATCCTACTAAAAGGTATGAAAACAATATAGATCGATTTTGAAATATTGGTAGATACCTTCCCTTTTACATGGTGAAAATTTGGGTAAAATAATTCATAACTCTTCCCTTCACCTAGTGGGGTATTGTAGCTAAAAGTTGTTTGGAGGCTCTTTTCATTTAATCAACATAGTGTTAGGATCAAGGTCCATATTTATGCAGGAACATAAAATGAAAGATTGTCTATAATGAAACTTCTACAAAATTGATATTGATATTTTTTATAAGTCATGCCAATAAAAATATATGTTTAGCAAATATGTGATTTCAAATGATAACAATGTAGCAATGTGATTACATTGACTTATATTGATTTTCACAATTTACATAGTGCAAGATGATGATGACCATCCATATATGCTAAGAATGGAACATGTTTCACCAAATAGGAACTCCATGAGAGACTCAAATAATGAAGTGGTATTGTAGCTTCAATCCTAGTCTAGTATTTTTAAAATTGTATTATGTATTTATAGTTTCTTGCATTTAGGCTGATATGTAAAACCTTTTGGTTTATTTTACTACAAAAATGGAATTTTGCCTTTGCATTTCATACATTGCATAAACGATTTGGGCTACTAAGGGACTTCTACATCATAATTCCTTGAACGATATCTACCAAGATAGTGGGATCAGATAGGTGTGCTAACCTGTGATGGAGGGTGTCATAGATAGAGAGAAAACATTTGGCATCATACGTCATACACAAATTCATTCTCACTATCTCAATGACTCTACAAGTGTGACAATAATTACGGGGACAAAATTCACTATAAAAAGAATGATATGTATCCCTACTTATTGTTCATGCAATTCTATTTTCCTAAAGTATCAATGTAACTCCTTTTGCAAGTAATTTTTCTCTACATTATGAGTTAGCATGCAATAAGCCATATACAAATTCCATAGTTACACTTATCTCTCTGTCTATTTTTACCCAAAACACACCTTCAATATATATATATTGCTAAGTGAAGCACTCAAAATAATGACAAAATTATCTCACATCATATCAAAAGTACCTTAAACAATGTGATAATACCTCATGCAACTGAATATGATTTATGTAATTGGCACTATCAAGGAGATGTCATCAGCTTCCCAGGATATGGATATTGTATGAAATATAGACTACAATATCATCTTTTACTAGTATAATGCATGTGACATCATTTTGTGACATCTCTATTGCTATGATATAGTACCAAACACTTGTAAATTTTAATACCCTTATAATCAAGTACTTGTAGAGTAACCCACGTTTACATACAAAGTACATGCATATTACATAAAAGTATCTCATTATGTACACAAGGTACCTCGAATTGCAACTATAGCATACAGAGTAAAAAACATTAGATAACATGTATTAGTATACTTATGGAAAATCATTTCAGCACATATTCATTTTTTATATATAATGTAATCATCCTAAAAATACCATCTAAAACACAAAAAAGGTATTTTTCTGATATATTAAGAGTATCACCGTTTATATACAAATATTTATAATATAGTTAACAATAATACACAACAATACCTAAACTATTATACCACTCAATACTTCGAATTCAACAAAAGTATCAACCTTATAAAGTATCCCATTGACAATGACTTGTTTATCTTGAAGGGTAATAGTTTGTGAGTAATGTTTCTTTTTTAAAAGAAGTTTAAGACGTGCACTAGGTGTGGGTATGTAATTTTGGCATGTAGGGTTCTATCAAATTGATAATTTTGATGCATATCAAAAACACAAATTTTACTAATCTAGAGTCAGAATATGGGATGGCTCTATATCATCCTATGTGTGGAAATACTCTAAATACAAAGAGTGGATGTTAGATGGAGAAAGATTGAAATAAATAAAATATAGCGGTATGCATCAACCATTATGTACTCTAACTTATATAAGTATATATGGATTTAGCAGGAGGTATGTGGTAGAGAGTATAGATGTAATACCCCAATTTTCTAAATCATATATAGTATTGTTGAGCGGAATCTTATATGACATTGGGATGTCACAAAATGATAATCATTGTATAAAAGTATAATTTTATTCAACTTAGGAAAATAATTACAAATCTTGATATTAATTGAACTTAAACTTTAAACTAAACTAAAATAGCACATAGTCTTGATATTAATTGAAAAAATAAATTAAATGCCATAGGATAGATGGAACCCCACTAGGTCCAAACTCTTAATCAGTCCTTGAGATGTATGCTCCTTGCTTAAGCTCCCTTATTATTTCCTTCTGCAGACATCGCATCCCCAACCATGCATTCGAAACAAAAAATGTGTTAGAGTAGGCGTCATTGAGTATTGTTTTAACAAAATGATAACTTGGCAATAAGGAAACATGAAAGTAACTAAATAGTAAATTTGTATTCTCATAGTATGATCTTAGTGGTTCATTACAATATCCTCTACTCTTATGCACCAATTGTGCTCATAAGGCCTGTAGGCTCAACTGATGTTCCACTTGAACTCATGATTTGCACTTGGGTGCCATAACTTACACTCCAATCACTACAAAAAAATTGGCCTTTATTGAAGAACATTTGTGAGGAACCGAAAATCGTGAATAATGATGTCTATTTGTGAGGGATCATCCTTCAAACATGGGACCAAATCCCTCAACCGTATTTTTTACATCCTTAGACCTTTTATGTGAACACTAATCCCTCACAAATACATTACTCACTAATCACCCCGTGAAAAATGCCATGCCAAATATTTCCCTCCATCTCATAACCCTTCCCTCCATTCTAAAACACAATATTTGCAAATAAAAAAAAAGATAAACCCTCCCCTCTCACGCCGTGCACATCTCCCTCCCGCGTGTGTCCTGTTTCATTTTGGAGAGGGTCACGGTGGAGAGGTTGTTCCGTTCCTCTGCCTAGCCGTTTTTCCGTTCCTTCCTCATCCTAGTCGTCGATGCCCCCAACACCTCTACGGTCGCCGCCGACAGGTGCCCTCGCCTCCATTGCGCTGACAGTTGCCCCCAACTCCACTACGGTCGCCTCCGACAGGTTCTTGTTTTCATCTATTTCCATCATTCACTATGTGTGGGTTTCCTATTCACATCATTCACTTCAACTGCATCCTCCATAGCCGACATTTTGGCATATAGGCAGTGTTCGGCAAGGCGTTGGTTTCCAACGCCGACAACTCAGCGCTACGTTTTTCACCGGGTAAAATACTTGTGATGGAAAAATCCAGGTGTGGGGCGTCCGTTCAGCGTTGGCTATATAAATCCTAAGTGAAAAAATGAAGTGGTAAACAATCCCTGGAGCTTGGCTGATAGAATGAGCAATGGGCATTATCTGAGTTAAATTTAGCTTCTTCACTTCTCGTCATGTCCATTCTATGTTATATGTCAAAAGGGGCTTTTGGGGTAGTCAGATGCTTGTTGTATGTGTTGATGACATGGTTCTATTTGGCAGTGGAAAGGGTAGTTATTTAGGTTACAGAAAGTTATAGGAGCACTTTGTTGGAAAGGGCTTGGGCAAACTACGATTACTTATTCGGACATTTATGACTAAACTATTCAGCCATCACTGTCGATCTTCTTTGTCCTAGTCAATTTCTTAACTTAGTTGTGCAAAGGGTCATGAGGAGAAGGAAAAGAAGGTGGTTAGCAATGTAGTTAGCAGTGGTAGATTGGGACTTCTCTGGAGTGATTGATGATCTAGGAGAGTTACATGAGTTGTTCTGCTGCTTGTGGGTGGCTGAGGTTCTACAACATAAGGTTTTAGGGTGTTTGTGACTTGAGGGACTAACTTGGGATTACTATTTGGGAATTTCTTTATCTTGGGAAACTAGGGTTCTAACTTGGGATTGTTGGATGGGGACTTGATAAAGGAATTCAAGGGAATAGAAATCATAAAGATTGATTTACTAGCATCAGAGAACAAGGAAAAATAAAATTGTGGTGGTCGGTCTTACTATTCACATGTTGGGGTCTCCTACCCAAGAAGGTGGAAAACCATGCACCCTCTTGATCGAGGTCAAATAATACACATTGGGTACACGATGTCTAAAGAAAATGAAAAGTCGAGCATGAAATGTATTCAAATCATTAAATTCCAAAACTGTATGGTTAAATATATTTTGATTTATGTGTTACTTATCATATTGGGTGAGAATTTGATGATTGATTGACTTGACAGTTGATATGTAAGCTAATTGCGGAGCAAGGAATCTATATTTATAATTACCTTCCATTTTGACATTTTTAGATATATAAAGAAATGACTTGCATGTGAAGTAATCTTTTATTTTATTTATCTCTACCTTTATTCTTTCAATTCCCCGATTTCATTTTGACTCTTCCTTTCTCTCATATAGTCATAGGAAAATCCAAAGATTTTTTGTAAAAAAAACTCTAATAAAATATATTAAAAGGTAAAATTGTAGAACCAACCCCTTCATAAAACATTGTAGAAATTTCTTACACTTAAACCTCAAACTAAGAGTCTACTAACATATACTGTTTATTTTTAGGGATAAATAAAACATTTACATCATTATATAGATAGGCTCATTTTCAAAATCATTTTAAGTAATGTTAAACCCATTATTTAAATTGGATATACTTATCAGGGGTAGTGGCATTAATATATTATTTTACATGTGATTATCGTTGTATAAATTTTTGGGCTTTATTACATGTGATGTATTAATTCATGTACTACCAATTTCTAGATCACACTATATTAGTTCATTCATAAACTGAGATGAAATCTTACATCAAGTGAATTAGGGTTAAATATGCAATATGATAAATTATTATTTATCCATAAATACTACTCATCAAAGCATTTCCCCTATTATCATCCTTTTAAGGCCCATCGTAATATAACTTACACCATTTTTTTAGGGGTAGGGATCTCCCGTACTAAGCCTAAAAGCATCCAAATCTTGGAATTAGTGTTTCTATGGTTATAAGGCTAGGCTTCGATATGTTACACATTCTGAGGCTTTATCAATATTAAGTAGTGCTTTATGATCTGAAAGGATGTAATACTATCATGTAGCACATGTCTAATTAACAAAATTTATTGTATTAACAATAACTAACAATAGTGGAGTACTGTGGTGAATCTATATTATGGAGATATGTAATCTTGAAAGTTAATTTTAACTTTATCATTCACTTAGGTTTAATTGATAGCATTTTGTAATTAGAAATCCAATTCTTTTTACTATCCTTACTCATGATTATTAGTACAACAATTTGTAATGTCCTAATTCCTCATATAATATGAGGCTTTGTATACTCTTTCCTAGCAATATTTTGCCAAGTTTTTGGCATAGTTGTTAGGGGATTTTTGAATGGAACCAATTCACAATGTAAAATCAAAACTAGACACTCTAATCTTTTTTACTTATATAATTCTATAAATTCTTGCCTTGATTCTCAGACCTCAAATTTTATTTTCAAGTACAAGTTCATGGTATTGATGCACTCCCTTTGTCATGATGAAATGACAATGTTTGGTTTTGATCTAGAGAAAATTATTTGACAAGGTAGAAGTTTAAATGCACCACCAATCATACCAATTATACCATAACTGAATAAAGAAGAACTGATAGAGATAGGAGACATGAATCTCAATGTTGAGATATATGTGATGGTATGGGATGAGGTCAGAGTTTCATAAATGACTACATAGTAGGGACCACTATGAGTTTCTGCATGGAAAATATGTGGTTGTGGAAGTGTCTGCATCAACAAATTGGTTTCTTTGACCAAGACAAAATTCTCTATGAGTTTTGGGCATGTCTAAAAGTATGATGCTTGACGTTTTATAAGGTGGATTCTTCTTGAGAACTATGCAAATAATGCTGAGAGATCATGTAAAACATGGTGATGAATTAATCACAAGGAAAAGTACACATCTGCTCTATAATATGGCTTGAGTAGGAAAAGCTTAATAAAGGAGAGAAGTACCTTGCTCTGCTTCAGTCAGCAGATAGTTCAGGTTCTGATGATGACAATGATAAGGATGTGGATATAACCTTTAATACTGGACTTGAAGTCCAGTACTCTGACTGTCTCCACATCCTTATCATTTTCATCATCAGAACCTGAACTATCTGCTGACTGAAGCAGAGCAAGGTACTTTTCTCCTTTATTAAGCTTTTCCTACTCAAGCCATATTATAGAGCAGATGTGTACTTTTCCTTGTGATTAATTCATCACCATGTTTTACATGATCAACATAGATGTCTACAAGGATATAATAGAGGATCCATGATGATACAAGATAGAGTGATCTAGACTTGAGTGTTGTAGGCCAAAGTCTTCCACAAATTTGGCTAAACAACATGAACCACATTTTGTGTTTACTTCTATCAACCATATTGAGATTTTTGAAGCCAACAGACAAGATGGAACCCCCCTTGAGAAATGAGCCAATGATATTTCTCCATATATATCTCTTCAAAAGTTTTCCTTGAAGAAATGCATATTTGATATCTAAAAGATGAAATGTCTAGGAGAAATGAGCATCCAATGAGATGAATAGACAAACACATGACATTTTGGACATTAAAGAAAAAAAATCTACAAGTGATCTTCCACATATACCTGTGTGTAGCCTTTTGTTATAAGTCTTGTTTTAAGTTAGGCAATAGTCCCATCTGGTTCAAATTTAATTGAGAAAGCCCGTCTACTACCAAGTACTACTTTATCTGGAAGAGCAGTCACAAGACTCAATGTTCCATTTGCAAACGAAGTAGCCATATCAAAATCCATAGCTTGTTTCCAACCTGGGTAATTCACTGCAGTAGAGATGCTATATGGTATTATGACAATAAATTGATTCGAAATAAGGAAGCATATTAAGGGGATATGTAATCTAAAGGGGTAAATTAGATATAGGATTGCCATTGCATAAAGGATTCCTTTTTCTTAGGATAATAGGTGTATCATCAGGATCTGGTCCACTCGCAGAACCTCGAGAGGAAGGAATGATTGAAAATATATTAAGAGATTCCCCATCATCTTGTACCTATTCTCAATTATTCATAGAACTTGCATGATCTTTTCCTATACTTATTAACAGGTGACTATCATTAGTATATTCACTTGATGTGGGGTTGACAACAACAAACAAAGATGGGAAGTCTTCTGTTTGTGGTAGGTCTCTTTGGTTTTCAAAAGTAAAGGATGTCTTTAAAAAATGTGAAATCAGCAGGTACCACAAATGGAAATTGATGATTCATTCAGAGTGGTTACCTTAGGGATAATGGCATTTGTCTGGATATATTGAGTATCAGGATAGGTATACCTATAATATGATATGTTTCACCATCATCGAGTATCCAAGATAACAAACATGTATTTATGAATCAAGACATGCATGTTTTACAAGGATTTGATGTTCCTAGAATTTGGACATCTGAAGCAACAGATGAGGATGCTTGTTAAGAAGCCCTAATTTAGAGAGTTGAATATATTCTTATTAACTCATATTGACTTGATGAGGAATTTACTGAGTAGATTCTTCAATGGTGGTGAGGTTGGCAGTAGGAGTCTGAAGTGGGAAGCCATAAATGGAGTATCAAGACTCCTTATGGTGACCCTTTTTGATGTAGTGGGTTCACTCAGGTTGTCCTCTATCCCTCAAAGTGTGTCCTTCCCCTCTCCCACCACAATGACATCTTGTAGTAGATAGATTGATGGTGTTGTGGGAGTTGAGGATAGAAAGTGCATTTTAAAAATAACAGAAAATAACAGAAAAAATGGAGTCTAGGAAGACTGGCTGGCAGAAAAAATAACAGAAAAAATATATTAAGACTAGTGTCAGTATTACATGAAAGTGCACTTTAAAAATAACAGAAAAAATGGAGTCTAGGAAGACTGGCTGGTAGTGGGGATGAGCACAAACTGAAGTGATCTGATGACAACTTAAACGAACAATCAATCTTTGCTTGATCTAGTTCAAAGAGGTTTAGAAGTGTGGTTAAATTTGCAAAACTTGCGAGATGACTGCCAAGTGGTCTTAGTTTGAAGACTGTTTCCAGCAGTTCATATTTCTTTTGGTCTAATGTACATTTAGGTACATGTTAGATGCAATATAAGTTGGTTGCATATTAGTGCATAAAACAAGATACAATAAGGGCCTGTTATAGGAATGGGTTTGAAAGTAAGGGTTTTTAATCAGAATGATGCTTTGGTATGCTGTAATCATATGTAAATGTAAGGGTTTTTAGTCTATATATTCATTGAGGTATCAAAGTATTCATATATGTAAAATGGATAAAAAAAGGTCCATTGGGATATCACTACTCCCATAAAAATGGATAAAAAAAATTCCTAATCTCATCAACTATCTAGTAGACATGCTTAACTATATATAATAACCATGTTAGAGATTTAAAGGCTTACCAAAGTATTTATATACAGAGCTTATACATAGATCTGTGCAGCAACCAACCGTTGCCCCACAGCTCAAAAATGCATGCAAGCATTGCACATGCCCCACATGAAGATGTTGCATACTTGAAATGATTCTAAAAGCATAATCACTTTGTCTTTGATACTTCATCTACAAACCCTATAAATAGACTAGCTCAATAGATAGAGGGGAGGATCTCTCATTATACGGTTGAAATAGAAACTTGAAGGACACAACATCAAATCAGAGTGATAAAGACTTCCTAGAAAAAATATCCTATTATGTGAGAGATTCTCACATGAAAACCACAGAGTTCTTATCATTTTTGGATATTCTTTCCTCACATATTATGTGTTCTTATTCTACAGATTCAGGTTGGTGATTCACCAAAACCTGAAAATAGGAAAAGACTACAGATTCATGTATTTGATGGGTCCAGCAAATAGTATAGGGGACAAATATAAAATATGAAGAACAAATTTACTCTAAATCAGACCTATATCAGGTTGCTCGATTATTTATATATATATAATCAAGGAATATAAATACCTAGATAGAATGAAAGGAATATAATCAATATACTATTTGAATTGCATATATATATATATATATATATATATATATATATAAATATTTCTTGTAATGTGTGCTTAACTTATTATATATTTTCCTTCATGTAGATGGATTTTCTAATAGATCGGAGTTGGATGTATATTGGGAACAGAGTGCGAAGTGATGTATTCAAGGAAGGGTTACGAAAGTTCATTGAGTTTGCTCTTATCCATCAGAGACCATCTAGACAGGGGAAATTAATATGTCCTTGCCAGGTATGTTTGAACAGATACCTTAAAACAGAGGAGGAGGTATTCTCACATGTATTACAAAAAGGATTTGTGCAAAGCTATGATGTTTGTACGTTTCATGGGGAGGTGATTGGTAGGAGCAATCCTGTTGTGGCACCAAACATGCCTAGCACCGACAATATGCATCAGATGCTGGGGGATTTCTTTGGTATGGGTGACACAACAAATGACCACTCTACTGAAGCTACAGAGGAACCTGCAAATGTAGATGCACAAAGATTTTACAAGCTACTAAAAGAGGCGGATCAACCACTCTATAGAGGTTGCACAAGTCATTCTAAGCTATCGTATTTGGTTGCCTTGCTATTTCTGAAGGAGGAATCTGGATGGTACTACTTTATCTGGATCGTATTTGGTCTCATATGGTACTACTCCGCAATTTATTTGTTTTTCAAATGTAGCTACTACTTTTGTTACTGACATTTCTGCACTAATAATCTATTTTTTTTTCTTGTCAGTTGAAGGATGGCAGGAAGAAGAATCACTAGATCTAGTTGTAACAACACACCCAGTCAACCTATTGCTGCCCCTCCATCCACAATTGTAGAAAATTGTGAGGATGAACCTACTCTACTATCCAACAATATTGAAAATGATGTAACAGTTGAAGAAAATGTTGAGGATGAACAGGAGAATAGGAAGTATGGATGTGGGCCTGCAAGTGAGCAAAGCCTACTTCCTAAGCAAGGGGAGCCACGTCACAAGGTCCAATGGGATTATGAAGGAAATGCTATTGGGGAGAATGGTGCCAAATTGAATCATTATTGTCATATGCTAGCAAGGAAACCACACATATGGCATCTAGACTTGAAGTGGAACGAACAACCACAAAAAGCTTTTGCAGATAGAAAATCATTTATTGAGGTAATCTTTTTCATAAAAAGACCAACAAATTGTATGATTGTTATATCTAAAGTAATATTTTCTATGTTTTTGTAGAAATACTTTGATTTAGGCAGTCACCCTAATGCATGGAATCACATTGATGAACACATTAGCAAAGGGATATCAGTGTGGAGGGCACGTGTAAAGAAAGATTACTATGAAAAGTACAAGATTGAACCAGAATTGATGATGAAGAAAGTTGAGAAAAATGCTTCCATAGATATGGACCAGTTTAAAAATCTTGTTAAAGAATGGGGAACCGAGAAGTCTAAGGTACAATGGTTTCATATAACTTGCATGTATACCTATCTACTTTTTCTAATTATATGTTTCTTATGGTTTAGAAAATTTCCGAGATCAACAAGGCAAACAGAGCAAAAAAAGTGATGGATCATACCACAGGATCAAAGCCATGGAGTTGTTATCAGGCAGAAATGGTATTAATAATGGACACTTGTCTTTCTTAGTAGGAGTTGAACATATAACATGGACAATTATTATGTTATCTATCATGTGTAGGTCAGTGAAGATCAACCCGTTGTGCCTCTTAACAATTTTTTGGAAAAAGTTTACGACAAAAGCCCACAAGTGGTTAGAAAATGGATATTTACTTTCCTATGATGTCTACAAAGCTACATATGCTTAGATATCTCAATTTAAGCTTTCCTTTTATGATGCTTTCTATTACAGCTTGAAATCTCTGATATTGTGGAAAACCAAGGAGCAAACCAAGAAGAAATAGATCCTAGAAGTGTTGATAATCTAACACGTGATGCTTATTTACAAGTTTTAAATCCTTCCAAAAAGGCTAGGATCCGAGGTGTTGGAATTGGGCACAAAGAGATAGGACATAGGGGAAAAGCTGCCCGTATAAGATATGAAATGCTTCTTGAGGAAAGCAATGCAAAGGATGTATGTTGGATTATAACTAAACTTGAACTATTAGTTACAACTAGTCTATTAGATCGATGTTTGTAATTTGTTTTCTATTTCAGGATAAACTTCAGGAACTTGAAGAAATAGTAAATGGATTGAAGAAATTTGTCTCCCAAATAATGACTTGGTATAATCAATCACAGGTAACTTAGATTCAGTTGTCTATGTCAATGTAATATATAATTTTTTTTGACATTGTTGATCTATTTGTTATAGGATGGTGGTATTAATGTTGATTGTGCAGCTGAATACCCCAATCAGAATACTACAAGTGTCTTACACATGCAAAGTGGCACAAATAGGTCGGGTGTGGGTTCTTTTCACATACAAGACAATACAAGTAGTGGTGCAGATGTAGGCATGTTTCCCAGGCAAAATAATTCAAGCGGGGATGGCTTAGGAAGACTTTCTAGACAAAGCAATTCAAGGGAGACTGGAGTAGGCATGCTTTCCATACAAGGCAATTCAAGAGAGAATGGAGTAGGCAGGCTTTCCATACAAGGCAATGGACATCCACTAATCTTTCAGCCACAGGTACCTCATAACAGCTATAGATTATTTTCAATATTCATACACATAAGAATATTAACATGTACACTTTATTAAAGGCTACAGTTGAAAGTTGGTGCCCTACTTCTGGTAATAATCGACAAAGTCATCCTCAAATGCAGAGCACACCAAGCACATCTTCATCAGTGTCCTTCACACCAAGAACTCAGCATTTAAATCAGGTATTCAATACGTGCTTGATTAAACTTCTAGGGTATCCTTCCATATATCTTGTACTTATACCAAATCTGATATATAAGGCCAAATCAAATATATAAGGCAAGAATCTACTTAATGGTTAATGCCCATGTGGTTCTATATTTCCAGACACTTTGGGTATCATGGTTATGTATGTAGTTATTGTTATCCTCTTTCATCTCAGTCTACTTATCTATTGTTATCTCTATTAGATGAAATCTTCCAGTTATCTTAGGCAGTCAAAATCTTAAAGGTTTTTGTTCTTAATGACATGGAATGTATATCGAGATCAATGAACTATGGAAAAATAAGTTTAAACCTCAGTTAACTGATTAAGTATCTTGGTTACACCAGTGTAACCCTGACTGTGCAACATTCACCAGTCCATTCAAGAAAAACTATTACTCTTTGGTTTTGTTTCCTTCAAGCTTGGATGCCTTATAGAGTCTTGTCTAGTCTAGTCAAGTCTAGTCAGGTCTAGAAGTCTCTAGAGTCATGTCCGCCTTCTCCCATATAAAGGAGAGGGGTCTCTCTTGTAAACATAACATTATAACACACTACTGTGAATATATCTCCCATCCACGATTTCCAATATGTATCAATATTAATAGCTTATACAATGACTATGCCATTACAGCTAGTTTTCAATTTTAATATTTGATTATCAGTTTTTGAAACTGATAAATGATTACATAATGAAGACAATGAGTACAGCAAAAACTCTATTTGTGGTCTGATTTAGTCCTTGGTCTATTTTGGTAAAATTGGCAGTAAAGAGAAGGGTCCTTGGACTGGTCCAGGTCAGTCTAGGCCTGTCTCATGTTGGTCCTATAATGCACATCCCTACTTAACAGTCGCCCACTGGGCCTGATTGGATAGAGGTACAAGATATTTAACTACTACTTTAGCTACTCAATTCACTTTTCTCTCCTTATGTATACATATTTTATTTTGCAACAATAACATTCTGATTATATAGTGAAACCACATTTTTGTAATATTCACAACTGAGTTTGAATGCCAGTTCATATGCTAGAATATTTCTGGTGTAAATTATATCCTTGTCCCCCTTGTATATTCGCTACTTTCAAAATGGAATGATACCTAAATTACCCTGACTGTGATTTGAGTACTAGCTCGGTTGTACAAGTTAATTAACCCAGCCCCAAACTACTGTGACATTCACCAGTCTAATTCAAACAGAAATTAGTTACTGTCATAGTTTGGTTTTTGTTCAAGCTATGATGCTAATTCAGTTTCAGCTAGGCCCAGTCTTATCCTCTCTGTTCCAATGGTGGGCAAGTTACATCCCTAGATAGCATGATAGTCTACTGATGACGGTGTTTGTGAAGGGAATCTCTCCCTGTTATGCTCCCTCTCCCATACATGAGGTATCTAGATGAAACTGTAAGAAGATGGAGGGGTTCTCCTCCAACATGGTGATACTTTTACTCTCCCTTGTCGAACTTGGTTGGGCAGATAGCAGCTTAAGCAAGAGAGCAAGATGGAGAAGAATAGACTAATGCAACTAGTGATAAATTGAACAAAATAACTGATGGCCTCTCTTTCCTTCATGTCTTGGAGAATCCAGTCTTAAAATGGCCGGAATTGGTCTAGTCTGTAGTTACCTCCCACTCTTATCCAATATGAAAAATGACCCTGATTCCTCAAAAAATAAACTAGGTTGAGAACGTGGACAGATAACTAGCATCTTGGGACAGGGATGACATCAAGCTACCACTCAATCCAGAAAATTGCAGCTTGAACTGCTGAAAATGAAAACTGCAGCTTGAACATTTCCAACTACAGTTTTGGATTAAGCTACTGTTGGAGACTTGAACTGCTGAAAATGAAAACGTGCAACTTGAACTGCACTTGTTTTCGAACTACTCGTGTTTGGTTGGGTGTCCTATGAACTCGTAGCATGAAAGTTAACTATGGAGACTTGAACTGCTGAAAATGAAAACGTGCAGCTTGAACCCATTGAGTTTTTTTTAATTATGTACTATTTACTAAGTTCAATCATAATTTTAGTTTATGGGTGCATGTTGCTGCTATGTTGGTTCACTTACATTTATCTCTACTTCGCACTCACTCTGATTCCTTTTTGTATTTATATTGATAGGGTAGAATTACTTTTAATGATGGATTTTGACGGACAAGGCACCTTAGAGTAGACCAAAACTGAAATATAAGGGTAAGTTGTTTGTTGTACTATGATTTATGTATAAACTTTAAATTCTATTAATATAATGATTTGTCATTTTTAGGAGAAGAATATTCAAGTACCTAACCGTATGAGGCATGGCATTGATGAAGAGAACCACACCATTTGAAGGAATATGGAGACATTATAGATCTTAAGAGTTTCTAGCATGATATGTTGATTATCATCAATCTCAAATTTTAGAACCGTATGTACTCTTTATTTATATCAACGTTGAGCACGCAATGTATGGATAATATTTTGCTTCAATAACAAAAATTGGTTTGAGGTGATTTAACATTTTTATGTGTCATTTTGGTGTTGAATCTTCTTATGATGTCATGTGAATTAGTATAAAAATATTGCTTGAGGTTATGTATACAAAGTTTTCATTTAAAATTTGATATTCACTATAGTAACAATTAATTAACATTTAATAAATCATTCAATAATCAATAACCAAATCATTTATAGTAGTCCCTCATAAATATATTGATGAAGGTCCAGATTGACCATCAAAATTGCATTGATGACGACCACATAGCCCCTCAAAAATAATATTAATGAAGGCATTATCCCTTCAAAAATATATTCTCCAGGACCATCAAGTCCCTCAAAAATGTATTTATGAGAACTAAACATGCCCTCAATAATGTTATTATGAAGGCTAAATAGTCCTCAAAAATGTATTTATGAAGGCTAAATAGTCCCTCAAAAATGTATTTATGAAGGCTAAATAGTCCCTCAATATAACATTCTTGAGGGTCAGTTGGTCTGTGACAATTGTATTCGTGAGGGCCATTAGTATTTGTCACGTGAGTTCTCTTCACAGACCATTTGTGAGGGCCAGACTCACAACCATCTCTATTTGTGAGGGCCTGTAGAGAGGGGTTTGTGACAAGACTCACTCGTGAATAATGGCCCAATTTTTATTAGTGAATTGAGCTCATGATTTGCATAAGTGACTTTATGATCCATTTGAACTCATGATTTGCACATAAGTGCCACTACGTTCCATTTGAAATCATAAGGCATGAGGGATCAATATTAACATGATGAGGATAAAATAACTAAAGTCATTAACTTAATAATCCTTTACTTTAACTAAATTTCACATGATCATGACATAAATATCTAAAATAGAACTTGAGAGCGTAAGCATCATATAATAAACTTTGGGGAACATTAATTTAAGAATTTATAAATATTGAATACATAACTATAATATAATTTAAATTGATCAACATGATACAATAATTTTTAAAGTGACTGAAAAACATTATTTAATACTCAAAGGGCATGAACCCACTTACCAATTGGATAAGAAACCCTCTTAGATCTCTTGAGTTTTGTACAAACCCTAATGCCCTGAAGATAGCATAGTTCCAATTAATATTTATCTTAATTAACACCTAGACCTTAATTTAGGGCATTTAGGAATACATAGTATGATGTGGTCAAGTTAGAGTTTGAAATCACTAAAATCATGTCCCTTGTCCAAAAACCTTTCTAAAGAGTATTTAGTCAACTTTTTCTAACTACCTATGAATTAGTTATGAATTTTTCAGCTTAGACCAATCAGAAATCAAGGAAAATCCTTGCTAGTAAACTTATCCCAATTGGAAAATCCACATTGGGCGGGACCCCTTTCTAGCTGGCCCAATGGGTCAGGGGTGTGTGGCACCAGTCTTGTGAAACCAAACACACACTTGAAACAAAAAGAGGCAGCTAACCCGATATGCCCATGAGGGCATGTGAAAATCAAGAAATCATTTGAGGGTAAAATAGTAACACCATGACTGTGTTTCTTCTTCCTTTGATTGAGAAAAGAACAGTGAGAGGTGAAGGAGATATCTATGAAGACCCAGAGATCCAAAATTAGTTGTCACCATTGTCGAGGAAAACCAAGGCCGATGATGAATCATTAACGTCTTCACCAAGACAATGAGCTCTTACTTGGGTTGTCTCATGGTCTGGAGGACCAACAAGCTTCTCCCTCCACAGAAGGAGAAGGTGAAGGTGGAGATCCACCAGTAGAGTCAATAAAACCAAAAACTAAAGTTGCAATTCAACTCTCCGTTGAAAATTAAATCTACTAGTGAACGAGATGAATAAAACCATGATGGTATTCTAGAGAACTGGGTACATGTCCAAACAAAAAAAAGAGGGAAAAGGAATTGAGTACCTCTTTGAAGAGATCAACACCTTCAGAAGCTTTCCTACACTGCCCAGAGGAAATTATAATCTCAAGTGTCCACCTTGGCAGTCAAAAGCACGCCGAAAAACTCGACCTTGCCGGAGTCTTAAGGTAAAGATGGAAGATATGGATGCAAGGTGATTTAGACCAAAAGAACTATAGGAATAGGTTTCTTTGTGTTCTAGTATGGAGTAGGGGTAATCATATATACAAGAGATGCCCTTGTGTGGACGGGAGTCCCAACCATAGGGGGAAATAGTGGATCACGGGGAGTCTAACCTATGGAGGATTTGGGGTGATAACTTCCTATCAAATCAAGACTCATCTGATCCAAATTGGTACGTGGAAGACACAAAGCAAGAAAACTGGAAGTGAGATGGATGAGAGAGCGAAAGAAAGGGAGGAAGAGGTGGGGAATTGGAATCATGGGAATCCTGACTGATACGGACTCTGGGAAGAAGATAGATGTAAAGTTGTATGATGGAAATCTCACAGCTCGCAAGGAGCCCATGCATCAGTTGGGAACCAACCCACACGACATGGAAAACATAGGTGGGACCAGAAATTAAATCGACATCACAGAAATAAACATATGGGACCAAGTTTGATTAACATAAGGAATGCACATTTAAGTATTGTCCTCTTCAATTAAATTGGGATAGCTATTTTTATCCAATTAGTCTCAAATTTTTTATCTAACAAAAATTAGGACTCAAGGAAACCAATTTTGGGGTTCAATTTAATTTTTTATATTTTGTTATATAAATTTTAGTACACTTAGGGTTTAACTCGATTATCTTACTATTTTACATTATGCATCACATTAATTATTTATATTTTGGATTTTGAGTCTAGTTATCGTCATATCTTTATCAAAAGGTCTGAAGTGTATTATTTTGCACAAATTTCCATAATTTACTTATTTTGTCAATGAATTTCATTAATTCTATTATTCACTTAGATGTTGGCTCATATATCATTTCTATTTTCATGAAAAGTGTACTTCCTATTCCATTACACATATTAAGCACATTATATACCATCCCAAGCATCTGTACACGCTTATTCACCTCCAACCTTATTAGTCACATTTAGGTTCTATTTGATACATGAAACTTGAAGTCTAAAAATTAGGATTTCCAATTAGGTTTTTTTCCTATGATGTAACAATTCCACCTACCTTAAATGAATTTCATCTCAAAATTCCATTAGACTACCGACCTTAAGGTTTTACTTGTTCTTAATTTTTGAAACACATGAATGACATAAACACATCCATATAACTCAAGCTAGGGTTTAAACTACATCAGACCTTTATTATCTTCATCCTCAAACTAACCTCAAGGTCTGGGGTTTCTAACCAAGAAGCAATTCTCTACTATTCAAAGGCATTAGGTTTAGGTGGATATCTAATTTAGGTCTTCTATATTAACTCTCTTAGTGGCACCCCCAGATCTGTGTTGTCCAGACACAAGTCTAAAGGTGTCATAACTCATTATACTAATGTTCAAGATCTTGTTAGCATACATGTCCCATACCACACATGCTAGAAAGAAGAAGAACATATGCATAAGAAGTCTTTTTCTCTTGACTTTTCCTCTAGAATTCTCAATTGGTTGGCCATCACAGTTGAGGATAAGAGAGGACATGCCACTAGATATGATGGAGTTAAAATAGAGAATCCAAATTAGATAAACTCATATCCTTAACACACATGTTTTCTATCATCAAAGGAGGGATAAAAGGTCTCCTAGGAAATCATGAGAAAAGCCCGGTGGCCAACTATATGTTTAGCTTTGATACCACATTGTAACATCACAATTTTCTAAATCATATATAGTAATTTTAAGAGGAAGCTTAATTCACATTGGGATGTCACAAAATGATAATCATTGCATGAAAATATAATTTTATTCAATAAAATCAGGAAAATAATTGCAAATCTCATGTCTCAAGTTTCACAACATAAAACTTAAACTTTGAAGTAAACTAAACTAGTACATAGTCTTGATATTAATTGAAAAACTAAACTAAATGGCATAGGATAGTTGGAAGTTCACCAGGGGCAAACTCTTAATTAGTCCTTGAGATGTATGCTCCTTGCTTAAGCTCCCTTATTCTTCCTTATGTGGACATCGTGTCCCCATCCATGCATTCAAAATGGAAAATGTGTTAGAGTAAGCGGCATTGAGTATTGTTATAACAAAATAATAACTTGGCAATAAGGAAACATGAAATTAACTAAATAGTAAATTTGGATTCTCAAAATATTCTCTTAGTGGTTGGTTATAATGTCCTCTACTCTTATGCACCAACTGTGCTCATAAGGCCCATAGGCTTAATTGATGTTCCACTTGAACTCATGATATGCACTCGGGTCTCATAAATTATGCTCCAATTGAGCTCATGATTTGCACATAAGTACCATTATGTTCCATTTGAACTCACAATTTGCACAAAAGTGGGACTATGTTCCATTTGACTCATAAGGCCCTAGGGATCAACATTAAGATGATGAGGACAAAATAATACAACCAATTACATGATTCATCATTAACTTAATAATCATTTACTTAAACTAAATTTCGCATGATCATGGCATAAATATCTAAAATAGAACTTGAAATCATAAGCATCGTGTAATTACTTTTGGGGAACATTACAATAATTTCTGAAAATTGAATACATAAATATCATATAATTTAATTTGATCATCATGAGACAATAATCTTGAAGCGATTGAAAACCATTATTTAATACTCGAAGTCCATGAACCCACTTAACGATTGGATAAGAAGACCTCTTAGATCTTATGGGTTTTGTAGAAATCGTAATCCCCTAAAATTAGCATAGCTCCAATTAATATTTATTTTAATTAACACCTAAACCCTAATTTAGGTCATTTAGGAATACATAGTCTGATGTGGTCAAGTTAGGGTTTGAAACCACTAAAATTTGTTCCTTGTCCAAAAACCTTTCCAAAGAGTATTTACTCAACTTTTTCTGACTACTGATTAATTAGTTATGAATTTTTTTTTAGACCAATCGAAATTCAAGAAAAATCCATGCTAGTAAACTTATCCCAATTGGAAAATCCACACTGGGTAGGACCTCTTACCAGCTGGCCTAATGTCTTACATCTATGTGGCAACGGTCCTGTGAAACCAAACACACACTTACAATAAAAAGAGGCGGCTAAATTTCTCGATATGCCCATGAGAGCGCATGACAATCGAGAACACCATGACTATGTTTCTTTTTCATTTGATTGAGAAAAGGACAACGAGAGGCGAAGGAGATATTTGTGAATATCCAGAGATCCTGACTCAGCTCCTGTCGCCACCAAGGAAAACCAAGGTCAATGATGAATCTATAATGCCCTCACAAAGACAACAAGCTCTTACTTGGGCTGTCTCATGGTCTGGAGGACCAACAGGCTACTCCCACTATAGTAGGAGAAGGTGAAGGTGGAGAGCCACTAGTAGAGTGAAGAAAACCAAAACCAAAGTTGCAATTCAACTCTCCATCAAAAACTAAAGCTATTAGTGAAGGAGACGGATAAGACCATGATGGTATATTTGAGAATTGGGCACAACAATAGAAAAAAAAAGAGGGAAATGGATTGAGTACCTCTCTAAAGAAATCAAAACCTTCAGAAGCTTTCCTACACCGCACAGAGGAGATCTCAATCTCCAGCATAAACTTTGGCAGTCAGAAGCACGTCGGAAAACTCGACCTTATCGGAGTCTCGAGGTAAAGATGGAAGAGATGTATGTAGGGCGATTTAGACCAAACGAACTATAGGAACAAGTTTTTGTGTGTTCTAGTATAGCGCTGGGGAAATCATATATATAGGTGATGCCCTTGTGTGATCGAGAGTCCCAACCATAGGGGGAAAATAGGGGATCATAGGGATTCTAACAATGCAGGATTTGAGGTGATAACTTCCTATCAAATCTAAACTCATCTGATACGGATTGGTGCGAGGAAAATGTAGAGTGAGAAAATTGGAGGTGAGATGGATGAGAGAGTGAAAGTGAGGGAGGAAGAGGTGGGGAACTGGAACCCTGTGGAATCCTAACTAATACAGACTCCAGGAAGAAGAGGGACGTGAATCCGTACGATGGAAATATCACATCTCGTAAGGAGCCCATGCATAGTTGGGAACCAAGCCACACGATAGGGAAAACATAGGTGGGATTGGAAATTAAATCGATGTCATAGAAATAAACATATGGGATAGATTTTGATAAGACAATATAAGGAATGCACATTTAAGTATTGTCCTCTTTAATTAAATTGGGATATCTATTGTTATCCAATTAGTCTCAAATTTTGCATCTAACATAATTAGGACTCACGGAAACCAATTTTCTGTTACAATTTAACTTTTGAGATTTCCTTATATAATTTTAATACATTTAGGGTTTAACTTGATATCTTACTATTTTACATTATGCATCACATGAATTATCCATATTTTGGATTTTGAATTTGGTTATCATCATATCTTTATCAAAAGGTTTGAAGTGTATTGTTTTGCACAAATTATCATATTTTACTTATTTTACCCATTAAGTTCATTAACACTACTGCAGAACCTACCTTTAGTGTCGGTTATTTAAAGCCTTTAGTGTCGGTTTATAAGCGACACCTATGTGGGCGACACTAAAAGTCCACCCATTAGGCGTCGGTTCCAAAACCGACGCCCAAACTCTTCGCGCGCCATCAGAAGCGCGCCATCAGGGGACAATAGGCGTCAGTTATTAGATAAGAAACTGACGCCCAAAACTTTCGTGCCACAGAAAGGGTGCCATCTTGGCCACTATCAATGTCGGTTATTTACAAATAACCGACGCCATATATTAGGAAATAGACGTCGGTTGTTACAAATAACCGACATTAGAACATTATGTGTCGGTTTTTTACAAATAACCGACGCCCAAACTCGCGCCATCTTGGCCACGGTCGTGATGTCCAGCACGGCCGTGTTGTTAAGGAATAGACTTCGGTTTATTGTAGGAAAACCGACACTATACCATTATGTGTCGGTTATTTACAAATAACCGACGCCTATTGTTTTTTTTCCTGTCAGTCTACAGACCTGCTGTGGCTGGTCGCAAGATGAGAAACATGTTCAGTTCAGTTATGAACTGCAGGTTTTACGACATCCATTGATATCAGCCGACAACAGGCCGCAAACCTACAAAATTAACAATAAAAGAGTTCCATTCATTCACACATTTATAAACATTCACACATGCTAGCAATTTGTAGTTCCATTCATTCACATTCACACATGTAGAAACATTCATATAGCAACGAACACTTTCATTCATTTTCACTCAGACACATGTAGAAACATCCAGACATGTAGAAACATTCACACATATATTATAATTCAGAAATTCATTTACAAAGTATCATTGTTTAGTCATTATTCGCTATCAGGATCCCAATTATATTTTAAAGCCCCCACTAATTGTATGGCTGTTGCCCATTCTTCAATTACTTCATTTAATTCTCCCATCGTATAGGGAGCATTAACATTTGGTAAGTCCTTTCCTGTAATGGGGTCAGCTTTAAACACCTGTAAAGAGAATGATGTATATATATAATTAATGAGCTATAAATAAGATTGATATATTTCGATCATATTATCTAATGAGACTATATAATACCTGAGCAATACATTCGATATCCAGTGCGGCATGTTTGATAATCATGTGCATATATCGCATGACATAGTATCCACATGCCCATCCGTTGTCTTGTGTAGCACACTATTTATTCAAACATACAAAATATTAACAAATACAACTAATTAAGCATTGTTCACATAAATAATATATACATATATTGCAGTCGGGAACTTACGTTCACGTTCTTCCAAATTATTGGCTGGTTCTTTTTCGTGGGGACCTTTCCTCCAGCCTTTTTGTACTCCTCAAAACCCCTACATGTTAATGTAACACAGAACATTGTAATGAAATAGTAATGTAATAACATATGTTAACGGATATGAAAAATGAAATATTTCTCACCGAAATATTGCCATTTTCATTATGTGTCCAAATCTTGTATTCAATTTACCCCCCTTAGGATCTAGATAATACACAGTGAACGTCTCGGGGGCAATAACCAATAACTCCCAATGCCTACCCCTAGAGGAAAAAAAGTTAAAAATTAATAACTCAAAATCCACAATAAAATGTAATTTTCTTAAGTCCAAATTATAATAAGCAAAGTAAACTTACTCTACATTGAATGGAGCCATTATCACCGTCTTGTTTTTTACAGCAAAAATTGAAAAAGCCTCACAGCAGTATTGTTGAACTGATGTAGGGTCTTTAGCTAGACTAATCAAGGATGGAATCAAAAACCCTACATGTTCGAATCCAAAATCTGCACATATGTTGTCTAAGTAGCTGCAAAATATGTATTAATTACGCATGGATTAATAAATAAGAAACCAGATCACCAGATCATACACAAGGTATATGGATGTATAAAGAATATCTCACCTTATCCATAGCTCTATCACAGATGTATTTAGCCAATCATATCGAAACAACTCCAAAATATCTTGTATAAATAGTTTTGTTTCGTATGACTGACCTGTAGAATCTGAATCAGAAGAAACAGTTATAGGGGAGTTTATATCATGTTCCCCTAACCATACTGCCATACCCCTACAGTTAGGACCTAACGGGACAGGTAGGTCCTGTGGAACCCAACTAGGTAATGCAGGAGGTGGAGGTGGAGGCCTAGATGTTGTGGGTGTCTTCTTTTTAACCTGTATATATATATATAATTTCAGATCAACTGCCAGCATATACACACACTAACAATTGAACGTAATGTAAATTTACCGCACCTTTTCAGTAAAGAAGACATGCTTTTTCCCACAATATCACTCCGCCTATTGCCTCACTAAGCGTTTTACAATCGGGGTGGGCATATGGCAGTGGAAGATCCATCCACTGGGGGAATATATGTATCGGGCTCACCCGAATCCAACCAACCGGTACTGGAGACCCGTGACACGTTTCCCCTGGTAGGGATGGGTAAGTCGACGCCTCTACCACGACATATTCTTTACTTTTTAGACGGCATGGCTTCAACCCCTACAAATTTTTGTGTAAAGAATGTTATATACATATATACATATCATCTTTTTCTTAAACGACTACAATTTCATATATACGTATCATCTTGAATTAAAAAACTAGTTACTATGTCATAAAAATACTTACAGTGGATGTGCTAGGTGGTGGTTCTACAGAATTACTCCCAACCTCTGCAGTAGGAGTAGGAGTAGAGTGTGCAGTAGGTATTGTCTGGTAAGTGGCAGTCTGAGATGTCTGCCACTTTTTTATTGCTTCTTCAAGTTTTTCTTCGAGTTTCCTGTCAAATAGCTTATCCACCTATACATGGATAAAAGAAATGTCAAATTCTAATTTTTGAATTCTCTTTTATAGTAACATTATAAAGAAAGAATATGTTACCTCTTCTTGTGAAAGTCCCACTTTTGGGACATGTTTGCGCTAGGATGACCCAAAAAAAGATTTGATGCCCACACCAACGCCTGCAGCCCTAACACGTCCAGGATGCTCTGGGTTACCCAGAGCAACTGTCAATTCATCCTTTGTTCCCTCAGGGATGAACTTTCCTTATTTCCTCAGCTCGTGCAGCTCCCGCTAATCGCCAAAACAAAAATTTGTACTTAAGTAAACAACACAAATAATCAATATTCGAATGATTGCTGTAAGAGTTGTATTTTACCATTTTTGCAGCCGCCTCAGCAGTTGCGGCCTTAGGTATTTCTCCCTTCTTATTTTGCCTCCCAGCTATCCAGACATCATGGCGAGGCAGAGGTGTGCTACCTATGGTAGAGGACTCCTGAGTAGCAGTAGACTGAGCAGCAATAGCCTCGGCCTGTAGTCTTTGGCGAACGCCTGCATACCCCTTTGGACCCATTGTGTGGTCATGCACATTCAGTGCACGCCTTGATCTTTGTGCCTCACTGAGGGCCTAGTTAGTATGCAAATTAATGATTTGGTTAGTAACACTAAATGTTAATCTTGAATAAGTGAATACAACATATATTAATTAATGAGATTGACGCCTAATACCTTGAATTCATCAGTTTGTCTTGAAGCGAAAAACGCGTCCCAATTTCTTTGTCCAGGAAGTTCCACTGTTCAGTGGCTGTCTTCTTCCTCTTGTCGGCTTCTTTTATGTATTCTCTGGTGAGATTTGTCCTATAGTTCCTTAGGACTCTCCCACAGCGTTGCATCACGCATTTACGATGTAGCTTTTCATCCAATTCAAATATACTCTGCAAAATTGAATTGCTATTAACTAGTATCCAAAAATTTAGTAATCTACAAAATAGAATTGCAAATTAATAATAACTTATGCATAAATCCCTCCATATTAAATCTTTCTTCTCCTTAGAAACTTTATGCCAAGAATCTAAGCGACAACCGCAATGGCTACGAGTAACAAACCCAAGATATGAAATAAATGAATTGCGATTCACACCACATGCATTTCCTGCATTATCAAAATCCACAACAAGTTTGGGTCCATTGCCCTTTTGTGAAATTAACTTCTTCATCATAGTGATGCCCCTTCTCTTGTCAACTTTTTGGTGTTGTTGATCAAGTGCCTCAAGTGCTTCAGCTGGTACCTGTGCATCATCAACCTAAAATTTGACAAAATAATTCACATTTACAAGATATAACTATAAATGGACATATAGATATAAATATATGATATATTTTTAAAACTTACATTGTGAGGCGGCGCATTGATGTCCTCACCCTCACGGTAGTCATCAGCATGGTCATCAGGAGAATGGTCAGCCATCTGCAAATTCACATTCAAATTGTAAAGTTCACATTGTAAAGTAGTAATTCAAAGTGTAAAGCTCACATTGTAAAGTAATTCAAATTGTAAAGTTCACATTGTAAAGTAATTCAAAGTGTAAATCTCACATTGTAAAGTAATTCAAATTGTAAAGCTCACATTGTAAAGTAATTCAAATTGTAAAGTATCCATTCTATGATCAAAGAGAAAAACAAGTATATATTAGGACAAGATTAGGCCAACAAATACATGTGATGTCATTCTTATATATAATAAATGTGTACCACCTATCCCATTCTTGAACACCTAATCTCACTAGTAAGTGTATAATGTGTATTGGGTTTTTGAGAAAATTTCGGCAGCATTTCCCCGCTGTTCTCCAAGTACATATGTACTTAGAGAACAAATAGGGAAATGCTGCAGAATTTTTCTTGAAAACCCAACACACATTATATACACTTACATCCTAAGCAAGATTAGGTGTTCAAGAACAGTCCCAAACCGGGGACTATCCAAGATTTACTCCTTGGATGGGTTTCTAGGCCAACAAATAATGTGTTGTCATTCTTATACCTAAAATCCTAGTTCTTCAAGTTAGGGTGATTATTGATGTCTTTAAAAGCATGATTGGCAATTTAGGGAAAAGTTCATCATTTACATTCCAAGCATGGCACATGTGTGCATTACAGTTCATCATTAAGCAAAAGAAGGGTGATTAGGATTCTCAATATACTCAACAATGAAACAAGTTAAACATGTGTGCATTACAGTTCCTCATTTACATTCCAAGCATGTCACATGTGTGCATTACAGTTCATCATCAAGATATCTATAACTTATTTAAACATTCAATTATGAAGTAAATATACACTTAATTCAGAATAGCATGAGGCACAAATAAGTAGATGAAAAATACAAATAAGTAGATTCGGGTCTGGGCCTAAAGTCCAAACTCAAGGATGTGATTTTCATGGTGTTTCCCGGGCAGAACTGCCCCTGGTTCAGACCTGCTTCATGCACAGGTGGAAAGGGCTCAGCTAGAAACGCAGCTAGGTGCTGCTCGTGGCTGAGGGGGCTGCGGAATCAAGTTTAGGGCTCTTAGTCGGAGTCAAGGGCGGTATTTGGTAGTGTTGGTCATTCCCAGCTACTCCTGGACGGCGTCGCTACAGCTGCAGCTGCTACTTCTGGCCGCCGGCACTGCTCTATAGGTCGGGCACTGCTAGGGTGAGGTAGAGGAAGAAGAAGGGCGGAGGAAGGTCCAGCGGCACCGCGATGGTTGGGGTTGGGGATAGGGTAGAGGCGGTTGGGGGTGGGGTGGTGGTGGCTGGTGCGGGAGCGGCTGCTGGCACTGGGGAGGCAGATGGCGGTGTGGATGTTGGTGCTGCCGCTGGGGATTGGGTGAAAGTGGTGGCCGTCAGGGAAAAGCAAGGCGGAGGAGAAAAGGGTTACCTTGCTGGCGGAGCAGAGCGGCGGCAGCACCGAGCGGCGACGGCACCGAGCGAAAGCTTTAGCTGGAGGCAGCACCGAGCGGCAGCAGCACCGAGCGGCAGCAGCACCGAGCGGCGATGGCGGCACGGATGGCAGGGAGCGGCGGCGGCAGAGCAGCAGGGGCGAGCAAAAATCGCCGGAGCTAACTAGCTGCAATCGGGAATGAAACAGGGAAAGGGGAAGAATCGGTCGGGCTGGTGAGCTATTAAGTTGACAATAAGTGTTGGTTATTTAAAAAAAACCGACACCTAAACCTATAGTGTCGGTTATTTAGTTATGAACTGACACCTATACTAAGTGTCGGTTATTTAAAAAAACCGACAACTAAACCTATAGTGTCGGTTATTTAGTTATGAACCGACGCCATATGTAAAATTTTGGAGCCAATTTTTTCGCTGGAATTTTGGGTTTGGTGGTTGAGTTTAGGTGTCAGTTGTTTATTAATTAACTAACACCTATTAAAAGTGGTACCCCTGTTTGGGCTCCCTAAGCAGATTGGATGTCGGTTTATATTATCAACTGACACTGTAGACATTAGGTGTCGGTTTTTGTAAACAACTGACACCTTGAAAAGTGGCTTTATAAGCCATTTCTGTAGTAGTGTAATGCCATTATTCACTTAGATGATGGCTCATATTTCATTTTTATTTTCTTGAAAAGTCTACTTCCTATTCTATTACACATATTAAGCACATTAGATACCATCCCAAGCATTTGCGCACAATTATACACATCCAACCTTATTAGTCACATCTAGGTCCTATTTGATACATGAAACTTGAAGTCTAAAAATTAGGATTTCCAATTAAGGTTTTTTTTCCTGGGATGTTATAATAGAGGTCCATGCATCATGTCATGGTAGCATATATTTTTGTACAGGAGGACAGAGAATGGAAGAGAGTGGGATACCCAACCAAGAATTATCTTTATAAGTTGTAAAATTAAAGAGAAAGAGAGAAGGAGGAAGAGGTACATACATGGAAAGGGAGAAAAAACACACAAAATGTTGTATGTATATTGCTTGTAAAATTCATGTCTGTGTCCATAAGATAAAGTATCATTTTAGGAAAATGAATAAAAGATGAGATGTCATGTAGAATATGAGTTGAATGTTTGTTACGTTTCTTTTGCTGCAACTTGATAATCTACTGTTATTGAATAGGTATCTTGTTGAGAAAATTAATCATTATTTTATTGAGATAATACGTTCCAATATTCTTATCTATCTAGTTTAGATGATCTTAAATGTTTACAACTAGTTGATGGAGGGATTCATTATCTACACTTATTATGGTTTGGTTTTAATTGTCATTTGAGTAGTCATGTTTGGTTGACATGACTTATGTACACTTTAGCTTCATGACTGCAGGATATGTACCCACTTTGGCTAGTGGGGTGTCACAAAGATGATATTATTCTTGATTCTAGATGTTTACATCTTGACTTGTTACCTATACAATATGATTGAAACTTTGAAATTATTAATACTTTATAATCTATTTACAGGTTTTATCTTTTGATTGTTAACAAGGTAAGAATTGACAAATTTAATGCCTTTATGATTAATTAGATTATTGTCATAAATGGATTGGATTTGTCTAGATGCTAGAACTATCTATTAGAATTTTAGTATGTATAATTATTTTAAAGTTGTGTGTACTTAATCTGATGTTGATGCATGTACTTAGCTTGAGTGGGGGTATCCACTCACTGGGGCTCTATGTGAGTCTCATGAGGTTGTTTCAAATATAATTAGGCATAAATTCATCTAGCAAAGAGGTCAAGACAAAGAAGATGTATATAGAATAATCTAGATTACAATGACCATGTATTGTCTCTTATTCAGGATGAGTAGTATATCGAGTTTGTTCGTTCATGTATATGTATCTAGTATAAACTGAACTACATGTGAGAAATAATATTTGATTCTGATTTAATGGAGTTGAATAAGATTTGTGAAAATGTAACACTAGTTTATGAAGTTTACTGAGAAAGGAAGATAAATAAAATTTACATGTGTTTTACGTGTATTGTATTAATTGTGTTTGTCAATAATGATGTGGTTTGTGTCTTAATATGGTTTTAGATTTAGGGTTTCTCAATAATGGCTGGCATTTATGTTGGTCAAAATGGATCTCCCGATAATCTACATATAGGACCAATGCAACAACTCTTTGAGGTTTTTGGATCATTTTGTGGCATATCCCCTTGTAATAAACCAAGCAGGCATCATGTGAAAAAAAATGCTCCATGCCACATCCATGCCAAAATGTGTCATTATGCCTTTTATGAGTTGAAAACATTAGCACAAGTGGGGAAATATGGCCCTATACGACATCACATTTGGTCTCACTATTTGGGCTATTATATTGACATACCTAACTAGATGGCCTTTTACCCCCTAAATTTAAGTGTGGCTTTACCCTTAGCCATCCCAAGCATGGCTACACCCTTGTGTGCCTAAACAATTTATTCCAAAATATGTATTAAAATACTTATATATAAACATTAGTTCATGAGATATATACATTATAATGTATAAAAATATATAATAGATGTAATATTTCATCCCCAGTGATGTATTGCAATACTTCTAAATATAAAATGCATGCATTGTTTCACATTAAAATATTTATTGTGGTACTAGATAAATATATGATATGCATATATGTGCATTGTTTCACTACGAAATATGTATTTCTCTTCATGATGCATGTTACTAATATATCAGATTACTTCAATATCATATTTTATATCTCTCTCACTCTCTTTGACTAAATCTAATAAATCCATAATGTAACATATCCTATTTTCTCACTTTAGAAGATAATAATGATCAATAATGACATTTTTTGCTCCACCTCTCTCCTCCATCACTCATCCAATAATTTCTCCAGATCTCTCTCAATTACTCTCTACATGCTCGAAGGCCATTGATTCCTTTCAACTTCTTGCCCTATGTGGGAAATATACATTGTACTTCCACATGAGCACATTATCCAAAAGTATGAGTATATAAAGTGGTTATATGGAGTTTGCATTCATTACCTTTCTATTTTTACTTTATATACTAGTTATAGATGTAATCAACGATGCTTAACGTAAGCTTTCTTATTGATGGACAAGTGAAGGGGAAAACTTGCATTAATATGCTCATTATTTATGAAATGAAGATATAAATCTTGCCATGATCAAAGGTTATAGATTCGAAATATATAACTTGGACAATACACCATTTGTACCACTTATCAATAGATGCTAATGTTTGTTCATTTAAGAGTGTTTGATCACTTAGTCTCTCAATATTGATCCTAATTTTGTCTCACTACAGAAGCAGATGGGATAGGGACTAAATCAAATATAGTCATAGCGCCAAATGGTCCTAAATGTTTTTTGGCATTACCTCTCTTAGTGGAACATATGAAAGCATGTTTTGGGAAAGAGTAATTTTTCTTCTTTTCTTCTAGTTGGAAGTGTGTGTAAAATGAATAGCATTTACAAAATCAGCATTGGCTATGCAACTAGAAAGTATGACAAAATCTATGATAGTCATGAAGTTTCTTTGAGATTAAAAATGAGCTTAGCTTTTTAGTTTTAGCTATAAAATTTGATCAACATATAACCACGACTTTGTAGACCAAAGGTTTTTAGAAAATGGAAAGATTGTTATCATTGAGGGTCAAGTTTTTCTTATCCTCTGCTTATTTTCCATATTCATTTGTGTTCCAGGTCACATAGAAAACTTTCAGTCAAGTTGCTCTATTTGTAGTTGATATTCTCCTTTGGAGCGGAGTCTAATACCTTCATGTTCCTAGCACGATGCATTACCAATACCATTGTGGTGTACATGTTGCTCATATTTCAAGTTATTTCAGACACATTTCCAATTTTATATTTCCTCTACAGTGGATAAAATGGATACTCCTTTGATCCTTGTCCTTCATTGTCTTTTTTTCATCCCAAAGCATCATCATCGTATACATTTTAAATCTCTAACACATTTTTGGTATCTGACTTTTTTCTACCTTTGCATTTCACAATATGATCTTCATTACTAAAGGTGGAAATTCCCTTAGATACGTAACAGACTTTATCATAACAAATGGAAAACCTCTTATGTCACATATCGATAACTCCATCATGTTTCTTCCTCCTCAGAGTACATGGAAACCATGATGAAACTACAATCACATTTTGGATGAGATCCTCAAGGTCCAACTTGAGATTGGAGGTTCGTAAAAGGATTTATTATTCATGGTGTTTTGCTAGACCTATTATCTGACTTGTTCCTTCTTGCAAAGCTCTAAAAAAAAATTTAATGCTCCATATCAATTATCAATCCATGAAATCACTTATGAATCCGAGTCATAACCCTCAACCCGTAGGGTATGTACTAATGAGAATGCCATGTTTGCATCACCTCATGTATCATTACTCTAAAGCTTTTCATATATGATTGATTTCTTCCTTCCCTTCCAAGATTGTGGATTCTTTATCGTAACATATAGAGACGTATATCTAATATATAGTTAAAAATAAATAAATTTCTAGTAATGTCCATTAAAGAGCAATATGATATAAACATATAAAATTGGAACACTAGTTACAATCACGCCTTGCATAGCTAAATTTATGGTTACAACGTTTAGACTTTCTTTCCTATTATATAACTCATAAATATTGAAACATTTACAGAAAGAATAGAGCCCATGAACGTTGTTACATGACTTGCAAAAGTTGAAGGAATGGTGGACTTCTTCAAATTGAAATTCACTAGCCAATGGACCTCATTCAAGGCCAATATAAATAGGACCATTTCTGGAAACATACAATGTGTTGCAAGAAAACATTTAACTCTAGAATTGCTTTGTAGCTTAGGGACTTGTTTTGCTACACATGATGGTATTCCATCCAAAGTGTATATCGTTGTAGTGGTGGGGGTCTTAACAAACTTTCATACTTGTCAAAGTGTACCTAATGGTTCAAAAAGTTAATTCTAAGATGACTTAGATGTGTAATTTCTTCCTACAATGCTCCTTCTTTGAATAGAGATAGAAGTCCCTCATTGGAATATGGTAGAAGGCATTTATATTGTTCATATTTATATTCAACATTCAGAGTAGATCTAGAAAACCTAATCAATAAGAAATATTGAAAACTCTTGGAGCATGAACAATGGAGAGTAGAAGTAGAATCCCAAGTAAAGTGATACCAAGAGGATGAGTGTAATTACGGTTTCTTTTTTCTTACATTACTTGTTTCAACTATGATTTTAACTACTTAAACGATGATTGTTAACTTTCTCAGAGCAAATTCTACATGAACCTAGATGCTTGTGGATGAAGTGTTGAGCAAAGTGTTGAGCAACTCAAGATCATTATATCAAATTATGTCTGATAATGCTCTTATCTAAATATGTCAAGAAAACCATATAGTCTCATTTTTTGCACAATAACCACAACTTAAATATACTCTTAGAAGCAACATGAGAATAGGATGATGCTCTAAAAAATTAGAGAACAATTAGAAGAAATTTTTAGGACAAATAACTTGGGAACCTAATACTAAAATCAAATTACAACGTTTGATTTTCTCCAGGATGTGAATTTCAAATGTGCATGAATGTCTACCTCCTAAAATCTCTAAGCCTGTGCAATCTAACCACTTATGACACTTCTATTTTAATCTAGATTTATTATGACATCTCAAAGTCGTAGAACTTGTCATTGTTGGTTTTATCACATATTCTTTCCATTAATCTAAACTTAGTTTGGATTTTTGTTAAAAATCATCCAATCAACTGGACTAAATTTTGTCTATCCAATGAAGAATCTGTTGATCATTTAAACAATTTGTGAATTATGAATTGGTCACAATGAGAACGACAATCTCATTTTTACAGTAATCGTTGGTTGAACCATGCACATGTGACGAAACCAAAAGTTGGCGTCATTGCCTTTCGTCAAATCATAGCAATCATAATTGATCTTATATCTAGTGTAAGCATTTTTCTAATAGTTGTTAGAGCTGGTTATTCAAAGAGGCTTGCATGACAAAGAGTAATTAAAAAAAGATACAGAAGTTTTGCAACATAAACTTGCATAATTTTTGTTTTGGCAACTGTAGTCTTTTACTCCAAATTAGAGAAGGTACCTCGCATAACTGGTGCTAAGTTGGAAGACAATAGACTCCATTTTGGTGTCTAATTCAGAAATTGTGGAGGACCACTAGTAGGACTATCAAATTATGTTCAAACATGTTAATTTGATTCTGCCTGGCACGAAAAAAATTAATTTTTTATTTGAATTGTATCATTTTTTTAACAAGATCATGAAGACCAAGAAGATGTCGGATGAGTAGAGATATGGTACTATAGTCCTCATCGACAAAGAACAAAGGTGATGTTCAGAGTTGCACAAACTACAAAGGTATCAAGTTGATGACTCACAAAATGAAGCTTTGGGAGAGGATTATTGAACGGAGGCTAAGATTTATAACACAGATATCAAACAACCAATTTAGTTTCAGGCTTGGAAGATCAACAACTTATGTTATTTTTCTAACAAAGAGGCTTATAAAGAAGTATAAAAAATACAAAAGAGATCTTCATATGGTTTTTATTGATTTGGAATAGACTTATGATCGAGTATTCAGGGAAGTGGTGTGGATGGTTTTGAAGAAAAATGGTGTGCCAATCCAATATATATACTTGATTAAAGACATGTATGATAACTCTACTAAAAGTGTGAAGACTCCTGGAGGTGAGACACCAACTTTTCCTATCACAGTTGGGGTACACCAAGGATCCACACTCATCCCATATATGTTCGTTCTTATTATGGATGAGCTGACAAAGAATGTTCAAGATGATATTCCTTGGTGTATGTTATTTGTTGATGATATTGTATTAATTGATGAAACTAAAGAGGATTGAATGATAAAGTTTACTTTGGGGGAAGGCATTGGAATCAAATGGATGAATGATTAGTAGGAGAAAATCTGAGCATCTGCATTGTAATTTCAGCCAATCTCGCAGTATGAATGGTGGAGTCAAGTTGGACAGAGTAGATATACCAAAATGTGATACATTTTATTACTTAGGTTCTATAATTCAAATAGATGTGGATGTTCAAAATGGTGTTTGTCATGTGATCACTGCAGGATGGTTGAAATGGACGAGTGTGACTAGAGTATTATGTGATCGAAAGATCCCTCTCAGATTAAAAAGTAAGTTTATAAAGCAATTATGCACCCAACTATGCTCTATGGGAGTGAATGTTGGGCGGTGAAGAAACAAGATCACAATAAGATGAGCATGGCTAAAGTGCATATGTTGAGATGGATGTGTGGGAAGACAAGAAAGGTCACTTGATAAATGACTATATCAGGAATACAGTGGGGGTGGCGAGCATTGAGGACAAGTTGCGCGAGGGCTGACTCATATGGTATGGACATGTGTAACACAGAACAACTAAAGCGCCTACACGAAGTAATGCTATTGAGTCAAGAACGATTAATAGAAGAAGAGGAATGCCTAAATTAACATGGGAAGAGCTTATAAAGAGAGATTTTAAATCTCTACATTTTGACCAGAATATGACCCATGATAGAGCCAAATGGAAACGAAGGATCCATGTAGCTGAATCCAACATAGTTGTTGATGATGATGATGATGATGATGATGATGATGAGGACGACGATGACAAGGACGATGACAACGACAATGACGATGACGATTTGGATTGTATCAATCTGGTTCTAAATTTGGATATCGATGTCCCTAATTAACTTGGTCGGGTCTAGGTGGTGATTTGTTCAACACAAATTGAATCTAACTTGACAAATTTAAAAAATATCAGTTTTCATCATGTAAATCGTGTGTAGTTCACACACTTGAACTGTGTTGTAATAAAATTTGGTTAAGGATCAATTCTGGGTTGGATTGTTATGTATCAATCAAGTTGTTGTCCGATTTAAAATCAACTTTAAATCAATTTTTTTGGTACCCCTATCCAAGATGATGTGCCCATACCAATGCTCACAAAATTTAATATGGGACCGCATTAAGTATTTGCAATAGCAGGTTGCTACAACAGGCTGAAACACCCACATATCATCATAAAAAATAGGGATATGTAGCGAGCATTTGAGTATTAAACCCACCTAATGTTCCTTCACTATTGTAATATTTACAGGTGCTCCATTTTGCTGCCCCAAATCAGGCTGTTACATCTTTTTTTTTAAGTAATACAACTGGACAACTTAAAAGCGTTTCACTGCTAATTATACTGGGATTTAAGATGGTCGTATCTAGAGTTGCGTTGAAGTCCACATTCCCACATTGGAACCCCTTCTTTATGACTAACTGCTTCTTAGATGCTCTTGTTGAAATTTTCACTGTTATTTGAAAATTATGTCATGTGGTAGGTAACGTGACCTAACAGCGGCTATACGGCATTCAAAATGATGATATTTATGGATTAATTATTCCAATTTCTTTAAATAATCCTGCTTTACTGATAAAAGTTTGTGTGAAAAATGTATGGCTTTCTCTGGTCTTCCAGCATACCTCGGTACATATGCTCTGTGCCTGAGTGTTGCCCCTGTCACATGTCATACTCAACGGATGTAGCACTATAATTGTTGGGGTACCAGCATATAAAAGCAGGAATTAAAATCGCATGTCCGGTCATTTGTTACTATCGACAATTCTGAGCCAGGAGGATCAAACACGATAAATTCCTGTCGGAAGTCAGTTCCCCCACTGCGCTTAAATTCTGCACGCTTCCAATAAAAGAAAAAACGAAGTGACAACATCGATAATTATTATTTGTTAAATCAGCACAAGAAACTCAAAATATAGTACTTTTATGAAAGGCTTGTTTGTATCATGATAATTAAAAACGAAACAAATATGCACAATATTTTAACCATTGGAAACAGGCCATCTTGGCGACTGGAACCGGGCACATGATCTGAAGTGATACAACAGAATAAGAGCAATACAGAAACAGGAGAATGTGCTAAAAATCGCACTTCGTCAAAATTGATTTGTATATATGTAAAAGAGCTACGCCATTCTACCTGATTATAGGTGTGATTATCTAAATTAGAGGAATGACAAGGATCAATCCTGTAATTTATTTTGAGACTCATCCACTGTTATGTGATGACGATGCAACTTATGCGATTCTATAGTAAAAATGGCACGAAAGAATACAAAGGTGAGTGGTGGTAGAATCACTATAGAAAAATCATCTAAACTGAACATTTGTAAGAAGCCTTGTGAGTTTACTTAATGTTTCTCGGGCAGATACTGTGTCTGGGTGTTGCTCACCACATATAGATGACCTTATGAAAATGGCCTTTCGGATCAAGTCATCCCCTGTATCGTATTGCCCACCTCTGAGGAGCAGTTTTGTCCTTGTTTCCAGTACCGTAGCTTTCATCAGAGCCAGCTCCTGCCATAGGTAGGTATGCTTTTTGCTTGATTGCATGGGCTTTGCACAACATAGAGATCTATCAATCCACTTGTCAGATTTTGAAAGCATAGATTCTGCTGCTAATTCTAATGCATCTGTACAGAGACGTAACAGTTCCAGTGCGGCGTTGCATCGTGAAAAGGTGATAAATGTGTGGACTGCAAGGGGTAGAACCACACGCTTCACAAAGATCAAAAGCTCAGATGGCTTCAGTTCCACAACCACAGGATCCGATCCGAACCCAAACAGCAAGAAGCAAGCAGCCCATAAATGGTCTGCATGATGCGTGATGGAACCTTGAAGACTGATTGCCTGGAGCATTGCTTGAGCGACTTTACTGGTTCCTCTTTTCCGGGAATATAGCTTGACAAGATCATGAAAGTGCACACAGTCCGGCTTGTTGCTGCTTCTAGCAATGCCAAACCTTACCAGCATTGATGATGCCTCAGTCTCTGGCTTTTTAATTCGTGAAGTCAGAAACTTGCATGACATGGCTCGAAAACATTTCTTCCAAAACCGTGAATGATGGTGCTGATCGATTATCCTCTGGGCCGCTAGGGACAGCAGCCTAACTGGAATGGGGCCAGGAGCAAACCAGCCACTTACTCTGACCATCCTGGTAGCTAGGCTCTTGGGTCCTTCAGCATGATCGAATATTGAGAAACAGACCTCAAGAAGCTGCATAAGAAATGTATTCTTTTTCAATGCCAGAGCCTCTTTGTCATTAAACGTTAGTTCTCTCAATGGCACTCTGTTTATAGTATCCAAAAGCCTGCTAGGAGTTATTGGAAGTTCAGAAAGTATTGCCCCAACAACTGCAAGACCTAAAGTAAGTCTGCAGAGCTTTTCTTCAATTGTCCTCAGAGCATCTGTTTCTGTGATAGGATAATCCCTGGAACTACCTCTCATCAGAGAAATTGCTTCCATACCAGACAAAAAAGAGAGCTTCATAGGTTCCAAGTTCATTACGCGGGGAAGTCGGCTGGTGATAATGAAATGGGTGTCCCCACCAAACCGAGGCAAAAGGTCCATCACAAGCTTCCTGTCCCACCAATCTTTCTCGCTTTCCAGATTGTCAATTACAACTAGGTAAGGAATATCTCGCATGAGCTCTTTCCTCACTCTTCCAACAGCTTCATCTTCCTGTTTTTCAAAGCACTTTGGCTTCCCTTTGTCTAAGGGGTGGTTTTCTATGCCCACGTCAACGTCCAAGAAGGACCGCAAATTCAAATAGTTCTGACGGATATATCTCGTTTCTCCCCCTATCCATAAGACCATCTTATACCTCTGATGAAATCTGTAAGCATATTCAAGTACTAGCTCTGTCTTGCCAATGCCTGAATCTCCAGACACGCATGCAATTCCTCTGCCATATACTTGTTTCAGAAAGCGCTTCTTCCTGCCTGGCCTACCGGACCTCTGAGAACGGATTTGTCTGTGAGGGCTTCCAAGCCTTTGCATTTCGATTTCCTTCTCAGATTCCTTCCATATTACTGGATCTTTCCCTTTGCTGCTGCTTTCCGACTGACGATCCTTGGTGCTTTCTTCCACAAATACATTTTCATCTCTATTTATGATCAGGCTCTTTTGTCTATATCTAGGTTTTAATTCAAAGTATTCCTTTTCTCCATCCCCACTGACATTACCAAACAACATCAGCTCCAACTCTGACAGCTCCTTTTTTCTTCCTACAAATTCTTCATTCCGCGGAAATGGGAATTCCTCTTTCTCCACCTTCTCCCTCCATCTATTCACCCTATCCACTGCACTCCGTCTTCTCAGCCTCGTCGCCAAGAGTATTACAGCATTAAGAATACAGTCCCTCCAATTCCCATCTTGAGCCTCAAGCTTCCAGTCATCCATCCGCATTATCCCATCAACTGCGTCCTTCCATTCCTTCTCTAATCCACCATACAGCACCCACAACTCACCCCCGTGTCTCTCCCATAATTCCCCCCTCTTCTCAACAATATCTCTAGGGATGCAATCATTGGAGCTGAGATCAAAGAAGATTGGGATCAGATTCTTCCGACCTAGGAAATTGCTGATCTCCTCAATGCTGTATGCATTCCCAAAGGACTTCTTGGTCAAAATGACCACTCCATAGGAAGATTCGTTAATTGCTCTCTCTACAGTGTCATGGCTGCGAGCTGTCCTGCATTGGGCTCGGTCAGCTGCAAAGCAACTTATTCCCTGACATTCCAGCTCGGCTCGAAGCCAATTGACGAACCGCAACAATGTCGGCTTCCTCCCATGATACCCGATGTAGACATCACAGCTCCGGGGTCTTCTAGTAGACGACAAGAGGGATGAACCCCTCGCAAAGGATATTTTCTTCTGAGGTTTGACTCTCCTCCTCTGCTTCTCTCTGTGTCCCGGATTGCACTTGCCAGCTGCTTGGTCGCCATTAGAAGACGAACTCCCACTGTAGATGCTGTTGGAAGGAGACAACTGATCAAACTTCTTGATTGCCTGCTGGGTGTACTCAAAATTCGGAGTGCTGCATGGAATCGGCGAGACATCGGAAGCTTCATAGAGGGCATTGGAGAAGATAACTGGTGGTTGTCTAGCTGAACAGTGTGTATCGAGCTTCTCACTGCACAGGACAAGAGCACTAGCTAGATTACGATCTGAGCCACGGATATGCGCCTGTTCGCTCCCGTTAGTCTTTGGAGACCTTGGAGAGAAGAAAGGAGATTGGCTTGCGGAAACAAAGGCCGAGGAAGAAGATGAGAGATTCCTTGAGGTTGTAGCGGACAAAACTCCAGTTTTGAAGCTTTCTTGTTGAAGCTCCATGTATCCATTTTCATATGATCGCCCCCCACCAGCCAGTTAATGGGTGTTGATAACTTGCACTACTCCCCTTCCATTTTCTGAAGGGGAAAAAAAAAAGAAGAATCAAAAGCTAAAATAGATATCCATGAACATTTACAATAAGAATTCAACGAGTTGAGTGAATTGGTACAGGGCGTCTAAACAGATTATGTAGTGGCTTGAAGGGTGAATTCAAGTAACTACATCATGGGAAAAGATATATTTACTAGAAAAAGGTTGTGATTGTACTCTGTTCTTAGTTGTTGTACCTAAGAACATATATATATGATCGTAGGTACCAACAACTCTTCTTAAACAGGTACAATCAAAACAAGCACAAATTGCTAGGATACACCTCTTCTTGGTTAAATAGAAGACTACACCTCTTCTTGGTTAAATAGAAGCCTATAATTAATCACTTTAAAGTATGCTGGTTAAATGAAAACAAGCCGACCAGCATACTTTAAAGTGAACACAACCAAACCATTGAAGTATAGTTTACTTTCCTGTTTTACAACTCCTGTTTTTAAAGTCATACCTGGGGTCCGAACTACGTAAAACCAAATAAGCCCTAAGATGTTATGTTGTTCCATGCAATACTAGAATAGAACAACAACAACAACAAAAAGTTGGATATAAATCAATTTGAAAAGGTTCTGATTCTGAGGAGCAAAACCACTAGTGCAGGTGAAAAGATGAAACATACTGCAACGGTTGATGTTATTAAGAGTATACCAAGTGTAGATAGAAATTTTGAAATTCAGAGTAACTGAATGATCAAACAATACAACTACAACCTACATCTTAAAAGTGGTAGTTTTTTTTTAAATGCAACAACAAGAAACGGGAGAGAGAAACATTGAGCTTCAAAGTATTCACTTACGGAGACTTTGAGGCCGAGGAAACGAAACTGCAGGATGCTGTGGACGGTTTCTAAACGCGAGAGGCCGTCGTTGCCAATTGCAGGGGACAAACCTGCAGACATTTATGAAAACAATGTAACCAAGTCAGAAGTGAATGAATTCACTGCAATACGAAATTGAAGTACGGAACTTTGATGGTTTTCATCTAAGTTAGGTGGTAATTCGTGTGAAAGGGATGGAAACATTTTCTTTTCCGTTTGTCAAAAGATTAAAAGATAGACCACCAAGAACAACTTCAAAAAAGAGAGAGAGAGAGAGAGAGAGATTGATTTCAGAATTTAATTTGTTTAGCAGAGCCATGGCTAGGAATGACTAATCAAAGCATGAAACAAACTAGTTAGAGACTGAGGACCTGCAGTGACCATGTTGGCAAAAACAAAAGGGCATAGGATTGTATGATTGGTAAAACAAAGGCAAGCGCAGCAAGCAGGAAATGCTTAATGAGGGAAATAGGGAGTAAAGAGTTGTATGAGGTTCCATATGGGGCAAGGCTTGCAGCAAGAGTGCAAGCTGGGGAAAGGATAGAATCTAGAAACCCACATTAAATATGCCTAGATAGTGAGAGATTTGACGGATCATCTGGGAATTGGGGCCGAAATAGAAAGGGGTGGGTGAGACTGAAGCGACTAAATGAAGCAACATAACCAATTGGGGGTCAAGATGATGATGCAGAAAATAATTAGCCCGCAGTAGTAGTACAAGGTCAGTAATGATCCTTCCCACTAAGGTAATGATTAGCCGAGGTAAAAGGAGAGAAAAAAGTCTGCAACTTAATCAGAAGAATGTGACATTATTATTTTTTCGTTTGGTTAATGCAACAGGAACGGCGTTCAAGAGAACGGCAGTCCCCTGAAAAAAAGTTGCAGATCTAGCTTGAAAATAACATTGGGATGGGTGAGGAGGCAGCTGGCAGTTGCTAAGATGGGAAAAGAGTCAACAGAGTCGGTGATCCGATCGAATGAAGAGCAGGTGTTTGTGAAATCGACAGAGGAGTTTAGTAGTAGCCCAACACGATGGTTGAGCATGGAAAGAAAATGGGAGGAGGAGATGGGTAAAGGAGTGAATTATGTCCTCCTGCATATGCAGATCTGATGAACACGAGAAGCATAACCCAAAAGAAAGCTAGAAAGCTCCTGGAATTCCAGAGGCGAAAGTAAGGAAACGGGCTGTCGCGAATGCACGAGGGCGGCTGCAGTTGGTCGGATTGAGCTGGCGTTCAGTTGGAGAGCATGAGGAGGAGGGTATCAGAGCAGACCACCTTGAAGTCAGCCAGCGAGGTGAGTTGCGAAGTCGCCCAAGTCCATGGCAGGGAGAGCAAGGTAGCAGGCGGGAGGGATCTCCGTTGAAGGAGAAGGAGGAGGAGAGCGGGGTGGGGGAGAGATAGAGAGGGAGAGAGAGAGAAGGAGAAGTCAAGTCACTCACATATTTCCTCTACTTTCGTGGACGCATGTAAGGTTTTGATGGATGATGAGCAAAGCAGACACCTTTTGTCTTGTCGCACCGCACTATATCAACACCACTCCAACGGCCGGCGGTGCCCTTCCCTTTCACTTGGGATTCTGTATTGACTTGGTGCGGAGTCTTGGCCGGTGTTCTCAGCGGCGGCGGTGGATGTGTTTGATGGCGGTGGTGGGTCTGCTCAGAGAGTAGTCTCTCCTGTTCCGTCCCAGCGATCTGGGTTGCTGCTACTGGAGCGGGGGGTGGTGGTGGCGCCCCCCTTAACTCGAATCTCTACGCTTCTCTCTCTAAACGTCTTTCTCTCTCTTCTGTGGCTCTACTCGCCTCTCTCTCTCTGTCTCTCCTTCCGTAGCCCGCCCTTAGCGTTGCGCTTGTGCGTCTTTTCATGCGACACAAGTAACACAGAGGGCCAGGTAATAAGTTGGACAAAAACAAACAAGGTGTGTGCATTTATGATTCGGCGTCTGTTTTTTTTCTCTCTTCTGTGAACGAAATATGGGCCGCTGCACCTTTTTCGCTTCGGGATTTATTTGCACTCGGCTTTCCGAATCCCCGCCTTTTCCCTTTCCGAGGTCCGCTGCGATATGTGGCCGAACAAACAAGCAGCAGCAGTAAAAGTCCACTCCTCCCCTCCCACGAGACAACAACAACAACAACAACAAACACACACATCTTTTGTACTTGCGAGACATGCGCGTCCGGGACGTCCCCTCATTGTCAACCCCTCAAACAACATCATTTATCATCGTCCAATGCTAGAGTGTAGTGAGAAGCAGAGCGGGTGCTCCGGTTTCCTAGCGCCGTCGTGGGGTTATGAGTGAGTGGGAGAGTAGGGGGGGATTAATGACACTCATTATCCTCTTCTTTTCTCGCAGCTGTTAAGCCTAAAGAGCATTAACTTGCCCACTATTCAAAAACTCAACAAGTTGTAGGCGTGTACTGAATGTTTGAAACTGTAAGAGGAACAGTCATTTTCTCGTCGTCATGATTACATACGGTACGTAGTTGTGTGTTGCGTCATCTACATCCCGTGATGGAATGAATGTCATCTAATTTTTTAACCAAAAGCTACAATTCATAAGAAAAATGTTTTTTTTAATGATTGTTTCATCATCTCCTTCTAAGCGGTGAAGAGAGTAAGAAGAAATAATTTGAAAGAAAAGATTGTTTCAAGATTTTAAGCATTATTCGGTTCAACATGTATGTTTACATGCTTCTACCAATTATAGATTACAAAAATATCTTGGTGAAACAAATAACTAAGTATCATATTGCCCTAGTCCAGCATTATTGAGATCAAATAGTAGTGATACATGAGAACTAAATTTGGAATCTAGCAACCAAGCTTATACAATATGATTACGCCCTAATTTTATTTGGTTAATGATGTGAATTTGTAATTAATGTTCTTAATGGAGGGAATCCAAGACATAGCGACACAAATGCCCTAGAAACACATGAATGTATGTTTTCTTTTTTCTTTTTTCTTTTTTTTGGGGGGGGGGGGGGTAGCAATGTGTTTAGATGCAATTATAGTATGTTGTTTAGGAGATTAGAGGAGATACACCGTTGTCAATAGATATTTTTAATAACTGACATCAGATAGTCGGTGCTTAGTAATAGGTTGAAGAACTCTTGTGGTTGACCATCAGATAGTCAAACATTTTAGGTGTTTGGAGTGATCCTTCGTCAACCTAAGTAATTGTTGCCGACTAACAGAATGTTGATTAGCGGTGAATTTATATAATTCAATAAGAGTTCATGTTGACTTGATTGACCAACTTGTTATGGTTTGGTTGATTATTCATATTAAAGTTGGACAAAAATTTTCTCTATTACCACAAGAAGCTGAAGCAGGGTTAAATAAGTCACTAACTAATCTATAGATCAAAATTACACAACGAGGAGATGTGTAGATTTGTGGAGCACCAACCGAAACCAATATCGTTGTTCATCTGAAGAAAGAAAGAAAAAACACTTTCACAACAAAAGCATGATGCTCATGTTAGATCACTTAGAATTAGATTCATACATGTTTGGATCTAATGTAAGTGGAAGACTATTAATTTTATGCCTGGCAAGCCATTCATATGATGGTTGTAACGACACACTTTGTAATAGATTTAGTTATTAGTAAATGAAATTCTCATTATTATGCTTGCTTCAATATGAAATAGTTAACAAGAATAACATTGTCCTAAGAATGCATGTCTCAATAACATGTGATTTTGGGTTGAGAACCTAGACATGAGATCATATAGTATTCAGTATTGTCTAGGTCCCTAGCCGAATATTATCCTGTAAATTAGGACGACAACAAAAATACCAGTATGTTTGCTGATCGATGGCTACATCTCATTAGTCATGATTTTTGGATGTCAATTCAAACACATGGGTACTTGTTACAAACAAGTGTATTCGAAGTACCCAACTTGGGAATGAAATATGGTAACTAGTAATGGCAATCAGAATCATATCTCAATATCACAGTGGTAATTGTGGTCCTTAGACCTCTAGTATAACGCCTAGGCAAACTACCTAAGTGTAACATACCGAGACCTAAGCATAACCCCTAACCCTAACATGGTTTTACCTTTTCTTTTAAAATTGGTTCTAATCTCTATTGTGTTGGCATGCGACAGACGAATATCAGCTTTTAGGTCCTAAGCTTGTGCAGCAGATAATAGAGAAGATCAAGATGATCCAACAATAATTGAAAGCAGTCCAAGATAGGAAGAAGTCTTACACTGATAAGCATCATAGGCCGTTGGAGTTCCAAGTGGGGGACAGACTATACCTCAAGGTCTCTCCTTGGAAAGGCATGTTGAGGTTTGGGAAGAAGGGTAAGTTGGCTCCCAAGTATATGGGACCTTACCCTGTGGTGGAACGTGTTGGGAAGGTGGCTTACAATTTGGAGTTTCCACTTGAGTTGCACAGGTTGCACCTAGTGTTCCATGTTTCTATGTTGAGGAAGTGTCACACTGACACTGAGTTGATTCTAAAGCCAGTGTAGGTTGAGTTGGAGAAGGATGTGTCGTATGTAGAAGGTCCCGAGTTGATCCTGGATAGGAGGATCACGAAGTTGAAGAAGAAGGATGTCATTTTGGTTAAATATTTATGGAATCACTGATATATTGAAGAAGCCACATGGGAGCTTGAGGATGAGATGCGTAGGAAGTATTTGTCGCTTTTCACATAGGATTTTGGGGGTGAAATTCTTGTTAGGGTTTATGGTTGTAAGACTCCTGACCTAGCTTGGTTCTTAGTTGTGATTTTTTTTCTTCATAAGATGCTTAGAACCTTAATCTAATCTCTTTAGATGCTTTAATAGCATGTGACATGGTTATATTTTTAGTTTGGTCCTATTTGGATGATGTTTGAACTAGTTTTCTTACATGTATGCTTGTTTTGGACCAAGTTGCAATTTACCCAAATTGAGGGGTTATCTTGCAATTAGTCACATGTTGTATGTGCCTCATGAGCAAGAGGATGGTGATTTTGGGTGCCTTATTTTGCCTTGTTTTGATGAGGATACAAGTGGTGACATGTTGAGTGTTGAATCTAGGGTTTTCTTAGATGACATGTGTTGATGTTGACCTTGGGTTTACCAAAGATGACCTTGATCTTTCAGCGACCGTCCTTGATGTTTCTTGATGTGTTATCTACGGTTGAAGGTGGTTGGAGTGTGTGGTGGAGTTCCCTTAGATCGAACAAGGGTGGAACTCTCTTTTGGGTTGAAGATGACCACGGGTTTTGGTTGGTCGCTTTTTATGAGCCTTTGTGGACATGTTTTCTTCGACCGATGGTCATCTAGGACCAAGTGAGGTCACTGGTTTTTCTTGTTTTTTATGACCTATCTTGCTTGGATGGTTTTAGTGGTTACATGGTTGTTCTTTGGTGGATAAGCGGCACTTATGTGTATTACACCTAACCCCTTTCATCTCTCTCTACCTTTCGGTATATGTACCCCTCCTTTCACATGCATATGATCCTTTTTTCTCTCTTTCCTCTCCCATCTTTGGAGATCGGACCTTGGAGCTTGGTTGTAACATACCAGATTCTGGACATTTTGCCTTTTGGTCCTCTTTCCCATCTTTTCCTTTTGTTTCTATCCTCTTTGGTCTTTCTATTTAATTTGTGGAGAATATTATGGTTTAATGAACATTTGTTCACCTTTTCTACTAATATTTGGGTTTATGCACAAATACCTCAGTGGAAGTTTAGTAATGGGTTTGATATGTAAAATGTCCATTTAAGTGATAAAAAGAATAAAGAAATTCATGCTAGAATTGTCTAGTATCTTTTTAGAATATGAAAAAGAAAGGAAATATCGAAATATGCATAAGGAGATGATAAATGTGGTAATTGGAAATAATATGGAATATTTTGGATAAAAGGAGATAGTGTAGAATATCTTGTTTCAAAAATCGCAATAGTTTGGTATACAAATTCATTTTCTTGAACTAAAATTTACTTAAGAGCCATGTATCATCTAATTTGGAAAATATAAATATATATAAAAGCCTTTATTACATGATAATAGGAAATAGGCCAAGAAAGAGAAATAAAATATCTAATGTCCTCAAATTGGGAAACTAATTCCAAATTTGTAATATAAACATGAAAACAATTGTTTGGGAAAGTTTTCAACTAGTTTGGATGATATTTGGATAATGTGAAGGAATAGGAGAGAGAAAGTGTTTATAACCTTCCTTTTTATAAATAATTAAATAAATGACACCAACATGGGCAAATAATGGCTTAATCATATCTAAGACCTTAAATGTGATGCATGGGTAAAATTTCATCATAATTGGGTAAGTTTAGAATCATAAAAGAAGGAAGAGAGAGAAAATAATGAATAGAATATTTGATTAACAAAAGTTTCTCAAAATGTAAAATAAACTTAAAATTCAGATTCTACACCTCAAAATTAGTCAGGGTGTCAAGTTTCATCTAACTTGGATTTTGTTTGAGCCTACAAAAGAGGAGAGAGAAAAGCATTTAATATTGATATATCACTTTAGTCGAATTTAAATTGGATTATGTGTCACACGGCTCCTTGGACTTATCTGTGAGATCGGACGGCCCATGTTCCTTGGTGGATCCAGATCCACTGATCTGATGACTCACGGTCGTCTTCAACCTCAGTACGAGGGTGAATAGGACTCTTGATTTTCAAACACTAATATCTTGAGTTATACTCAACCAAATTTGACAATTTTTGTTTCTATCGGATTCCTTACGAGATTCCACTCCTAATTATCGTAAACTTTTTGTTTTTTCATGAACATTCGAGAAAGCCCCCTTTTGGCCGATGTGCCTCTCTCACCCCACCTATCTAAACCCTAACCTAGACCCCTTGCCTATAAATAACACTACCCCAAGCTTCGCCGCCACCTTTGCAACTCAAAGCATCCTCCAATTGCACATTTCTCTACCATTTTGGTCCTAGACAAGATGTCAAAGGAGAAGGACTTGCGGAACCCATTCCTCCCTCTACAATTCACCTATGGCACAATTTGAGGTACTATCAGTTTTGTCTTGTCTTCTTCTTCATTTCAAGTATCTGTGCGTCGATTTTGGTGGAGTATGTTGGTTTCGCCCAATTTTTGGTCAAGCTTCTCTGTCGGCCATGGCCTTGCATGCGATGGGAAAGACAACCCCCTGATATTTTACTATTTTTCCCTTCTGCCTTCTCTTCTTCCCTCTATGTTCCCACGCGAGGGCACGGATGTCCTTTGGGTTCATTTCTCTCAGCTTTGACCAACCTTGGTCCGGGTTGACCGGGGCCGCCAACGGGCGCCTCCGAGGTGCCAACATGGAGAGGGTCCCACCTCTGCTCTCCTACTCACTCTCTCTCCTACTTGCTCTCTCTCTCTCGCCTCCATGCTATATTTTTGTATTTTTCGAATTTTTTTATTGATCAATACCAAATAATACATAGAAATTAATCTGGTGGTCAAAAATGAAAAATAAGGGGTGTTTCGAAATTAGAAAATTGAAATCTATCCATTAAAAATATTTTCGATGTTTGATTCTGATGTTTGCAAAAAAGTGATTTTGGGGTGATTTAAATTAACTTAAAATCATGAAAAATAGCCTAAAATCTATATCTCAAAAATATATAAAACTATATGTTATTTTGATCAGAAAAAACTAACTAATGCAATGATGATAATTTCAAAGTTTAATTCAAAGGTTTGAGGAAAAGGGTTGTAACTTTAGGGTTTTGAATCTTTAATGAATGAACTTAGCATTAATACATGCATGTGATTATGTTAATAGGGAAAGTGGACTTTGATCTTGATTAGGGATATGAAAGTGGGTTTTAGGGTTTGAAGGAACGAGGTATGTGCATCTAACACACTTCAGTTGGAAAATATATTATACCCTTACCTATTGTTCCCTAATGAGGCTTAATTTGATCTAATCATCTTTTCTTGAAACCTAATTACTTATGCCTCAAATATGATTGTTGTTTTATCTTGTTTGGGTCTTACAACCCACTACCATGCTATTTAAATCATTGATTATTCTTTCCATAACTCTTTTGTTAGCATGTAGTTATATGTTTGATTTAATTTTAAAGTAGATGTACTTATGTACAACCACCCACAGAGGGCATGTATATAATCACCCTGGGGGAATGTTTATATTCTACCCATATTATTGTGTAGGTGATTAGGAATGTTTTATTCTCCCTTCGCCTATAGGTTAGAGGTTCGGTAGGTGCCTCAACCCTACTTAGTTAGGTAGACATATTAATGTACACGCAAATCCTTTATTTGTTATTGGCAAGGTTCTTGTTATAGCCTCATTCTCTTGTTATCTTTATCTCATGATGAACCCTAGCCTATTTTACATATTTTTCTTAACTTGTTATCCTAGAATAGTTTTTGTAACACATACTTTTATTTTCCTTTCCCTCTTGTTGGGTGCTTTCCCAACCACCCAGGTGTTGAGCATGGTGATGGATAGTACAAGGAGAACTTAGCTTTGGCTTGGACCTAGTGTATGGAGTTGTTGCTTGGAGACAAGACTATGGTAGTTAGACTTCCCTCTATCTAAATCCTAGTTTGTGTATGTTGATGTAACCCTAATGGGAGAATTTGATGTATTTTGTACAATCTTTTAAGAAATTGAATTTAGTTAGATAATTTTATTCCGCTGCTTCCCAATGTGTTTTGTTTACCATATTTTAGTAAGGAGGTGATCTCGCCTTTTTACAACATGGTATCAGAGCTCATGGTAGTTGGAATCTGACTATTTCAATTTTTCCTCCCTAGTTAGAACCCTAGACTTGCATAGTTCCCTTTAAGTTACATGTTTGCCCTAGATTTGATCTATGTTGATGAAAGGTTGATTTAGGATCCTATAGTTTCACCTTAGAGTCTTGATAAATAAAACTCTAATATACTCATAATTAAAATATGCATAAATTAATGTTATTTAGGTTTTCCTTTATACAACTATTAGGGCATGAAGTTGAAGTGAAGGTGTCTAGGATGGATCAAGTTCTGGGGGCTGGAAATATTTTCCTCCACACCACTTGCTTGGTTTATGAGGACTCCCAGATCTATATGATACTGGCCTGGCCTGAGCTGATATAGATTGTCTGAACTAGTTTGCTTTTAGGTAATAGTGATCCTAGCCATCTATATTGTTTACCTTTGAGAACCTTAATAGGTTGACCTAGTCTTTCAGGTGTGATAACCTTGTGACTCGTTTGAGGATGTATACTAAGATAGTTATCTTATGTCCCTCAGGACCATATGTTTGGTTAGCCTATCCCTAGAACCTATACCTTCAAAGTTTGTGTTTGGTAATCTATCAGAGTGCGCAGTGGAAGTGTGATGGATCTTGTATATGATTTAGCTAGACTCATCCTTTAACCCTAGTGTAGTTTGGCTTGAAAGGTCTGTAACACCCCTGACCTGGGTTATGACCTAACCCTAGATGTTTTGCCTAAGTAAGATGCCTACAGGCTGGTTCTTATCTTGTGAAAAGTAATTAAGGCCTTTGTGATGTATTATTTTCAAAATGGAACCTATATGCAAACTATGTGTACATATTATGTTATTCTAAGTGAAAAGTGCAATTTACCTAAGATGAGGGGTTATGTTACAAATGTTACATGTTGAATATATTCTAAGTGTTTTGTATGTCATGAAAGTGAATATGGTGCTAAGTGGTGGCGTGTGCAAATCCTAAATCCTAAGTGAAAACTTGAGTAAACAATGCTAAGTGCTTGGAACATCAATTATAGTACAATTTGTAGTATATACTAAATGAAGGGTAAATGTGTAATTTATCACCTCTAGATTGTCTTTACTCTTACCTAGTGTTCTAGATGAGAGAGAAAGGAGGAGACAATATGTTTGAAATATCTTTAAGTGTTAGTACTCCTAATAATAAAGAAACCAAGCAAATGAATAAGTTGAAAGCCATGTGCACAAGCCATATTGAGTTGTAGACTTGAGAGTAGAAGTCCCTATCGGCCATAGATCCATAGGAAGAGCATCCTATCGGTTTTTGAAGCTTTGTCTTGGCCCATGACGGGCAAGGCGCTTCAAGGAAGAATGATGCATCGATTTTCTTTTGTCTTGGAAATGATGGAATTGAATAAAATAATAAGTTAGTGGAAGAGAGCTTGCCCTAGGAGACAACCCAAGGGCTGCTCCTTATCTTTTCTTTATCCTTTTTGCATGATAGGAAAATAGTGGCATGCATGCAAGACTATGTGTCGACCTTGCATGGCTAGGTGGCAGGAAGCTAATGACACATATGACACTCTTTTCTATACACCACAAGTATAAATACCTTGACCTTCATTGGTTGGCAAGATTTTCAGATCTAACAAGTACCTTTCCTCTTGTATCATGCAAACACCTTCCCTTGTATCACCCATAGTGAGGAGAGTGGAGTGGTGAAGGCTTGATATCGACCAAAGAGGGAAGATATCGGCCAAAGAATGTTGATGCAACTAAGTAAGGTGATATCGCCCAAGGTGGTTGGAGATATCATACAAGAGCTTGGAGTTCAAGTCTTGGAGCTTGGAGAAGGCTCATCTTCAACATTGGGATGTGTGGAGTTAAAGCTTGAAGCTTGGAAGCTCTTTGAGAGGTGGGTTATATAATTTAAACCCTTCAATGTTATTATCCTTTCTTTATTATTATTCAATTGTTGATTAAATTGCAAATTAGGGTTTCCTATGATCAGTTGATATAATCATAAGTTCCAAAGCGTAATTAGGACTATTATTCATAGCTTTGAATCATATTATGATTTTGAGGTTGATGATGATGACATCATTATTGGATACCCGACATGGGTAGATCACTCTTGAGTAACTAGATATGGGTTGAGACCTTGCAACCCGATATGGGTTGAGACTTGGGAAAAACGATATGGACTCAATAATGGAGACTTAGCCGATATGAAAATAGGTTACTTTTGTAAAACAAGTCTTATGGACGATATAGGGGATTCCTAACCATCACCTAGTACACTATACTAGGGTAAAACATTTACCCTTGCCCGATATGAGAAAAACCCTAGTAAGAGGATGGGGAACCCGATATGATCTTTTGAACTTTGAAATACAATATACCTTCCTTGTGTTAATAAATTAACTTGGTATCAGTCTTGTCATAATATGAGTGTAAAGTTCTTATCAATGATGGGCAGATGATATGGCCAAGAGATAACACTTAACATGGGTGTCCAACATGATGCCCGATACACATGTCCAACATGATTCCCGATGCACATGTCCAACATGATGCCTGATACACATGTCCAACATGATGCCCGAAACACATGACTGATAGGGTGCCCAATATGTATATAACCTGGCAGGATATCTAAAGTAGGTGAACCGATATGATGATCATGCATCACCCGATATGAAGCTCGATATGGTACCCAACCCCATGCCCAATATGCTGCCCAATACACTTATCCGATATGGTGAAACTATGAGACAAACCAAAATGGTGAAAATCGATATGATGCCCAACATGAGTGCACGATATGATCTCTAACATATGGCAAGTCCAATGTGAGTGCACGGTATGGTAACCCTAGATGGAGTCCGATATAGAAATCATAGATAGAGCCCGATATGGAAACCCTAGAGGCAATCCGATATGATGGAAGACTAATGTGGAAGTCTAAATCAAAATGAACATGGCTAGCTAAGGAGAAGAACCAGTATTATATGGTTGCATGAGGTATGGAAAAGCCATAATGGTATGTCCAATATGGTGAACTCTAATATACGATACAAGAATCCAATAAACTCCTATATTCGATATGGGGTAGTGGTTTAATCCATACATAACATGAAGATGACTTAAAATAAGAAGGGATGTCTAAACCTACATGACCACACAATATGGTGATAAGGGATATGCCCTATATCCGATATGAGGATGTGGTTCCACCATGTGATTGGTTAAGTATATGCATTTCCAAATAATAACATTATCAATCATGCAATTTGATATGAAAAGCAAGTCCTTAATTATTAAGCTCGTCTAAGTGATGATTATGATTAACGCAATATTGAGACACAATGATTTTAACTTAAATTTTTTAATGATAAGAGTGTAATCCTTAAATATGTGAACTAAGCAATTTACATCCTAGTGAGAATGAGAGAGAAACTAAGACTGTAAAGATAAGTATGTAATTAGTATACACTATTACTCTTGAGACGAGTGGAGTATGAGTTAGGGTATAATCTATGTTGATGAAATTTTAAAACCCTAATCGATTGAATATAACCATAATCCATGGTTAACGACATATGTTGAAATTGTTGATAACATGATATAATAATCATGCAAATATCTTAAAGCAATAAGCATGGTTAAGTAAGAGCTATGTGATTATGTGATACAAATCCAATGAGCTATGTTGACTATGTGGATAAGTATCTGGGTCTGATGACCTAGAGGTAATGATCATCTACTAAGTGGTGACAATACTCACTGATGAATGAAGGGTTGAATACCCAAGTGTGATGATGACAAGAGGTTGAAATTCTAAGTGAACTATGTGACTCAGTGAATATGAAAGTATCTGATAAATGCAATTATGCTTCTTTCTGGTAGCAATTGTTATAACCCTTGTTTGTAACTTGATTGATGCTAAAAGATACAATAATGCACTTAATTAAGCAAGATGAACATTATCATGTAGTTGCCCAGACCATAGATCCATTCAGTGTCAGCAATTGCTGAATGGTGAAACAAGTTTTACTCAGAATGCATATTTTTGAATATGTGATAACATAAGGGTGCTCAGTGAACTCCCAAACTAAATAAGGGTACTTAGTGGACTCCCCAAATACATTAGGTTTCTCAGTGTACTTCCTGATAAAATCAAAATAGGATCACTCGGTGGTCATCCTAATAATCTGGGAAAGCTAAGTGGTCTTCTCCCGAAGAGAGTACATGCTACGACAGTAACTCTATAGCGAAGATGTTGCTATACCATGGCATAGCTAATTATAGCAGACACAGGATGTCATGCTAAACCTAAGTGTTCTCATGCTGACCAAGAAAGGTGAGGTCTTGACAGCCAACTCTGCCATTGACCTTGTATGGTACCGATTTTGACTTACTAGTGGTCGGTTGGAGTATGAGAAATATATCTCATCTCCTCTAGGCATAAGTATGAATGTGAACATGTAATCAGCCGTGTAGCTTGTTTGTTTAAGGATCAAATACGGAAACATTGGTTGATGCCTTATTACTTTTATACATCTGAGTAGATAGATGTTATATGTAGCATCCAACTAACAAATACATAATTAACTAATGCGGAAGCGTTCACTAAGCAGCGGATTATAGAAAATCACTAAAAATTTAAAACCTTTTTCAAAGAGACCCAATCATAGGAAAACTCTTTCAACAAGAACCAATGTATTACATTTACATCATGGTTCATAAGTATATATCTTATACCATCTCTTTTCAAGGGTTACAACATCAACTGCCTTGTTAAAAGCTAAACACAGACAACATAATAACCTCGAGGCATCAAGCCAAAATCTCAAAACGATACATTAAAAGCACTAAGTACTAACTCCGAGGACCTGAGAGTACAGAGACGACACATAGGACTTCTATCTACCAAACACGATAGACAGCACACTCAACTTGAGTTGTCACTGCTGTCCTTGTAGCTGCTGATGTTCTTCATCCGAAAGATATTATCAGTCTCTTTCACACTCGTCCACCTAAAAATGTTGGTTCCCACGGGGGTGAGACAATTGAAAATTGCCCCAGCGAGAGATATAACTCTCCGCCAGAAACATCATTATTGTAGTTTAATTAATATAAAACTGAGCAGAGGATAAGCAGTTTAGATCATTCTCATCTTTTAAAGTATTACACATATCTATGATTGAACAGTAATTCATCTATTCTCTTTATAAGAAATAGAAAGAACATGTATAACATTCATCTACCATACATTTTCAACATCTCAAGCTTTGCTCATGTCATTCATTATTCTGTTGTGTCACCCATGATTCATTCTTGTTTCTATTTGTTGGCCTTAGCCAATCTGCTAAAAAAGTATTCACTTATGCCAGACATGTGATTATATAAATCATCATGTATTATTCAAGCATTAAACTATATCAATCAGGTATAAATGTTTCAGGCATTGGACTATACCAATCCTGATTACACATCCAGGCATTGGACTTTAACCAAACCTAATTACAGGCATTAAGCCTCTGTCAGGTATTTCTAATTATAGAGGCATGAATAGCATGTGAAACATAACTATCAACATGAGATATCTAGCATCATGATTATAATCAACAGTAGCAGTAAGATATCAACATAAGCATGACTATTGTATGTACACAATTACAGTCTTATGCATATCCACAACATAAGTATAATTACTATCTCTTAGTTGCACTAAGCATCATCTTTATGTAAAGAGAACAAACATGGGTTTCCATTCAATGTGAAGCGTCATGTATAACCCTAAACAGATATGCTATACGGCTGTATTACATCTTTTATTATGCCCTGGGGAATTTGAATCGTACCATTCAAAGTCCAACCGACCCCTGCGAAGGGCTATTCGGTTCCGTACAAGATCTAGGAGTACCGGCATCCTAAGATCTCTTCCCCTCGGTCAGTACGAGTAAACTGCAGTGACATACCAGTCAAACTGCCAACAGTGACATATAGTCAACTGATAACAACTAGTCCGTACTTGGTACAAGTTACGACACTAGAAAACAGGGTATACAAAACCCTCTAATCCGAGGTACAACCGCAGCTGTCCTCAATCACATCAAATATTTGAGGCATGACCATAGCCATCCTCCATAACCTGTAATTGTGGATGACAAGTATATATATCCTCAACCTGCCACCCCCGCATATTCAACAATATGCGCTCCGAGTTTCCCTTAGGAATACTCGTTTCACCATCCAGCAAGTTCTGACACTGAAGATGGTTCTACGGCACAGGGCACTACATGATTAGAGTTGCACTTGATTAGTTATGCCAATTGGGTGAATTAAGGCTGCATCAAACAAGTGGACATACAAACCCTAATTCACTTCTAGCAAGCATATAAATATCAAAACCTGAAAAGATGTAAAACATATGAAACATAATTTCTCATCTCATCATAACATGGTAATATTCACTTGCCATTCATGAGACTACACCAATCATCATATTATCACAGGATATAAATCCTTTTCACAATATCACAGGGTATCAACCCTTATCAACATAAGAGGAATACACCTCATTCAGGGCTCATCATGCCCATGAAACATCTTGTTACCTCTTACTAGGTAACATCTAACCATATGGCTCATAAGGCCATTAAACATCTTGTCACCTCTCACTGGACAACAATGACATATTAACTCATGTAATATAATAGTAACACCACTATTTCCTCCATAGGGTTAGGGTTTACTATTCACATCAATTAGGGTTTCATGTTCATTTTATCAATCCAACCCTAATATATTGTTCCATACGTCTAGGAGCATCCATCGACATTCCAAGTATTTAATATTCTTATCATTTATCATTAAATGATCATCAAGACAAGGTATGAGTTTATATCTCATCCTTATCATGGTATGATTACATCATACTCATTTTAGCTTACTTATCAAGTATGTTAAACTCATTAAATTTCATTGTGACAATTTACATAACACTCTCCTTGTGTATCTTATCTAAAAATATTGGATTTGAGATGCATCAAGGTATATCAACCCTGAAATGCTAAATGTGATATCTATCATGTCTCAATGTATCACTTCCCTCATCACTTCTATCTTACATGAGTTTATTAACTTATCTTATAATAAGGAATTTCACATCTTAATACTTTCATCCACCAACCTATCACCTTTACCATGATGTGCATAGATCACACACAAGGATTGTCCAACTATCTTCAATGATATGGACTCATCTCAAATTAAGGCATTGCTTGTTATAAGGTTGCCTATAGTCAACCACTTAAGATATTTCATCATTATAGGGTATTACTCATTATTTCATCATTAAGGTTTACTCATATCATTACCCAGACATTAGGGTTATGATTTATCATCATATTGCCCATGATTAGAATTCCATGCACTATAGCCCAAATTTAGGGTTTTACATAGATTTACTCTGTGTTAGGTTTAAGGTTTCATATGACATCGCCCTCAATTAGGGTTTCACATGGAATCATCCTCAATTAGAGTTTCTCAGGGAATCACCCTCAATTAGGGTTTCACTAATCATCCCAATTAGGGTTTCATTCAATTACCCATAAATTAGGGATTCATTATTCCTCTAATTAGGGTTTGGTATTTCATTACCTTAAATTAGAGTTACCCAAGTCATTACCCTTAATTAGGGTTACACTATTACCCTTAATTAGGGTTACACTATTACCCTAGATTAGGGTTTTACTCAAAATTTCCCTAAATCAGGGTTAGGGTTCGTTAACCTTCTCAATTAGGGTTTCTTGATCTCTTTACTAAGGATCCTACCCTAAATCACCATATGAATCATACTCATGTATGAATTCATTTCTATCATTCTCTCCACTTGATTTGGTTACATCAACCATATGATCAAATACAAACAACTATGTTTGACATAGTATACTGAGTTATTGCTTCCATAAACAATTAGGGTTTGCTTAATTGAATAGCCTTCAACTCACGATTCCTTGGGAGTTAATCCCTCAAATTTGGTGAGTCATTAGACCACATCATTAGGAATAGTAATCCCAAACATTAAACCCTTGGTCAATGCATTCAAACGGTCTTGAGACCGTTTACTCAAAAAGGTCAATTAAATCAGATTGAAAATCAGCACTTAATTCAATTAGGTTTCCCTAATTGATTAGGCTTCAACTCACGATTCCTTGGGAGTTAATCCCTCAAATTTGGAGGGTCATTAACCAACATCATTATAAACAGGAATCCCAAACGGTCAATGCTTGGTCAACACACTCAAATGATTTTGAAACCGTTTTCCCAAACAGGTCAAGTTGATCAGGTTGAAAATCAGCATTTAATTCAATTCGATTTATCTAATTGATTGGCCTTCAACTCACGATTCCTTTGGAGTTAACCCCTAAAATTTGGAGGGTCATTATCCTACATAATTAGGAACAAGATTCCCAAACGGTCAATGCTTGTTCAACCATATCAAACAGTCTTGAAACCGTTTTCCCTAAAACAGTTTTCTGAAACTACATAGCCAATCAATTTAAAACGATTTGGAATAGATATCAAGACCATTTGGCTTGGTACTTTTCTTTGGATAAGCATATAGGATGATGTCATCATCCCCTTCCTTCGAAAAACCAAGAACAGCAACTGTTCTTGATGGAAATTGCAGCAAGGAAACAAGTATGTATCAAATTGAAGAAAACAATCAACAAAGCATAATTGATTGATGCAATAGCAATGATTAAGGGTTTGAGTTATAAAACCCGCCTCCAATTGAGCTCCAAAGCTTCAAGCTCACGCCATTAATGGTGGATGAAGCTCTAGCAACTCCCCCTAAGCTCTTCCTCAAGCTTTTGGATGAAAAAGTTGCCTAGGGTTGAAGAGGAGATCAAAATAAGAAGAAATCAATGATTTATTTTTTATTTCCACCATGGAATCAAGGAGAACGAAGGTCAAGGACCTTACCAACAGGTTGGGGTCGTCCTCCTGCTCCTCCACAGCTCCTTAGTCGTTTTCCAAGCAAGGGTAAAGAAAAGAATCCGAAATAGCCTTTGTTTTGGCTTGGTAAAGGTACTTTTATAAGAAACTTGATGAGAGAGAAAATGCATTATTAAAATGCATTAAATTCCAAAAATATGGCCGCCTCTTCCCCCTCAAATTCCCCTCAAAATCCTTAAGGACGAGGCTATCTTCATTGCCTCTTATTCCTCTTCATTATCCATCAATTTAAAGAAAAGCAAATTAAGCACCTTAGATCATATTATAATAATATTCCAATTTGAGTGGATATTGCTTTTCTTTATAATAATGGTGAGTGGGTTATCCACTTGCTTGAGATATTTTCGTGGCCTAGAAAAGGTACAAATGTGTTCACACTTGAGCAAATTCAACCATCTCGTTTTTGGTTGAAGGCCCTTCAATTATTATATTTGTTTTTACACTAAATAGAATTAGGGTTTCAATTAGGATTAAATCTTGATTATTTTAATATCAAGATTCTCTCTCCTCCAACTTAATTCAAATGAGGCGCCCCTCTCATTTTCTTTGCTCTACTTGATGCCAAGAAACATTAGGGACCTTATTGAAGTGGTAATTTACATATTACACCCTGGGTTTTGGGTAAATTGCACATTACACCAAAACTAGGTTTTCATGCACATACATTGCTTTATCAGCTCTTTCTTGGTATTTAGGCTTCCATAAGTCATACCTCAGCATCATCTTTACTCTCATGATGCTTCAACACATTAGGAACATATTATCATGCACAATTTGCACTTAAACCCCTCAACTTGGGTAATTTGCACTTTAGTCCAAAACAAACAAAACATTGATTTCAACAATGTTCAAAAAGGATAAGAATTGTAATATAAGTTCCTCTTGAACCATAATTACCTTTCACAAGATGAGATTAAGCATTTAATCATCTTTCTTAATCAAAACACCTAGGGTTAAGGTATAACCCAGGTCAGGGGTGTTACAAATTATAAACCCCTAACAAGGATTTCGTCCTCGAAATCCAGATAAAGGAAGACAAATGTATATTATTCATCATACTATCTAGTCTTCACATATCATCTCCTTATTATTGATACACCATAAAACTTTGATCAGCACCAAGTGTTTCCATACAAAATTCTCATAGAATCAACACACAAGGCACATGCCCCACTGTCCCTCATCATTGACTATAGAGTCAACTTTGTGTCAAATAACACTTTTCTTATTCAGAGAAGCATCATACATTCATTATTAGTATCGTGTTTATGCAGAGCATAAACCCCTAACATATGATGTTCATATTATTATAATCAGACTAATTTCACAGTTGACCAATCCAGGTAGCCAACCTAACCCATATGATATCTCTCAGATACCATAATCTTTCACCTTGATATCTATCACATGTGTTGGAAACACATCATATATATCTCTTCCTTTCATCTTGGAACATTATGTGTTTCATATGTCCTCATCTTGGGACCAAAGTCCAAGATAACTGATACTTTTCTAAGTATCCATCACATGAACACATTTATCTTATGCACATCAAGTGTCCTAAGACCCACTTGATGGTCATGTCCCTGAAAGGAAAGAAAACAAGGATTCATATTCCTCTTATTAATTTATGTATTTTCAACTATTCATGAATCATTTACTCTTTATCTCATCCTAGGTTCCTTGCCTTTAGCATAGGAATTATAAGGATGATTACATGACATTATCCATTTAGCATGTTTATGATCATCTCATGATCTCATCATATTTCCCATTTCTTCGTTAGGGAAAATACATTTATTATACTTACATCATTATTGAACAGGTTTCATTTCCCTTATTCTTATCCTTATCTTATGAGGAGTACACTTTTAGTTCCTCATACAACATGCTCATTTGAGATTATCTCAGACTTCTCTTTCTTATACTTAGTATATCACACATTTATTCATTCCATATTTCTGATTTCATGATACTCATTAGATTGTATCAGAATGACTGCTTGATCAGGGCAATCAGAGAGATTACAATCTAAGAGTTTCCATACTCACTTTATCATCAATAGTTGTATACCTGGCCAGGGTATATAAATACTGAGATTAGGTAGTATGCACTTTATTTGCGATCATATTCCTCACTTTTAATATCATTATACACACATGACTTTCCCATGTTCCAACATGACTAAGTCATTTAGGAACTCTTTTAAAGCTCAAACTTCTGTATTAAGGACTGATAACCTAGATCGTAAAGCTAGTATCCAGTCCGCTATATGCATTACTGTTGCTCTAATCTACCCAACAGTAATACTTAAAGAAAGATTTTCTTATCATAAATGGATCAACTAGGAGACTCTTAGGCAATTGTCTCTGTCTTGCCTGCTCCCATGCACCTCTTCTTGGTGCAATACTGCTGCTCTCAGCAGCAATCTCCTCATGTGACCAAGTCATCTTTAAGTTCTTCTTCTCTTATATGAGCAGAAGACATTATCAGATCCACTAGATGATACCAGAACAGACTCTACTACCTTAGTCCTATGTCTCTGTAGACTCAGCGAACCTAGAGCTCTGATACCACTTAATTGTAGCATCCAACTAACAAATACATAATTAACTAATGCGGAAGCGTTCACTAAGCAGCGGATTATAGAAAATCACTAAAAATTTAAAACCTTTTTCAAAGAGACCCAATCATAGGAAAACTCTTTCAACAAGAACCAATGTATTACATTTACATCATGGTTCATAAGTATATATCTTATACCATCTCTTTTCAAGGGTTACAACATCAACTGCCTTGTTAAAAGCTAAACACAGACAACATAATAACCTCGAGGCATCAAGCCAAAATCTCAAAACGATACATTAAAAGCACTAAGTACTAACTCCGAGGACCTGAGAGTACAGAGACGACACATAGGACTTCTATCTACCAAACACGATAGACAGCACACTCAACTTGAGTTGTCACTGCTGTCCTTGTAGCTGCTGATGTTCTTCATCCGAAAGATATTATCAGTCTCTTTCACACTCGTCCACCTAAAAATGTTGGTTCCCACGGGGGTGAGACAATTGAAAATTGCCCCAGCGAGAGATATAACTCTCCGCCAGAAACATCATTATTGTAGTTTAATTAATATAAAACTGAGCAGAGGATAAGCAGTTTAGATCATTCTCATCTTTTAAAGTATTACACATATCTATGATTGAACAGTAATTCATCTATTCTCTTTATAAGAAATAGAAAGAACATGTATAACATTCATCTACCATACATTTTCAACATCTCAAGCTTTGCTCATGTCATTCATTATTCTGTTGTGTCACCCATGATTCATTCTTGTTTCTATTTGTTGGCCTTAGCCAATCTGCTAAAAAAGTATTCACTTATGCCAGACATGTGATTATATAAATCATCATGTATTATTCAAGCATTAAACTATATCAATCAGGTATAAATGTTTCAGGCATTGGACTATACCAATCCTGATTACACATCCAGGCATTGGACTTTAACCAAACCTAATTACAGGCATTAAGCCTCTGTCAGGTATTTCTAATTATAGAGGCATGAATAGCATGTGAAACATAACTATCAACATGAGATATCTAGCATCATGATTATAATCAACAGTAGCAGTAAGATATCAACATAAGCATGACTATTGTATGTACACAATTACAGTCTTATGCATATCCACAACATAAGTATAATTACTATCTCTTAGTTGCACTAAGCATCATCTTTATGTAAAGAGAACAAACATGGGTTTCCATTCAATGTGAAGCGTCATGTATAACCCTAAACAGATATGCTATACGGCTGTATTACATCTTTTATTATGCCCTGGGGAATTTGAATCGTACCATTCAAAGTCCAACCGACCCCTGCGAAGGGCTATTCGGTTCCGTACAAGATCTAGGAGTACCGGCATCCTAAGATCTCTTCCCCTCGGTCAGTACGAGTAAACTGCAGTGACATACCAGTCAAACTGCCAACAGTGACATATAGTCAACTGATAACAACTAGTCCGTACTTGGTACAAGTTACGACACTAGAAAACAGGGTATACAAAACCCTCTAATCCGAGGTACAACCGCAGCTGTCCTCAATCACATCAAATATTTGAGGCATGACCATAGCCATCCTCCATAACCTGTAATTGTGGATGACAAGTATATATATCCTCAACCTGCCACCCCCGCATATTCAACAATATGCGCTCCGAGTTTCCCTTAGGAATACTCGTTTCACCATCCAGCAAGTTCTGACACTGAAGATGGTTCTACGGCACAGGGCACTACATGATTAGAGTTGCACTTGATTAGTTATGCCAATTGGGTGAATTAAGGCTGCATCAAACAAGTGGACATACAAACCCTAATTCACTTCTAGCAAGCATATAAATATCAAAACCTGAAAAGATGTAAAACATATGAAACATAATTTCTCATCTCATCATAACATGGTAATATTCACTTGCCATTCATGAGACTACACCAATCATCATATTATCACAGGATATAAATCCTTTTCACAATATCACAGGGTATCAACCCTTATCAACATAAGAGGAATACACCTCATTCAGGGCTCATCATGCCCATGAAACATCTTGTTACCTCTTACTAGGTAACATCTAACCATATGGCTCATAAGGCCATTAAACATCTTGTCACCTCTCACTGGACAACAATGACATATTAACTCATGTAATATAATAGTAACACCACTATTTCCTCCATAGGGTTAGGGTTTACTATTCACATCAATTAGGGTTTCATGTTCATTTTATCAATCCAACCCTAATATATTGTTCCATACGTCTAGGAGCATCCATCGACATTCCAAGTATTTAATATTCTTATCATTTATCATTAAATGATCATCAAGACAAGGTATGAGTTTATATCTCATCCTTATCATGGTATGATTACATCATACTCATTTTAGCTTACTTATCAAGTATGTTAAACTCATTAAATTTCATTGTGACAATTTACATAACACTCTCCTTGTGTATCTTATCTAAAAATATTGGATTTGAGATGCATCAAGGTATATCAACCCTGAAATGCTAAATGTGATATCTATCATGTCTCAATGTATCACTTCCCTCATCACTTCTATCTTACATGAGTTTATTAACTTATCTTATAATAAGGAATTTCACATCTTAATACTTTCATCCACCAACCTATCACCTTTACCATGATGTGCATAGATCACACACAAGGATTGTCCAACTATCTTCAATGATATGGACTCATCTCAAATTAAGGCATTGCTTGTTATAAGGTTGCCTATAGTCAACCACTTAAGATATTTCATCATTATAGGGTATTACTCATTATTTCATCATTAAGGTTTACTCATATCATTACCCAGACATTAGGGTTATGATTTATCATCATATTGCCCATGATTAGAATTCCATGCACTATAGCCCAAATTTAGGGTTTTACATAGATTTACTCTGTGTTAGGTTTAAGGTTTCATATGACATCGCCCTCAATTAGGGTTTCACATGGAATCATCCTCAATTAGAGTTTCTCAGGGAATCACCCTCAATTAGGGTTTCACTAATCATCCCAATTAGGGTTTCATTCAATTACCCATAAATTAGGGATTCATTATTCCTCTAATTAGGGTTTGGTATTTCATTACCTTAAATTAGAGTTACCCAAGTCATTACCCTTAATTAGGGTTACACTATTACCCTTAATTAGGGTTACACTATTACCCTAGATTAGGGTTTTACTCAAAATTTCCCTAAATCAGGGTTAGGGTTCGTTAACCTTCTCAATTAGGGTTTCTTGATCTCTTTACTAAGGATCCTACCCTAAATCACCATATGAATCATACTCATGTATGAATTCATTTCTATCATTCTCTCCACTTGATTTGGTTACATCAACCATATGATCAAATACAAACAACTATGTTTGACATAGTATACTGAGTTATTGCTTCCATAAACAATTAGGGTTTGCTTAATTGAATAGCCTTCAACTCACGATTCCTTGGGAGTTAATCCCTCAAATTTGGTGAGTCATTAGACCACATCATTAGGAATAGTAATCCCAAACATTAAACCCTTGGTCAATGCATTCAAACGGTCTTGAGACCGTTTACTCAAAAAGGTCAATTAAATCAGATTGAAAATCAGCACTTAATTCAATTAGGTTTCCCTAATTGATTAGGCTTCAACTCACGATTCCTTGGGAGTTAATCCCTCAAATTTGGAGGGTCATTAACCAACATCATTATAAACAGGAATCCCAAACGGTCAATGCTTGGTCAACACACTCAAATGATTTTGAAACCGTTTTCCCAAACAGGTCAAGTTGATCAGGTTGAAAATCAGCATTTAATTCAATTCGATTTATCTAATTGATTGGCCTTCAACTCACGATTCCTTTGGAGTTAACCCCTAAAATTTGGAGGGTCATTATCCTACATAATTAGGAACAAGATTCCCAAACGGTCAATGCTTGTTCAACCATATCAAACAGTCTTGAAACCGTTTTCCCTAAAACAGTTTTCTGAAACTACATAGCCAATCAATTTAAAACGATTTGGAATAGATATCAAGACCATTTGGCTTGGTACTTTTCTTTGGATAAGCATATAGGATGATGTCATCATCCCCTTCCTTCGAAAAACCAAGAACAGCAACTGTTCTTGATGGAAATTGCAGCAAGGAAACAAGTATGTATCAAATTGAAGAAAACAATCAACAAAGCATAATTGATTGATGCAATAGCAATGATTAAGGGTTTGAGTTATAAAACCCGCCTCCAATTGAGCTCCAAAGCTTCAAGCTCACGCCATTAATGGTGGATGAAGCTCTAGCAACTCCCCCTAAGCTCGTCCTCAAGCTTTTGGATGAAAAAGTTGCCTAGGGTTGAAGAGGAGATCAAAATAAGAAGAAATCAATGATTTATTTTTTATTTCCACCATGGAATCAAGGAGAACGAAGGTCAAGGACCTTACCAACAGGTTGGGGTCGTCCTCCTGCTCCTCCACAGCTCCTTAGTCGTTTTCCAAGCAAGGGTAAAGAAAAGAATCCGAAATAGCCTTTGTTTTGGCTTGGTAAAGGTACTTTTATAAGAAACTTGATGAGAGAGAAAATGCATTATTAAAATGCATTAAATTCCAAAAATATGGCCGCCTCTTCCCCCTAAAATTCCCCTCAAAATCCTTAAGGACGAGGCTATCTTCATTGCCTCTTATTCCTCTTCATTATCCATCAATTTAAAGAAAAGCAAATTAAGCACCTTAGATCATATTATAATAATATTCCAATTTGAGTGGATATTGCTTTTCTTTATAATAATGGTGAGTGGGTTATCCACTTGCTTGAGATATTTTCGTGGCCTAGAAAAGGTACAAATGTGTTCACACTTGAGCAAATTCAACCATCTCGTTTTTGGTTGAAGGCCCTTCAATTATTATATTTGTTTTTACACTAAATAGAATTAGGGTTTCAATTAGGATTAAATCTTGATTATTTTAATATCAAGATTCTCTCTCCTCCAACTTAATTCAAATGAGGCGCCCCTCTCATTTTCTTTGCTCTACTTGATGCCAAGAAACATTAGGGACCTTATTGAAGTGGTAATTTACATATTACACCCTGGGTTTTGGGTAAATTGCACATTACACCAAAACTAGGTTTTCATGCACATACATTGCTTTATCAGCTCTTTCTTGGTATTTAGGCTTCCATAAGTCATACCTCAGCATCATCTTTACTCTCATGATGCTTCAACACATTAGGAACATATTATCATGCACAATTTGCACTTAAACCCCTCAACTTGGGTAATTTGCACTTTAGTCCAAAACAAACAAAACATTGATTTCAACAATGTTCAAAAAGGATAAGAATTGTAATATAAGTTCCTCTTGAACCATAATTACCTTTCACAAGATGAGATTAAGCATTTAATCATCTTTCTTAATCAAAACACCTAGGGTTAAGGTATAACCCAGGTCAGGGGTGTTACATTATACATGTTCTTCATATTCCCTTTCAAGCAAAAGAGAATTTATAGATGTGTTATTAATGTATATACTTTGCACTTAAAGATATATCTATTAATCAATAAAATACCTGTAGTTCAATTCTATATTTTTTTCTATGATAATAATATTGTTGGCAGAGAGTTATATGTCTCGTTGGGACAATAGTCTCACCCCGTGGGATCTACAATTTTTAGGTGGTCGTGGATGAGGGACTAGAAACCAGACTACAGGAGAAGGATTGTTGCAGCAAGGACAACAGTAGTATTTCAGGTTGAGTACGCTACATGTCAGGGTTTGTAGATAGAAGTCTATGTGTCGTCTCTGTACTCTCAGGTCCTTGGGAGATACTCTTAGTGGTTTTCATGAATGAATTGAGATTTTGGTTTACTTATGTCGAGATTTTTATGTGCTACTGTGTGTATTAAAGTAAAGCAACTGATACTTGTTATCCTCGAGAAGAGACAACATACTGAATGTATGACATGAACTATGTGTATGTAAAGCTTTGGTCCTTTATGTAAAAGCTTATCGGACACAGATCTATGTGTAAAGATGGTTTTAATTTTTAGGGATTTTGTTATCACTGTTATTTGTGATAATTCTACGTTTATACTGGTGATGGCTTGATTTGTAATCGGGTCGCCACAAAGTTTTGGTATCAAAGCCTAAGGTTTGTTGAGTCTACAGAGACATAGGATTAAGTTTGTTGAGTCTGTTCTAGTGTCCTCCAGTGTATATTATAGTAAAATTCTCCTTATATAGGAGAAGAAGTAGGAACCAAAGATGTCTGGAGCGCACAAAGAACACGCTACTGAGAGCAGTGTTGTTGCACCCGGAGGTGGTGCAAAGGATCAGGATAGAGATGAACCTGTACTTGAGAATCCCCAGCCTGACCAAACTCTGTTAGAAAGCCTAGCTTTTCAAGCTCTTTTTGGGCAGATTATGAATATGGTGACACATATGGCTGACCGGATACCAGTACCAGCCCCTAGAACATCAGGGTCTAGTGAGAGACATGGAGCTGGCAAGACCTTTGAACGATTGCGTCGGGTAGGATCCATTGAATATGCTGGCACAGTTGACCCAACAGATGTAGATTTATGGCTTACTGAGATAGGGTAAGCCTTTAGGATCATTGATATCCCAGAGGCTAATAAGGCTAAATATGTTGTATATATTCTGAAGGGAAGTGCTGGCCATTGGTGGGCCATTGAAGAAGAGAAACGACTGGGTGTTAAGGTTGGATGGCAGGAATTTCAATAAGAGTTTGTCAACAGATACTTCCCCAAGACTTATCTTGATGAGAAGATTTCACAGTTTGAGCAGATTAGACATGGAACGATGAAGGTTAATGAATATGAAGCCAAGTTTATGGAGCTTCTGCTATTTTGTCTGCACATGACCACCACAAATGAGGAGAGAATTTGGCATTTTGAGAAAGGTTTGAACGCTGAATTGACCACACCTACATCTGCCCTGGAAAATAGGGAGAGGTTTTCTACCTTTGTGGAGTCTGTTAGATGGGTAGAGAGGTTTGTGATAGAGAAATGAGAGGCGAACAGTAGGAAAACACCTACACAGTTTCAGAATCAGAGGTCTGGCAATTTTAAGAAACCGAGGTTCTCTGCACCTATGGAACCACAAAGATTTAATACTAAGACACAGTGGACATCTAGCTGAGGTAGAGGCTGTAGTTTTCCTTCAAGAAGAGCTCAGAGTTTAGCATCGATGTCAGTGATAGGACTGCCTAGGTCGTAGTGGGATAACTATTACAACCCTGATTTTGGGTTCTTTTGGTGAGAAATGTAATTTCTCATATTAAAGATATTTGAACAAATAATTATATAATTTTTTTTGAATACATGGATTTTATTTACAATAGCCTTGATGTTTCTGTTGTGGGCTTTATTGGCTATTGGGCCCAAATAACAAGAAAATTCAATTAGTGAATGGATAATTGAATATTTGAGAAAAGAAAAATGTGTAAACCTCTAGAAGGCAAATCCAAAGAGGGATTTCGTGCCTCTTGGGTTCCTTGGGTTCCAAGGAGTCCAAAGTTGCATAAAGAGTGCAATAAGAAAAGAAAAGATCAATTAAGTATTTCTTTATTGAGAAAGAAATTGAAAACAATGATAAAATGTGGGAAATAAGTGGAAAGAGGCATAAATGAGTTATTCTTGGTGGAATTTCGTATCCCAAGGATTCCTAATGATAAAAGGAATACCAATGAGGAAAATAAAAGAAAAATAAAGAGAAATCCTCAAAACGAGGAAAAGTCCAAAAGATAAAAGATAATGGATATTAAGTAATGTATTCATAAGAAATACATAGAAATCTCTAGGAAGTGGCATTAATGGCCACAATTGAGTAAAATTCATTTACATATGATTTCTAATAAAAGAAATCTGAAAAGAGGAAAAAGGGAAGGAAAAGAATAATCTATGATTAATGATAGAATTAGCCAATAAAGTGCAATGAATGGATATGTTTTCCTTTATGGAACTTTTAAGTAAAGAATACTTACAAGAAGTATATTAATAGTGTGTCACCATTTTGAGAATCTATTTAATGTGAATACTTTTCCATAAGAGCTTGCCATAACCGTGAGAGAGGACAAACCTATGGCAAGAAAATAAAGTAAAAACATTATCTTTGTGGCAAGTCATGTATACACGCACAACTAGCCAAGGGATAAAAGAAATGACAAGTTGACTTCATCTAGAAAAGTAAGCTAGCCTCAAAGAGGAAAATCCCAGTAAAAGGGTTATGTAAGGTTAGTATATATATGTGTGTGTTCATGGGTTTCCCATCCTTCAAGTAGGACTCCCTCTGTAACATCCCTGAACTGGGTTATGTACTAACCCTGGGTGTTTTTCTTAAATAAGTGATTATATGCTTGTGTTTATCCTTTGAAATATAATTAAGGCTTTTTAGGAACCTATATTTCATTTTCAGTCCTTTTTGAATAATGTTGAAACATTGTTTTGTTAACTTTGGACTAATGTGCAAATTACCCAAGTAGAGGGGTTAACTTGCAAAATGCACATAATAAAATGTTCCTCTGATGTTGAGACATCATAAGGATGTATAGGATGTAGTGGTATGGATTCCACAAGCTTGGACATTAAGATATAGCTTGCAGAATAATCCTTGTGCATTAAAACCTAGTTTTGGTGTAATGTGCAAATTACCCAAAACCTAGGGTTCAACATGTAAAATATCATCTCTAGAGGGTCTCTCATGTTTCTTGGCATCAAGTAGAGCAAACAAAATGAGAGGGGCACATCATTTGAATTATCTTGTAGGAGAGAGAGTTTGGACTTTGAAATAATCAAGATTTAAGCACAAGTGGCTCTTTAATATAACTTAATGTAAAAGGGAAATATATTAATTATGGAGCCCTTCAACCAAAAGTTGGAGGATTTGTTTTCAATAGTTTGGAAAAGATTGTTCCATGCTTTGGCACCAAAAATATCTTGTTTGAGTGGAAGTCATTCACATTAAATATAATATAAAGCAATATCCACTAAAAGATGGATATTAACACATAACTCTTTGAGATGCATGGTCCTTTTCCTTTAAACCTTGGGTAATGAAGAAGTTTTTCAAGGTATTAGAAAATGTATACGTGGCCAAAGAATGGAGGGAGCCTTGGTGGATATGTTTGGGAGATAAAAGGAAATAATCTTCTTTTTCCTTTTTCCTTCAAAACCCATAAATATATATATGTACCCTTTTTCCAAAACACAAAAGGATTGTTCATTAGTTTCTTTTCTTTATCACCTTGCTTTGGCCGACCAAGGAGGAGCTCTAGAGCAGAGGTAGGATGACCAAACCTTTTGGTAAGTGTGGGTCATCTCCTACCTCGAATTCATGGTGGAAACCACAAAACAGGGTTAGATTCATGGTTTTCTTCACACGATTTTCTTTTCTAGCCACCTTGTTCATCCAAAGATTGAAGAACGAACCTTGGAAAACTGCTGGAGCTCAATCCACCATTAAAATTGCGGATCTTGGAGCTCTGGATCAATTCTAGAGGTGGGTTTTATAACTCTAACCCTTAAAGCATTGCTAATGCATCCATCTCTCTAATAATCGTTGGCTATTTTCTTCTTTGGTATTCTTTTGGTTAATTGATATAACTTCCGTGAAGAGCAGAAACAGTTCTTGGTTGCTCGTAGGAAGAAGATGATGATGTTAACTTTGATGATTATCCAAAGAAAATAACTTTACCAAACGGTTTGGTTTTGTGCTCAAACAGTTTCCCAAACCGTTTAGAAGCAAACAATTTCAAACCGTTTGATTGCAAACGGTTTCATCCAAACCGCATAGAAGCAAATGGTCCAAGACCATTTGGTGGCGTTGACCAAGAGTTGACCGTTTGGAGGCCTATTGGAAAAAATGTAGACTAATCACCTATCAAAAATTATCAATTAACTCCAAGTGGTTCCCAATTAAAGGTCCATCAACCCTCTAAACCCGAATCGGGTTAATTGCTGATTTGATAATTGAATTAGGTTGAAGTTTGGGTTGAGTGACTCAAACAGTTTCAAAACCATTTGGGGATCACCCAAACAGTCTCAAGACCGTTTTATGATCACCCAAGACCATTTGTAGGTCTAGGGTTAAGCATGGTTGACCAATTGAAGCTCCAAAGGTATCAAGGTGATGTGTAATTAATTGCTGATTTGGTGACCAATCCTAGGATCCAAACCCTAAATAAATGACATGGTTATTGATGAAGTGATGGGAAAATGGTCTCAAGACCATTTGGAGAATATCCAAATGATCCCAATATCATTTGGAGGTAACCCAAGACCATTTGGAGGTCTAAGGTTGACTAAGGTTAAGTGGTTGAAGATCAAAAGGTATTAAGTTGAAGAGCAACTAATTATTGACCTACTGATCAATCTAATGAGTCCAACCCTAATTGGTTGACTTGGTTTTTTATGTTGACTTGTGCAAACAGTCTCAAGACCGTTTGGGGTCAGGTCATGACCAAATTGGATGATGATTCAATGGGTTCAAATCAATTAGACTCACATTGGATTATGTTGAAGGGTCATCGATTCCAAACCCTAATCCAATTGATTCAAGCCCTAGTTGATGATAAATTGAGGTACAATTGAGGGTCAAATCAGTTGAAGTTTGACTTAATTAACTCAATTGAATGATGGTGATAGGTCCAATTGATGATTGGTTACATGTATTGAAACATTGAGGGGATCAACATTGGAAACCCTAATTCAATTTGACTCATTGAGACCATACTTGGTCCATGCGGTTTTGAGGGGGTTTGTACCAAACGGTCTCAAGACCATTTGGGGACAAACGATCCCAAACCGTTTAGGTTCATGCGGTTTCCAAATCGATCAAGTTCATGCGGTTTCAAAACCGATTGTGTCCATGCGGTTTCAAAAGTCAAACTTGGCAAATGGTCTTCACCTCTTACTTTACCAAATGGTCTCAAGGGTAGACCAAGACCGCATGAAGGTCCAAACGGTGTTAGACCATTTGGAGGTTTAGTATGCAAGACTGTTTGAGGTAGAAGTTAGTCAAGATCGTTTGGAGCCTTAGTGTCCAAGATCGTTTGGTGGATGTTTAACCTAAACCTCATGGGTACTTAAAGTGGTTAAAGGACAAAGTGATTAGTTAATTAATACATGATGTAATCAAAGGTGATCATGGTACTTGTACCTTAATGGTATAGTGTGATTGAGACCCATGAAGTAATTAAGCTCTAATGATTATAATGAGATCTCTTTCATGATTGAGTTACTTAACCTAATCAAGGATGAAGTAAACATCATCCTATAGAGTATAAGAGAGAGAATATTTCTTTTATGAATGTTAATCAAATAAAGGACTTCCTATATGAATGAATATCTAATTAGGGTATGAACCTTCATAGTGAGATCATGAAAACTCTAATTATGATGGTTAATGAATCTTAACCCTAAATTGAGGGTAATAATGGAAGTATCCCTAATATATGATGATGATGTAATCTTAATTCATTATGATGACATGATAAACCCTAAATCAAGTTATGTGAATAGTAAACCCTAAATCAAGGTATGTGAATAGTAAACCCTAATTCGAAATTAAGGTGAATAAAAGTGTGAAACCCTAATCCTGGGTTATGCTTTATAGCATGAAGCTCTATGATTGGATAATGAAATAAGGAATCACTATTCCTAACTAAGTTAAGGGGATGATTAATCCTACTTGAATTGAAAAGGGAAACCCTAACCCTAGTAAGGGCATAGTGGTACAACCCTTGAATAGTGAAGTTATCTTTGTTTTGTAATATGTTGATATGAAATTGATGTACCTACTATCATCTGTGCTAATCTGTAGGTTTTATGAAATATTGAATATAGCCAGGTAAGAGCTATGATGCTTTGTTCATTAAAAAGTATATAATGAGCCTTGTAAGCAATAATATGCAATGTTGCCTATTGAAAGGTAGCAAATGAGATTGACAGGTTGTATGAGCCATATGAAATACCTGCAATGCTACTATCATGTTTACACTGTTAAATGACTTAATGGCATTGAGTTACCTGTTAAAGTGGTAACAAGTGATTTGATGATCTAAGGGTTTGAAAACCCATATTCTTGGATCATGATGATAAATTGATAGGGGATTGAGATCCCAATGTTAACAAAATGTGAAATGAACTTAATACAAATAGTACTTCTTCTTTATAGAAACTATTTTAATGGTTTATGTTTGAAAACATGCCTGATGCTAAAAGAATGCTATAATGCACTTAAATAACCAAGTATAATGATATTATGTAGAGCCCTGACCATAGATCCATCATCGTCAGAAACTAGATGATGGTGAAACAGGTTTTCCTAAGGGAACTCCTGGAGAGCATACTTTTGAGTATGTGGGGGTTATGGATGCGAATATCCTTACATCCTAATGAAGGAAATTGTAACGACCCCACCTCCCGGTAACCCCCAATTAAGGGAGACCTGAAGGTCAGAGCTGTATTTCAACTAACAGGATCAAAGGTTCGACAAATAATCAATAACAATTAATAAAATTTACCAACTAAACTGAAAGCGGTATAAAATAAAACTTTTCTTTACCTTGAAAAAACTGGGATTTCTAAACTTCTATCCATGAAGATGCTATTCTAACTAATCCTCCTGTGGACGTTATTTCTCATTTATTTCCACATATGCCACTTTATTGTTTGTTCTTTTCATTTGTACCTAAAACACCGACAAACAAAACGTCGGTCAACAAGAAGCTGGTATGTGGGGAAAACAATAATCATGCAACTACAATAACAAAGTAATCAGCCAATTATCATTTAACAGCTAAGATTGCATTTTAAACCATACTACTCAATCCTTTCCTATCCCCTATCTCTGTGATGTCCCTGCAGCAGACTGAGATACTACCTCTCTCTAGGTAGATCCTTATTAGACCCCTCATGATCCTACCTAACAGGTAGATCAATATCTAGGGTTGAGTCGCATGGCACTACCCATAGGTAGTCCAATCTCTAACTCAATGTGACTTGATGGACCTACCCCATTGGTAGCCATTTACTATGTCATTCAATGACCTGATGGGCCTACCCCATTGGTAGCCATTTACTAGGTCGACCCATTAAGCTACAGAGGGGACTAGGATCTGAGCTAGTAGGCATATCTCTTATGTGATAGTCATATTCACATTATACTTTGAATGAATTAAATATATCCAACAGTTTAATTCAAGACACGATGGAAACACCGATAAAACCCCAAAAAACTAATTCGGGTAGTCATAAGCATAACCACATACCTGTACATGTAGATTCAAGTACAGGAATAATCCAAACAATAATGAGCAAGCAAGCATTCAATAAGATCCTGAAACAATTATACAATTTCCTTTTATTACTCATGTCATTAAGATCTATTAAATCTAGCTCGCTTCTTAGGGTTTCTAGTCCACTTTTAGGATTTCCATTGCAATTAGGGTTTCCCTTCATCTTTTACTATTTTAAGCCCTAATTTAACGCAATTGATTACAAACCCTAATTATCTCAACATCTAATCCTCAGTTTCAGATTAAAGGCATAATTATCCATTAATTAAGCCCCTTAAACCTCTTTTACATTAAAGCTACTATTTTTATCCTTTTAATTCATGACAAGATCATTGTGCTAATTTATCATCAACTCAAAGTTCATTATGGTCCAATTCACATATGAACTCGATTTGCCATTAATTCCACCTTTTATTCATGAGAAAACCCTAATTACTACTTTTAGATTATTTATCCACAAATTAGGAACTTTAATGCTCTAAATAGATTATAACCATGAAAACTCAGTTCTATACATGAAATCAAATAATTAAATCCATTAGTAGTCCTAATTACCAACATTAGGGTTTCAAGGTCCATTAAAACATATTCATGTACATGAACTTTCAATTAAACTAATTATGTGCAAAATTCATCTTTTTCGATCTTAATGCATCTCTTTACGATTAACAGATTATTATCAACTTTAATCATAAATTGGATCTCACCAATCATATTAATCATTCCCAATTAGGGTTTCTTTAATCATCATTATGTTAAAGTTGATAAATTACACTACTTTTCAAATTTCAAGAGGAATTGACTAATAAACATATTTTTATTGGATTCCTCTTGTTTTTCTGAGCAAAATGCATATATTATTCGTATCCATCTGAGCTACCGATTATTAGATATGAATTTAACAAGAATCACTTACTTTGGACCAATAGGAAGATGCCACGTAGGCTTTGCCATGTAACGTTGCTAGGTTGCTTGGGAACATTTTTAAAAGACCGAATTGCCCATGGTTAAGTAATTCAGTTGCTTTAGCACGCAGGGGCAGAAACGTCCAATGCCTCTCCGCCCTTCACCTTCCTCGCGATGGCAGCGAGCGGTCGCCCTAGCCGTCGAGCGCTGACCTTGGCGCGGCTCCAACTCCTCATCCCCGACCCCGACGACCTCCAGAGTGCTTCCCCTACCTCCGATGTGCCTCTGCGCACGTGAGGACACCACTGGGCTGTGGCCAAGTTGGCCAAGACTGGCTGGGAAGACCTACCACTACGACCAGTGTTACAGCCGTGCAGCTACTCCTACGCCTGTGCTAGGGCAGGTCCATGGTGGCGGAGCCTCTCCCCAGTCTCGTGGGATATCCACCCAACATCTCGACTACACGTGGCCCCCCTTGCTATTTAAGAGATAGAGCTATCCCTCTATCGTAGGGTTTTGAGTGAAAACTTCATGAAGAAGGGGATGGGAAAGAGAGAGAGAGATGTGGGATCACTTCTGAACTCGGACCAGGGCTTATCCCTATATATAGGGGTGAGTAGAAAAGCCTTAGGTCGGCTATCCCTGAGTTACTAAGTCCTTCTCCCAATAGGAACCCTTTTTCCTTTAATGAGAAGAAATCTTCTCTCTCCTTCTTATTTCCTTGATATTCCTTATTGCATGGATATTTAGGACTTCAAAAATTACTCCCTTTATCTTCCTTGTACTTGCCTTTTAAAGTATTGGCACGAAATTTAGTTTTCCTTTTAATAGAAAATATCTCCCTTTTAATAATACCATGAGATTCATTAATAATGTGCTCACATTATATTCTTATTTTCTTTTATAGGTATTTTCTCTTTCCTCTTTCTTATTTATTGGGGATCCTTGGACCCCAAGAAACTCAAAGAATTCGAAATTACTTTTTAAGGAATACTCATTATCCTTAAATGCATCAATATGCATTAATTCCCATTATCATGTTGAGTTCTTATTAAAATATTTCTTTTTTGAGGATTTCGTTTTGTTTCTCTTTAATTTTCCTCATTGGTTTTCCTTTTTACATTAGGAATCCTTGGGATACAAAATCCCACTAAGGATAACTCAATTGCACCTCTTTTCACTTGTTTTCCACATTTTATCATTGCTTTCAATTTCTTTCTTAACAAGGAAATACTTAATTGATCTTTTCTTTTCCTATTGCATTCTCTATGAAACTTGGGACTCCTTGAAACCTAAGGAGCCCAAGAGGCACGAAATACATCCTTAGATTACATCTCTTTGCCTTCTAGAGGTTTCTACCTCTTTCTCAAATATTCAATTATTCATTTACTAATTGAATTTTCTTGTTATTCGGGCCCAATAGCCAATAAAGCCCACAACACATCAAGGCTATTGTAAACGAAATCCATTTAATAAAATCATTATTTGTCCAATATGAGAGTTTACATTTCTCATCAGATGAACCCGAAATTGGGGTTGTAATAGAATTGATGTGAGATAAACAATAAATCTCTCAATCCTTCATTATATGTTTATGTCGGGATGATGTACCACTAATCTCCTGATGATGTTGTTAATGCCGAATTGATGTGAGATAAACAAGAAATCCCTCGATTGTGAAGAGAGTACATCATGCCACTATAACTCTAATAGCGAAGTTGCCAGAATACCCTGGAAAGCTATTATAGCAGAGACACAAGATGTCCTGCATGTTTTTCCTCACACTAAGTGAGGAGGATGAGGTCATAGAAATCCGGCTCTTCTGATGACCTATGTATGGTACCGATTTCGATTTCGCAATGGTCGGTTGGAGTATGAGAGGTATACCTCATCTCCTCAGGGCATAAGTATGTTTGTAAAATGTAATCAGCCGTGTAGCATATTTGCTTAGGTTGAACTACGAGAAACAATGATTGATGATACATTGTTTATTAAGTCTTAGTTGGACAAGTAATATACATGTTCTTCATATTCCTTACTAAATTATAGGACTTTCTATTTAGTCAAGTTATAATTGAAATGATTGCATAAAGTATACTGCTTTATTTAGTTATTTAATAATTTACCTATTGTTAAGTATTTATAACCCTATTACTCAGTATCATTCTATTATTTGCAATAACAATGTTTCTGGAAGAGAGTTATAACTCTCGCTGGGACAATTATCAATTGTCTCACCCCCGTGGGATTCAACTTTTTAGGTAGACGCCAAGGAAGAAGAAACCCATCAGTGGGTGAGCAGCAACAACAGCAACAACATCAAGGACAACAGTGATCCAAAGGTGGAGTCACTATCTGTTAGGTCTTGTATATAGAGAGTCCTATGTGTCATCTCTATACTCTCAGGTCCTAGGAGTCAGTAGATGGTTTGATATAGATTTGAGATTTTGGCTTAAGGCCTCGAGATTTTTGTATACTGCTCATGTACACTTTAATAGGGTAGTCAGTGTTATGACTCTCAAGATGAGATAATACAGAGATGTACTAATGAATCAGCTTGTAAATAACTTACTTGTTTCTTTATGAAAGAGTTTTACAGTTTATGGATTTCTTTACAAAAAGTTTTAATTTTTAGTGATTTTTAGTAATTCCACTGCTAATGAAACACTTCCGCATCAATTAGTTTAGTTAATAACATTTTGTTCGAACGGTGTATCACAATTAGTGGTATCAGAGCTCTAGGTTCGCTGAGTCTATAGAGACATAGGACTAGGGTTGTAGAGTCTATTCTAGTGCCTTCCAGTATATCTGATAGTGCCTTCTGCTCATATAGGAGGAGAAGAGAAAACTAAAGATGTCTGGATCACACGAGGAACACGTTGCGGAGAGTAGTGTTGCTGCACCCGGAGGAGGTGCAAGAAACCAAGAAAGGGAGGAGCCTGTGCCTGAACCACCCCAGTTTAACCCAGCTGACATGGGGAACCCAGCCTTCCAGGCCATGTTTGAACAATTCATGACTGCCATGACACACATGACTGATAGGATGGCTATACGTGTACCTAGGACACCTACCCATCCAGAAGGACAAGGATCCAGCAAGATGTTTGAACGACTACGCCAGGTTGGAGCCACAAAATATGCTAGAACAGCTAACCCAGTAGATGCTGACTTGTGGCTAACTGAACTAGAGAAGGCCTTTAGAATCTTGAACATCCCAGAAGCTGAGAAGGTTAGACATGCTGTGTACCTTCTCAAGGGGAGTGTTGGTCACTGGTGGACCATGGAGGAAGGGAAAAGGCCAGGTGTGGAGATCGAATGGGAAGTATTTCGATGAGAATTTGTCAACAGATACTTTCCTAAGACGTTCTTGGATGAGAAAATCTCTCAGTTTGAGAGGGTAAGACAAGGACTGATGAACATTAGCAAATACGAGGCTAAGTTCATGGAACTGTTGCAGTTTTGTCAGCATATGGCAGCTACATATGAAGAAAGGATTAGGCATTTTGTGAAAGGATTAAACGTTGAGTTGACCACCCCTGTGTCTGCTCTAGAGAACAGGGAAAGATTTTCTACCTTTGTGGAGTCTGTCAGGAGGATAGAGAGGTCTGTGACGCAGAAGCGACATACCAAGAACAAGAAGATGTACCCCCAGTTCCAAGGATCCTCATCCAAAGGTTTCAAGAGACCAATGTTTTTTGTGCCTACACCACCACCTAGATTCAGTACCCAGATGCAGTGGACGTCAAATAGGGGCAGAGGATGAAGTCTACCACTAGAAGGAGCTCGTAGCTCAGCATCTGTGGCGGTTACAGGACCAACCAGACCACAACAAGGGGTCAGAAGCTGTTATATATGTGGAAAGGTGGGACATCTGATGAAGGATTGCAGTGCCCGAGAGATGAGTGTGACTCAACCCCAAAGGCAGAGTCAACAAGGATCTCAAAGGAGACACTTTCTAGGAGGAGCTAGAGGACGTGGACAAGCGTCCCAAGCTGGATCATCAGCACCCAATCATCGAGCACTGAATCAACCACAAGCAACGATGAGATTCTATGCGATGAATCCACCTGATGTAGTGATCAACCCTCAGGTTGTGGGAGGTCAGATGGAATTGTTTTATTCAGATATGTCTACATCTTGTGTTGTATCTGTTTTAATTAATTCGGGTGCTACGCATTCCTTTATCACTCGAAGAGTGATTCTTGACTGCAACCTGACTATAAGTCATAGAGCAGATAGTTTGTTGTTGGAGACTCCTTTGATGGGATCTTCTGTGTTGTGGGAGGTATGTTCTCCATGCATTCTTTTCTTTTCTGAACATCACATTCAAGTAGATCTTATACCACTTGAGATGCACGGATTCGATGTAATCCTGGGGATGGATACCTTGGAAAGGTATAAGGCTGTCTTGGATTGTGCGTCCAAGAAAGCGGTGTTCACTGATGATAGTGACACATGGATCTTTCAAGGAGATAGAAAGATTCTACCAACCTGTCTTGTATCAGCTATGGTTGCTGAGAAGCTGATGAGGCAAGGATGTTATGCATTCTTGGCCCATGTGGTAGATACCACCATGGAGAGTTCTAATCCTGTTGAATTTCCTGTAAGGGAATTTGAAGATGTATTTCCTGAAGAACTTCCAAGTGTACCTCCGCCCTGAGAGATTGATTTTGAGATTAATCTAATCCCAGACACACAACCTATAACACAAACACCGTATAGGATGGCACCTGCTGAGATGGCAGAACTCAAGAAACAACTGCAAGAATTGCTTGAGAAGGGTTTCATCTGACCGAGTACTTCACCTTGGGGTGCTCCGGTCATCTTTGTTAAAAATAAGGATGGATTGATGTGATTATGCATTGATTACAAACAGTTAAATAAAGTAACAATAAAGAATAAGTATCCTCTACTGAGGATTGATGATCTCTTTGACCAATTGCATGGTGCAACAGTCTTCTCAAAGATAGATCTAAGGTCGGGATATCATCAGCTACGTATTAAGGAAGGTGACATACCTAAGTCTGCCTTTAGAACAAGGTATGGTCACTACAAGTTCACAGTTATGTCGTTTGGACTAACAAATGCACCAACTGCATTTATGGAACTCATGAATAGAATCTTCCGACCTTTTCTTGATCAGTGTGTTGTTGTCTTCATAGATGACATCCTAATCTACACTAGAGATGCTTAGCATCATGAGCAACATCTTCGTCATGCTCTAACTTTGCTAAGAGAGCATAGTTATATGCTAAGTTTAGCAAGTGTGAGTTCTGGTTACCAGAAGTTTCTTTTCTTGGACACGTAATATCTGACTCAGGCATTTGTGTTGACCCTAAAAAGGTAGAATATGTCCTACAATGGGAGCAGCTGAAGACACCGAGGGAGATTTGTAGTTTCTTAGGGTTGGCAGGCTATTACAGGAGGTTCATTAAGAACTTTAGCTCCATATCTTTACCCTTGACTAAGTTGACCAGGAAGGATGTTTGTTTTACTTGGAGTGACAAGTGTCAGCAATCTTTTCAGCTGTTGAAGGAAAGGTTGACAAGTGCACATGTACTTGTGTTACCTGAGCAAGGGAAATGGTATATAGTTTTCTGTGATGCCTCTAAGAATGGACTAGGATGTGTGTTGATGTAGGATAAACAAGTGATTTCTTTTGCTTCTCGACAGCTTAAGAAACACGAGGAGAATTATCCAAGATACGATTTAGAGCTAGCTGTTGTAGTCCATGCCTTGAAGATATGGAGACATTATCTCTATGGAGAGAGATGCCAGATTTTCACAGACCATAAGAACCTAAAGTATATCTTCTCTCAGCATGATCTAAACATGAGGCAACGCCGTTGGATGGAATTAATCAAGGATTACGATTGTACAATTGATTACCATCCAGGGAAGGCCAATGTAGTTGCTGATGCTTTGAGTAAGAAATCAGCAACACCAACCTTAGACAGAGCACAGCTGAATTCTTTAGTGTGCTTTAGGAGGGATATGCTTATCTCTTTAAGGCAGGATAATGTATAGTTAAAAGTATCGCTGTTATCAGGGTTGTTAGCTGAGATGCATATAAAACCTACTCTGAGACAACATATTAAGGAGGCTCAACAAGTTGATGTTGTAGTTCAACAGATTAGATCAGAATATGGTAATGAGAAATGAGAAGGTTTTCATGACTCAGATGACCAGGTAGCCTGTTATCATGGTAGGATGATAGTACCAGATGTTGATAACTTAAGAAAGATAGTCCTGGAAGAAGCTCATTCTTCAATGTATGCTATGCATCCATGAAGCACCAAGATATATCGTAACTTGAAAGATATATATTGGTGGTCTGGTTTGAAGAAGGACGTACATTATGCGGTGTCCTGTGTGTCAGCAAGTTAAAGCTGAACACCAGAAGCCCGTAGGAACAATGCATCCTTTGCCTATACCTCAATGGAAGTGGGATCATGTGACCATGGATTTTGTGGTTGGTTTACCCAGAACAGCCAAAGGTCATGATTCCATCTGGGTAATAGTCAATAGGTTGACAAAGATAACACATTTCTTACCTGTCAAAACAACCTATTCTGCTGAGAAGCTGGCACAGTTGTATGTAGATGAGATAGTGCGGCTGCATGGGGTCCCAGTTACCATTGTTTCTGACAGAGGTCCCCAGTTTACGAGTCATTTTTGGGAATGACTTCATAAGGCTTTAGGCATACAATTCAGGTTTAGTACAACATTTCATCCTCTGACTGATGGACAATCAGAAAGGACCATACAAACTTTGGAGGACTTTCTCAGAGCATGTGTCCTTCAGTTTACAGGAAGTTGGGATCTGCACCTAAGTTTGATAGAGTTTGCCTACAATAATAGCTATCAACACCACATGGAACCTTATGAAGCTTTGTATGGTAGACATTTTAGATCTCCCTTATGTTGGTATGAAACCGGTGAATATCAACTTTTAGGTCCTGATCTTGTGCAACAGACCACCGAGAAGATTTAAAATAATATAACAACAGTTGAAGACTGCACAAGATAGGTAGAAATCTTATGCTGATAAGCGTCGTAGACCTTTAGAATTCCAAGTTGGAGACAGAGTGTACCTTAAGGTCTCACCCTAGAAGGGAGTTCTTAGATTTGGAAGGAAAGGAAAGTTAGCTCCTAGGTTTATGGGGCCTTATCCAATCATTGAACGGATTGGAATGGTAGCTTATAAGCTAGAGTTACCACCAGAGTTGCAAAAGTTACACCCAGTGTTCCACATTTCCATGTTAAGGAAATGTCATCCTGATATAAAATTAGTTCTACAACCTATGGAAGTAGAATTGAATGATGATATATCTTATATAGAAGGACCTGTGTTGATCCTTGACAGAAGAATTAAAAAGTTAAAAAAGAAAGACATAAGTCTTGTGAAAGTCCTCTGGAATCACCATGGTGTTGAAGAAGCCACGTGGGAACTAGATGAAGAGATGAGGAAAAAAATACCCTACTCTTTTCTCTTAAAAATATTTTTGTAATGATTTCGGGGATGAAATCCTTGTAAGGGGTGGATAATTTGTAACATCCCTGACCTGGGTTATGTACTAACCCTAGGTGTTTTTCTTAAATAAGTGATTAGATGCTTGTGTTTATCCTTTGAAATGTAATTAAGGCTTTTGAGGAACCTATATTTCATTTTCAGTCCTTTTTGAATAATGTTGAAACATTGTTTTGTTAACTTTGGACTAATGTGCAAATTACCCAAGTAGAGGGGTTAACTTGCAAAATGCACATAATAAAATGTTCCTCTGATGTTGATACATCATAAGGATGTATATGATGTAGTGGTATGGATTCCACAAGCTTGGACATTAAGATATAGCTTGTAGAATAATCCTTGTGCATTAAAACCTAGTTTTGGTGTAATGTGCAAATTACCCAAAAACTAGGGTTCAACATGTAAAATATCATCTCTAAAGGGTCTCTCATGTTTCTTGGCATCAAGTAGAGAAAAGAAAATGAGAGGGGTGCCTCATTTGAAATATCTTGGAGGAGAGAGAGTTTGGACTTTGAAATAATCAAGATTTAAGCACAAATGGCTCTTCAATATAACTTAATGTAAAAGGGAAATATATTAATTATGGAGCCCTTCAACCAAAAGTTGGAGGATGCGTTTGCAATAGTTTGGACAAGATTTTTCCATGCTTGGGCACCAAAAATATCTTGTTTGAGTGGAAGTTATTCACATTAAATATAATATAAAGCAATATCCACTAAAAGATGGATATTAACACATAACTCTTTGAGATGCTTGGTCCTTTTCCTTTAAACCTTGGGTAATGAAGAAGTTTTGCAAGGTATTAGAAGGTGGATACGTGGCCAAAGAATGGAGGGATCCTTGGTGGATATGTTTGGGAGATAAAAGGAAATAATCCTCTTTTTCCTTTTTCCTTGAAAACCCATAAATATATATATATATATATATATATATATATATATATATATATATCTTTTTTCCAAAACACAAAAGGACCGTTCCTTAGTTTCTTTTCCTTATCACCTTGCTTTGGACGACCAAGGAGGAGCTCTAGAGAAGAGGGAGGACGACCAAACCTGCTGGTAAGTGTGGGTCATCTCCTACCTCGAATTCATGGTGGAAACCACAAAACAGGGTTAGATTCATGGTTTTCTTCACACGATTTTCTTTTCTAGCCACCTTGTTCATCCAAAGATTGAAGAACGAACCTTGGACAACTGTTGGAGCTCAATCCACCATTAAATATGCGGATCTTAGAGCTCTGTATCAGTTCTAGAGGCGGGTTTTATAACTCTAACCCTTAAAGCATTGCTAATGCATCCATCTCTCTAATAATTGTTGGCTATTTTCTTCTTTGGTATTCTTTTGGTTAATTGCTATAACTTCCGTGAAGAACAACAAAAGTTCTTGGTTGCTCATAGGAAGAAGATGATGATGCTAACTTTGATGATTATCCAAAGAAAATAACTTTACCAAACAGTTTGTTTTTGTGCTCAAACGGTTTCCCAAACCGTTTAGAAGCAAACTGTTTCAAACCGTTTGATTGCAAACGATTTCATCCAAACCGCATAGAAGCAAACGGTCCAAGACCATTTTGTGGCGTTGACCAAGCGTTTACTAGTTGGAGGTCTGTTGAAAAAAATTTAGACTAATCACCTATCAAAAATTATCAATAAACTCCAAGTGGTTCACCAATTAAAGGTCCATCAACCCTCTAAACCCTAATCGGGTTAATTGCTGATTTGATAATTGAATTAGGTTGAAGTTTGGGTTGAGTGACCCAAACGGTTTCAAAACCATTTGGGGATCACCCAAATGGTCTCATGACCATTTGGTGATCACCCAAGACCGTTTGGAGTTCTAGGGTTAAGCATGGTTGACCAATTGAAGCTCCAAAGGTATCAAGGTGATGTGTAATTAATTACTGATTTGGTGACCAATACTAGGATCCAAACCCTAAATAAATGACATGGTTATTGATGAAGTGATGGGCAAACGGCCTCAAGACCATTTTGAGAATATCCAAATGATCCCAAGATAGTTTGGAGGTAACCCAAGACCGTTTGGAGGTCTAGGGTTGACTATGGTTAAGTGGTTGAAGATCAAAAGGTATTAAGTTGAAGAGCAACTAATTGTTGACCTAGTGATCAATCTAATGAGTCAAACCCTAATTGGTTGACTTGGTTTTTGATGTTGACTTGTGAAAATGGTCTCAAGACCGTTTGGAGGTTATCCAAACGATCCCAAGACCATTTGGGGTCAGGTCATGACCAAATTGGATGATGATTCAATGGGTTCAAATCAATTAGACTCACATTGGATTATGTTGAAGGGTCATCGATTCCAAACCCTAATCCAATTGATTCAAGCCCTAGTTGACGATCAATTGATGGAAAATTGAGGGTCAAATCAGTTGAAGGTTGACTTAATTAACTCAATTGAATGATGGTGATAGGTCCAATTGATGATTGGTTACATGTATTGAAACGTTGAGGGGATCAACATTGGAAACCCTAATTCAATTTAGCTCGTTGAAACCATACTTGGATCATGTGGTTTTGAGGGGGTTTGGACCAAATAGTCTCAAGTACGTTTGAGTCCAAACGATCTCAAGACTATTTGGGACCAAACGATCCCAAACCGTTTAGGTTCATGCAGTTTCCAAATCGATCAAGTTCATGCGGTTTCAAAACCGATTGTGTCCATGTGGTTTCAAAAGTCAAACTTGGCAAACGGTCTTCACCTCTTACTTTACCAAATGGTCTCAAGGATAGACCAAGACCGCATGAAGGTCCAAACGGTCTTAAACCGTTTGTAGGTTTAGTATGCAAGACCGTTTGAGGTCTAAGTTAGTCAAGATCGTTTGGAGCCTTAGTGGCCAAGATCGTTTGGTGGATGTTTAACCTAAACCTCATGGGTACTTAAAGTGGTTAAAGGACAAAGTGATTAGTTAATTAATACATGATGTAATCAAATGTGATCATGGTACTTGTACCTTAATGGGATAGTGTGATTGAGAACCATGAAGTAATTAAGCTCTAATGATTACAATGGTAATGATATAAACCATGGAGTCAATTCTCTTTCATGATTGAGTTACTTAACCTAATCAAGGCTGAAGTAAACATCATCCTATAGAGGATAAGAGAGAGAATATTTCTTTTATGAATGTTAATCAAGTAAAGGACTTCCTATATGAATGAATATCTAATTAGGGTATGAACCTTTATAGTGAGATCATGAAAACTCTAATTATGATGGTTAATGAATCTTAACCCTAAATTGAGGGTAATAATGAAAGTATCCCTAACATATGATGATGATGTAATATTAATTCATAATTATGACATGATAAACCCTAAATCAAGGTATGTGAATAGTAAACCCTAATTCAAAATTAAGGTGAATAAAAGTGTGAAACCCTAATCCTGGGTTATGCTTTATAGCATGAAGCTCTATGACTGGATAATGAAATAAGGAATCACTATTCCTAACTAAGTTAAGGGGATGATTAATCCTACTTGAATTGAAAAGGGAAACCCTAACCCTAGTAAGGGCATAGTGGTACAACCCTTGAATAGTGAAGTTATCTTTGTTTTGTAATATGCTGATATGAAATTGATGTACCTACTATCATCTGTGCTAATATGCAGGTTTTATGAAATATTGAATATAGCCAGGTAAGATCTATGATGCTTTGTTCATTAAAAGTATTTAATGAGCCTTGTAAGCAATAATATACAATGTTGCCTATTGAAATGTAGCAAATGAGATTGGCAGGCTGTATGAGCCATATGAAATACCTGCAATGCTAATATTATGTTTACACTGTTAAATGACTTAATGGCATTGAGTTACCTGTTAAAGTGGTAATAAGTGATTTGATGATCTAAGGGTTTGAAAACCCATATTCCTGGATCATGATGATAAATTGATAGGGGATTGAGATCCCAATGTTAACAAAATGTGAAATGAACTTAATACAAATAGTACTTCTTCTTTATAGCAACTATTTTAATGGTTTATGTTTGAAAACATGTCTGATGCTAAAAGAATGCTATAATGCACTTAAATAATCAAGTATAATGATATCATGTAGAGCCCTGACCATAGATCCATCATCGTCAGAAACTAGATGATGGTGAAATAGGTTTTCCTAAGGGAACTCCTGGAGAGCATACTTTTGAGTATATGGGGGTTATGGACGCGAATATCCTTACATCCTAATGAAGGAATTGATGTGAGATAAACAATAAATCTCCTAATCTTTCATTATATGTTTATCTCGGGATGATGTATCACTAATCTCCCAATGATGTTGTTAATGCCAAATCGATGTGAGATAAACAAGAAATCCCTTGATTGTGAAGAGAGTGCAACATGCCACTATAACTCTAATAGTGAAGTTTCCAGAATACCCTTGAAATCTATTATAGCAGAGACACAAGATGTCCTGCATGTTTTTCCTCACAGTGTATGAGGAGGATGAGGTCATAGAAATCCGGCTCTTCTGATGACCTATGTATGGTACCGATTTTGATTTCGCAATGGTCGGTTGGAGTATGAGCAGTATACTTCATCTCCTTAGGGCATAAGTATGTTTGTAAAATGTAATCAGCCATGTAGCATATTTGCTTAGGTAGAACAATGAGAAACAATGATTGATGATACATTGTTTATTAAGTCTAAGTTGGACAAGTAATATACATGTTCTTGATATTCCTTACTGAATTAGAGAACTTGCTATTTAGTCAAGTTATAATTGAAATGACTGCATAAAGTATACTGCTTTATTTAGTTATTTTATGATTTACCTGTTGTTAAGTATTTATAATCCTATTGCTCAGTATCATTCTATTCTTTGCAATAACAATGTTTCTGGCAGAGAGTTATAACTCTTACTGGGACAATTATCAATTGTCTCACCCCCGTGGGATTCAAATTTTTAGGTAGACACCGAGGAAGAAGAAACTCATCAGTGGGTGAGAAGCAACAGTAGCAGCAACATCAAGGACAGCAGTGATCCACATGTGGAGTCACTATCTATTACGTCTTGTATATAGAGAGTCCTATGTGTCATCTCTTTACTCTCAGGTCCTAGGAGTCAGTAGATGGTTTGATATAGATCTGAGATTTTGGCTTAAGGCCTCGAGATTTTTGTATACTTCTCATGTACACTTTAACAGGGAAGTCAGTGTTAGGACTCTCGAGATGAGATAATATAGAGATGTACTGATGAATTAGCTTGTAAATAACTTACTTGTTTCTTTATAAAAGAGGTTTACAGTTTGTGGATTTCTTTACAAAAAGTTTTAATTTTTAGTTATTTTCAGTAATTCCGCTGCTAATGAAATGCTTCCGCATCAGTTAGTTTAGTTAATAACATTTTGTTCGAATGGTATATCACACCCTCTCCATCCTATTCCTCCTTCAAGCTTCTAGGGTCTCGCTTGGAACATGTATAAGGAGTGGGCTCTTTGATCCCCTCTTTCCCAAAACGCCAAGATAGTGCACCAATAGGTTGAATCCGATGACATGGTGGCCAGCGGTAACACGGGTAACAAACCTGCTTGGTTAGATTCGAAGGGCATAGAGCGGCGAGACTGTCGGGCTTGGCCATTGTAGGCAGGGCGATGATCGCAGCAGGCCGTAGCGAGGCCCACGACCATGGTTGAGCGCGGCAAGGTCCTCTTCATCCTTATTTGTATCGTCCCCTCCTAGAGGGACCTACAAGGGTAGCCTGACCTCGTGCTAGACATGTGGAGACGGGAGCCTCCCCGGAGCAAACTCCCTGGACGCGATCACGTCCCTCGTGAGAAGAGGGAGGTGAGGGTCCAGGAAAAGAGGGAACTGAGTCCTCGTCAACATCGCGGGTCTCCAGTGGATGGGAGGACAAAAGCGACAAAGTCAGAGAGGGAGAGAGAGAGGGAGCTGCAAGGCCAGTATGACATTTAAGGAGGGAGGCAACATGGCGACGATGGATGTTACGACCCCATCTGAGCTTAATTGGTAAACTAGGGTTTACCTAGACAATTGCAACGATTAATTGGAATAATCATTCTTGAAATATAATTAATGACGATAACACAATTAGGATGTTTTAACTGTTCTTGAAAAACACAGTTTTAGACACTATGTTAAATTGGCATAATTTTTGGATGACTTTTGATCTCTACAGTGAGGGTGTCGGTCGAGTTCTGTGCAGGACAAACTCGACCGAATCTGCTGCAGACTGCAATATAGCAGTGCACTGTTCTATTTTATTTATTTATTGGTAACTCCAAATGATCTCAAATTTTAACTGAAGCTTTATAGATCATTTATAAACAACTTGCTAAATTCCCATAATTGTTGTAGAAGGTTTGATCTCTGAAATAAACGAATTACAGTAACTTTGTATAACTGAATATTCAGCCAATATAATAAAAGTTGAGTGTTGGGTCAATATGCAATTGACCCAAGCAGCTCAAATTGACTTATATGATTGACCAAACACACACAGCTCTCATTCTTCGTCATCCACCCCAGAGAAACGAAAATCTAGAGAGAGAGGGAGAGTTAGGGCTTGAGTGGAGAAAGAGGAGGAATTGCTGACCTAGGGTTTTGCGGTCCGAGGAATGGTGAAATCAAGTAAGTTTGGATCCTTTGCATAGACTTTTATGGTGAATCTTCTCTCTCATGTCAAGATTCTGTCCATGCTCTGATTTTATCCAAGATGATGTCGAAATTCCCTCTTTTCTCACCCTTTCTTCATAATCCCTCATTTTCAAGGTTTTCGAGTTGAATGGAAGAAGAATTGGGAGATTTTCTAGGGATTTGATATGAGTTCGAGATCCCTTGAGTTGAGCTGCAGTTTTGAGGTGTTTTCACACCTTGGGGTGAGTGGGTTCTTCCTTTAAACAGTATAATGCACGAAATTTGATTATAGCATCCAAATCCCTAATTGCTTGGTATGTGATTCTAAATCCTGAAATGTCCGTTTAATTTAAGTTGTTGCAAATTGATATGATATGGATTCCTTCTCTGTTTGAATGACTCTTTGATGGTAAATTCACATCAGAAATATATACTACACATCCTAGTAAGAATGCTTTTCAGATTTATACCATATGATGTAATTAGGGTTTAACCTAATTGAGATATCACTAGAGTTTCAACCTTATTGAAGAGGACTAGTAATCTTATAAGTGGTTAGGATGTACCTCATGGGTTACCTTATTTGAATTTTTTTCTTGGTGCATGATATCTCAGTGAATAGCATGGAAACCTAAATTTAGTTCAATTTCCATGGGTTCATACATATATTGACTGTATATAATTGTTGAAAGCAGTCTTTAATTTGTGAATGTTTATATCGTGTGAAATCCTTATGAGAGCCATATGATAAGTGAATGAGGCAAATGAAACCCTAAGAGCAGGGTGTTGCTATGTGATAAGAGAATAAGGAAAGGAAACCCTAAGGACAGGGTGTTCTATGAATTAAGTTATGGTGATATGAAAGGTTTCCATATGAGATGTGGTGATGCTTAACTGTTGAATTGTATGTTGTTTGTGCATTTAACTTTACATGCTTGTTCTCTTTGAGTTGGTATATATATATACTATAGGGTTTCTTATTTTCACAATACATATCTCGTGAATTGCAGGTGATGAGATATGACATGCCCTAGAAAGGGATGTTACTGAGATCATGCAGATATGTATGAAACGTTAGAATGAGAATACTTGTTGGGCAAACATGATATATGTTTGAATACATGAGCTATGATTTTTTATATGATATGATATGGCAGGCCGTGTGAGCCTTGTGAGAAATGTAAAATGAGTTATGATTTCTGTTTAAAATGTATCTATAATGTTGATGTTAGACTTAGGTGCCCTGAACACCATAGAACCCCTTTGGGAGGTCTGCGCCTTAGGGGTGAAACTCGTGTTGCAACAATAACCTGTGCGGAGTCACGGTGGCACGAGGACATAGAGGCAGTGTTCAAAAATAATCCGTGCGGAGTCACGGTGGCACTGGAGAAAATAGGGGTTATTCAACAATAATCCGTGCGGAGTCACGGTGGTAACCCAGTGAGACTCTCCGCCTGTGTGCTCAGGTTAGAGGAGGAGTCTAGAGCACTCGGAGTTAGTGCAATGAGGCTGGAGAGCCTGTGGTCCTGTAGCAGAACAGGGCTGGCAGTCAGACTTAGCATTTCCCGGGTGTGTCGCTAAGTCTTGTACGGTGTGGCCGTAGTGCACTGCGAGTCTCTTATGCAGAGTACAGTGCATAAGATCATGGCATAAGCTAAAATATGATCATATAGATTCACAAAGTTCCTTATAAATGAAAGAGTTAAGGAAGACTAGAGCATAGTCTTCTAGTAGTTATTCTTTGGATGCAATATTTACATTCTTTGTTATTTCAATTATATTGTTTTAGAACTGCTCAGTGTAGTATTTATTGTTGTTAAATTTCATATCATTTATTCAAAGTTATACCTGTAATCACATTAGTGCCTTAGACTGTTTCTTTGAAGTACTCATTCAGTGAGTGAGTAGGCTCACCCCTCTACTCAAACATTTTAGGGTTAACCGCGTGGACTTGAAGATGGTCAGAGCATCAGCGTAGATCTTCCACAAGAGTTAAGTACAAGATTAGTTGAGTCAGTCGGTCCTTGTCACTCTAGGTCCTTAGTAAGAGATAAGAGAGAGAGTTGTAATTATGATGTGTAATATTATTCCTCTTTTGAAATTGTATTCTATTAGTAGGTCTTATGTGCATAAGGTGTGAGAGACATCATGAATGTTTATACATGTATCTTTACTATTAAAGTCTGATTAGTAAAAGAAATGTTCAGATTTCCTTATTAAAATGATTTATGTGGTTCAATGCGAAGAAACAAGAGTTTTAACAGAAAAGTAAAGAAAAAAAAGTTAAGGGTGTTCTTTGTATTACATATAAGTCCTATCTTATGCCCTAATCTCATGATTTGAGGAAATTGTGAGATCGGGGTGTAACATAGACCTTACTCTAGGTTATCCCCTTTTTAGCCTTTACAATCCACAGAAGTGGATTCGGATCTAAGCCAGTTATATATATATATATATATATATATATATTCATAGTGATAATCGTAGTCACTTTATAGTTGCATGAAATAAAAGGCATCCAACAGTTATTTTCAAGCAACCGATAAAAACATTCCGAAATCGCCATGAAACTAAAGTGATTATTCATAAGCGTAACCTCATACCTTTGCCATGCAGATTATTCAATTATACTTCAAGCATGGTCCAATCAAGCAAGAAAACCAAGCAAGCATCATATAATCAGCATTACATAAATTCTAAAGTGTCACCAAACATATTAATCTCATTAAATCCTACTCGGTCCCAAACTAGGATTTATGTTTTCTTTTCATCGAGTTACCATTAGGGTTATGTCTCGAAACCCTAATTCCCATGATTCTCACTTTAATAATTTAAGAACCCTAATTCATCTAAGGGTTTTCATGACTATCAAATCTACCATATTCTTTTATTATGAACGCTTATATCAGATTAATTTCATTAATCAAGATATGGTCTTAATTTCATAATCCTATTTATACACATGTATAGCTAACCACTTTGTTAGTCATAATTATCATCTTTATGATCATACTAATCAGATTATTCAACAAGGTCATGTAATAGCATAAAATAAGGGCCTTTAACCCTTTTTTTCACATGTTTAAAACTCAAACTAGGGTTTATAACATGCTAATCACCACTTTATCATAAGATACCCTACTTCAGAAAAAGGAAGCATTATTAAGCCTCAATTATATTTTCTTTATGTTCCTCTCATTTTCCTGATCATTTTTCACATATTACACGTTGCAATCCGAGTTACCGATAATTAATTACATATTTTGCGAGTCAATCAGATTCATACCAATAACATGATGCCACGCCATCATTTGCTACCACGCGGATGGATACTTAAAAACAAAACTGAATTACTTAAATGCCCTTACCGTGGCAGGTCCGGTTATTTGCATGTTGGGGGTGGTTTGGGCATTTGACTGTGTTTCTTCTTCTTCTATCCTGCGACGGGTAGGTCTTCCGCAGTACGTCTGCTGCATTGGACTCGACACGCGGTGTGATGGGAGGCACTACAGTGGTGCTTCGCTGGCCAGGATACAGGACGTCACCCGCCTAGAACCGTCGCTCGACCATGCATCGCTCTCCTCCACACGAACAGGTCAAGACACCGTCATCTCTACGTCGTGATGTGCATGTCTCTTCCATCAGACCCTACACCCCAAAGCCTTCAATGGCATGACAGGTGATGCTGGCTTCCCGAGCTCCATCCCTTGGCCACCGGCACGGTTCATCTATCTCGTGCTAGGGCGGCTGCAGGCTTAGGCGTCCGTGTGCATGCACCGTTGGCATCAGTTCTGTCGTGCCAGACCCACCTCCACCATCGCCATGTTGCCTCCCTCCTTGAACACCGTCCTGGCCTTACAGCTCCCTCTCTCTCCCTCTCTGACTTCGTCGCTTTTGTCCTCCCATCCGCTGGAGACCTGTGACGTTGACAAGGACTCAGTTCCCTCTTTTGCTGGACCCTCGCCTCCCTCTTCTCACGAGGGACGTGATCGTGTCTAGAGAGTCTGCTCCGGGGCGGCTCCCGTCTCCGCATGGCTAGCGAGAGTTCAGGCCGCCCTTGCAGGTCCCTCTAGGAGGGGACGGTATAGAGAAGGATGAAGAGGACCTTGCCGCGCTCAATCATGGTCGTGGGCCTCGCTACGGCCTGCTGCGATCATCGCCCTGCCTACTATGGCCAAGCCTGACAAGTCTCACCGCTCTATGCCCTTCGAATCTAACCAAGCAGGTTCGTTACATGTGCTACAGCTGGCCACCATGTCATCAGATTCAACCTATTGGCGCTCTGTCTTGGCATTTTGGGAAAGAGGGGATCAAAGAGCCCTACTCCTTATATAGATTCCAGGCGAGACCCTAGAAGCTTGAAGGAGGAATACGATGGAGAGGGAGTCCTACTTGAAGGATGGGAAACCCATGAACACACATATATATATATATACTAACCTTACATAACCCTTTTACTGGGATTTGCCTCTTTGAGGCTAGCTTCCTTTTTGAGACAAAGGCAACTTGTCGTTTCTTTTATCCCTTGGCTAGTTGTGCATTTATACATGACTTGCCACAAAGATAATGTTTTTACTTTATTTTCTTGCCATAGGTTTGTCCTCTCTCACGGTTATGGCAAGCTCTTATGGAAAATTATTCACATTAACTATATTCTCAAAATGGTGACACACTATCCATATACGTCTTGTAAGTATTCTTTACTTAAATTATCAATTTTACTTGATCGACACTCAAAGTTCCATAAAGGAAAACATATCCATTCATTGCACTTTATTGGCTAATTATATCATTAATCATAGATTATTCTTTTCCTTCCCTTTTTCCTCTTTTCATATTTCTTTTATTAGAAATTATATGTAAACGGATTTTACTGAATTGTGGCCATTAATGCCATTTCCTTGAGATTTCTATGTATTTCTTATGAATACATTACTTAATATCCATTATCTTTTATCTTTTGGACTTTTCCTCTTTTTGAGGATTTCTCTTTATTTTTCTTTTATTTTCCTCATTGGTATTCCTTTTATCATTAGGAATCCTTGGGATACGAGATTCCACCAAGAAAAACTCATTTATGCCTCTTTCCACTTATTTCCCACATTTTATCATTGTTTTCAATTTCTTTCTCAATAAAGAAATACTTAAATGATCTTTTCTTTTCTTATTGCACTCTTTATGCAACTTTGGACTCCTTGGAACCCAAGGAACCCAAGAGGCACGAAATCCCTCTTTGTATTTGCCTTCTAGAGGTTTCCACATTTTCCTTTTCTCAAATATTCAATTATTCATTCGCTAATTGAATTTCTTGTTATTTGGGCCAAATAGCCAATAAAGCCCACAACTAAAACATCAAGCCTATTGTAAACAAAATCCATGCATTCAAAACAAATTATATCATTATTTGTTCAAATATCTTTAATATGAGAAATTACATTTCTCACCAAAAGAACCCAAAATCAGGGTTGTAACATCCTTCCCCTCTTATAGGAATTTTGTCCTCAAAATTCTATTAAGCAAACAAACAATTCAGGACAAGACTTTTTTTGGTCCATCATTGGCCCCTATGTGGATTTACCGTACTCATGGCGCTCCCAAAGAACCTTTATTATTACATATACTTTTCTATGAGTTCTTTCATCCTGGCGTCTATAAACTTTATAGGGGACTCAGGCCATTTCAGCCTCCCTTGGGGCTCACTAGGTTCACTGCTCAGCACATGGTTGGGGTACCTCACATAGTGCTCTAAATTGGACACATGGAACTCATCATACATTACTTTATCTTGAGAATAAGATCAAACCTTCTCCACCAAACCATGTCAAAAGAACCCATGCATCGGGGACTCATCTCTCTTAGCTATAACTTAGAGGGGTCGGATTTTCATGTCACATATTCTCCCACAATGAATTGCATGTCAGTCTACTTTACATCTGCTCACGACTCTCATCGTCTCTAAGCTCCTTTCAGCCATTGCACGATCAAAGCAACTTCATCTACACGCACTATGGTCCTTTTCTAACCATCATGTGGTCCTTTCACCAACATCACCTTACTGAAGTGGTGACCGACACAACCTCCCTTATAGAGCTTCTTTAAATCCTGATACTGGCTATGGTGGTTATCATCACATCTTTCTTAGGACAAGAACTATCTTAAGTTATCACCCTGAACGAGCAGACATGCTCTCATCAGACCCTTTAGTCTGGATTGTACTAACCATTAGTTAGGGTGATAAACTATACTAACATCGAGTTCTTCATGTACCTACTTCCACCTTTTGGAAGGGAACCTTTAGGTCAAACTCAAGAACCTTTGAACTCACTTCATGGTGTAGTTGAACCATCTCTCTCATGGGTAGTTCAACCAGATCTATCCCTTGACATAACTCTTTCTTTCTTATGTCATCTAGGTAAGGCGATCTACCACAACCCATATTGCATCTCGACCTTCCTTGGTCCAGGGGAGACTTACAACAATACCCATAGTGATGAACTCCCATTCCCTCTCGGGAACTCTTCACCCTCTGTATCAATGCACTGGGTTGCCGTTGATCATCCTTCACCTTCTGTCATGCATGGCAACATACCACATGCAACCTCATCTCCAACATCCATAGTACTACTACCACTCATTATCCCAGTAGTACCATGGTGTATGGTGATCTGATTTCTTATATGTCATGATTCCTCAAGATCGATTCCTCTAAAACCCCAAACCACTCTCATTAGGGTTTTATTACCTTCCTATCCAAAGAGGTGTATCTGAGGTTCTATCACCATCCTTTCATTACATCATGGACTAGGCTGGCTAGCCAAACAACCATTAAATGATCTCATTACAATAGAGTGTTAGCCAAACATATCTTCTTTTCCAAACTTAGGGTTAGTCTAACAACCTCCTCTAGCCAAACTAGGTAGATATATCTCAACCAGGGCATCCATTACTACTTCACCTTCTTATGTATTAGGTAACATAGAAAACATACACTTCCATGTATTTCACTTATCATCTCAAACTCGAACTCTAAGTCTATCTTCATTGAGAACACTTTGAGCTCATCTTCTTGGTGATCAAACTCAACCTAGTACGACTCATATCTCATGATAAAAACATCCTCATAAGGTGACCACCTCATTCCTCTTAGTGTTTGCAAACCATCCATGTATCATTCATTTTACCAGGGTATGTTATCTTCTCTATCTCCATATCTCATGGCAACGTTCCAACTCACATCATCTTTTATCCTTGGTGTATGGCATGCGTATTGTCCTATCTCTCACTCCCATAACAAGAGGAAATAAGCATTTGGCTGCAGTCCAAATAAAGAGTTATTCCTATTCGAAGAGTAGAGATGGTACATCCCACCTTGCCAGTACACCTTTAAATCCAAGTTGAGACGTGCCACCTATGTCTCTATATCATAATCATCTTGATATCCAAGTTACTTCCATGGAGAACTGGTCTCGAACCTTTTTGGATCCACACATATTCCTTGGTCATCACCTCTAGGCCTATAGGGTGATGACACTTTTGAGGCCATCCCTCTTCCCTTATGCATCCAGAGAGTGCCCTACTCATCTGTCCTTTGGGTCCCATGAGTTCATGAAGGTGATCAATCTCCTAACCCATGGCCCTCAAACAATGATAGATGTTACCTCCCGACCCTATGGTCATGTGCAACTAGGGAATTAGGCAACTCCTACTTCCATCGGTCTTATCCCTACCTGACCCTAGGATAGACTTAGGATTCTCTTATAGTACATGTTCAACTTAGAACCTTACCCAAGCCTTCATCATCTCTCTCTCTCTACATTCATGGGCTGAATTTCATCCTTTCATAAGGATCATGGCAACCTACCTACCTTGGTCAAGCCCCATACCGGTTACCTCCATGGTAACACATCCATATGCACTTAGAGATGGTTATCTATGGGTCTATAGGTTCATCCTCATACCATGTACTTTTCACTTAGCTTCTCAAGATCCTATGAGATCTCTTTAGGTTAACTTAAACCAACAAAACTACTATACACCCTACCAAAGGGTCCCTCTCCTAGGATGGGAGGAAAACTAAAACTCTTGACCAAAAAGGTCACAAACATGCTTAGGGTTTACATCCATATGAGCATGCTTAACCCAGTAGCTACTAAGGCACCAGGGGACCGCTGACCAACCATGCTAGGTTATACTTGTTCTCATTCCTCAACATTGGGTTAAGATCATACCTTCCTTTGCCATCAACTGAACTATGACGGGTTCATCAAACATACCCTAAACTTAAGGGGCTTCCCTTTTCCTTTATACATGAGGAGTACCATGCTCGAAACTATATCAACTTAATTCTCGTCATGAGCATTAGGTATACCACTTCCCTTCTTAGGCCAGGAACCCTAGGTTCACTTTGGGTGTCCAACTGCATGCTCAATCTCTTAACCACAAACCAAACATGTACCGGGTATGACATACACTTCATGTCATCCTTCTCCTCGATCATCACTTTAAGGTTGAGTCCTCCTCAAGGACAATCAACAAGGTGCAAGGCCTCATAACCTGTTACTATACCTCTCCAGGTCTAAGGAACTCTTCTTCTCATCAATACCATAGGTACAGAGGTACCAGCAGACTCATCCTCTCTCTAGGGTTTGGTTCCTCTCATGGCAACCAAGACATCATCAACCTCTAGGGATCAAGCATGTGGCGACCACTATCATCCACTTAGGTCGCATCATCCTCAATTCCCTACTTTTCCTCATATCTCAGAGTCTAGGATTCCAACCTTCTTGCTTGGTTTCCTACTCTCTCTCTAGAGCTAACCCTACAACCAACCTCACCATTAGAGGACCTCTCTTCATGAAGGATCAACCTCAAAATCATGCCCCTACCTGGATGAAGCCTATGTTCAACATGTGTTTGCTCAAGGTTATCCATAACCCATTATGCTTATCACATAAGCTATCCATCAAACTCTCCCGGCCATGGTTTCAACCTAGTGCTTGCACTATTGATACATTCTGGGTGCCTATTATGCCCACATATGCTCATGGGGTTTCCATAGGTTCTTCTCTAACCTCAACAATGAAGGAGCTATCCTTCACTCTAACATGCACGACCCTTCCCAGGGTTGGGTCGCCAGAGGTACTAGGTCATCCAACCACTCATGGATCATACGTCATCCAAGGCATGTCTATCCAAACACCTGTTCTAACTTATCATGCCATCTCTCTCTCTAACCTTCACTTAGGGTTACGATTAACATCATCCTCAGAGGATGTTCTAGGTCTCTACTTGCAATGGATATCTCTATCTCCAAGACTCACTCTCCTTATTTAACCTCCTGACAAGAAGGTCTAGCCTCAGGTCTCTTCTGAGGGCATGATAACTTATGTCATACGACCTAAGCATGTATCTATTCTTTAGTTTACGCTTACTCTATTAAGCTTAAGTCCATGACATCTTATTTACATACTTTTCATTAAATTGGTGGAGGATTCCTTAGACCCTGTTAACCTTACTCATATCTCAAGAGGGTGAGGAGAAGAGAGAAAACCCTAATCCTTAAGGTCCTTAACAGAGTTTGTGATGAGAAGGGATGAATAAGATGAGAAAGTCCTAAAGGTATCTTATTTTGATTCATACCCTAAGACTTTGGCCAGGCAGTCACACGGATCCGGGAGTCCTCGTATTCCGACTAGCGGTGCGGAGGAAAATATTGCCAACCCCCAGTTGTGATCCTTTTCTAGACACCTCTGTCTTTCACATAATCCTCTAATAACTCCCTTGGGTACTATGGAGTTTGTAAAATTTAATAATTATTAATGGTTAAGTGAGGAACCTACGCTCTGATACCAAATGTTACGACCCCACCTCCCGACAACCCCCAATTAAGGGAGACTGAGAGGTCGAATCCGCATCCATAACTTCCAGATCAAAGGTTCGACATTTAACCAAGAACAATTATTAAATTTTAACAGACTAAACTGGAAAGCTGTAAACAAAAAAAACTTTTGCATACCTTTTTGAAAACTTGGATCTCTAAACTCTATCCACTTATGGATTCTACTCTAACGAATCCTCCTTGTATTTTACTTCATGTATTTCACAATATGATGATTTACTATTTGTCCTTTTGGCTTGTACCTAAAACGTTGGTCAGCCGAAGTTGGTATGTGGGGGAAACAATAGTCATGCAACTATGATAACAATGTATTGCAACCAATTACCATTTAACAACCAATTTTAAGTTTTAAATATTACTGCGCAATCCATGCATCCCCTATCCTCTGTGTTGTCCTTGCAGTGGACCTGGATGCTACTTTCCTCATAGTAGATCCCCATTAAACTCCTCATGGTCACACCCATAGGTGAACCAGTTTCTAGGGTTGAGTCACATGGCACTACCCGTAAGTAGCCCACCCCTTAACTCATGGCATGCTAAAGGGTATCATGGCACTACACATGGTAGCCTAGTTTCTAACCCACAATAACCTAGACCTTACTCTAGGTTATCCCCTTTTTAGCCTTTACAAGCCACAAAGGTGGATTCGGATCTAAGCCAGTTATATATATATATTCATTGTGATAATCGTAGTCACTTTATAGTTGCATGAAATAAAAGGCATCCAACAGTTATTTTCAAGCAACCGATAAAAACATTCAGAAATCGCCATGAAACTATTTTGATTATTCATAAGTGTAACCACATACCTTTTCCATGCAGATTATTCAATTATACTTCAAGCATAGTCCAATCAAGCAATCATCATATAATTTACATTACGTAAATTCTAAAGTGTCACCAAACATATTAATCTCATTAAATCCTACTCGGTCCCAAACTAGGATTTATGTTTTCTTGTCATCAAGTTACCATTAGGGTTATGTCTAAAAAACCTAATTCCCATGATTCTCACTTTAATAATTTAAGAACCCTAATTCATGTAAGGGTTGTAATGACTATCAAATCTACCATATTCTTTTATTATGAACACTTATATCATATTAATTTCATTAATCAAGATATGGTCTTAATTTCATAATCCTATTTATACACATGTATAGCTAACCACTTTGTTAGTCATAAATATCATCTTTAAGATCATACTAATCAGATTATTCAACAAGGTCATGTAATAGCATAAAATAAGGGCCTTTAGCCTTTTTTTTCACATGTTTAAAACTCAAACTAGGGTTTATAACATGTTAATCACCACTTTATCATAAGATACCCTACTTTAGAAAAAGGAAGCATTATTAAGCCTCAATTATATTTTCTTTATGTTCCTCTTATTTTCTTGATCATTTTTCATATATTACACGTTGCAATCCGAGTTACCGATAATTAATTACATATTTTTCTAGTCAATTAGATTCAGACCAATAACATGCTGCCACGTCAGTGTTTGCTACCATGCAGACAGATACTTAAAAACAAAACTGAATTACTTAAATGCCCTTACCATGGCAGGTCCGGTTATTTGCATGTTGGGGGTGGTTTGGGCAGTTGACTGTGTTTCTTCTTCTTCTATCCTGGGATGGGTAGGTCTTCCGCAGTACGTATGCCACATCAGAATCCACACGCGGTGCGACGGGAGGCACTACGATGGTGTTCCGCTGGCTAGGATATAGGACGTCGCCCGCCCAGAACCGCCGCTCGACCACGCATCGCTCTCCTCCACACGAACAGGTCAAGACATCGTCGTCTCCGCGTCGTGCTGTGCAGGTCTCTTCCATCAGACCATGCACCCCAAAGCCTTCAATGGCATGACAAGTGATGTTGGATTCCCGAGCTCCATCCCTTGGCCACCGGAACAGTTCATCTGTCTCGTGCTAGGGCGGCTGCAGGCTCAGGCGCCCGTGTGCGTGCACCACTGGCATCGATTCTACCGCGCCAGACCCACCTCCATTGTTACACCCCGATCTCACAATTTCCTCAAATCATGAGATTAGGGCATAAGATAGGACTTATATGTAATACAAAGAACACCCTTAACTTTTTTTTTCTTTACTTTTCTGTTAAAACTCTTGTTTCTTTGCATTGAACCACATAAATCATTTTAACAAGGAAATCTGAACATTTCTTTTACTAATCAGACTTTAATAGTAAAGATACATGTATAAACATTCATGATGTCTCTCACACCTTATGCACATAAGACCTACTAATAGCATACAATTTCAAAAGAGGAATAATATTACACATCATAATTACAACTCTCTCTCTTATCTCTTACTAAGGACCTAGAGTGACAAGGACCGACTGACTCAACTAATCTTGTACTTAACTCTTGTGGAAGATCTACACTGATGCTCTGACCATCTTCAAGTCCACACGGTTAACCCTAAAATGTTTGAGTAGAGGGGTGAGCCTACTCGCTCAGTGAATGAGTACTTCAAAGAAACAATCTAAGGCACTAATGTGATTACAGGTATAACTTTGAATAAACGATATGAAATTTAACAACAATAAATACTACACTGAGCAGTTCTAAAACAATATAATTGAAATAACAAAGAATGTAAATATTGCATCCAAAGAATAACTACTAGAAGACTATGCTCTAGTCTTCCTTAACTCTTTCATTTATAAGGAACTCTGTGAACCTATATGATCATATTTTAGCTTATGCCCTGATCTTATGCAGTGTACTCTGCATAAGAGACTCGCAGTGCACTACGGCCACACCGTACAAGACTTAGCGACACACCCGGGAAATGCTAAGTCTGACTGCCAGCCCTGTTCTGCTACAGGACCACAGGCTCTCCAGCCTCATTGCACTAACTCCGAGTGCTCTAGACTCCTCCTCTAACCTGAGCACACAGGCGGAGAGTCTCACTGGGTTACCACCGTGACTCCGCACGGATTATTGTTGAATAACCCCTATTTTCTCCAGTGCCACTGTGACTCCGCACGGATTATTGTTGAACATTGCCTCTCTATCCTCGTGCCACCGTGACTCCGCACAGGTTATTGTTGCAACACGAGTTTCACCCCTAAGGCGCAGACCTCCCAAAGGGGTTCTACGGTGTTCAGGACACCTAAGTCTAACATTAACATTATAGATACATTTTAAACAGAAATCATAACTCATTTTACATTTCTCACAAGGCTCACACGGCCTGCCATATCATATCATATAAAACATTATAGCTCATGTATTCAAACATATATCATGTCTGCCCAACAAGTATTCTCATTCTAACGTTTCATACATATCTGCATGATCTCAGTAACATCCCTTTCTAGGGCATGTCATATCTAATCACCTGCAATTCACGAGATATGTATTGTGAAAATAAGAAACCCTGTAGTATATATATACCAACTCAAAGAGAACAAGCATGTAAAGTTAAATGCACAAACAACATACAATTCAACAGTTAAGCATCACCACATCTCATATGGAAACCTTTCATATCACCATAACTTAATTCATAGAACACCCTGTCCTTAGGGTTTCCTTTCCTTATTCTCTTATCACATAGCAACACCCTGCTCTTAGGGTTTCATTTTTCTCATTCACGTATCACATGGCTCTCATAAGGATTTCACACGATATAAACATTAACAAATTATAGACTGCTTTCAACAATTATATACAGTCAATATATGTATGAACCCATGGAAATTGAACTAAATTTAGGTTTCCATGCTATTCACTGAGATATCATGCACCAAGAATAAAATTCAAATAAGGTAACCCATGAGGTACATCCTAACCACTTATAAGATTACTAGTCCTCTTCAATAAGGTTGAAACTCTAGTGATATCTCAATTAGGTTAAACCCTAATTACATCATATGGTATAAATATGAAAAGCATTCTTACTAGGATGTGTAGTATACGTTTCTGATGTGAATTTACCATCAAAGAGTCATTTAAACAGAGAAGGAATCCATATCATATCAATTTGCAACAACTTAAATTAAACGGACATTTCAGGGTTTAGAATCACATACCAAGCAATTAGGGATTTGGATGCTATAATCAAATTTCGTGCATTATATTGTTTAAAGGAAGAACCCACTCACCCCAAGGTGTGAAAACACCTCAAAACTACAGCTCAACTCAGGGGATCTCAAACTCATATCAAATCCCTAGAAAATCTCCCAATTCTTCTTCCATTCAACTCGGAAACCTTGACAATGAGGGATTATGAAGAAAGGGTGAGAAAAGAGGGAATTTTGACATCATCTTGGATCAAATCAGAGCATGGACGGAATCTTGACATGAGAGAGAAGATTCACCATAAAAGTCTATGCAAAGGATCCAAACTTACTTGATTTCACCATTCCTCGGACCGCAAAACCCTAGGTCAGCAATTCCTCCTCTTTCTCCACTCAAGCCCTAACTCTCCCTCTCTCTATAGATTTTCGTTTCTCTGGGGTGGATGACGAAGAATGAGAGCTGTGTGTGTGTGGTCGATCATATAAGTCAATTTGAGCTGATTGGGTCAATTGCATATTGACCCAACACTCAACTTTTATTATATTGGCTGAATATTCAGTTATACAAAGTTACTATAATTCGTTTATTTCAGAGATCAAACCTTCTACAACAATTATGGGAATTTAGCAAGTTATTTATAAATGATCTATAAAGATTCAGTTAAAATTTGAGATCATTTGGAGTTACCAATAAATAATTAAAAATAGAACAGTGCACTGCTATATTGAAGTCTGCAGCAGATTCGGTCGAGTTTGTCCTGCACAGAACTCGACCGACACCCTCACTGTAGAGATCAAAAGTCATCCAAAAATTATGCCAATTTAACATAGTGTCTAAAAATGTGTTTTTCAAGAACAGTTAAAACATCCTAATTGTGTTATCGTCATTAATTAGATTTCAAGAATGATTATTCCAATTAATCTTTGCAATTGTCTAGGTAAACCCTAGTTTACCAATTAAGCTCAGATGGGGTCGTAACAGTCTAGGTTATTGTGGGTTTGAAACTGGGCTACCAAGTGTAGTGCCATGAGACCCTTTAGCATGCCATGAGTTAAGGAGTGGGATACTTATGGGTAGTGCCATGTGACTCAACCCTAGAAACTGGTTCACCTATGGGTGGGACCATGAGGGGTTTAATGGGGATCTACTATGAGGAAAGTAGCATCCAGGTCCACTGCAGGGACAACGCAGAGGATAGGGGATTCATGGATTGTGCAGTTATATTTAAAATGTAAAATTGTTTGTTAAATGGTAATTGGCTGCAATACATTGTTATCATAGTTGCACGACTATTGTTTCCCCCACATACCAGCTTCGGCTGACCAACATTTTGTTTGTCGGTGTTTTAGGTACAAGCCAAAAGGACAAATAGTAAATCGTCATATTGTGAAATACATGAAGTAAAATACAAGGAGGATTAGTTAGAGTAGAATACATAAGTGGATAGAAGTTTAGAGATCCAAGTTTTCAAAAAGGTATGCACAAGTTATTTTTTTTTACAGCTTTCCAGTTTAGTCTGTTAAAATTTAATAATTGTTCTTGGTTAAATGTCGAACCTTTGATCCAGAAGTTATGGATGCGGCTTCGACCTCTCAGCCTCCCTTAATTGGGGGTTATCGAGAGGTGGGGTCGTAACATTTGGTATCAGAGCGTAGGTTCCTCACTTAACCATTAATAATTAATAAATTTTACAAACTCCATAGAACCCAAGGGAGTTATTAGAGGATTATCTGAAAGATAGAGGTGTGTAGAAATGGATCATGACCGGGGGTTGGCAATATTTTCCTCTGCACCACTAGTCAGAATACGAGGACTCCCGGATCCGTGTGAATACCTGACCAAAGTCTTAGGGTATGAATCGAAATAAGATACCTTTAGGACTTTCTCATCTTATTCATCCCTTCTCATCACAAACTCAATTAAGGACCTTAAAGATTAGGGTTTTCTCTCTTCTCCTCACCCTCTTGAGGTATGAGTAAGGTTAACAGGGTCGAAGGAATCCTCCACCAAATTAATGAAAAGTATGTAAATAAGATGTCATGGACTTAAGCTTAATAGAGTAAGCATAAACTAAAGAATAGATACATGCTTAGGTTGTATGACATAAGTTGTCATGCCCTCAGAAGAGACATGAGGCTAGACCTTCTTGTCAGGAGGATAAATAAGGAGAGTGAGTCTTAGAGATAGAGATATCCATTGCAAGTAGAGACCTGGCACATCCTCTGAGGATGATGTTAATCCTACCCCTAAGTGAAGGTTAGAGAGAGATGGCATGATAAGTTATAACATGTGTTTGGATAGACATGCCTTGGATGATGTATGATCCATGAGTGGTTGAATGACCTAGTACCTCTGGTGACCCAACCCTGGGAAGGGTCATGCATGTTAGCATGAAGGATATCTCCTTCATTGTTGAGGTTAGAGAAGAACCTATGGAAACCCTATGAGCTTATGTGGGCATAATAGGCACCCAGAATGTATCAGTAGTGTGAGCACTAGGTTGAAACCCTGGCCGGGAGAGTTTGATGGATAGCTTATGTGATAAGCATAAGGGGTTATGGATAACCTTGAGCGAACATAAGTTGAACATAGGCTTCATCCAGGTAGGGGCATGCTTTTGAGGTTGATCCTTCATGAAGAGAGGACCTCTAATGGTGAGGTTGGTTGTAGGGTTAGCTCTAGAGAGAGAGAGTAGGAAACAAGGCAAGATGGTTGGAATCCTAGACTCTGAGATATAAGGAAAAGTATGGAATTGAGGATGATGCGACCTAAGTGGATGATAGTGGTCGCCACATGCTTTATCCCTAGAGGTTGATGATGTCTTGTTTGGCATGAGAGGAACCAAACCCTAGAGAGAGGATGAGTCTGATGGTACCTTTGTACCTATGGTATAGATGAGAAGAAGAGTTCCTTAGACCCGGAGAGGTATAGTAACAGGTTATGAGGCCTTGCACCTTGTTGATTGTCCTTGAGGAGGACTCAACCTTAAAGTGTTGATCGAGGAGAAGGATGACAGGAAGTGTATGTCATACCCGATACATGTTTGGTTTGTGGTTAAGAGATTGAGCATGCAGTTGGACACCCAAAGTGAACCTAGGGTTCCTGACCTAAGAAGGGAAGTGGTATACCTAATGCTCATGATGAGAATTAAGTTGCTATAGTTTCGAGCATGGTACTCCTCATGTATAAAGGAAAAGGGAAGCCCCTTAAGTTTAGGGTATGTTTGATGAACCCCTCATAGTTTAGTTGATGGTAAGGGAAGGTATGATCTTGACCCAATGCTGAGGAACGAGAACAAGTATGACCTAGCATGGTTGGTCAGTGGTCCGCTGGTGCCTTAGTAGCTACTGGGTTAAGCATGCTCATATGGATGTAAACCCTAAGGATGTTTGTGACCTTTTTGGTCAAGAGTTGTAGTTTTCCTCCCATCTTGGGAGAGGGACCCTTTGGTAGGGTGTATACTAGTTTTGTTGGTTTAAGTTAACCTAAAGAGATCTCATAGGATCTTGAGAAGCTAAGTGAAAAGTAAATGGTATGAGGATGAACCTATAGACCCATAGATAACCATCTCTAAGTGCATATGGATGTGTTACCATAGAGGTAACCGGTATGGGGCTTGACCAAGGTAGGCAGGTTGCCATGATCCTTATGAAAGGATGAAAGTCAGCCCATGAATGTAGAGAGAGAGAGACAATGAAGGCTTGGGTAAGGTTCTAAGTTAAATAGGTACTATAAGAGAATCCTAAGTCTATCCTAGGGTCAGGTAGGGATAAGACCGATGGAAGTAGGAGTTGCCTAATTCCCTAGTTGCACATGATCATAGGGTCGGGAGGTAACATCTATCATTGCCTGAGGGCCATGGGTTAGGAGATTGATCACCTTCATGAACTCATGGGACCCAAAAGACAGATGAGTAGGGCACTCTCTGGATGCATAAGGGAAGAGGGATGACCCCAAAAGTGTCGGCACCCTATAGGCCTAGAGGTGATGACCAAGGAATATGTGTGGATCCAAATAGGTTCGAGACCAGTTCTCCATGGAAGTAACTTGGATATCAAGAGGATTATGATATAGAGACATAGGTGGCACGTCTCAACTTGGATTTAAAGGTGTACTGGCAAGGTGGGATGTACCATCTCTACTCTTGGAATAGGAAGAACTCTGTATTTGGACTGTAGCCAAATGATTATTTCCTCTTGTTATGGGAGTGAGAGATAGGACAATACGCATGCCATACACCAAGGATAAAAGATGATGTGAGTTGGAACGTTGCCCCGAGATATGTAGACAGAGAAGATAACATACCCTGGTAAAATGAATGATACATGGATGGTTTGCAAACACTAAGAGGAATGAGGTGGTCACCTTATGAGGATGTTTTTATCATGAGATATGAGTCATACAAGGTTGAGTTTGATCACCAAGAAGTTGAGCTCAAAGTGTTCTTAATGAAGATAGACTTAGAGTTCAAGTTTGAGATGATAAGTGAAATACATGGAAGTGTATGTTTTCTATGTTACCTAATACATAAGAAGGTGAAGTAGTAATGGATGCCCTGGTTGAGATATATCTGCCTAGTTTGGCTAGAGGAGGTTGTTAGACTAACCCTAAGTTTGGAAAATAAGATATGTTTGGCTAACACTCTATTGTAATGAGATCAGTTAATGGTTGTTTGGTTAGCCATCCTAGTCTATGATGTATTGAAAAGATGGTGATAGAACCTTAGATACACCTATTTGGATAGGAAGGTAATAAAACCCTGATGAGAGTAGTTTGGGGTTTCTGAGGAATCAATCTTGAGGAATCATGACATACAAGAAATCAGATCACCATACACCATGGTACTACTGGGATAATGAGTGGTAATAGTACTATGGATGCTGGAGATGAGGCTGCATGTGGTATCTTACCATGCATGACAGAAGGTGAAGGATGATCACCGACAACCCAGTGCATTGATATAGAGGGTGAAGAGTTCCCGAGAGGGAATGGGAGTTCATCACTATGGGTATTGTTGTAAGTCTCCCCTGGACCAAGGAAGGTCGAGATGTAATATGGGTTGTGGTAGATCGCCTTACCTAGATGCCATAAGAAAGAAAGAGTTCTGTCCAGGGACATATCTGGTTGAACTACCCATGAGAGAGATGGTTCAATTACACCATGAAGCGAGATCAAAGGTTCTTGAGGTTGACCTAAAGGTTCCCTCCAAAAGTGGAAGTAGGTACATGAAGAACTCGATGTTAGTACAATTTATCACCCTAACTAATGGTTTGTATGATCCAGACTAAAGGGTTTGATGAGAGCATGTGTGCTTGTTTAGGGTGATATCTTAAGACAGTTCTTGTACTATGAAAGATGTGATGATAACCACCATAGACAGTATCAGGATTTAAAGAAGCTCTATAAGGGAGGTTGTGTCGGTCACCACTTCAGTAAAGTGATGTTGGTGAAAGGACCACATGATGGTTAGAAAAGGACCACAATGCGTGTAGATGAAGTCGCTTTGATCATGCAATGGCTAAAAGGAGCCTAGAGACAACGAGAGTCGTGAGAAGATGCAAAGTAGATTGACATGCAGTTCATTGTGGGAGAATATGTGACATGAAAATCCGACCCCTCTAAGTTATAGCTAAGAGAGTTGAGTCCCCGATGCATGGGTTCTTTTGACATGGTTTGGTGGAGAAGGTTTGATCTTACCCTCAGGATAAAATAATGTATGATGAATCCAGGTGTCCAATTTAGAGCACTATGTGAGGTACCCTGACCATGTGCTGAGCAATGAACCTAGTGAGCCCCAAGGGAGGCTGAAATAGCCTGAGTCCCCTGTGCAGTTTATAGACGCCAGGATGAAAGAACTCATAGAAAAGAATATGTAATAATAAAGGTTCTTTGGGAGCACCATGAGTATGGTAAAGCCACATAGGGGCTAATGATGGACCTGGAAAAGTCTTATCCTGAATTGTTTGTTTGCTTGATAGAATTTTGAGGACAAAATTCCTATAAGAGGGGAAGGATGTTACAACCCTGATTTTGGGTTCTTTTGGTGAGAAATGTAATTTCTCATATTAAAGATATTTGAACAAACAATGATATAATTTGTTTTGAATACATGGATTTTGTTTACAATAGCCTTGATGTTTCTGTTGTGGCCTTTATTGGCTATTGGGCTCAAATAATAAGAAAATTCAATTAGTGAATGAATAATTGAATATTTGAGAAAAGAAAAATGTGGAAACCTCTAGAAGGAAAATCCAAAGAGGGATTTCGTGCCTCTTGGGTTCCAAGGAGTCCAAAGTTGCATAAAGAGTGCAATAAGAAAAGAAAAGATCAATTAAGTTTTTCTTTATTGAGAAAGAAATTGAGAATAATGATAAAATGTGGGAAATAAGTGGAAAGATCCATAAATGAGTTATTCTTGGTGGAATTTCGTATCCCAAGAATTCCTAATGATAAAAGGAATACCAATGAGGAAAATAAAAGAAAAATAAAGAGAAATCTTCAAAAGGAGGAAAAGTCCAAAAGATAAAAGATAATGGATATTAAGTAATGTATTCATAACAAATACATAGAAATCTCTAGGAAGTGGCATTAATGGCCACAATTGAGTAAAATTCGTTTACATATGATTTCTAATAAAAGAAATATGAAAAGAGGAAAAAGGAAAGGAAAAGAATAATCTATGATTAATGATATAATTAGCCCATAAAGTGCAATGAATGGATATGTTTTCCTTTATGGAACTTTGAGTGTCGATCAAGTAAAATTGATAATTTAAGTAAAGAATACTTACAAGACGTATATGGATAGTGTGTCACAATTTTGAGAATCTATTTAATGTGAATACTTTTCCATAAGAGCTTTCCATAACCGTGAGAGAGGACAAACCTATGGAAAGAAAATAAAGTAAAAACATTATCTTTGTGGCAACTAATGTATACACGCACAACTAGCCAAGGGATAAAAGAAACGACAAGTTGCCTTCGTCTAGAAACGGAAGCTAGCCTCGAAGAGGCAAATCCCAGTAAAAGGGTTATGTAAGGTTAGTATATATATGTGTGTTCATGGGTTTCCCATCCTTCAAGTAGGACTCCCTCTCCATCGTATTCCTCCTTCAAGCTTCTAGGGTCTCGCCTGGAACCTGTATAAGGAGTAGGGCTCTTTGATCCCCTCTTTCCCAAAATGCCAAGATAGAGCTCCAATAGGTTGAATCCGATGACATGGTGGCCAGCGGCAACACATGTAACGAACCTTCTTGGTTAGATTTGAAGGACATAGAGCAGCGAGACTCATCGGGCTTGGCCATTGTATGCAGGGCGATGATCACAACAGGCCGTAGCGAGGCCCACGACCATGGTTGAGCACGGCAAGATCCTCTTCATCCTTCTCTATACCATCCCCTCCTAGAGGGACATGCAAGGGTGGCCTAACCTCACGCCAGCCATGCGGAGACGGGAGCCGCCCCGGAGCAGACTCCCTGGACGTGATCACATCCCTCGTGAGAAGAGGGAGGCGAGGGTCCAGGAAAAGAGGGAACCGAGTCCTCATCAACATCACGGGTCTCCAGCGGATGGGAGGACAAAAGAGACGAAGTCATAGAGGGAGAGAGAGGGAGCTACAAGGCCAGGATGGCGTTTAAGGAGGGAGGTAGCATGGCGATGGTGGAGGTGGGTCTGGCGCGGCAGAACTGATGTCAACGGTGCACACACACGGGCGCCTGAGCCTGCAGTCGCCCTAGCATGAGATAGATGAACCGTGCCGGTGGCCAAGGGATGGAGCTCGGGAAGCCAGCATCACCTGTCATGCCATTGAAGGCTTTGGGGTGCAGGGTCTGATGGAAGAGACTTGCACAACACGGAGCAGAGACGACGGTGTCTCGACTTGTTCGTGTGGAGGAGAGCGATGTGTGGTCGAGCGGCGGTTCTGGGCGGGTGACGTCCTGTATCCTAGCCAGCGGAGCGCCACCGTAGTGCCTCCAGTCGCACCGTGTGTGGAGTCTGATGCGGCATACGTACTGTGGAAAACCTACCCATCACAGGATAGAAGAAGAAGAAACATAGTCAAATTCCCAAACCACCCACAACATGCAAATAACCGGACCTGCCACAGTAAGGGCATTTAAGTAATTCAGTTTTGTTTTTAAGTATCCGTCCGCGTGGTAGCAAACGCTGACGTGGCAACATGTTATTGGTATGAATCTGATTTACTAGCAAAATATGTAATTAATTATCGGTAACTCGGATTGCAACATGTAATATATGAAAAATGATCAGGAAAATGAGAGGAACATAAAGAAAATATAATTGAGGCTTAATAATGCTTCATTTTTCTTAATTAGGGTATCTTATGATAAAGTGGTGATTAACATGTTATAAACCCTAGTTTGAGTTTTAAACATGTGAAAAAAAGGTTAAAGGCCCTTATTTTATGCTATTACATGACCTTGTTGAATAATCTGATTAGTATGATCATAAAGATGATACTTATGACTAACAAAGTGGTTAGCTATACATATGTATAAATAGGATAATGAAATTAAGACCATATCTTGATTAATGAAATTAATCTGATATAAGTGTTCATAATAATAGAATATGGTAGATTTGATAGTCATGACAACTCTTAGATGAATTAGGGTTCTTAAATTATTAAAGTGAGAATCATGGGAATTAGGGTTTCGAGACATAACCCTAATGGTAACTCGATGACAAGAAAACATAAATCCTAGTTTGGGACCGAGTAGGATTTAATGAGATTAATATGTTTGGTGACACTTTAGAATTTACGTAATGTAGATTATATGATGATTGCTTGGTTTGATTGCTTCATTGGACTATGCTTGAAGTATAATTGAATAATCTACATGGCAAAGGTATGTGGATATGCTTATGAATAATTGCTTTAGTTTCACGGAGATTTCCGAATGTTTTTATCGGTTGCTTGAAAATAACTGTTGGATGCCTTTTATTTCATGCAACTATAAAGTGACTAAGATTATCACTATGAATATATATATATAACTGGCTTAGATCTGAATCCACCTCTGTGGCTTGTAAAGGCTAAAAATGGGATAACCTAGAGTAAGGTCTAGGTTATCGTGGGTTAGAAACTGGGCTACCAAGTGTAGTGCCATGAGACCCTTTAGCATGCCATGAGTTAAGGAGTGGGCTACTTATTGGTAGTGCCATGTGACTCAACCGTAGAAACTGGTTCACCTATGGGTGGGACCATGAGTGGTTTAATGGGGATCTACTATGAGGAAAGTAGCATCCATGTCCACTACAGGGACAGCGCAGAGGATAGGGGATGCATGGATTGCGTAGTTATATTTAAAATGTAAAATTGTTTGTTAAATGGTAATTGGCTGCAATACATTGTTATCATAGTTGCGTGACTATTTTTTCTCCCACATACTAGCTTCAGCTGACCAACGTTTTGTTTGTCAGTGTTTTAGGTACAAGCCAAAAGGACAAATAGTAAATCGTCATATTGTGAAATACATGAAGTAAAATACAAGGAGGATTAGTTAGAATAGAATCCATAAGTGGATAAAAGTTTAGAGATCCAAGTTTTCAAAAAGGTATGCAAAAGTTATTTTTTTTATAGCTTTCCAATTTTGTCTGTTAAAATTTAATAATTGTTCTTGGTTAAATGTCAAACCTTTGATCCAGAAGTTATGGATGCGGCTTCGACCTCTCGGTCTCCCTTAATTGGGGGTTATCGGGAGGTGGGGTCGTAACAACAACAGGGTCTACTACAGGTGTAGGTAGACTGGGCATGTGATAGAGGACTGTTTAATTAGGGACGTTGAAGTGACCCATCCATCATGGTAGAGCCAGCAGGGCTCTCAGAGACAACAGTTCAGTAGTGGCTCTAGGGGACGTGGACAACCATCTCAGGAAGGATCATCTGCACCGGCCAATAGAGGATGAGGTCAGCAACAAGCGATGATAAGATTCTATGCTATGAATCAACTAGAGGTAGTGTTTAATCCACGAGTTGTGACATGTCAGATGTAATTATTTCAATCTGATATGTCTTCTTCATGTTTCATATCTGTTTTGATTGATCCGAGCGCTATGCATTCTTTTATCGCCCGAGAGGTGATTCATGACTGTAATATGGTTTTTGATCCTAGAAAGGATGATTTGTAATTAGAAACTTCATTAGAAGAATCTACAATGTTACGGGAAGTATGCTCTTCTTGTGTTCTTTCCTTCTCAGAACACAACATTCAAGTGGATCTTATACCACTTGAAATGCATGGGTTTGATGTAATCCTCGGGAGGGATACCTTAGAGAAGTATAAAGTTGTCTTGGATTGTGGGTCCAAGTAGGTTGTGCTCACATACGGTGATAAGACATGGGTCTTCCAAGGGAAAAGAAAGATTCTTCCAACCTATTTAGCGTCAGCTATGATGGCTGAGAAGTTGATGAGATAAGGATGCCTCACATTCTTGGCACATGTGATAGATACCATGACAAAGGGCCCTGGCCTCACCAAAGTTCTGATTGTTAAGGAATTCGAGGATGTGTTTCCCGAGGAACTACCAGGTATTCCTCCACCTCGAGAGATTGATTTCAAGATTAATCTTGTTCTGGGAACACAACCTATATCCCAAACCCCTTATAGGATGGCACCAAATGAGATGGAAGAACTTAAGAAACGGTTGCAGGAGTTGCTTGAGAAAGGCTTCATATGACTGAGTACTTTGCTGTGGGCTGCTCTAGTTCTTTTTGTTAAGAAGAAAGATGGGTCTATGAGACTTTGCATAGATTATAGACAGCTCAACAAGGTGACAATTAAGAACAAATGTCCATTACCAAAGATTGATGATTTGTTTGACCAGTTGCATGGTGCAACAATATTTTCTAAGATTGATCTGAGGTCAGGATATCATCGGTTATGTATCTAGGAGAGTGACATACCTAAGTCAGCCTTTAGAACGAGGTATGGTCATTATGAATTTGTAGTTATGTCGTTTGGACTAACTAATGCACCGGCTGCATTCATGGAGTTGATGAATAGAATCTTCCGCCCTTTCCTTGATTAGTTTGTAGTATTTTTTATAGATGACATATTGATTTATAGTAGAGACAGTCAACAACATGAACAACATCTTCGTCAAGCCTTGACCTTGTTGAGACAACATAAGTTATATGCTAAGTTTAACAAGTGTGAGTTCTGGTTATCAGAAGTATCTTTTCTTAGACATGTTATATTTGCTTCAGGTATTTGTGTAGATCCCAAGAAAGTGGAATCTGTTGTGGAGTGGGAACAACCTAAGACACCGACCGAGGTTCGCAGTTTCCTTAGTTTGGTAGGGTACTACTGAAGGTTTATTAAAGATTTCAGTTCTATAGCATTACCCTTAACCAAGATGACCAGGAAAGAAGTTCCTTTTGTCTGGAACGACAAGTGTCAACGTTCTTTCCAGTTATTGAAAGAAAAGTTGACTAGTGCACATGTGTTAGTTTTACCTGAGCAAGGAAAAGGGTATGTTGTTTTTTGTGATGCTCCTAAGAATGGTCTAGGTTATGTGTTGATGCAGAATGATCATTTAGTTTCTTTTTCTTCTCAACAGCTCAAGAAACATGAGGTGAATTATCCCACACATGATCTAGAACTAGCTGTAGTAGTTCATGCATTGAAGATCTGGAGGCATTATCTTTATGGAGAAATGTGCCAAATCTTCATAGATCATAAAAACTTAAAATACATCTTCTCTCAGCATGAGCTGAATATGAGACAACATCACTTGATGGATTTAATCAAGGACTACGATTGTACAATTGTTTATCATCCATGAAAAGCCAATATAGTGGTTGATGCACTCAGTAGAAAATCCTTATCTTCACCCTCATATAATGCACAACTGAATTCCTTAATATGTTGTAAGTGGGATATGCTTGTCTCTTTGAGACATATGAATGTACACTTAGATGTATCTTTGTTAGTAGGATTGTTAGCTGAGGTGCTTGTGAAACCCACTCTGAAAGAACAGATCAAAGAGGCACAACATGCTGGTACTATGATTCAACAAATTAGGTTAGAGATGGGCAGTGAGAAACATGATGGTTTTCATGAGTCAGAAGATGCTTTAGTTTGTTACCATGGTAGAATGATAGTTCCTAATAATAATAACTTAAGGAAGTTAGTTATAGAGGAAGCTCACTCATCTATGTATGCAATGCATCCAGGGAGAACTAAAATGTATCATAACTTAAAGGATATGTATTGGTGGCCCAATTTAAAGAAATATGTAGCTGAGTTCGTTATGCAGTGTCCAGTATGTTAACAGGTTAAAGCAAAACACCAGAAGCTTACGAGAATGTTACAACCCCTACCTATACCTTAGTGGAAATGGGATCATGTGATAATGGACTTTGTGGTTGGTCTACCTAGGACAACCAAAAGTCATGATTCCATTTGGGTGATAGTTGATAGGCTGACTAAGACAACACATTTTCTTTCAGTCAAAACAACCTACACTGCTGAGAAGCTCGCACAGATTTATACAGATGAAATAGTGCGGTTGCACGAAGTCCCATATATGATTGTATCAGATAGAGGTCCCCAATTTACAAGTCATTTTTGGGAACGATTACATAAAGCTCTGGGTATACAATTAAAGTTTAGTACAACCTTTCATCTTCAAATAGATGGACAGTCTGAGAGGACCATACAGATCTTGGAGGACTTGCTTAGGGCATGTGTCCTTCAGTTTGTGGGAAGTTGGGACCTACACTTAAGCTTGATTGAATTTGCTTATAACAATAGTTACCAGGACAATATTTATATGTCACCATATGAAGCATTATATGGTAGACGCTATAGATCTCCATTGTGTTGGTTTGAAACCGGTGAATACCAACTTCTAGGTTCTAAGCTAGTACAACAAACAACTAAGAAAATTAAAGTTATACAACAACATCTGAAAGCTGCATAGGATAGACAGAAGTCTTATGTTGATAAATGTCTTAGACCTTTAGAATTTCAAGTTGGAGACAGAGTGTGTCTCAAAGTTTCTCCTTGTAAAGGTTTTCCCAAATTTGGTAAGAAAGGTAAGTTATATCCTAGATTCATGGGACCTTATCTAGTAATAGCACAGATCGGGAAAGTAGCTTATAGGTTGGAGTTGCCACCTGAGTTACATAGAATACATCTAGTGTTTCATGTGTCTATGTTGAGCAAATGTCATCCTGATACAAAGTTGGTGCTGCAACCTGTAGAGGTTGAATTGAATGAAGATATATCCTATGTGGAAGGCCCTATGATGGTTCTTGATAGAAGAGTCAAGAAGTTGAAGAAGAAAGATATAATTCTTGTGAAAGTTCTTTGGCATCGCCATGGTATTGAAGAAGCTACATGGGAGTTATAAGAAGAGATGAGGAAGAAGTACCCTTCTCTTTTCTCTTGAGATTTTGGGGATGAAATCCTTCTTTTAGGGGTTGACAATTGTAACACCCTTGACCTGGGTTACATGCTTGTTCTTATCTTGTGAAAATTAATTAAGGCCTTTGTGATGTATTATTTTCAAAATGGAACCTATATGCAAACTATGTGTGCATTTTATGTTATTTTAAGTGAAAAGTGCAATTTACCTAAGATGAGGGGTTATGTTACAAATGTTACATGTTGAATATATTCTAAGTTTTTTTTATGTCATGAAAGTGAATATGGTGCTAAGTGGTGGCTTGTGTAAAGCCTAAATCCTAAGTGAGAACTTGAGTAAACAATGCTAAGTGCTTGGAACATCAATTACAATACAATTTGTAGTATATACTAAATGAAGGGTAAATGTGTAATTTATCACCTCTAGATTGTCTTTACTCTTACCTAGTGTTCTAGAGGAGAGAGAAAGGAGGATACAATATATTTGAAATATCTTGAAGTGTTAGTACTCTTAATAAGTTGAAAGCCATGTGCACGAGCCATATTGAGTTGTAGACTTGAGAGTAGAAGTACCTATTGGCCATAGAGCCATAGGGAGCGCATCCTATGAGTTTGTGAAGCTTGACCCATGATGGGCAAGGTGCTTCAAGGAATAATGAGGCATCGATTTGATTTTGTCTTGGAAATGATGGAATTGAATAAAATAATAAGTTAGTGGAAGAGAGCTTGCCCTAGGAGACAACCCAAGGGCCACTCCTTATCTTTTATTTATCCTTTTTGCATGGAAAGAAAATAGTTGCATGCATGCAAGACTATGTGTCGACCTTGCATGGCTAGGTGGCATGAAGCTAATGACACCTATGACACTCTTTTCTATAAACCACAAGTATAAATACCTTGACCTTCATTTTTTGGAAAGATTTTTAGATATAACAAGTACCTTTCCTCTTGTATCATGCAAAAACCTTACCTTGTATCACCCATAGTGAGGAGAGTCGAGTGGTGAAGGCTTGGTATCGGCCAAAGAGGGAAGATATTGGCTAAAGAAGGTTGAAGCAACTAAGTAAGGTGATATCGCCCAAGGTGGTTGGAGATATCGTACAAGAGCTTGGAGTTCAAGTCTTAGAGCTTGGAGAAGGATCATCTTCAACCTTGGGACATGTGGAATTAAATCTTGAAGCTTGGAAGTTCTTTGAGAGGCGGGTTATATAACTTAAATCCTTCAATGTTATTATCCTTTCTTTAATATTATTCAATTGTTGATTAAATTGCAAATTAGTGTTTCCTATGATCAGTTGATATAATAATAAGTTCCAAAGTGTAATTAGGACTATTATTCATAGCTTTGAATTAGATTATTATGTTGAGGTTGATGATGATGACATCATTATTGGATACCTGACATGGGCAGGTTACTCTTGAGTAACTCGATATGGGTTGAGACCTTGCAACCCGATATGGGCTGAGACTTGGGAAAAACAATATGGACTCCATAATGGAGACTTGACCGATATGAAAATAGGTTACTTTTGTAAAACAAGTCTTATGGATGATATAGTGGATTCCTAACCATCGCTTAGTACATGTAACTAGGGTAAAACATTTACCCTTACCCGATATGAGAAAAACCCTAGTAAGAGGATGGGGATGAACCCGATATGATCTTTTGAACTTTGAAATACGATATACCTCCCTTGTGTTAATAGATCAACTTGGTATCAGTCTTGTCATAATATGAGTGTAAAGTTCTTATCAATGATGGGCACACGATATGGCCAAGAGATAACACTTAACATGGGTGTCCAACATGATGCCCGATACACATGTCCAACATGATGCCTGATACACATGTCCAACATGATGCCCGAAACACATGTGACTGATAGGGTGCCCAATATGTATATAACCCGATAGAATATCTAAAGTAGGTGAACCAAAATGATGATTATGCATCACCTGATATGAAGCCTGATATGGTTCCCAACATCATGCCCGATATGTTTCCCAATACACTTACCCGATATATATGGTGAAACTATGAGACAAACCAAAATGGTGAAAATCGATATGATGCCCAACATGAGTGCACGATATGATCTCTAACATATGTCAAGTCCAATGTGAGTACACAGTATGGTAACCCTAGATGGAGTCCGATATAGAAATCATAGATAGAGCCCGATATGGAAACCCTAGAGGCAATCTGATATGATGGAAGACTAATGTGGAAGTCTAAATCGAAATGAATATGGCTAGCTAAGGAGAAGAACTAATATTATATGGTTGCATGAGGTATGACAAATCCATAATGGTATGTCCGATATGGTGAACTCTAATATATGATACAAGAATCCAATAAACTCTTATATCCTATATGGGGTAGTGGTTTAATCCATACATAACATGGAGATGACTTAAAATAAGAAGGGATGTCTAAACCTACATGACTACATGATATGGTGATAAGGGATATGCCCTATATCCGATATGAGGATGTGGTTCCACCATGTGATTGGTTAAGTATATGCATTTCCAAATAATCACATTATCAATAATGCAATTTGATATGATAAACAAGTCCTTAATTATTAAGCTTATCTAAGTGATGATTATGATTAATGCAATATTGAGACACAATGAGTTTAACTTAAATTTGTTAATGATAAGAGTGTAATCCTTAAATATGTGAATACATCCTAGTGAGAATGAGAGAGAAACTAAGACTTGAAAGATAAGTATGTAATTAGCATACACTATTACTCTTGAGATGAGTGGAGTATGAGTTACGGTATAATCTATGTTGATGAAATATTGAAACCCTAATCGAGTGAATATAACCCTAATCCATGGTTAAAGATATATGTTGAAATTGTTGATAACATGATATCATAATCATGCAAATATCTTAAAGCAATAAACATGGTTAAGTAATAGCTATGTGATTATGTGATACAAATCCAATGAGCTATGTTGACTATGTGGATAAGTATCTGGGTCTGATGACCTAGAGGTAATGATCATCTACTAAGTTGTGACAATACTTAGTGATGAATGAAGGGTTGAATACCCAAGTGTGATGATGACAAGAGGTTGAAATCCTAAGTGAACTATGTGACTAAGTGAATATGAAAGTATATAATAAATGCAATTATGCTTCTTTCTGGTAGAAATTGTTATAACCCTTGTTTGTAACTTGATTGATGCTAAAATATATAGTAATTGTCAGGACCCTGACCTCCGTTTAGGGTTTACCCTATTTGCTTTGCTTAACTGATGCATGGGTATTGAGTCACTTTTATAGGCTTATTTTATATCTGTTTTATGCATGTATTTGTCATTTTCTTGATTATATTTGCATAATTCACTATAGTTGGCCCTTAAACTCTTTTTGCATCAAATTATACTTCTTTTATAATATTTATATGATTTTATATAATCCCCGGACTTATATACATGTTTCAGCACTTTTTCAGGCACTTTTGCATTGTCCGGAGTCGATAGTATCGACCCCCAGGTCGATAGTATCGACATTTCATCAAAAAGCAACCCCAAAACGCGATCTTGGAAGGAATAACCTGTGCCATGGTCGATACCATCGACCTTGGGGTCGATACTATCGACAGCGTCGGGATCTGGCGATTTTCAGCACTAAAATGGAGCGTTTTAATCCGACGGTTGAGCTTTTTCGAAGTCGTAAAGTGGTCCTATGACCTAAGAAGAGCACGGACGGACCGAGGGGGAGAGGACATTGTGTTGCACAACATCCAAGAAGGAGAGAGAGAGATAGGAGACGAGAGATGAAGGCCGTCAACCGAGCGATCTGGACACCTCCGACGGGCGATTTTGCTGCCAGAAGACTGCAAAACGCACGTTTCTCGAGTAGGATCTCCAGGAACACCTTTGTATCAGGGGTTACACGAGTTTGCTCCATGTTTCTCATGTTTTTCTCCTCTACTCCTCTGTCTTTCATTGAGATGACCATGCGGGGCTAATCCCCTTTGTCTTTAGGACCGGGAGTAGCCCGGGGATTCATTGTATGACAATTTTATAATAGTAATTCATATTTTATCTCTTAAATACGTGGTATAGTTTCGTTTTCTCCATATATTGTTATGCTTGATCACCATAATAATAACCTAATGCCCTTAATCACTTTGAAAGAAGAATTAATGGCTGAAAAGAGACGAAATCTACATTAATCGATAAATCCCTTGACCAAGGTGGTGTAAAATTAATGGTGGATACTGAGAGATCGTTCATAATGCACCGAGTTTAGGGTATAAGTTACTACAACAGTGGAACCGACCTAGACCTAGGTAGTGAATTGCACCACGACAGTGGGCAATTCTATTTTCAGGCCACTACCCAGATAGAGAGATAAAATTGAGGCACTATATAAAATTTAATACAATGAAAACCCGCGGTGAAACCGCAATCCTAAAGATACCTTTTGAATTGATTAAACCAACATTTAATCGATTGCTTCTTTTATTTTGTTTTTATTTTTCTTTTAGTTTTAACAACAACTCTCAACTTGTTAATCGACTTAGCTGATCGCGACTAGTTAGTAGGAGTCACCAACAATTCCAAGTATCCCTATGTTCGACTCGGGCCTCACAAAGGCCTGTACTACTCAACGCGCTCACTTGCGTTTTAGCGCATAGTAAAATTGCGTCAAGTTTTTGGCGCTGTTGCCGGGGATACGGCGAATTGTTGGCACTTTGAGTGCTACGAGCGGCCACTCTAGGCCAATTTTTTTTATTTAGATTGAAACAACTTCAAATATTTTTAAATTGTTCGATAATTTTTATACTCGTCATAGCACTGTATTGAACTCAAATTTTCTCATTTCAGGTACTGTGCATGGTGCAGACACGTAGTACTGATTACGCAGGTCGCACACCTGAGGCTCCGTTGCCGGGACCTGAGGACAAGGATTATCACGAGCAAGAGCAACCAGAAGAGGTAGATTACGAACTTGAACAGGAAGAGATGGCCGAGCCACAAACTATATGGGACAAGATCAAGGCTTCTTCCTCATCAGCTTCAAAAGGGCCTATAAAGAAGCAGGCAATCAACATACCTACTTATAAGATTGATCCGACGTTGATAAATCTGGTGAAATCAAATGCTTTCCATGGGCTCAAGAATGAGGACCCCGTCGCGCACATCAGCCAGTTTGTTGAGAACTGTGACATGGTAAAAATCGATAGGTTTCCACAGGAGGCACTGTATCTCAAGCTTTTCCCGAGTTCATTGGTGGGAGCCGCGCGAGAATGGTTACATAATTTGGATGATGAGTTTGTGGAGTCCTGGAACCATATGGTGGAGGTTTTCTTTGAGAGGTTCTTCCCTCCTGAGAAGACTAACGACATGATCCGGAAGATTCATAACTTTACCCAACAGGATGGTGAGACATATTTTGAGACCTGGGAGAGATTTCAGGTTATGTTGAGGAGGTGCCCGCATCATGGACTGGATAAGGAGACACATGTAAAGATCTTCTATTTTGCTCTCTCTGAGCACGATAGGAGCAACCTTGATTCAGTTGGGTCAGGATTCTTTCTGAATAATACAGACACCAGATGTTGGGAGATATTAAAGAACATGGCTAGGAAACAGTCATGGGGTGAAAGAGGCGTTGTGGAGCAGGTCAGAGTTGCAGGTGAATCCAAAGTAATTAAGGAGCTGAACGACAAGTTAGATATGCTAGCCAAGAAGCTGCTAGCTAAGGAAGATTCATCTGAGGACGAGGAAGCCCAAGTAAAGTACATGCAACAATAGGGCTACAGAAACAATGACTATGTGTGGAGGAAGGACAAAAAGTTCTCCTGGAAGGATCCTAACAATTTTCTGCAGGATCCGGAGGCGAAGCCACAACCTAGAGCTCAAGATAAGAACACCGAATTACTGAGTCAAATGGTGCAGCAGAATCAGGAGATGATGGCTATGTTTAGTAAACAATTGCAATCTCAAGGTGATATTCTAACCAAATTTGGGCAGACGCTACAAAGCCATGGAGCACAGATGCGGGCATTAGAAACCACCGTGGCTCAGATTTCAAGTGAAGTGGCGGCCATCAAGCACGCCAACCAGCAGAAACCGGCCGAGAGTGCAAATGTGGCCCAAGCACACCATCAAGTGAAGTACATGTCTGTGGTAAGCAATGAGGAGGAATCTCAGGTGTCAGAAGCAGAAGATCAAAGCAAAATGAAGTTTGATACGGAAGCAACACCGGTGATACCGTATCCTCGTACTTATTATGGACTGCCGGGCAGAAACACTATCTTCAGAAAATCCCGCCACGAGCACATGATAGTTGCGCCTACACTTAGGCGAGAAGAGCAAAGTAAGACTGTCCGTCAAGGTGCTGATGCATCTATTGCAGGGGAGGAGTCACAACACATGATTAATGTTGATGATGTTCTGATAAAGCCCACACCAGAGGGAGTAATTGAAGCAAGCTTAGGGGAGCTGGCCCCGAAAAGCTCATATGTTCCTCCTCACAAGCGTGTCAATGCGGCAGATGTGTCAAGTCGGGACAATCCGAAGCCGAAGAAGGAGCACCGACACTATAGGAAATTCTTGGAAATATTCTGCAAGCTGCATATCAACATTCCCCTGGTGGAAATGATTGAGAAGGTTCCCGCCTATGGGAGGTTCATTAAAGATATAATCAACAAAAAGAGGTGGATCAAAGATACTGATGTATGCAGGATGAATGAAATGGTGATCTCAATCATTCTTGGGAGCTTACCAGAGAAGAAGAAAGACCCGGGGAGTTTTTATATCCCATGTTCAATAGGTGACCAACATTTTCCACAAGCATAGTGTGATTCGGGCGCCAACATTAATCTTATGCCTCTGTCCACATTTAAAAAGCTTGGGTTGAAGGAGATAAAGAAATCAGCGGCAACGATTGAGTTGGTGGATGGGTCCATTGTAAGGCCATATGGAGTGTGCGAGGATGTACTCGTCAAGGTAGACATGTTCATATTCCCGGTAGATTTTGTTGTCATGGACATGCCACAACTCCAAAGTTGCGAGATGCTATTGGGAAGGCTGTTCCAAGCTACGATTGATGTCATCGCTGCCATTGGGAGAGGTACATTGACCTTGGGGACTGGACAGGATCGAGTTCAATTCAAATTGCCACATGACTCATTGGGGACATATCTTGACAACCCAGGTTAAAGATATCTTTATGTCAAGCCTAGGACATTAAACAAGGGCGCTTGTTGGGAGGCAACCCAACTTTAGGTTCAATTTTATGTTTGGTTATGTTCTTTTATGTTTATGTACTTAGTTTTTGCTTAGGTTTTGATAATTTTTGTAAAAATGGTACCCTAACTCGTGTTTTGAAGTGTGCAGAATGTTAAGGTCGATACTATTGACACCCATTATCACACCCCAATCTCATACTAACTACAGACCACAAGATTAAGGCGCGACAAGGAATTTACACACCAGTCAAATCATTCATCATTATTTAAAACATCTTAAATTACACTAAAAGAATAATCTGATTTAGGCTGTAAACTAAAACCAAACAAACTGCAGAAGCATTTCTATTAAACTGACAGGAGATATATACAAAGCCTACATCAAATTACATTGTTCAACATAAAGTAAACATAACAGTTAATTTACATCTTTTACATATTCGCCATACATACTCTCTCTCACCCACACCATGTCCCAAGGACCGAGGGGAAGGGACTAAGAGACCTCTAACTAGACTAACTACAAACCTTCTATCAACTAAGCGTTAGGATGAAAAGATCCTTCAGATTCCTGCTGCTGATGATGACCTGAAAATGTTTTGAGTAGAGGTATGAGCCTACTCGCTCAGTGAATAGCCTTTCATTTAGCTATCACTAACCAACTCATCAGGTTTATAAAATTGAAATAAACATAAATACAGTACAAGCAGGGCAGTTCTAATGACATAGAAGATTGCAGAATATAATCACTTTTCTATGCAATAACAGATAATTTAAACCAATAAACAGATATAATATATTGGCACAAAAGTTCGGATATATTAATTTACTGTGATTCTATATGATTACATATCATTTTATTATTATGCCCTAATCATATGCAGTGTACCCTGCATATAAAGATCCGTAGCGAACTACGATCCCACCGTACAAGACTTAGCGACACACCCGGGAAATGCTAAGTCTGACGCCAGCCCTGCTCTGCCACAGGACCCCAGGCTCTCCAGCCTGACTCATAGGCTCTACGGCCTCAAGGCACTACTCTGAGTGCTCTAGACTTCTCCTCTAACCTGAGTACACAGGCGGAGAGTCTCACCGGGTTACCTCCGTGACACAAGCACGGATTATGTTGAATAACCCCCATTTTTCCTCCAGTGCCATCGTGACACAAGCACGATTGTTGTTGGACACTGCCTCTCTTTCCTCGTGTGTCCATGACACAAGCACGGATGATGTTGCAACACGAGTTTCACCCCTAAGAAGCAGATCTGTCAAAGGGGTTCTACGGTGTTAGGGCACCTAAGTCTATTAACTGACTAACATATAACCATTTAAACAGGAAAATCACATTTACTGATTTCATATCAGATCACAATACACTGCCATTCTAAACTGACAGAGCAATATATTTTAAATCATTGTAATTTCTGAGAAATTCTCATACCATGCATTCAGACAAATTAGAAATGCATAAATAACCCAACTTATTTCAATTTGGCACATACATAGCGAATTTACGCAATTAAACATCTTATTGCACAAATTAAAGAAATTTACTTCACATATGAGAATCATACTCAACAATTATCAATTCTCTAAATTTCTCGAAAAACGTGCACATTAACCCAAATCCTGGTTTGTGCATCACTTAACTCAATTAAGAGTTAATTACATATCACAACACAATTTAATAACAATACTTGAGAATTTCTGGTAATATTTCAGAGAAATGTGCCATTTCATGTAAATATCAATTTACACATATTAACGTCAAACGATATATGCAATTAAGGTTTTCATGCATATTTTACTTATTCATATCAACTTTGAAATCGTACATCTGATAATTTATCAGAAATCTTCATTGTCTGGGTTCATACCCAAATCATACCATTTTCAGATATGAATTTCTAATTTCAACATTCAAACAAGCAATTTAGGTTCCAATGAACCATATAAATCTACCGATTCAATCCACACTGATCAATTGCTAAATTTAATCATATAACAGCGTCTAGAAGCAATTTATGAAATAAAAAGTCGGGCGACGCCAAACGCCACCCTACGCCTGATAACGCCTGTTATCAGCATAATTCGCGCACAAAACAGAAAATATTCAAACGCCTGAGTTTATTAATGATAAATAAATGAAATTCTACTCACTGCGATTTGGACTGTCCGGATTCGTCCGGAAATGCGTCCAAGTACCGGTTTCTGGCTATTTCTGGTTCGTCTTCTACCTTGAAATAGACCCAAGTTGAACCTGCTTCATGCGAGCAGCTCTACGCTTGCACAGGTTGAAGATGAACTCTGTTAAGGCAGAATCGAAGAATATGAACAACGAGTTCGTGAACGGACATCTAGACCGAGTTCAAGACGGTTGATTTGAGTGCTTATTTACCCAAGTATGTTCCTGATTCAGACCTGCTGCTACCAGCGGCAGTTTTTCTTCACGCACAGATTGAAGAGGATGCTTTTGGTTGGTGCCAAAACGCATAGAGCTGCGGATCTGGATCTAGACCTCAAGGCCGAAGCTAGTCATGCCATTATCGTGGTACTGCTCACGCCCTAGCCATCCATGGCTACTTCTTCGTGCGGTATCTACTGTTGTTGCAAGGTGGGGCGTCGCCCCTTGTCAGATGAGCTACGATTGAAACACTAGATGTAGCTGGAGCTGTAGATTTGTGCACGAACCTCACAAACGGAATGACCCGCACCTTCCTTGGTGCTTTGTGCGCCCAAAACGGCCCATGGCCGGCGCCGTCCGTGCAGCCGCAACTGCTGCTGTTACTGCTGTCCGCCGCCCAGGCTGGTCGAGGTGCTGCGCACCTAGGGCGAGGAAGAAGAAAGGAATAGAGGAGGAAGAAGAAGGGTGGAAGGCTAGGTGCAGCTGGTCGGAGCTATGAAGCCCAAATCACCCTCGCTCATCACCCCTACAGCAGGTCTCGGTCGAGCTCTAAGTTTGGGGCGCTGCTTTTGTGGTTCCCTGTTCTGTCGGGAAGAAATAAAAGAGAAGAGGGGGCAACCGACCCTCTTAAAAGAAATAACAAAAAAATCAATTATTGGGAAAATTGCAACCAGGTCCAAAATTCTTGAAACAATCATAACATTTGCCTCGAATGTCTGATTCGAGTGATTTCTCTTGTAAACTTTCAAGCATGGGATTCTCTACAACCTCGAAGCACAAAATTATGATTATTAGCTTGTCACAACTAGTCAAAACACAAATTGCATCTTGGCATTTAACTTAACTCAACAATTAACACTGCTATTGTCATTAGTTTCCTCAGATGACTCAATCTCAACTATTGATTCATGAAGTAGCTTATCTTGATTAATCATGTTGTTTAACAGGGTGATTAGCACTAATCAAGGTGCTTCATGTTATTCGAGGTATATCTTGACTAACCCTAACATGGGTTGTAACAATCTTCCTCCCTTATAAGAATTTCGCCCCGAAATTCCTAAAAGAGAGAAGGAAACTTGTTACGCATCTCTGACCCAAGCTCCCACGTGGATTCCTCTAAGTTATGGTTTCTCTACAAATCTTTAACTAATGGTATCTCACGATTCTTGAGTTTCTTGATCCTCTGATCAACTATCTGTATTGGGCCCTCAACATAGGACACATCTGATCTGAGCTGTACAGGTTCTGGGTCCATTATCTTTTCTATACCAAGGTAACATTTCTTCAACATCGATACATGAATCATATCATGTAACTTAGCCAACTCAGATGGAAAATCCAACTTATATACTATAGGTCCACTCCTCTCAATAACAGGATATGGCCCATAAACCTAGAAGTCAGTTTGCCTATTCTATCCAAATCTTAGCACTCCTTTTCATGGTGAAACTTTCAAGTATACTTCATCACCAACCTCAAACTCAAGAGGTCTACGTCTTTTCTCAGCATAACTCTTCTTCCTGTCCAGTGCAACTTTCAACTGTTTTTTTTTCACAATAATCTTTTTAGTGGTCAAATCCACTATCTCAGGTCCAAGAATCTATTTTTCACCAACCTCATACCAACATATGGGTGATCTACACTTCCTACCATACAGAGCTTCATACGGGGCTATACCAAGACTGGAATGGTGACTATTGTTGTATGCAAACTCTATAAGGCTCAAGTGTTCTTTCCAGCTTCCACTGAAATGCAAGACACATGCTCTCAGCATGTCCTCAAAAGTTTGAATGGTCCTCTCAAATTGACCATCCGTCAGCGGGTGAAAGGTTGTACTGCATCTCAACTTTGTGCCCAAAGCTCGATGCAACTGATTTCACAACCTGGATGTGAACTTAGGATCTCTATCTGATATAGTTGAAACCGGAATACCATGCAACCTGACTATCTCATACACATATATCTTAGCCAACTTTAGGACATCAAAGGTTGACTTAATATGAAGAAAGTAAGCAGACTTAATTAGTCTATCCACAATCATTCATATCGAGTCACAACCTCTAGGTGTCATGGGCAACCCTATCACAAAATCCATTGTGATATGTTCCCACTTCCATTCAGGCATAGAAAGAGATTGCAATATACCTACAGGTTTCTGGTGCTCAGCCCTAACCTGTTGACACACACACTGCACCTAGTCACATACTCAGCTACATCCTTTATCATATCAGGTCACCAGTACAACTCCTTGAGATTCCTGTACATCTTAGTGTTTCCTGGATGCATGGTATACATTGATGCATGTGCTTCCTCAAGAATCTTTTCTTTCAAATCATTATCTCGAGGTACATGCAACCTGTCACGCTGATACAACACACCATCATCTGAAAACATGAACTCTGGTCTTTTCCCCATGTCATGTCATGCATGATCTGATGTAACTCACTATCGCCCTACTGTAGTTCCTTAATCTAATCATAAAAGATAGGCTTGACTTCCATCTGTGCAATCAAACCACTCTACTTTGTCACCTCTAAGTCTAAGTTTAACTTTCACATTTCTACTAGCATGTCTCTCTCGAAACATGCAATAGAGAATGCATCAGCTACAAAACTAGACTTCCGGCTTAGGGCATCAGCTACCACATTCTCCTTCCCAGGGTGATAGTCTATCGTCACATCATAAAGATAGTGATGCTGTGTCATAAGAGCATGAACTACAACAGATATCTCCAAAACATGTATCAGGTAATACTCCTCATTCTATACTACTTACTTCATATTATTACCGTAAGAATTTATTTCAAAATACACTTCAGTTATGTTATATTTCTCCTTTTATTTCAAACACACTTATTACATTTCAATTTATATCTTACTCTTTTCTCCGAGTCATTTTCATGTTGTTTGTCTACCTATCAGATTGGCTACATCTAAACCATGGATCACTATCAGTGCTAGATTACTTCTCATAGAACAAATCTCATGATCTTATTTTATAGAGATGCTAGTATTCAAGGTCAAATCACAAGTGATATCCCTTGAACTACTACAACTCTAAACATACTAAGGTTTCATCTTTATCAAAAACATAGCGTTATTGTGATGTGACGTTGCTTCCTTAGTTTGAAATTCAAACTTGGTTCTCATAAGTTTTACTAAAGTCTTACTTATCTTATCACTGAAATTTACTTTCTCTTACTTAAACATTCAAATAAATTTCATTCTCAATTTACCTTGCTAGGGTTTCATCATCATATTGTGTGCCATTATTTCATTCATTTAGACGTCTCTACCTTGGTATTTATGCAACATATATGATGCATTCATTTTCTACATTACACGGTTGTTCTTTATTTTAGAAACAAGTTAGTTAGTCTATAGAGACTCAGAATTCCAAGGTAGTATGTATGAATGTGCTAAACTTTATAATAAGGATATACATGCCATACTCTCAATTTTGTCATGAAATCCTCATTCCTTAACCAAGATCATCATTTTTAACATTTTTTTTAATCCAACTAAGTTTCTTGTCTTGGTCTTATGATTTACATAAGACTCTTTATTTCTATGTACTTATTGTATACTCAACTATTTTCTTCTATTTTCCCTTTGCCTTGGAGTACATAAAAATATTTTACTCTATTACATGATCCACTCATGATTAATTTTTACTATCTTAGACCTTGCATACCTTCCTCGTATCTTTTCTATATTCTCATATTTAAAATTCATATAATACAAATCAGTAAATTTAATTCGAACCTTATATCGTGTTCCATTATTTCCAAATTAGAGTTGCTCCTATGAGACCTCATCGTTGGGTCTTCCAATATTAGTTCCAGCTACTTCCTGGATGCTCTAATCTTTCCCTTTTCTCTCAACATCTTAGAGTATATACATTATTACTATAATACTGGTCTAAATTATTTAGAGTCTAATCTTATTATACTGTTAATAGGAGTCATTGGATCCCAGTAACGCATCCTGCCAACCAGACCAGGCCGAACCTGTAGTCCTGAAGCCAAGAGCTACTCGGAATTAACCAACTCCTATTAATCTCAAACATGTGGAAAGAATATCCACTTAGGGCAAACTCATTTAAACATAACTTCTGGTATACTTAATACAAAGAATATAAACAATAACTAAATCACTTCATGACACACAACAATATAAAAGAATCATATTTATTCTATAAACTGAAAATCTAAATCCATACATATAAGAGCATTTCTAATGATTTCCAACCAAATAAGCAATATTAAACAAGAGATGTATTGCATCCTATATTTAATCTCTTACTCTTACATTAATTTCCAATTTCTTAACCCTAAGATTTCTAGGGTTTCTCTCTAGTCTATCCTTCCTCTGCATACCTGGCCAGGGCATCCAGAGAAGAATAGACAGAGTAGCTTGATACTGGTCAATCTAAGTATTCAGACACCTGGCCAGGGTATCTAAACACTCAGACCTCCCAGAGCTAAAGACATATCATTTCTTATTTTTCTCACTTATAACTCTTTCTTTCGACCCTAATGATCCCTGACGATTCAACATAAACTCTTTACTTGGTTCTCATGACCACATCCTTTTCCTGCCATCTGCAACAGTATAACAGAACACTTCTTGTTAGAAAATTGCAGTTAGAAGGAAGACACTTAAGTCCTAATCTTATTGGTCTCTTATCGTCCCCTGACCTTGACTTAGAGTATTCATATACTCAACCTATGCTCTGATACCAAGACTGTCACACCCCAATCTCATACTAACTATAGACCACAAGATTAAGGCGCGACAAGGAATTTACACACCAGTCAAATCATTCATCATTATTTAAAACATCTTAAATTACACCAAAAGAATAATCTGATTTAGGCTGTAAACTAAAACCAAACAAACTACAGAAGCATTTCTATTAAACTGACATGAGATATATAAAAAGCCTACAACAAATTACATTGTTCAACATAAAGTAAACATAACAGTTAATTTACATCTTTTACATATTCGCCATACATACTCTCTCTCACCCACACCATGTTCCAAGGACCGAGGGGAAGGGACTAAGAGACCTCTAACTAGACTAACTACAAACCTTCTATCAACTAAGCGTTAGGATGAAAAGATCCTTCAGATTCCTGCTGCTGATGATGACCTGAAAATGTTTTGAGTAGAGGTATGAGCCTACTCGCTCAGTGAATAGCCTTTCATTTAGCTATCACTAACCAACTCATCAGGTTTATAAAATTGAAATAAACATAAATACAGTACAAGCAGGGTAGTTCTAATGACATAGCAGATTGCAGAATATAATCACTTTTCTATGCAATAACAGATAATTTAAACCAATAAACAGATATAATGTATTGGCACAAAAGTTCAGATATATTAATTTACTATGATTCTATATGATTACATATCATTTTATTATTATGCCCTAATCATATGCAGTGTACCCTGCATATAAAGATCTGTAGCGAACTACGATCCCACCGTACAAGACTTAGCGACACACCCGGGAAATGCTAAGTCTGACGCCAGCCCTGCTCTGCCACAGGACCCCAGGCTCTCCGACCTGACTCATAGGCTCTACGGCCTCAAGGCACTACTCTGAGTGCTCTAGACTTCTCCTCTAACCTGAGTACACAGGCGGAGAGTCTCACCGGGTTACCTCCGTGACACAAGCACGGATGATGTTGAATAACCCCCATTTTTCCTCCAGTGCCATCGTGACACAAGCACGATTGTTGTTGGACACTGCCTCTCTTTCCTCGTGTGTCCATGACACAAGCACGGATGATGTTGCAACACGAGTTTCACCCCTAAGAAGCAGATCTGTCAAAGGGGTTCTACGGTGTTAGGGCACCTAAGTCTATTAACTGACTAACATATAACCATTTAAACAGGAAAATCACATTTACTGATTTCATATCAGATCACAATACACTGTCATTCTAAACTGACAGAGCAATATATTTTAAATCATTGTAATTTCTGAGAAATTCTCATACCATGCATTCAGACAAATTAGAAATGCATAAATAACCCAACTTATTTCAATTTGGCACATACATAGCGAATTTACGCAATTGAACATCTTATTGCACAAATTAAAGAAATTTACTTCACATATGAGAATCATACTCAACAATTATAAATTCTCTAAATTTCTCAAAAAACATGCACATTAACTCAAATCCTGGTTTGTGCATCACTTAACTCAATTAAGAGTTAATTACATATCACAACACAATTTAATAACAATACTTGAGAATTTCTGGTAATATTTCAGAGAAATGTGCCATTTCATGTAAATATCAATTTACACATATTAACGTCAAAAGATATATGCAATTAAGGTTTTCATGCATATTTTATTTATTCATATCAACTTTGAAATCGTACATCTGATAATTTATCAGAAATCTTCATTGTCTGGGTTCATACCCAAATCATACCATTTTCAGACATGAATTTCTAATTTCAACATTCAAACAAGCAATTTAGGTTCCAATGAACCATATAAATCTACCGATTCAATCCACACTGATCAATTGCTAAATTTAATCATATAACAGAGTCTAGAAGCAATTTATGAAATAAAAAGTCGAGCGACGCCAAACGCCACCCTACGCCTGATAACGCCTGTTATCAGCGTAATTCGCGCACAAAACAGAAAATATTCAAACGCCTGAGTTTATTAATGATAAATAAATGAAATTCTACTCACTGCGATTTGGACTGTCCGGATTCGTCCGGAAATGCGTCCAAGTACCGGTTTCTGGCTATTTCTGGTTCGTCTTCTACCTTGAAATAGACCCAAGTTGAACCTGCTTCATGCGAGCAGCTCTACGCTTGCACAGGTTGAAGATGAACTCTGTTAAGGCAGAATCGAAGAATATGAACAGCGAGTTCGTGAACGGACCTCTAGACCGAGTTCAAGACGGTTGATTTGAGTGCTTATTTACCCAAGTATGTTCCTGATTCAGACCTGCTGCTACCAGCGGCAGTTTTTCTTCACGCACAGATTGAAGAGGATGCTTTTGGTTGGGTGCCAAAATGCATAGAGCTGCGGATCCGGATCTAGGCCTCAAGGCCGAAGCTAGTCATGCCATTATCGTGGTACTGCTCACGCCCTAGCCATCCATGGCTACTTCTTCATGCGGTAGCTGCTGTTGTTGCAAGGTGGGGCGTCGTCCCTTGTCAGATGAGCTACGATTGAAATGCTAGATGTAGCTGGAGCTGCAGATTTGTGCACGAACCTCACAAACGGAATGACCCACACCTTCCTTGGTGCTTTGTGCGCCCAAAACGGCCCATGGCCGGCGTCGTCCGTGCAGCCGCAACTGCTGCTGTTACTGCTATCCGCCGCCCAGGCTGGTCGAGGTGCTGCGCACCTAGGGCGAGGAAGAAGAAAGGAATAGAGGAGGAAGAAGAAGGGTGGAAGGCTAGGTGCAGCTGGTCGGAGCTATGAAGCCCAAATCACCCTCGCTCATCACCCCTACAGCAGGTCTCGATCGAGCTCTAAGTTTGGGGCGCCGCTTTTGTGGTTCCCTGTTATGTCGGGAAGAAATAAAAGAGAAGAGGGGGCAACCGACCCTCTTAAAAGAAATAACAAAAAAATCAATTATTGGGAAAATTGCAACCAGGTCCAAAATTCTTGAAACAATCATAACATTTGCCTCGAATGTCTGATTCGAGTGATTTCTCTTGCAAACTTTCAAGAATGGGATTCTCTACAACCTCGAAGCACAAAATTATGATTATTAGCTTGTCACAACTAGTCAAAACACAAATTGCATCTTGGCATTTAACTTAACTCAACAATTAACACTGCTATTGTCATTAGTTTCCTCAGATGACTCAATCTCAACTATTGATTCATGAAGTAGCTTATCTTGATTAACCATGTTGTTTAACAGGGTGATTAGCACTAATCAAGGTGATTCACATTATTCGAGGTATATCTTGACTAACCCTAACATGGGTTGTAACACCCATGTCGATAGTATCGAGTTTGGAGAAGTAAACGCTGAAGAAACACTACTACAGAAACAACCTTTGGCGTCGGTCTTTTAACCCCATTTGGCGTCGGTTTCCAACCGATGCTTATGTGGGCGCCGCTAAAGGTCGAACACTTCGACGTCGGTTACTATAGGCGTCGGTCTTTTAGTAGATAACCGATGCCAAAAGGGTTCACGCCACAGAAAACGGCGTCATCTAGGGCACTTTCTGCGTCGGTGATTTACTAAAAGACCGACGCCTATATTCCATGTAGCGTCGGTCTTTTAGTAGATAACCGACGCATAAAGTGTCCTAGATGACGTCCTTTTCTGTGGCGCGAAACCTTTTGGCGTCGGTTATATACCAAAAGACCGACGCCTGGTTGTTTAAATAGGTGTCGGTTCGATACGAATATCCGACGCCATTTCCAAGACTGCTTTGGCCACATCAGGCGTCGATTATCTATACATAACCGATGTTGTAGGTCTTTGCTGACGGTTTTCTATAAATAACCGACGCCTATTTATATTTTTTTTTTCATATCAGTTTGCAGGCCTGCTGTGGCTGGTCAGCATGATGAGAACCTGCAGTTCAGTTTTCTGAACTGCAGGTTTACGACATCCATTGATATCAGCCTACAAACAGGCCGCAAACCTGCAAAAGTCACAAGGAAAATTTCACACAAGTACATACATTCAGACATCAATTCAATTCTCACATTCACACATATAGAAACATTCAAATAAATGTATTAACAATTCATAACTCAAAATGCAAAATAAAAATGGAATTTTCTTAAGTCCAAATTATAAATAAAGTAAACTTACTTGACATTGAATGGAGCTATTATTATCGTCTTCTTTTGCTGACCAAAAATTGTAAAAGAATCTATATAGTATTGTTGAACATTATCAGGGTCTTTAGCTACCAAACTAATCAATGATGGAATCAAAAATCCCAAATGATCAAATGCAAATTGTTTGCAATGATCTTCGACTAAGTAGCTGAAAAACATATAGGCGTATGCATTAATATATAAGAAACCAGATCACCAGATCTTACACAAGGTATATGGATGTATAAACAAGATCTCACCTTATCCATGTCTCTATCATTGATGTATTCAGCCAATCATACATAAACATCTCAATAATATCTTGTATAAATAAAGAGCTATCGTATGATTGACCTGCATAATCTGCATCTAAAGAAATAATTATAGGGCAATGTACATTATATGCCCGTAGCCAACATGCCATTCCCCTACAAGCAGGACCTAACGGGTATGTTAGGTCAGTTGGAACCCAATCGGGTAATGCGGGAAGTGGAAGTGGAGGCCTAGGTGCTCCTGGTGTCTTCTTTTTAACCTGTACATATAATTTCAGATCAGTTGACATCATATATACACATTAACAGTCTAAATCAATGTAAATTTATCTTACAATTTCAGTCGTGTAGACGACATCTGCTTTGGGCCACAATATCACCCCGCCTTCTGCATCAGCAAGTCTATCAATATCCGGGTGGGGATATGGCAATGTAGCTTCTCTCCAATCGGGTAACACACGTATCGGGATCACACGAACGTAGCCCTGTGGCATTGGAGTCCCGTGAAACATTGCCCCAGGAAGGGACGGGTAAGCCTGCGCCTCTGCAACAATGTAGTCTTGCATTCTTAAGCGGCATGGCTTCAATGCCTACAAATTTACGTAAAGAATATTATACATATATACATATCATCTTGAAAACATAACAACTTGAAAAGACTAACTACAATGTCATAAACAATACTTACAGCAGACGTGCTAGGCGATGGGTCTCCAGGATTACTCGCAGTCTGTGCATCAGGAGAAGAGTGGGTCGCCATAGGCGTATTGGAAGCCTGAGATGCCTGCCACCGCATCAATTCTTCCTTGACCTTCTCAGCAACTACATCGTTGACCTTCTTAGCAACTAAATCCTCAACTCTCTTATTCTCCTATACATGGATAAAAGAAACATTAGCTTCTTATTAATGAATTTCCTTTTGCAGTAACATTCTAAAAAAAGAATAGGTTACCTCTTCTTGAGAAAGTCCCGCTCTGGGTTTGCGCTGGGATGGCCCAAAGAATGCTTTGATGCCAACACCAGCGCCAACACCTCTAACACGTCCAGGATGCTCTGGGTTACCCAGAGCAACTGTCAATTCATCCCTTGTGCCCTGAGGGATGAACGTGCCTTGTTTCCTCTGCTCGTGCAGCTCCCGCTAATCACCATAAACAGAAATTGGTAAGTTAACACCACAAATAATCAATATTCAAATGATTTCTCTAAGAGTTGTATTTTACCATTTTTGCAGCCGCCTCAGCAGTTACAGGTTTCTTTATTTCACCCTTCTTGTTTTGCCTGCCAACTATCCAGATATCATGGCGAGGCATGGGTGTGGCCGACTCCTGAGTAGGAGCAGACTCCTGAGTAGCCGCAGACTCCGCCTGTAGTCTTTGGCGAACGCTTGCATAGCCTTTTGGACCCATAGTGTGGTCATGCAGATTCAGTGCACGCCTTGCTTTTTGTGCGTCACTGAGGGCCTAGTTAGTATGCACATTAATGATTTGGTTAGTAGCACTAAATGCTAATCTTGAATAGGTGAATACAATGTATATTAATTAAATTGGGAGTGACACCTAATACCTTGAATTCTTCAGATTTTCTTGAAGCAACAAAATTGTCCCAATCTTCTTTGTCCAAGAAGTTCCATTGTTCAAGGGATGACTTCTTCTTCTTATCACCCTCTTTTATGTATTCTCTGTTCAGATTTGTCCTATAATTCCTAAGCATCTTTCCAGCGCGTTGCATCACATTTTTACGATGCAACTTCTCATCCAATGCAAACAGATTCTGTAAAATAGAAATGTTATTAACTAGTATCCAAAATAGAATTGCAAATAATAGAATTTGTAATCTACAAAATAGAATTGCAAATAATAATAACTCACGCATAAATCCTTCCATATCAAATCTTTTTTCCCTTGAGGAACTTTATGCCAATTATCATACTTAACACCACAATGGCTCCGAGTGGTACACCCAAGATAGTTTACAAAATTATTGCGGTTCACTCCAATTGGATTTCCTCCATTATCAAACTCCACCACCAATTTGGATCCACTACCACTTAGCGCTAATAACTTCTTCAACAGAGTGATGCCCCTTTTCTTGTTAAGTGTTTGGTGCTGCGCATCAAGTTGCTCCAGTGCTTCAGTGGGTACAGGTGCATCAACCTAAAATTTGACAAAAATAAACACACTAAATTAGCCCAATATAGAAATATAGGATATATGACATAACTAGAAGATAATGAATTTTATAGAAATACAGGATATGTTTTTAGAACTTACATTAGTATCCTCGCCATGCTCGTCATGGACAACATGCTCATCATGGACTTCATGCTCATCATGGACATCATGCTCATCATGGTCAACCATCTGAAAATGTCATTTAAAAGGCAAACATTTAGCATTTGTATTAACTAGAAAAAGGCAGACATTTAGCATTTGTATTAACTAGAAAAAGGCAAACATTTAGCATTTGTATTAACTAGAAAAAGGCAAACATTTAGCATTTGTATTAACATACATGTCTCTAAAATTGTGATCTTTTATCAATTAACAATCCTTCATTGTGATCTCCGCGCACATATAAGTCATCATTAACTTCAATATTTTGTGGAGTGGGAAACCCAACTGAGAATGGACTGGAGTCATCATACTTATCATAATACTCTTCTTCATCTATAGGATCTTCAATGAACTGTCTTTTACCATGAAGAACAACCGACCATTTATCATTCGCAGGATCATCGATATAAAATATTTGTTTCGCCTGTGATGCCAATATGAATGGTTCACCCTTCTCGCCAATCTTTTCAAAGTTCACCAAAGTGAAACCCAATTCATCCACTATAACTCCTTTGGTGTTATCAACCCAATTACATTTAAAGAGCGGAATTTTGAAATCTATGTAGTCAAACTCCCAAATGTCCTCAATGACACCGTAATATGACATTTTAGCTTCACGTGGACTCTTATCCTTTGCACTTGCAAAGTACATAGTCGACGCTTGAAGATTGACCCCACTATTTTGGACGACACTCTTATCATCTTGGCGCTTTGTGTAATATGTGAATCCATTAATGTCAAACCCTTCATAAGACATAACATTCGGTTTTGGTTTAAAGGCGAGGCATTTGATAGTTTCTGTAATATCATTTGGTGTTTGAGATAGTTGATGTAAGACTTTATCTTCAAACCACTTAGTAAAAGTCTTATTATGCTCTCTAGCAAGCCACATTGAACTTGCTCGAGGATGTTGTCTCTTTATGAAATTGGTATGTTCCTCGATATAAACACTCACTTTGTCCATATTGTGTAAAATATACAAGTGAGCTTGTTCCAACTGCTCACGGCTGATTACTTTCACCCGTGATCCCAAAATTCCTTTGCCCTCCTCAATATTCTTGTCATTATCAGGAGTGTCATTACCACTGAGATTGCAAAAATCCATAACCTCTCTCGCCACATAACCTTCAATAATACTCCCTTCAGGCCGATAACGGTTTCGAACATCACCTTTAAAAACGCTCATGTATCGTTCAAAGGGATACATCCAATGCAAGAAAACTGGTCCCAACATTTTCACTTCCCTAGTCAAGTGGACAACAAGATGTACCATGATATCAAAGAACGAAGGAGGAAAATACATCTCAAGCTGACATAGGGTAACAACCACTTCTCTTTGCAAATTATCAAGAGTATCAGGGTCAATAACTTTGCTGCATAGACTGTTGAAAAAGAAACAAAGTCTGGTAATTGCAAACCTTACATGCTTCGGCAATATAGATCGAATTTCCACGGGCAATATTTGTTGCATTAGAGTGTGACAATCATGAGATTTAAGACCTATCAACTTCAGATCTTTCATTGATACCAGTCTACGGATGTTGGATGAGTAACCATGTGGCACCTTAACATTTACCAAGCATTCACAAAAAGTTTTCTTCTCCTTTCTAGACAACGTGTAACAAGCGGGAGGTAAGTATGTTATTTTATTACCCATTTCACGTAATTCTGTTAATTCTGACCTTATTCCCATTTCACGTAGGTCTAGTCTGGATTTTATCCCATCTTTAGTCTTACCTGGCATATTTAATAGAGTACCAATAATTCTATCACAGACATTTTTCTCAACGTGCATTACATCAATACAATGCCTGACTGTCAAAGAACTCCAATAAGGAAGATCCCAAAATATTGACTTCTTCTTGAATGAAGAATTGTCACTCCGTGTGGCCATACTACATTGTGATTTCTTACCAAATTCATTGACAATGTCTTTTACTCTTTCATAAACAACATCCCCTGGTATAGGTTTAGGTGCACTCCATTCATCATTCCATCCATTGAATGCTTTGCGCTTCCTACGATACGGATGGAATTTTGAAAGAAACCTTCAATGACCAAGATATACAGTCTTGCCGCCATGTTTTAGTCTTATTGAATCAGTGTTTTCTTCACATATAGGACACGCTTTAGCTCCTTTGACACTATATCCAGACAAATTCCCATATGCTGGAAAGTCATTAATAGTGCAAAACAACATAGCGTGCAAACGAAATGTCTCTCTTGCTGAAGCATCATAGGTCATCACACCTTCAGCCCAAAGTTTCTTTAAGTCATCAATCAAAGGTTCAAGATAAACATCGATATCATTTCCAGGTTGTTTAGGGCCCGATATCAACAATGACAACATAACGTACTTATTTTTCATACACATCCAGGGAGGAAGATTGTATATAACAAGCATGACTGGCCAAGTGCTATGTTGGCTGCTCAATGTCCCGTACGGATTCATCCCATCTGTACAAAGCCCAAGTCTTAGATTCCTATCTTCTTCACCAAATTTAGGGTACAATAGATCAATCTTCTTCCACTGTGGGGAATCAGACGCATGTCGTAGGATCCCATCATTATTTTTCTTAACATCTGCATGCCACCTCAAATTCTTCGCATCTTTCGGATTTGCAAACAAGCGTTGAAACCGTGATATTATAGGTAGATACCACAACACCTTGGCAGGAGAACCAGTTTTGGACTCCCCCGAAGTCGTCAATTTATACCGTGACGCACCACATTTTGGACAATCTTTCAAATCTACATAGTCCTTTTGAAATAATACACAATCATTCGGGCATGCGTGTATCTTCTTGGCCTCCATTCCCATTGGGCACAACATTTTCTTTACCTGGTATGTTGAGATTGGAAGCTTGTTTCCTTCAGGAAGCATTTCTTTCAACAAAGTCAACAATGAAGTGAAGCTTTTGTCACTCCATCTATTGTTAGCTTTCAACTTATACAATCTCAACACAGCGCTAAGCTTCGTAAATTTAGCACAGCCTGTGTATAACGGTATCTCAGCATCATGCACAATGTTTGTAAAGATAGGAGGTGGATCGGTGTGCTCTACCCTACAACTATCCAGCATCGCATCAAAGATGTCTGCTGGAAATGGTTCGTTCACATTTACGTCATCGGAGGCAATTTCTTCTTCCACCCAAGCACTGCTATCGACATCTACTGGTTTCGATTTTGAAATCTCTCCATGCCAGTGCCATTATGTATAGCCTTGTACAATCCCGTTGCACATGACATGACTTTTGATTTCCTCACCAGTGTTGACTTTCAAGTTGTTACCGCAATGCCTACATGGACAGTAGAACCTATCTGTAGGTTTTTTCCTATGTTCCTCGGCAAATCTAATAAACTGATCAAGACCAGATATAAACTCTGGGGTGCAACGATTACGAATGGACATCCATGATCTATCCATTCTATGATAAGAGAAAACAAGTATATATTAGGAAACAAGTATATATTAGGAAAAGATTAGGCAGCATTTCCCCGCTATTCTCTAAGTACATATGTACTTAGAGAACAAACGGGGAAATGCCAACAAACACATTTGATGTCATTCTTATATATAATAAATGTGTACCACCTATCCCATCCTTGAACATCTAATCTCACTAGTAAGTGTATAATGTGTATTGGGTTTTCAAGAAAATTTCGGTAGCATTTCCCCGCTGTTCTCTAAGTACATATGTACTTAGAGAACAAACGGGGAAATGCTACCAAAATTTTCTCGAAAACCCAATACACATTATACACTTACATCCTAAGTGAGATTAGGTGTTCAAGAACAGTCCCAAACCGGGGACTATCCAAGATTTACTCCTAATGAGTCAATCTTGGACGGGTTTCTAGGCCAACAAACACAATAATAGATATCTACAATGAAGCCGGACTCCATACAAATAGTATATAATTTAGTGATTGTTCATTCTAATTTATACCAATGTACAAGTAATATAAAAAACAATGATTGTTCACATTCTAGGCCAACAAACACATGTGATGTCATTCTTATATATAATAAATGTGTACCACCTATCCCATCCTTGAACACCTAATCTCACTAGTAAGTGTATAATGTGTATTGGGTTTTCAAGAAAATTTCGACAGCATTTCCCCGTTGTTCTCTAAGTACATATGTACTTAGAGAACAAACGGGGAAATGCTACCAAAATTTTCTCGAAAACCCAATACACATTATACACTTACATCCTAAGTGAGATTAGGTGTTCAAGAACAGTCCCAAACCGGGGACTATCCAAGATTTACTCCTAATGAGTCAATCTTGGACGGGTTTCTAGGCCAACAAACACAATAATAGATATCTACAATGAAGCCGGACTCCATACAAATAGTATATAATTTAGTGATTGTTCATTCTAATTTATACCAATGTACAAGTAATATAAAAAACAATGATTGTTCACATTCTAGGCCAACAAACACATGTGATGTCATTCTTATATATAATAAATGTGTACCACCTATCCCATCCTTGAACACCTAATCTCACTAGTAAGTGTATAATGTGTATTGGGTTTTCAAGAAAATTTCGGCAGCATTTCCCCGCTGTTCTCTAAGTACATATGTACTTAGGGAACAAACAGGGAAATGCTACCAAAATTTTCTCAAAAACCCAATACACATTATACACTTACATCCTAAGTGAGATTAGGTGTTCAAGAACAGTCCCAAACCGGGGACTATCCAAGATTTACTCCTAATGAGTCAATCTTGGACGGGTTTCTAGGCCAACAAACACAATAATAGATATCTACAATGAAACCGGACTCCATACAAATAGTATATAATTTAGTGATTGTTCATTCTAATTTATACCAATGTACAAGTAATATAAAGAACAATGATTGTTGACTTTCTAGGCCAACAAACACATGTGATGTCATTCTTATATAATAAATGTGTACCACCTATAACAAACACATTGTCCAACATTAGGTTCAACACTTGAAACATACATTCATTTTCAACATAAAAAATTTGTATCATTAGGGTCCAACATGTGGATTATATGGGACATACACATCAAGGTGGTCATAAGGGAGGATATTTCCTTATTTATGAGTAAGCGATATAAGATTAAGATCCATATAAAAATTAGGGCAGAAGTAAGAAATAAATCTTCTTTAGGATACAATAGACCCTTATGGATGTATTTAGGGTCATAGGTACCATCATAGAACAAAAGGGGTACACTCTAGGATTTAAGATCACACTACATCATGTATTTTATACAAAATTACATGTATGTGTATATAAAAAATATATTTATAAGGAACTTCTATACATATCTAATCAACAAATCAGTAATTAACTAAGTATTCATCAATACTTACTATTAATCAGTATCTCTAATCATTAAAATCGGCAAGCAGATCAGTAATTGTAAATAACAAACTATGAATTGTTGAATTAAAGTAATCACTAAAGTAATACTAACCAGTAGTACCAATCATTAATCACTGAAAGCAGCAAGGAAATCAGTAAAACTAAACATGCATTACTAGTATATAAGGAAACCAATAGTACCAATCATTAATCACTGAAAGCAGCAAGGAAATCAGTAAAACTAATCATGCATTACTAGTATATAAGGAAACCAGTAGTACCAATCATTAATCACTGAAAGCAGCTTACATACCTTTTCCAGCAGTGGTGGTCGAAGCAGGAAGAAGGGGGTGGCGCCGGGCGTGAGCAGGAAGAAAGGAGCTAGGGCGGCAGTCGGCAGGCAGGTGGGCACCAGGCGTGGCGGCGCCGCCGGTTCTCAGGCGTGGCGGCGGCGCAGGCGGTTGGAGCAGCAGGGCGGGCAGCAGGGGCGGGCAACAGGGGTGGCGGAGAAGAAACGCGCCGGAGAGGGGACGCCGGAGATGGGGCGCCGGAGAGAAGCGCCGGAGAAAAACTAGCAGCAGCAGCAGAGAAATCGCCGGAGAAATCGCCGCAACAGGGAAATAGGGTAGCAATGAAACTGAAGAAAGGGGAAGAGTCGGGCGATCGCGGGTTATAAGTTCCCAAATAGCGTCGGTTGTTTACAACAACCGACGCCTAAACAGCTTTAGCGTCGGTTGTTTGCAACAACCGACGTCCAATTGGACGATATTTTCATGAAAATGTTTGGCGGGAACCACCTTCAGCGTCGGTTATACAAGGATAACCGACGCTGAAAGTGACATTTTCGGCGCAAATTTTCATCGCACATAGGCGTCGGTTTTCTAGGTATATAACCGACGCTGACAATGACACTATTTTTTTATCGAAAAATAGATTTCGCGGGCGACTTTAAGTGTCGGTTTTTTATAAACAACCGACGCTTAATACAAAGCGGTACCCGTGTCTGGCTGGTCTTCGAATATAGACGTCGGTTTGCTTAAACAACCGACGCCTTATATGATAGGCGTCAGTTTTCCTTAATAACCGACGCCCAGAAAAGCGACACTGAATGCTATTTCTGTAGTAGTGAAAAGTCGATACTATCGACCCTAGGGTCGATAGTATCGAGATTCCTGAAGATTTACATAAAAATTGGTGCCAGTAAAGTCGATACCATCGACCCTAGGGTTGATAGTATCGACACTTTTGAGTTCCCAGGCTTGTAGATGCGTCAATTCAACAAAATCGCTGAGTCTGGGTCGATACCATCGACCTTGGTCGATAGTATCGACACCTACAGGACAGCTACATAAAACAGGCCATAAAAGGTATCAAAACGAGATTTTTTCGAACCATTTTTTGCAGAGGAAAGATGGATGAAGCAAGTCACGTCTTAGAACCACTAAGACACAAAAATGGGCCACAAAAAGGAGGGAGATAGCAAGCATCACTTGGTCTACTTGAGCATCTAACCATCCTTCTTCGCCACACTTCAAAGCGAACGGTACCGTTGTTCCACCTCTTAAGTGAGAATGTTGACTATGAGGCCATAGTCATATTCAAGATTAGGGGGGGTGTTGGAACAACCCTCTATCTTAGTTTTTACTTATTCATGTTGATTTTACTTTTGAGATATTAGTTGTTTTTATTTCTAGGTTTACCGCTTTTGTAGGATCCACATCTATCTAGTGTAATCTGTGGAGCAATAAATGCATGGTTTCAATTGGGAGTTTTACTCTTGGGTTGCGGGCACATGAATATATGAGCATATTGAAAACTTTTTGAGCTTATTCTTGTGAGTAATTGAGTGGCATAACTGAGGAAGTGCTTGGGTGAGTCAGCTTCAGGACACGGGGACATGAATGACCATCTTTATTGTCCAAGGAAAAGTGATTGACAAGGATGTTTGAGCCCAAACCGACCAAACGCTAACGTGACCTTAGACTAAAGTTTAAGAGAGAAATCCTTCAGTTACCATGTACACAAGTCTTTAGAGAGGGACATATGATATTTTCGGAAGGTTCTGTCAATTAGTCTTGTGATATGATCCACCGCAATTTCATTCACACTCCACCATAAGAAATGGGAGCACATTACTGTCTTTCACTCTTTGATTGCATACCATGTAGATAGGTCTTGCATTACAACTATTTTCACATTTTTTGCATGAGAATGAAAAAAAAAGATAGAGTAGTTATACATGCACATTATCCTTAGGTGCATGTCATAGTAGTTGCATAACTGTCATTATGTAGTTGCATTTACATCTTTTGAGCATATTGTACACCATGTATCTTATGTTACTCTGAAAACATTAAAGGTGATGAACTTGTTCCATACCCTCCAAATAGAATGCTTCAGATGCACAAGTATGTAACAAGAAGTGAGCCCGACATATAATTCATTGTCATCTATGAAAATAAGGGCTTGAAAAAAAATTGAAAAAAAATTGAAAAAAAATTGAAAAAAAGAGAAGAAAAAAAATAAAAAAAAAGAATTGAGAAGTAAGTAGGAATGAGAGGGAGAAAGGAACATGTTCTCACTTACATACTAAGAAGAATAAGCACATGGTGTAGTTTTCTTAGATATTCCATCTCACCTTGAGACGGAATGATAGTGCATGCATCATTCCACCAAAAATGTAACATTAGGACATTTTCACTTGCATTTTGCATCATGATAGGTCATTAATTTTTGTATTGCATGATTGACTATTATGTGCTTCCATCTCTTACACAACCACCTATCCCATCCACCCGTTGCTCTAATCGGTAGGCCACCCATGATATTCTCCTCATTCATTAATATCAGGAGATCTGCTTCCATTTAGATGGTAGTTAGGAAATGAGCAACGTAGATAGGAGATCACAAGATGCATCAAGTATGGACCAAATGAGTTTATCATATTAACTGCTTTAATTGATAGTGTTTCATTGATTGGGGGACGAACATCTTTTACATAGGTCTTTGGTCGCCTGGATGGCAGTTAGTGTTCAGTGGTCAATGAGGGCTGGTTTGTGGAAAGAAAGTGGGGATGATGTAGATTCATTTCATGTATTTATGTCCTGTTGCTGACTTATCTCAACCAAATCCAAAGTTTTGTTGCTCGAGGACGAGCAAGGTTTAAGCTTAGGGGAGTTTGATGCATGGGTTTTGAGTCACTTTTATAGGCTTATTTTATATCTGTTTTATGTATGTATTTGTCATTTTCTTGATTATATTTGCATAATTCACTATAGTTGGCCCTTAAACTCTTTTTGCATCAAATTATACTTCTTTTATAATATTTATATGATTTTATATAATCCCCAGACTTATACACATGTTTCGGCACTTTTTCAGGCACTTTTGCATTGTCCGGAGTCGATACTATCGACCCCCAGGTCGATAGTATCGACATTTCATCAAAAAGCAACCCCAAAATGCGATCTTGGAAGGAATAACCTGTGCCATGGTCGATACCATCGACCTTGGGGTCGATACTATCGACAGCGTCGGGATCTGGCGATTTTCAGCACTAAAACAGAGCGTTTTAATCCGACGGTTGAGCTTTTTCGGAGCCGTAAAGTGGTCCTATGACCTAAGAAGAGCACGGACGGCCCGAGGGGGAGAGGAAATTGTGTTGTACAACATCCAAGAAGGAGAGAGAGAGATAGGAGACGAGAGACAAAGGCCGTCAACCGAGCGACCAGGGCACCTCCGACGGGCGATTTTGCTGCCGGAAGACTGCGAAACGCACATTTCTCGAGGAGGATCTCCAGGAACACCTTTGTATCAGGGGTTACATGAGTTTTCTCCATGTGTTCCCATGTTTTTCTTCTCTACTCCTCTGTCTTTCATTGAGATGACCATGCGGGGCTAATCCCCTTTGTCTTTAGGACCGGAGTAGCCCGGGGATTCATTGTATGACAATTTTATAATAGTAATTCATATTTTATCTCTTAAATCCGTGGTATAGTTTCTTTTTATCCATATATTGTTATGCTTGATCACCATAATAATAACCTAATGCCCTTAATCATTTTGAAAGAAGAATTAACGGCTGAAAAGAGATGAAATCTACATTAATAGATAAATCCCTTGACCAAGGTGGTGTAAAATTAATGGTGGATACTGAGAGATCGTTCATAATGCACCGAGTTTAGGGTATAAGTTACTACGCCGGTGTAACCGACCTAGACCTAGGTAGTGAATTGCACCACGACAATGGGCAATTCTGTTTTCAGGCCACTACCCAGATAGAGAGATAAAATTGAGGCATTATATAAAATTTAATACAATGAAAACCCGCGGTGAAACCACAATCCTAAAGATACCTTTTGAATTGATTAAACCAACATTTAATCGATAGCTTCTTTTGTTTTGTTTTTATTTTTATTTTAGTTTTAACAACAACTCTCAACTTGTTAATCGGCTTAGCTGATCGCGACTAGTTAGTAGGAGTCACCAACAATTCCGAGTATCCCTGTGTTTGACTCGGGCCCCACAAAGGCCTGTACTACTCGACGCGTTCACTTGTGTTTTAGCGCATAGTAAAATTGCGTCATTAACCTTGATGCTTAGTTTCTTTCTAATCACCTTTAGTGGTGATTAGGGTTTGGTTGTGCTTTGTTGAGAGTTGGAGGTGCTACTTGCAATTAACCCAAGTCTAGGGTTTGTGACCAAGTTTGTCACCTTGTGAGGTGTTCCTCCCTCTCCTTGCTTCCTCTAGAGTAGAGAGGAAGGTTTGGGCTTGGTTCTTGAGTTACTTTGGGCCTGGTTGAGTTTGTTGGGCCTTGTAGTGCCTTGTCTTTGCTTGGTTGAACCTTGTGTCGGGCAAGTGGGTGCTTGTGTCGCCCAGGCTGTGTCGCCCAGGGATGTGTTGCCCATGGTGGTGTATCATCCAGGTGTGTCGCCCATGGACCTTTGACCATATTTGACCTCGTTTGTGTCACCACTAGTGGACACTTGGTGCTTGATGCTTGCATGTGGAAATGGCCTTGGACATGTGTTCAAGACATGCTAGAGTGGTGGTTTTTGCACATGGACAAGTGTCCCTAGGTGGGTGACACCTTGCTTTGCTTTGCTTTGGTTTCGCCTCCATCCCCTTCTATATATGCGTTTCCTTTCCCTTGCTAAGGATCCCTTTAGTTCCTTAGTCTTCCTCTCCTTGGTGCACGGCACACTCTCTTCTCTTGCAAGCTTGGTTTCCGATCCTCCTTGGAGTCTCCTTCTTCCTTGGTGATGCTAGGAGCTTGGAGCTAGGAGCTTGGATCTTGCTTAAGGCGGGTTACATAACTCCTAACCCTAACTACATTACCATATTCTATGTTCTTGTTCTTATTGTTTTTGATCGGCTATGTTATTGTTAGTTTGGTTTCCTTGCTTAGTTGCACCTTGTTGGCCGAACCTATGATCTAGGGTTTCTTGGTGAGCAATACTCCTTTCTCTCCTTGGTCTAGAGAAGTGAGCTTGAGTTCTAGTAGCATGAGAAATACCCCTCTCTCGTTTAAGTTGAGAGGTGAGCTTGTGTTCTAGTATCTTGTGTTTCCTGATTGGTGTTAAGAGATGTGCAAGACCCCTCTCTCATTTAAGTTGAGAGGTGAGCCATCCTCTTGATCCATTAGGGTTTGGTGCCCTTGTGCTTGAGGTTGATGACGACCTTGTGGAGTTGCTTCTTGACCGTTATGATCTTGGGGAAGGTGCTGCCCGATACCTCTTGACCTAGAACCTTGGACGATATGTTGTGGTGGCTGTGATGGATGATACCCCTGGTCCCTGACCCGGTGACGGGTGTCACACCAGTCCTGTGTGTGTCGGCAGACAGCCCTACACCTGACGGGCACTGCACGACACTCTAGTGCCCGACATGTGTGGTTGGCCGATATGTCTTGGGTGCCCATTAGCAGGTAGTTGGACGATACACCCCTTAGCCTGAGCTGCACGTTGCTTATAGTGCCCATTACACCTAGAAACGTGGAGTGTCGGCCGTTATACTTTGGGCTCATATATTGGCCGATAGCTTATGTTATGTTGGGCGTCATGGCGTTATGATGATATGCTTGATGCAGCATTACTCGTCTTAAGAGGCATGGTAGGTATGGCTACACGGCAGGCCCTATGGCCGTTATCCCTAGCACACGACGCAGCGTTGCATGAAACAGATGTGCACAGCATGCATTGCACAATATAAATTGGTGCGCAAGTTAGCTTGGTCCCTTATTGCCCGACATACCTTGGGAAGGTAGCCTAACACCCCTGCTGGTTGCTTGGCCGATAGATGGCTGGTTTTTTGGTTCGTTGTATGGTTGGACGATAGATGAGGGTGCCCTGCTGATACCACCTTGGGTGAGGGTAGTGGGAGCTTTTAGTGAGGGTCCCGTCCCTTATGGAAACAATATGTTAGACGTTGTTCTTGCTATCATGTTTAGTTATGTGGGTGACCCTTAATATGCTTGATGGTAATCGTTATGGTATAGCTTATCCATGGAGCTTAACATGATCATTACATATGTATGTGATCATCTTGATATTATGTATAATGCCGAGCAAATGGTAAGCATGTAAGATGCTTTGCTTGATAATATGATCAATGTCTATGGTCACAAGTTGAGGCATGATTGATAGAACATCCATGTCACCACTGTGTTGATAATATGAACTTATAAGCTATTCATGATGATTATGTATACTAACCATGCAGGTCTCACACAGATGCATAGCCAGGTAAAGGGCTATGAGGTAAATATGTTGAGTAACTCTGCTATGATGATTACTCTTGATAATGAGATAATATGTATGATATGTTTGACTAAAGTACTTGGGATTGCTATTCCATGTTGATGATATAAGCCTAGGGAGGCAGTAACACTATGGGATGAGGGATTGAGATCCCATGGAAATATGATGATCCTTGAGATAGATTTGGATGGTTGGCAAGAGGCCAAGTGATGATATGTAATGTGGGATCCTTGTGATGGATCATGATGATGTTGATTACAATGAAAGCATATTGTTTAGTTTCTTACTGTTTATTTTGTTATAGTTTACATGTTATATAACTGGGTTGAATGTTGCAATCCAAATAAAAGATATTAATTAATCACAGTGGAATATATCATGTAGTTTCCCTGGCCATAGATCCATCATCGTCAGGAGCTGGTGATGGTGAAACGGGTTCTCCTATGGGTTAACCCGGAGCGCATATTGTTGAATATGCGAGGTTTCTCCTAGCCTAAAATAGAGAGGGAATCGAGTGCAGTTACGACTGCAGACTCGGGATATGTATATGAGCATGGTGAATAGGCCCATGGCTCAGTATGATAGAGCATGAATGCGTTCATGGCTCAGAGCATGGTGAACAGGCCTGTGGCTCAGATATACTAGCACCGTGACTTGTACCGAGGCGGGCTAGAGGAAGGGTTGCCTATGGAGCTGACCCTGTGGCTGAGGCCACTTAAGCACGAGACTGCGGTCCTGCTCTGGTTCTCGTGCACTGACCACGAGGTGGGAGGTCGTGGAGTCCGACTCTTCGATTGACCTTGTATGGCACTGGCTCCGGGTTTCGCAACCGTCGGTTGGATTTGAGCGGTACGACTCACTTCCTCAGGGCATAAGAATATGTAATTCAGCATAATAGTATTTACTGCTTAAGGCAAAGCACGGAACATTGGTTGAGGCCTTGCTTGTAGTTAATCTTGTTACATCTCGCAATTACTTATATGTTCCTCAGGTTATGTGGTAAGACCTTATAAATCTTATCTTGTTAATCATGTTCCATAAAGAAATATTTAAGTATATGCCTTTCGTATATTTCTGGTAAGCTTGATGGTATTAATATCCTTGCTTTATAGACTGCTCTTGTTATACCTTTATCAGTTATCTTCTTCTTTTGCTTTATCTTTCTGAGGTTTTGTAGTTTCGGCGGGGAGTTATGTTTCTTTCTGGGACTGTGTGTCTCACCGTGCTGGTTTACACCCTTTTTAGGTGTTCGAGCTAGACGTGGTGGTGGTCGTAGAGTTGCAACCGAGCAGCAAGACGAGTAGTAGAAGGCAAGAGGCAGATATGCTGCTGTTTTGGATGTTTTGTAGTAGATTCTTCAAGTCATCCCTGTACTCTCAGGTGCTTGGAGGCGTTTTGACATTATTTCACGATGTATAGCTATTGATGTTTTGTATATCCTACTGCTGGCCGGATGTGGGCCTTTATGTACATATAAACAGGTGATGAACTCATGTGATGGAACATCTGTTTCTCTAAGCTGTGGACACGTATCAAGACTTGTAAATGTTTATATAACCTGTTTGCTTGCAGAATGAGGACTCAAATGTAATAGTTTCTCAGTTTATCAGTTTTCCGCATTTGGTTTTAATTAACCTGTGTTTTTGATAATCCGTGGTTTATGGTGATTTCCGCACGTTTTCGCGTAACACCTCATTGTCTGTGTGATAACGGGATGTGTTGCCACAAGTTTTGGTATCAGAGCTCTGGGTTTGCTGAGTCTACAGGGATTTAAGACTAGGTTGTGTCTGTTCTTGTGAGTTTTCCTAATTTTCTTACAATCAGCTTCTGCCCTCAGCGGAAGAAAAGCCAAGATGTCTGGAAACCATGAAGAACATGCTCCTGAGAACAATGATGTTGCATCAGTTGATGGAGCTATAGGGTAGACACATGAAGATTGGGTGCCTGAGGTCCCCCAACTTGACCCAACCATTATTGAACACCCTGCCTATCAACAGCTGATGGGACAGATGATGGCTACGATGAATCTCATGGTAGAAAGATTGCCAGTGCCTCCTCCGAGGGCACATGCTCCCCATGGTGAAACATTGGGTATTGGGAAGACCTTCGAGTGGCTTCGCCGAGTTGGAGCTTCAAATTATGCTGGAATGGCTGATCCAGTGGATGTAGATCTATGGCTGACAAGTCTTGAGAAGGCTTTCCGGATCCTCGACATCCCCGAAGAGGACAATGTAAAGCACACTGTCTACCTTCTGAAAGGTAGTGCTGGTCACTGGTGGACCATCGAGGAAGAGAAGCGACCTGGTGAGGTGATCGGTTGGGAGGTTTTCCAGTGCGAGTTCGTCAGCAGATACTTCTCGAAGACGTACCTGGACGAGAAGATCAGTCAGTTTGAGCGCTTGCGACAAGGAACGATGAACGTCACCGAGTATGAAGCCACGTTCATGGATCTGTTGAGGTTTTGTCCTCACATGGCAGTAATAGATGAAGAGCAGATCAGACGCTTTGAGAAAGGTCTGAGTACTGAGTTGACAACACCTGCTTCTATGTTAGAGAACCGAGAGCAGTTTTCTACGTTTGTGGAATCTGTATGGAGGATTGAAAGGTTAGTTAGGGAGAAAAGAGAATCCATGTCTCACAAGAGACCTGCCCAGTTTCAGGGACATAGGTTTGGTGGCTTCAAGAAGCCAAGGTTTTCAACACCGTCAGTGATGAGAGGTTCCAATGCACCGTCACAATGGTCCCCGAGTAAGGGGAGAGGTTATGTTTCTTCACTATCAAAAGCACATAGTACAACTTCTGTGGCAGTGATAGGGCCATTTAGGCCACTGTTCGAAGATAGAGTATGCCATCTGTGTGGTCAGACCGGGCATTTCAAATTAAATTTCCCAAATAGAGATGTTGAAGTAACGCAGTAGCCGAGGCAGAATCCTCCAGGATCAGATAGACAGCAGCCCAACGGTAGCAAAGGATGAGGACGCGGTCAAGCATCACAAGAAGGATCGTCTGCTCAGGGAAGCAGAGGACGTGGATAGCAAGCAACGACTCGATTCTATGCTATGAGTCAGCCGGAGGCGATAGTCAACCCGCGAGTAGTGACATGTCAGATGGAGTTATTTCATTCGGATATGTCTTCTTCTTGCTTTATATCTGTTCTAGTTGACCCGGGTCCTACACACTCTTTTATCGCCTATAATATGCTTGAAAACTGTTGTTTACCTGTTAGTCGTAAGAAGGATAGTTTGTTGCTAGAAACCCCTCTTGATGGTTCCTCGATGCTACGAGAAGAGTGTCCATCTTGTGTCTTGCCTTTTTCAGGACACAACATTCAAGTGGATCTTATCCCACTTGATATGCATGGTTTCGATGTTATCCTTGAGATGAATACCTTAGAGAAGTATAAGGTTGTTTTAGATTGTGGTTCCAAGCATGCTGTGTTTGATGATGATGGAGAGAAGTGGATCTTCCAGGGAGATAGGAAGATTCTCCCGACGAGTTTAGTATCAGCTATGGTGGCAGAAAAGTTGCTATGACAAGGATGTGAGGCGTTCTTAGCTCACGTTGTGGATACCGTTGTGGCTACCAAGGCGAAAGGTCCTAGTCTCGAGGAGGTGTCAGTTGTCCGAGAGTTTGCGGATGTGTTTCCTAATGAGTTCCCTAGTATTCCTCCACCCCGAGAGATTGATTTTGAGATCAATCTGGTACCAGGAACGCAGCCAATTGCACAAACACCATATAGGATGGTGCCAGTAGAGATGGCAGAGATTAAGAAGCAGTTGCAAGAGTTGTTAGAGAAAGGTTTCATCCAACCAAGTACGTCGCCTTGGGGTGCTCCAGTGTTGTTCGTCAAGAAGAAGGATAGATCGATGCAGTTATGTATAGACTACCGGCAGTTGAACAAGGTCACGATCAAGAACAAGTACCCGTTACCGAGGATAGATGATCTGTTCAATTAGTTGTGTGGTGCTACAATGTTTTCAAAGATTGATCTACGGTCCGGATATCATCAGTTGAGGATTAAGGCGAATGACATACCCAAGTCAGCTTTCAGGACGAGGTATGGTCACTTCGAGTTCGTGGTTATGCCGTTTGGGATAACCAATGCACCTGCTGCTTTCATGGAATTGATGAATAGAGTGTTCTGTCCGTTCCTAGATCAGTTTGTTGTAGTCTTTATAGATGACATCTTAATCTATAGTCGGGACAAGCAAGAGCATGAGCGACATCTTCGACTAGCATTGACTCTTCTTCGCCAACATCAGTTGTATGCCAAGTTCAGTAAGTGTGAGTTCTGGTTGGAAGAAATAACCTTTTTGGGTCATGTGATATCTGATGAAGGAGTCAAAGTGGATTCGAAGAAGGTGGAGTTTGTTGCAAATTGGGAGCAACCAAAGACGCTGATAGAAGTTCGTAGTTTCCTGGGTTTAGCAGGATACTACCGGAGGTTTATCAAGGACTTCAGTGCGATTGCGTTACCAATGACAAAGTTGACTAGAAAGGATGTACCTTTTGTCTGGGATGATCGATGTCAGCAAGCTTTCTAGGATTTGAAGGAGAAGCTGACTAGTGCACCCGTACTAGTGCTGCCAGAGCCTGGGAAGGGCTATGTTGTTTTCTGTGATGCTTCCAAGAAAGGTTTAGGTTGTGTGCTGATGCAGGAAGATCATGTGGTTTCTTTTGCTTCACGACAGCTTAAGAAACACGAGGAGAACTATCTGACTCATGATTTGGAGTTGGCAGCAGTGGTTCATGCATTAAAGATTTGGAGACACTATCTGTATGGGGAAATGTGTCAAATCTTTACAGATCATAAGAATATAAAGTACATCTTTTCGCAGCATGAGTTAAACATGTGACAACATTGATGGATGGAGTTAATCAATGATTACGACTGCACCATCGAGTATCATCCTGGTAAAGCAAATGTGGTAGATGATGCACTTAGCCGAAAGTCTTCTTCTTTTCCTTCAAGGAAGGCACAGTTGAGTTCTCTAGTATGTTATAGATGGGATATGCTTGTCTCCCTACGGCAGATGAATGTGCAGATGGAAGTCTCGTTGTTAGCTGGACTCTTAGCACAGATGCAAGTCAAGCCTATGCTGAGACAACAGATCAAGGATGCACAACAAACAGATGATACAGTACAGTTGATCAGATCAGAGTTCGGCAGTGAAAAGTGTGATGGGTTCCATGAGTCTGAGGATGGACTTTTGTTATCGTGATAGAATGGTGGTCCCCGATGCTGATGATCTGAGGAGGTTAGTACTCGAGGAAGCACACACATCAATGTATGCTATGCATCCAGGTGTCACCAAGATGTATCATAGTCTGAAGGACTTGTATTGGTGGCCCAGCTTGAAGAAAGATGTAACTGAGTTCGTGGCTAGGTGTGCGGTATGTCAGCAAGTCAAGGCTAAACATCATAAGCCGGTAGGTACGTTGCAACCCTTGCCGATACCGTAGTGGAAATGGGATCACATAACCATGGATTTTGTAGTTGGTCTACCCAAGACAACTAGGAATCATGATTCCATTTGGGTCATAGTGGACAGATTGACAAAGTCTGCCCATTTCATACCAGTAAAGACAACATATACAGCTGAGAAGCGCGTTCGAGTATATGTGGATGAGATAGTACGTTTGCATGGTGTGCCAACGACGATAGTTTCTAACATATGTCCTCTGTTCACGAGTCATTTCTGGGAATAGTTGCACAAAGTGTTGGGAACGCAGTTGAGGTTTACTACTGCCTTCCACCCGCATACCGATGGACAGTCTGAGAGGACTATTTAGACTTTAGAAGATCTCCTTCGAGCTTGTGTATTGCAGTTCCTAGGTAGTTGGGACATGCATCTCAGTTTGATAGAGTTTGCTTACAACAAAAACTATCAGAAGAGCATTGATATGGCTCCCTATGAGGCCTTGTATGGCAGGAAGTGTAGATCTCCTTTGTGTTGGTATGAGTCTGGTGAATATCAGCTTTTGGGTCCTGAGTTAGTACAATAGACAACTAAAAAGATCAAGGTGATACAAAAATAGTTGAAAGCGGCACATGACAGGCAGAAGTCTTACGCGGACAATCGCCGACGACCTTTGGAGTTCCAGGTAGGAGACAAAGTGTATCTTAAAGTCTCGCCGTGGAAAGGTGTGCTAAGGTTTGGCCGGAAGGGTAAGCTAGCACCCAGATATATGGGGCCATACCCAGTCATAGCACGTGTTGGTAAGGTAGCTTACGAGTTAGCACTCCCTCCAGAGTTGCGCATGTTACATCCTGTGTTCCATGTCAGTATGCTGAAGAAAAGTCATCCAGATTCAGGAATAGTGATACAACTAGTTGAAGTTGATCTTGATGAAGATGTGACCTACGAGGAAGGTCTTGTGGCAATCCTTGATAGAAGGGATAAGAAGCTGAAGAGGAAGGACCTGGATCTTGTGAAGGTTCTTTGGCATCATCGTGACATTGAGGAAGCCACATGGGAGCTTGAGGAAGAGATAAGGAGGAAGTATCCCTCGCTTTTCTCTTCAGATTTCAGGGTCAAAATCCCTTTATAGGGGGTTATCTTGTAAGGACCCTGACCTCCGTTTAGGGTTTACCCTATTTGCTTTACTTAACCTTGATGCTTAGTTGCTTGCTAATCACCTTTAGTGGTGATTAGGGTTTGGTTGTGCTTTGCTGAGAGTTGGAGGTGCTACTTGCAATTAACCCAATTCTAGGGTTTGTGAGCAAGTTTGTCACCTTATGAGGTGTTCCTCCCTCTCCTTGCTTCCTCTAGAGTAGAGAGGAAGGTTTGGGCTCATTTCTTGAGTTCCTTTGGGCCTGGTTGAGCTTGTTGGGCCTTGTGGTGCCTTGTCTTTTCCTGGTTGAACCTTGTGTCGGGCAAGTGGGTGTTCGCCCAGGCTGTGTTGCCCAGGGCTATGTCGCCCATGGTGGTGGTGGTGGTGTATCATCTAGGTGTGTCGCCCATGGACCTTTGACCATCTTTGACCTCGTTTGTGTCACCACTAGTGGACACTTGGTGCTTGATGCTTGCATGTGGCAATGGCCTTGAACATGTGTTCAAGACATGCTAGAGTGGTGGTTTTTGTACATGGACAAGTGTCCCTAGGTGGGAGACACCTTGCCTTACTTTGATTTGGTTTCTCCTCCATCCCCTTCTATATATGCATTTCCTTTCCCTTGCTAAGGATCCCTTTAGTTCTTTAGTCTTCCTCTCCTTGGTGCACGACACACTCTCTTCTCTTGCAAGCTTGGTGGCCGATCCTCCTTGGAGTCTCCTTCTTCCTTGGTGGTGCTTGGAGCTTGGAGCTTGCTTAAGGCGGGTTACATAACTCCTAACCCTAACTACATTACCATATTCTATGTTCTTGTTCTTGTTGTTTTTGATCGGTTGTGTTGTTGTTAGTTTGGTTTCCTTGCTTAGTTGCACCTTGTTGGCCGAACCTATGATCTAGGGTTTCTTGGTGAGCAATACTCCTTTCTCTCCTTGGTCTAGAGGAGTGAGCTTGAGTTCTAGTAGCATGAGAAATACCCCTCTCTCGTTTAAGTTGAGAGGTGAGCTTGTGTTCTAGTAGCTTGAGCAACACCCTCCTCTCACCATGGACTTGAAGGGTGAGCTTGGTGGTAGTTGTGGACCTCGTCTAGGGTTGCCCTTGTGTTTCCTGATTGGTGTTAAGAGATGTGCAAGACCCCTCTCTCGTTTAAGTTTAGAGGTGAGCCATCCTCTTGATCCATTAGGGTTTGATGCCCTTGTGCTTGAGGTTGATGACGACCTTGTGGAGTTGCTTCTTGACCGTTATGATCTTGGGGAAGGTGCTGCCCGATACCTCTTGACCTAGAACCTTGGACGATATGTTGTGGTGGATGTGATGGATGATACCCCTGGTCCCTGACCTGGTGACGGGCGTCACACCAGTCCTGTGTGTGTCGGCCGACAGCCCTACACCTGACGGGCGTTTCACGACACTCTAGTGCCCGACATGTGTGGTTGGCCGATATGTCTTGGGTGCCCATTAGCAGGTAGTTGGACGATACACCCCTTAGCCTGAGCTGCACGTTGCTTATAGTGCCCGTTACACCTAGCAGCGTGGAGTGTCAGCCGTTATACTTTGGGCTCATATATTGGCTGATAGCTTATGTTATGCTGGGCGTCATGGCATTATGATGATATGCTTGACACAGCGTTGCTCGTCTTAAGAGGCGTGGTAGGTATGGCTGCATGGCAGGCCCTATGGACATTATCCCTAGCACACGACACAGTGTTGCATGACACAGATGTGCACGACATGCGTTGCACAATATACATGGGTGTGCGAGTTAGCTTGGTCCCTTATTGCCCGACATACCTTGGGAAGGTAGACTGACACCCCTGCTTGTTGCTTGGCGGATAGATGACTGGTTTGCTAGTTCATTGTATGGTTGGACGATAGATGAGGGTGCCCTTCCCGATACCACCTTGGGTGAGGGTAGTGGGGGATTTTAGTGAGGGTCCCGTCCCTTATGGAAACAATATGTTAGACGTTGTTCTTGCTATCACGTTTAGTTATGTGGGTGACCCTTAATATGCTTGATGGTAATCGTTATGGTATAGCTTATTCATGGAGCTTAACATGACCATTACATATGTATGTGATCATCTTGATATTATGTATAATGCCGAGCAAATGGTAAGCATGTAAGATGCTTTGCTTGATAATATGATCAATGTCTATGGTCACAAGTTGAGGCATGATTGATAGAACATCCATGTCACCACTATGTTGATAATATGAACTTCTAAGATATTCATGATGATTATGTATACTAACCATGCAGGTCTCACACAAATGCATAGCCAGGTAAAGGGCTATGAGGTAAATATGTTGAGTAACTCTACTATGATGATTACTCTTGATAATGAGATAATATGTATGATATGTTTGACTAAAGTACTTGGGATTGCTATTCCATGTTGATGATATAAGCCTTGGGAGGCAGTAACACTATGGGATGAGGGATTGAGATCCCATGGAAATATGATGACCCTTGAGATTGATCTGGATGGTTGGCAAGAGGCCAAGTGATGACATGTAATGTGGGATCCTTGTGATGGATCTGGATGATGTTGATTACAATGAAAGCATACTGTTGAGTTTCTTACTGTTTATTTTGTTATAGTTTACATGTTATATAACTTGGTTGAATCTTGCAATCCACATAAAAGATATTAATTAATCACAGTGGAATATATCATGTAGTTGCCCTGGCCATAGATCCATCATCGTCAGGAGCTAGTGATGGTGAAACGGGTTCTCATGCGGGTTAACCTGGAGTGCATATTGTTGAATATACGAGGTTTCTCCTAGCCTAAAATAGAGAGGGTATCAAGTGCAGTTACGACTGCAGACTCGGGATATGTATATGAGCATGGTGAACAGGCCCATGGTTCAGTATGATAGAGCATGAATGCGGTCATGGCTCAGAGCACGGTGAACAGGCCCGTGGCTCAGATATACTAGCGCCGTGACCTGTACCGAGGCGGGCTAGAGGAAGGGTAGCCTATGGAGCTGACCCTATGGCTGAGGCCACTTAAGCATGAGACTACGGTCCTGCTCTGGTTCTCGTGCACTGACCACGAGGTGGGAGGTCATTGAGTCCGGCTCTTCCATTGCCCTTGTATGGCACCGGCTCAGGGTTTCGTAGCCGTCGGTTGGATTTGAGCAGTACAACTCACTTCCTCAGGGCATAAGAATATGTAATCCAGCCGAATAGTATTTACTTCTTAAGGCAAAGCACGGAACATTGGTTGAGGCCTTACTTGTAGTTAATCTTATTACATCTCAAAGTTACTTATATGTTCCTCAGGTTATGTGGTAAGACCTTATAAATCTTATCTTGTTAATCATGTTCCATAAAGATATACTTGGGTATATGCCTTCCGTATTTTTCTGGTAAGCTTGATGGTATAAATAGCCTTGCTTTATAGACTGCTCTTGTTATACCTTTATCAGTTATCTTCTACTTTTGCTTTATCTTTTTGAGGTTTTGTAGTTTCGGCGGGGAGTTATGTTTCTCGCTGGGACTGTGTGTCTCACCCCGCTGGTTTATACCCTTTTTAGGTGTTCGCGCTAGACGTGGTGGTGGTCATGGAGTTGCGGCCGAGCAGCAAGACAAGCAGTAGAAGGCAAGAGGCAGATATGCTGCTGTTTTGGTTGTTTTGTAGTAGAGTCTTAGAGTCATCCCTGTACTCTCAGGTCCTTGGAGGTGTTTTGACGTTGTTTCACGATGTATATCTGTTGATGTTTTGTATATCCTGCTGCTGGCCGGATGTGGGCCTTTATGTACATATAAACAGGTGATGAACTCATGTGATGGAACAACTGATCCTCTAAGCTGTGGACACATATCAAGACTTGTATATGTTTATATAACCTGTTTGCTTGCAGAATGAGGACTCAAATGTAATAGTTTCTCAGTTTATCAGTTTCCATAGTCGATTTTAATTAACCCGTGTTTTTGATAATCCATGGTTTATGGTGATTTCCGCACATTTTTGTGTAACACCTCGTTGTCTGTGTGATAACGGGATGTGTTGCCATAGTAATGCACTTAATTAAGCAAGATGAACATTATCATGTAGTTGCCCAGACCATAGATCCATTCTGTGTCAGCAATTGCTGAATGGTGAAATGAGTTTTACTCGAAATGAATATTTTTGAATATGTGATAACATAAGAGTGCTCAGTGAACTCCCAACCTAAATAAGGATGCTTAGTGGACTCCCCAAATACATCAGGTTGCTCAGTGTACTTCCTAATAAAATCAAAATAGGATCGCTCGATGGTCATCCTGATAATCTGGGAAAGCTAAGTGGTCTTCTCCCAAAGAGTTTACATGCTACGATAGTAACTCTATAGCAAAGATGTCACTATACCATGGCATAGCTAATTACAGTAGACACAAGATGTCATGCTAAACCTAAATGTTACCTAAGTGTTCTCGTACTGACCAAGAAAGGTGAGGTCTTGACAGTCGGCTCTGCCATTGACCTTGTATGTACTGATTTCAACTTACTGGTGGTCAGTTGGAGTATGAGCGGTATATCTCATCTCCCCTGGGCATAAGTATGAATGTAAACATGTAATCAGTCATGTAGCTTGTTTGTTTAAGGATCAATTATGGAAACATTGGTTGATGCCTTATTACTTTTATACATCTGAGTAGATAGATGTTATACATGTTCTTCATATTCCCTTTAAAGCTAAAGAGAATTTATAGATGAGTTATTAATGTCTATACTTTTCACTTAAAGATATATCTGTTAATTATTGAAATACCTATAGTTTAATTCTATATTATTTTTGGTGATAATAATATTGTTGGCGGAGAGTCATATTTCTCGCTGGGACAATAGTCTCACCCCGTGGGATCCACAATTTTTAGGTGGTCGTGGACGAGGGACTAGAAACCAGACTGCAGGAGAAGGATCATTGCAGCAAGGACAACAATAGTATTTCAAGTTGAGTACGCTACCTATCAGTGTTTGTAGATAGAAGTCTATGTGTCGTATTTGTACTCTCAGGTCCTTGGGAGATAGTCTTAGTGGTTTTCACAATCGACTTGAGATTTTGGTTTGCTTATCTCAAGGTTTTTATGTGCTACTGTGTGTATTAAAGTAAACCAACCGATACTTGTTATCCTCAAGAAGAGACGACATACTGAATGTGTGACATGAACTATGTGTATGTAAAGCTTTGGTCCTTTATATAAAAGCTTATTGGATAGGGATCTATGTGTAAAGATGGTTTTAATTTTTAGTGATTTTTGTTAACTATGTTATTTGTGATAATTCTATGTTTTTACTGGTGATGGCTTGATTTGTAATCGGGTCGCCACAAGGTCAAATCCTTTAAGGGGTGGGGTATAGATAGTTTGATGATGTCTGAGTGCTTATATTTTGAGGATGAAATACTTTTTATGGGGATGGAACCCTATAACATTTTGAAGTCTATCCAATCTATCTTTAGAAACCCTAACTCTCTGAATAAGAGGTTAGTATGTTGGGATCCTCAGTTTTGACCAGACAAGTTATAGTTGTAACCCTAACATGTTTTTATATACATTAATGAATATATAAAGGTCATCTAATCTATAATTCATAAGTTCAAACCCTAATGGAGACACAAAACACATAATATGAATATCAATGATAATTGTCAATATGTAGGATGTTGATCGGGTCATGAACCTATAAACCCTAATGATATGATGAGAAAGATAATAGTAACCTAATATTTAACTTAATGCATGCCAAGAATGAATATGTGGAAAATAATGGTCATGTGGACCTAAACCCTAACATGTAATAATCTAACCTTAACAAGTACATCCTTAATGCCTTTCATGATACATTAATGATGTTATGTTCCATAATCAACTAACATACTTTGATACACATGAATCATATATATATAATCATCTAATTACATATTAATCAAGTCATTAATATGAAATTCATGTTACCTTCTCTAATACACATGTGATTAGTCACCTAATGTGAATCAATTCATTAATGTGTGAGATGTCTCACCTTGATTTTTAAAATACATGTAATGGCTTCAATAGGAATATGAAGTGATTGGATTCTCACACTTGTGCAAAATCAATGATATAAATGAATAAATATAAGAAAATGATTAATTATGACATTAATGTGAGCAATAAGGATAATGTGACAATGTGGCAATGTTTAATATAAAAATAAGTACACTATGCAAAGTGCCACGCTTACGGCGATCCCCAACTACACTATCCAAAGTGCCATCCTGCCAATGAAAATTTGTGACCAGATTAATAGTAGTATCCGAACCTTTGTGTGGGGGAGAAATCACAATAGGTGTCCTATGTCACTGGTTGCATGGAACAAAATCACATGTAACAAGGTACATGGAGGATTAGGCTTGAAGTCCATGAGGGAACTCAATATGGCATTGATTTTGAAGCATGCTTGGGATTTAAGTACAGGTAGGAGTTCAACGTGGAGTGCATGTCTTTACTCAAAGTATATGAACTTCTAAAGAGGAACCCCACCCCAGATATCAAGGTTAGGATGTGCAGTTTTCAAATACAAGAAATTCATATATGAGAACTCTAGTACGATCCCTATAAGTGGATTGGATACCAATGTCTGGTATGATAAATGGTGGAGTAAAGATTGCACCTTAGCAGAAGTTGTATCCAAACCTATTCCTCCAGATCTCCTTGACTTGAAAGTTTCGAGTCTGGTGAACTTTGAGAACGATTGGGACAGTGACTTCCTTAAACAATGGCTTCCTCCAGAGGTGTTGAAAAAAGTTACCAAAATTGCATTGCCATGCTCTACGGAAGACCATGATGCCCGAGCCTAGAACCACACAAACTCGGGTACCTTCTCTACCAGGACTGCCTATGATGTTTTCAGGATGGACAAGGACATCAAAACTTTAGGAAAATGGGATATCATATGGAAGGCCAAGGTAGCCATGAAAGTGAAGATGTTCCTATGGCTAGTTGGACACGATGCTATTCTAACAAATAGCCGATGAGTTGCATGGAACTTAACGACGGATAGTTTGTGCCCCATTTGCGGAGCAGCAGTAGAAACTACACTTCACATCCTACAGGACTGTCGATTCGCAACTGAAGTCTGGAAAAATACTCTCGATCGAAGGACATGGAGCTCTTTCTTCACTGAACCAGATCTATGGGATTGGCTAGATAAAAACATGTCACCAGAAACTCCCCATAACATCCTGTTTATGATAGGCTGCTGGGAATTATGGAAGGCAAGGAATCACAAGGTCTTTGAAAATACTGACCGCCCAAGCCGGTACATATATTTTATCATATGCAAGGAGACGACCTGCACTATGAGGGCTTGGGAAAGACATTGTGAAGGCGAAGAACATGATTCAACCATCCCCACAACTTGGAGAAAGCCACTAGATAGAAATATGAAAATCAATACCGATGCCACCTATAATGCGAGCCCGAATCAATCAACTATAGCCGTGGTTTGTCGCGATAAGGAGGGTCACTGGCGAGGCAGTTGGGGAAACAAGGTCCATGCAGAAAGCGTGCTTGAAGCTGAAATCCAAGTTGGCAGTGGAAGTGGGACAAAATTTGGATTGTGATGGGCTGTACTTTGAAACAGATTCAAAAAGGGCATGTGAGGCTATCCAGGGTGAGATTTACGACAATCCAAAGCTTGCTAGATGGCTGGTGGAAATGAAGAGGAAGTGGAAAACAAAGTGGCAATGCTCGAGTATCAAAAGAGAGGGGAACGGAGCAGCTGACCGACTAGCTTAGCATCACCAAAAAAACCACAGTGGATTCTATCACTATAGAAGTCCACCTAATGATCTGGTTGAAATCCTCAACCGGGAATCTGGCAATGGCGGTAGCAATACTATCGGGAATGTGTATGATGTGTATAATGTAACTGCACTTGATATGGCTTGCAGGAGAGGGGCAAGATGAATAAATATCCCTCTGGACTTCTAAAAGAAAATAAAAATAAAAATAAGTAGCTAATGTGACATTAATTGGAATAATTGTATGCTTAACCACAAATTGGATAAGATGTCTTATTTCATGTAAAATAATTTGTTATAACTTAATATGGTGATAATATAAGGATGATGAAGTCTAAGTTCAAAATATTAATGATAATGATCAAGTATAATGAGATAATCGAGTAACCCCTACTTGTGCTAAAATTCTTAGTTAGATAAATGAGAAATATATATAATGTTTAATGGATGATAATGTAATATAAACCACTTGGAAATAAAGTGAATATGACATGACACAATTAAAATAATGATGATAATGTGATATCATAATGAATATAATGTTAATGAGCCAAAAATGTAAATAATGTTAAATCTCACAAAAGAATATCTTAATAATGGAACCCTTGATGATCCTTGAGAACCTGACCCATGTTGTGTTGCACATGAAGTATATGTTGGTTAAAGTTTTAGTGGAAGTTTTGTGGTTTGAGGAACAACCTGAAAATTTTGTCATGTGAGGTTGCACGCTCACCCTTCCCTCATTGCTAGTGATTTTAGGGACGAAATCCTCTCTATAGGGTGGAGTGATGTAACATACCAGATTTTGGACATTTTGCCTTTTGGTCCTCTTTCCCATCTTTTCCTTTAATTTCTATCCCCTTTGTCCTTTTTGTTTAATTTGTGGAGAATATGATGGTTTAATGAACATTTCTTCACCTTTTTTTTGGTCGGTCAAAAAGTGTGTTACTATATTACCAAAAACTTTGGGCACTAAGTACCCCATTACATCGACCGGAGCTAAAAGCTCATACAAGGATCAAAGTCCCCACACATAGGGAAATGCATGACTTCTAAAAGAAGAGACAAAACTAAGAAGACCTGTCTAACTAACCAAGCTGGGTCCAAGCATTCCAACAAGAGGAGACTATTTACAAGCCACTATTACATGCATTCAGCATACCCACAAGTAGTAATAGTAGCTTGACGTAGGACAAATCTAGTTTTTTTGCCTGTAGCCATCCTTGAAGCTACATATCTTCTCCACTATCAGAACTTTGGGTTTTTAAATGGATGAGATCACCCAAAAAGGAACCCCTAGCATCGGGTCAACAAGAAACCGAGCAAGCCGGATGAGAAGCAAGAACCAACACATGTAACAACAGAGCGTGGGAGGGAAAATAGCTCCAAAATACCCTTCATGCTTTGCACAACACCAACTATATCTATTAGAGTACCCACAATGTAACATCCTAAAATTTTAAACCTAATAAAAATGACCCCAATTTGAAACCCTAACTTGCTTTATTTCGAAATTGATAATTAGAATATACAATAATGTGATGATGGTTCCCAAATAAGTTACATAAGTCGAATTTGATAGTTTTTACACTGAATTGAAAATCAATATCATCAAGTTAGCCCTAATTATTAAATAAGTGACATTTATGGTTTAACATGAAATTGACCCAATCTACATTCTTTTTATGGCCCAATAATTTTAACACAAATTGGTTATGATAATTTTGGATTTTTTCCCACCAAGAACATCTTCAAATTCATTTTTAATAATCTTTTATGACAAATTAAATATTTATCCTAAAAGAGATATATAACAACCTAAGTTGAACAAATCAAGAATCTAATAATATTTTTGGGTTCGTTGTGTCCCAATTAGGTAACACACAGAATTTGAGAATATTTGGACTTTCCTAGCTACCCTAATGTGAACTAGAAAATAGTTAATCCAATTTAATATATAACCCTAATGTACCTCATCCTAATTAACATGGACTTTGGTCCAACACCTAAATGAACATCACGCTCACCCAGCTGAGTCAGACCCTCGCGGATCCAGCAGCGCGTGGGGAGTCCTTCTCCTCCACCCGAGTCCCGCGCAGAGTGGACTCCTCAGTAGCGGCTCTCCTCCATGACCCCGATCTCCCACACTACTCCACCTCAGCATGAAATAACTGGATTTTCACAATCCTCACACCGAGCCGGACTCCCCCATACTATTTTTGTTCGGACTTTATCCAGTGGATCTCCCGGTCGACTAGACTCTCCCTTTCTCCCATGTTTCCCATCTCGACGGGGACTCCAACCCTCCTTTGGGCATCTCCTATATAAAGAACCTTGCTAAAATGATCGGGGACCATCAGGAAATCGTTTTCCGCCATCCCTTTGCTCTCTCGCACCTCCGCGTTGCCTTTGCCTACTCGACTTGGCACCTGTCCCCTCCGACGAGTAGCAGCATCAACTCAGATGCCGCCGACGATCCCAGGAGCTTGGTTCTGATCTCGGCGACCACCCCCGAGGCTTTGAGAAGCCTCGTCATTGTCCCTGGAAGGCCTCCCTAGCTCCAATTCGGCTGATTTTCAGGTAATTCGAGGTATTTCAATTATCCCCTTTTCTTCTTTCCTTCCGATGTTTCTCAAATCCGCTAATTGTTTGGCGTTGCTGGTGATTCTTCATCGCGGTTTTCTTATCTTCAACCTCTGTCGAGGTGCACTGAGTCAACCAAGTTTGCTTCCTTTGGCCCTTGAGTTGTATGGCTGGATGTCCTCCACCCCGACGCCTCAGGTTGCCATGGCGCTAGATGGTTTTGGAGCTCCAGTCCATGGAATTAGCCATGTTGGGGCTTGCCATCCTCGGAAGGAGACGAGGAACTTGCTGGTAATCTATAGTTTTGCTAAAGAGGATCCTGAATCATGTTTTGATGCCATGATTTTCTCCTGGGTTGGAGTTCTGCTGCTATTCTCGGGGCTGAGCGATCGCCCTGGTGTACTTCCATTTTTGTCCATGAAGTTTCAATCGCTTGATTCAACTCTGAGGGGCTTTTCAGGGTTTTCGCCACTCGGTCACTGGTCTCAAGCGCGTGCTTCCCCTGGATTGACCCCAGCCACGCGGCTGTTGTTGAGTGGCTACATCAGTGGGGTCCACCGCCCCGTGGATTATTGTTTTACACGTGTGGATTTTTTTTTGAGTTCTGATTGGCTGGTAAGCATAAATTCATATCTTTATATCGGTACATCCATTGGGGTTAAGTTATCATGTATTTTTCTCAGTTTTTCAAGATCTAGACGATGGACTAATTTTTAGAACCTGATTCAATGCCTTTTTTCCATGTTTTAATCGAGAACCCTAAAACCCTAAAAATTAGGTTTAATATTTATTATTAATGAATGATAATTGTTATAACAGGTTAATTAGGGTTTCTTAACCCCATGAACGTGTTTAGGGTTTCATAAACCTAAGAAGAGCATCTAGGTCTTCTCTAAGTGAGAGGTAAGTGGTCCATGCACTTTGAACATAAATATTTGATTGATTATATATATATGTATGCATAATGAATGTTGAGTGTCTTAATTACTATTTTAATTGTTAAAAGTCATTGAATTTATACTAAACTGAATGCCGTGTTTAATGTCAATATTATTGTATCATCTTCATGCCCATCAAGAGTAAATTTAAAGTTACTTTATAAGATCAAAGTAAGAGTTTTCAAGAGAAAGATAATGATTAACAGATAACTTATATAAGGTCCTCACCAAGAGGCTCCTCAGAGCAAAACTAAGAGGAACTTTGGTGCATAAGAGAAGAGGCACTCCGGTGCAACCCAAGAGGCACTTCGGTGCATAAGAGAAGAGGTACTTCAGTACAAAACCTGAGGATTCTTATATAGGTCCAGATAAAAGACATAATCTAAAAGTAATTGCCTCTTTTTCAATGTCTAAAGTTTAAAGTTTATTTTCTGTTTACATGTTTTCTTTAAGATATAATATGTTCAATTCCACTTACCATTTTGTTTGATGCATGGCTGGGGGCGTGATGCCCACAGGAAAGGAGCAACGTCAAGGACAAAGCTAGATCAGGAACAATTGAAGAAGGCACTCTAGGACATCTGAGACCAGACCTGGTGGGGTGCCAACTATCCATAGATTAGATTTCCTTTATGTTTATGAATCGTATGAGTTTATGAGAAAGTGTAGAATGGTTAAGAGTAAACATGTTAGTTTTTTTAATGTATGGTTTATGTTGAGACATGAGAATTGCAAATTATGTATCCTGTGTTGGTTTAATTAAACTTTATTTTTATGCAATGATAATCATGTTTGTGACATCCCAATGAGATATATGCTTCCGCTTAGTGTTGTGCATATTTTAGAAATTGGGGTGTTACAATATGGTATCAGAGTGAAAAATATAGTTGGCCACCAGGCTTTTCTCAAAATCTCATATAGTTTATGTTCCCTCTTGTAGATGGCTCCCAAGAAGAGATCTGATAAGGGTAAGGAGCACGTACATGGAGAAGGAAGCTCTTCCAATGGATAAAGTGATCATAGTGCTTCTGGAGGGGCTAACCCTAATGGTAACCCTAATGTACCTCTAGAAGTGCTTATCAAGGCTCTGACTGATGCTATTACTGGACAACAAGGAAGACCACATCAACTGAGGAACCAGGAGTTGACCTTAGTTGACTTCTTTAAGATCAAGCCTGATTCTTTTGCTGGAGAGGAAGAGCTGGATGTGGTGGGCAAAGTCGAAAGCTGGTTGCAGAACATGGAGCATTGTTTCTGTGACCTAGGTTGCCCTAACCCATCTAGGGTTCGTTTTGGGACTCACATGCTCAAAGGTGCTGCTACGACTTGGTGGGAGAACTTGCTAGGTTCTCGTGAAGCTGATGCTCCTCCACTCACATGGGAGGAATTCTCAGAATCCTTTAAAGACCATTACATATCTAAGGCTATGATCGAGAAGAAAGAAGAGGAGTTTCACAACCTTCGTCAACGTGGTGATATGACAGTCACACAATATGCCATGAAGTTCAGAATCTTGCAGAAGTATGGATATGATTATGATGAATGACGCAAGGCAAAGAAGTTCATTAGAGGTCTCAAGGAGGATCTTAGCTTTGCTTTGTCTGGACGAGGACACCGCCCTGTGCAAGGTGCCCTAGATGCTGCCCTCGAACTAGAAGACCACCCAGGAAGAGCATGGAAGAAGGACAACCACTCCAACAACAACCACCATAATGACAAGAAGAGGAAGGCTCCAGCTGAGGTTTTTTCAAATCAACCTGCAAGGACCCAATGTTCTAAGTGTTCCAAGTATCATCTAGGAGAATGCAGGTTTGGAATCAGAGTGTGCTATGCATGTGGTGAAGCATGCCACATTAGAGCCAACTGCCCCAAGTTTCAAAAGAAAGTGCGCAAGGTCAATGAAGCACTTCGAGAGAAGCGACATGCTAGAATCTTCACCATGGTGGATGACGATGAAGATGATAAGAATGAACAAGGTATGGTTTAAGTTTCTTTGAGGTTATAGTTGTAGTTAGACTTATCTTATGTATGAACATGTGTAGGATTAAGAGTTAAACCTTTTCATGTTAAGGATAAGGAAAACCCTAAGGTGGGTAGAACTCTGAAAATTTTGAGGACGAAATTTTTATAAGGTGGGTAGAATTGTAACATCCTAAAATTTTAAACCTTATAAAAATGACCCCAATTTGAAACCCTAACTTGCTTTATTTGGAAATTGATAATTAGAATATACAATAATGTGATGATGGTTCCCAAATATGTTACATAAGTCGAATTTGATAGTTTTTACACTAAATTGAAAATCAATATCATCAAGTTAGCCCTAATTATTAAATAAGTGACATTTAGGGTTTAACATGAAATTGACCCAATCTACGTTCTTTTTATGGCCCAATAATTTTAACACAAATTGGTTATGATAATTTTGGATTTTTTCCCCACCAAGAACATCTTCAAATTCATTTTTAATAATCTTGTATGACAAATTAAATATTTATCCTAAAAGAGAGATATAACAACCTAAGTTGACCAAATCAAGAATCTAACAATATTTTTGGGTTCGTTGTGTCCCAATTAGGTAACACACGGAATTTAAGAATATTTGGAATTTCCTAGCTACCCTAATGTGAACTAGAAAATAGTTAATCCAATTTAATATATAACCCTAATGTACCTCATCCTAATTAACATGGACTTTGGTCCAGCACCTAAATGAACATCACGCTCACCCAGCCGGGTCAGACCCTCGCGGATCCAGCCGCGCGTGGGGAGTCCTTCTCCTCCACCCGAGTCCCGCGCAGAGCGGACTCTTCAGTAGATGCTCTCCTCTGTGACCCCGATCTCCCACACTACTCCACCTCAGCACGAAATAACTATATTTTCGCAATCCTCGCACCGAGCCAGACTCCCCCATACTATTTTTGTTCGAACTTTATCTAGTGGATCTCCCGGTCGACTAGACTCTCCCTTTCTCCCATGTATCCCATCTCGACGGGGACTCCATCCCTCCTTAGGGCATCGCCTATATAAAGAACCTTGCTAAAACGATCGGGGACCATTAGGAAACCATTTTCCGCCGCCCCTTTGCTCTCTCGCACCTCCGCGTTGCCTTTGCCTACTCGACTTGGCACCTTTCCCCTCCGACGAGTAGTAGCATCAACTCAGATGGCGCTGACGATCCCAGGAGCTTGGTTATGATCTCGGAGACCACCCCCGAGGCTTTGAGAAGCCTCGTCGTTGTCCCTGGAAGGCCTCCCTAGCTCCAATTTGGCCAATTTTCAGGTAATTCGCGGTATTTCAATTATCCCCTTTTCTGCTTTCCTTTCGATGTTTCTCAAATCCGCTAATTGTTTGGCGTTGCTGGCGATTCTTCTTCGCGGTTTTCTTATCTTCAACCTCTATAGAGGTGCATTGAGTCAACCGAGTTTTCTTCCTTTATCCCTTGAGTTGTATGGCTGGATGTCCTCCACCCCGACGCCTCGGGTTGCCATGGCGCTAGATGGTTTTGGAGCTCCAGTCCATGGAATAGCGCATGTTGGGGCTTGCCATCCTCGGAAGGAGACGAGGAACTTGATGGTAATCTATAATTTTCCTAAAGAGGATCCTGAATCATGTTTTGATGCCATGATTTTCTCCTGGGTTGGAGTTCTGCTGCTATTCTCGGAGCTGAGCGATCGCCCTGGTGTACTTCCATTTTTGTCCATGAAGTTTCAATCGCTTGATTCAACTCTGAGGGGTTTTTCAGGGTTTTCGCCACTTGGTCGCTGGTCTCAAGCGCGTGCTTCCCCTGGATTGACCCCAGCCACGCAGCTATTGACGAGTGGCCACATCAGTGGGTTCCACCGCCCCGTGGATAATTGTTTTACACGCGTGGATTTTTTTTTTCAAGTTCTGATTGGCTGGTAAACAAAAATTCATATCTTTATATTGGTACATCCAATGGGGTTAAGTTATACTTGTATTTTGCTTAGTTTTTCGAGATCTAGACGATGGACTAATTTTCAGAACCTAATTCAATGCCCTTTTTCCCTGTTTTAATCGAGAACCCTAAAACCCTAAAAATTAGGTTTAATATTTATTATTAATGAATGATAATTGTTATAACAGGTTAATTAGGGTTTCTTAACCCCATGAACGTGTTTAGGGTTTCATAAACCTAAGAAGAGCATCTAGGTCTTCTCTAAGTGAGAGGTAAGTGGTCCATGCACTTTGAACATAAATATTTGATTGTTTGTATATATATGTATGCATAATGAATGTTGAATGTCTTAATTACTGTTTTAATTGTTAAAAGTCATTGAATTTATACTAAACTGAATGTTGTGTTTAATGTCAATATTATTGTATCATCTTCATGCCCATCAAGAGTAAATTTAAAGTTACTTTATAAGAGCAAAGTAAGAGTTTTCAAGAGAAAGATAATGATTAAAAGATAACTTATATAAGGTCCTCACCAAGAGGCTCCTCGGAGCAAAACTAAGAGGCACTTTGGTGCATAAGAGAAGAGGCACTCCGGTGCAACCCAAGAGGCACTTCGGTGCATAAGAGAAGAGGTACTTCAGTACAAAACCTGAGGATTCTTACATAGGTCCAGATAAAATACATAATCTAAAAGTAATTGTCTCTTTTTCAATGTCTAAAGTTTAAAGTTTATTTTCTATTTACATGTTTTCTTTAAGATATAATATGTTCAATTCCACTTACCATTTTGTTTGATGCATGGCTGGGGGCGTGATGCCCACAGGAAAGGAGCAATGTCAAGGACAAAGCTAGATCAGGAACAGTTGAAGAAGGAGCTCTAGGACATCTGAGACCAGACCTGGTGGGGTGCCAACTATCCATAGATTAGATTTCCTTTATGTTTATGAATCGTATGAGTTTTATGAGAAAGTGTAGAATGGTTAAGAGTAAGCATGTTAGTTTTTTTAATGTATGGTTTATGTTGAGACATGAGAATTGCAAATTATGTATCCTGTGTTGGTTTAATTAAACTTTATTTTTATGCAATGATAATCATGTTTGTGACATCCCAATGAGATATATGCTTCCGCTTAGTGTTGTGCATGTTTTAGAAATTGGGGTGTTACAATATGGTATCAGAGCGAAAAATATAGTTGGCCACCAGGCTTTTCTCAAAATCTCATATAGTTTATGTTCCCTCTTATAGATGGCTCCCAAGAAGAGATCTGATAAGGGTAAGGAGCACGTAGATGGAGAAGGAAGCTCTTCCAATGGAGAAAGTGATCATAGTGCTTCTGGAGGGGCTAACCCTAATGGTAACCCTAATGTACCTCTAGAAGTGCTTATCAAGGCTCTGACTGATGCTATTACTGGACAACAAGGAAGACCACATCAACTGAGGAACCAGGAGTTGACCTTAGTTGACTTCTTTAAGATCAAGCCTGATTCTTTTGCTGGAGAGGAAGAGCTGGATGTGGTGGGCAAAGCCGAAAGCTGGTTGCAGAACATGGAGCATTGTTTCTGTGACCTAGGTTGCCCTAACCCATCTAGGGTTCGTTTTGGGACTCACATGCTCAAAGGTGCTGCTAGGACTTGGTGGGAGAACTTGCTAGGTTCTCGTGAAACTGATGCTCCTCCACTCACATGGGAGGAATTCTCAGAATCCTTTAAAGACCATTACATATCTAAGGCTATGATCGAGAAGAAAGAAGAGGAGTTTCGCAACCTTCGTCAACGTGGAGATATGACAGTCACACAATATGCCATGAAGTTCAAAATCTTGCAGAAGTATGGATATGATTATGATGAACGACGCAAGGCAAAGAAGTTCATTAGAGGTCTCAAGGAGGATCTTAGCTTTGCTTTGTCTGGACGAGGACACCGCCCCGTGCAAGGTGCCCTAGATGCTACCCTCGAACTAGAAGACCACCCAGGAAGAGAATGGAAGAAGGAAAACCACTCCAACAACAACCACCATAATGACAAGAAGAGGAAGGCTCCAGCTGAGGTTGTTTCAAATCAACCTGCCAAGACCCAATGTTCTAAGTGTTCCAAGTATCATCTAGGAGAATGCAGGTTTGGAATCGGACTGTGCTATGCATGTGGTGAAGCATGCCACATTAGAGCCAACTGCCCCAAGTTTCAAAAGAAAGAGCGCAAGGTCAATGAAGCACCTCGAGAGAAGTGACATGCTAGAATCTTCACCATGGTGGATGACGATGAAGATGATAAGAATGAACAAGGTATGGTTTAAGTTTCTTTGAGGTTATAGTTGTAGTTAGACTTATCTTATGTATGAACATGTGTAGGATTAAGAGTTAAACCTTTTCATGTTAAGGATAAGGAAAACCCTAAGGTGGGTAGAACTCTGAAAATTTCGAGGATGAAATTTTTATAAGGTGGGTAGAATTGTAACATCCTAAAATTTTAAACCTTATAAAAATGACCCCTATTTGAAACCCTAACTTGCTTTATTTCGAAATTGATAATTAGAATATACAATAATGTGATGATGGTTCCCAAATATGTTACATAAGTCGAATTTGATAGTTTTTACACTAAATTGAAAATCAATATCATCAAGTTAGCCCTAATTATTAAATAAGTGACATTTAGGGTTTAACATGAAATCGACCCAATCTACGTTCTTTTTATGGCCCAATAATTTTAACACAAATTGGTTATGATAATTTTGGATTTTTTCCCACCAAGAACATCTTCAAATTCATTTTTAATAATCTTGTATGACAAATTAAATATTTATCCTAAAAGAGAGATATAACAACCTAAGTTGACCAAATCAAGAATCTAACAATATTTTTGGGTTCGTTGTGTCCCAATTAGGTAACACACGGAATTTAAGAATATTTGGAATTTCCTAGCTACCCTAATGTGAACTAGAAAATAGTTAATCCAATTTAATATATAACCCTAATGTACCTCATCCTAATTAACATGGACTTTGGTCCAGCACCTAAATGAACATCACGCTCACCCAGCCGGGTCAGACCCTCACGGATCCAGCTGCGCGTGGGGAGTCCTTCTCCTCCACCCGAGTCCCGCGCAGAGCAGACTCTTCAGTAGAGGCTCTCCTCCGTGACCCCGATCTCCCACACTACTCCACCTCAGCACGAAATAACTGGATTTTCGCAATCCTCGCACCGAGACGGACTCCCCCATACTATTTTTGTTCGAACTTTATCTAGTGGATCTCCCGGTCGACTAGACTCTCCCTTTCTCCCCTGTATCCCATCTCGACAGGGACTCCATCCCTCCTTAGGGCATCGCCTATATAAATAACCTTGCTAAAACGATCGGGGACCATCAGGAAACCATTTGCCGCCACCCCTTTGCTCTCTCGCACCTCCGCGTTGCCTTTGCCTACTCGACTTGGCACCTTTCCCCTCCGACAAGTAGCAGCATCAACTCAGATGCCGCTAACGATCCCAGGAGCTTGGTTATGATCTCGGAGACCACCCCCGAGGCTTTGAGAAGCCTCGTCGTTGTCCCTGGAAGGCCTCCCTAGCTCCAATTCGAGCAATTTTTAGGTAATTCGAGGTATTTCAATTATCCCCTTTTCTGCTTTCCTTTCGATGTTTCTCAAATCCGCTAATTGTTTGGCGTTGCTGGCGATTCTTCTTCGCGGTTTTCTTATCTTCAACCTCTATCGAGGTGCACTGAGTCAACCGAGTTTGCTTCCTTTATCCCTTGAGTTGTATGGCTGGATGTCCTCCACCCCGACGCCTCAGGTTGCCATGGCGCTAGATGGTTTTGGAGCTCCAGTCCATGGAATAGCGCATGTTGGGGCTTGCCATCCTCAGAAGGAGACGAGGAACTTGATGGTAATCTATAGTTTTGCTAAAGAGGATCCTGAATCATGTTTTGATGCCATGATTTTCTCCTGGGTTGGAGTTCTGCTGCTATTCTCGGGGCTGAGCGATCGCCCTGGTGTACTTCCATTTTTGTCCATGAAGTTTCAATCGCTTGATTCAACTCTGAGGGGCTTTTCAGGGTTTTCGCCACTTGGTTGCTGGTCTCAAGTGCGTGCTTCCCCTGGATTGACCCCAGCCACGCGGATATTGACGAGTGGCCACATCAGTGGGTTCCACCGCCCCGTGGATAATTGTTTTACACGCGTGGCTTTTTTTTTCAAGTTCTGATTGGCTGGTAAACAAAAATTCATATCTTTATATCGGTACATCCAATGGGGTTAAGTTATCTTGTATTTTGCTCAGTTTTTCGAGATCTAGACGATGGACTAATTTTCAGAACCTGATTCAATGCCCTTTTTCCCTGTTTTAATCGAGAACCCTAAAACCCTAAAAATTAGGTTTAATATTTATTATTAATGAATGATAATTGTTATAACAGGTTAATTAGGGTTTCTTAACCCCATGAACGTGTTTAGGGTTTCATAAACCTAAGAAGAGCATCTAGGTCTTCTCTAAGCGAGAGGTAAGTGGTCCATGCACTTTGAACATAAATATTTGATTGATTGTATATATATGTATGCATAATGAATGTTGAATGTCTTAATTACTGTTTTAATTGTTAAAAGTCATTGAATTTATACTAAACTGAATGACGTGTTTAATGTCAATAATATATTATCATCTTCATGCCCATCAAGAGTAAATTTAAAGTTAATTTATAAGAGCAAAGTAAGAGTTTTCAAGAGAAAGATAATGATTAAAAGATAACTTATATAAGGTCCTCACCAAGAGGCTCCTCAGAGCAAAACTAAGAGGCACTTCAGTGCATAAGAGAAGAGGCACTCCGGTGCAACCCAAGAGGCACTTCGGTGCATAAGAGAAGAGGTACTTCAGTACAAAACCTGAGGATTCTTATATAGGTCCAGATAAAAGACATAATCTAAAAGTAATTGTCTCTTTTTCAATGTCTAAAGTTTAAAGTTTATTTTCTGTTTACATGTTTTCTTTAAGATATAATATGTTCAATTCCACTTACCATTTTGTTTGATGCATGGCTGGGGGCGTGATGCCCGCAGGAAAGGAGCAACGTCAAGGACATAGCTAGCTTAAGAACAGTTGAAGAAGGAGCTCTAGGACATCTGAGACCAGACCTGGTGGGGTGCCAACTATCCATAGATTAGATTTCCTTTATGTTTATGAATCGTATGAGTTTTATGAGAAAGTGTAGAATGGTTAAGAGTAAACATGTTAGTTTTTTTAATGTATGGTTTATGTTGAGACATGAGAATTGCAAATTATGTATCCTGTGTTGGTTTAATTAAACTTTATTTTTATGCAATGATAATCATGTTTGTGACATCCCAATGAGATATATGCTTCCGCTTAGTGTTGTGCATGTTTTAGAAATTGGGGTGTTACAATATGGTATTAGAGCAAAAAATATAGTTGGCCACCCGGCTTTTCTCAAAATCTCATATAGTTTATGTCCCCTCTTGTAGATGGCTCCCAAGAAGAGATCTGATAAGGGTAAGGAGCACGTAGATGGAGAAGGAAGCTCTTCCAATGGAGAAAGTGATCATAGTGCTTCTGGAGGGGCTAACCCTAATGGTAACCCTAATGTACCTCTAGAAGTGCTTATCAAGGCTCTAACTGATGCTATCACTGGACAACAAGGAAGACCACATCAACTGAGGAACCAAGAGTTGACCTTAGTTGACTTCTTGAAGATCAAGCCTGATTCTTTTGCTGGAGAGGAAGAGTTGGATGTGGTGGGCAAAGCCGAAAGCTGGTTGCAGAACATGGAGCATTGTTTTCGTGACCTAGGTTTCCCTAACCCATCTAGGGTTCCTTTTGGGACTCACATGCTCAAAGGTGCTGCTAGGACTTGGTGGGAGAACTTGCTAGGTTCTCGTGAAGCTGATGCTCCTCCACTCACATGGGAGGAATTCTCAGAATCCTTTAAAGATCATTACATATATGAGGCTATGATCGAGAAGAAAGAAGAGGAGTTTCGCAACCTTCGTCAACGTGGTGATATGACAGTCACACAATACGCCATGAAGTTCAGAATCTTGCAGAAGTATGGATATGATTATGATGAACGACGCAAGGCAAAGAAGTTCATTAGAGGTCTCAAGGAGGATCTTAGCTTTGCTTTGTCTGGACGAGGACACTGCACCGTGAAAGGTGCCCTAGATGCTTCCCTCGAACTAGAAGACCACCCAGGAAGAGCATGGGAGAAGGACAACCACTCCAACAACAACCACCATAATGACAAGAAGAGGAAGGATCCAGCTGAGGTTGTTTCAAATCAACCTGCCAAGACCCAATGTTCCAAGTGTTCCAAGTATCATCTAGGAGAATGCAGGTTTGGAACTGGAGTGTGCTATGCATGTGGTGAAGCAGGCCACATTAGAACCAACTACCCCAAGTTTCAAAAGAAAGAGCCCAAGGTCAATGAAGCACCTCGAGAGAAGTGACATGCTAGAATCTTCACCATGGTGGATGACGATGAAGATGATAAGAATGAACAAGGTATGGTTTAAGTTTCTTTGAGGTTATAGTTGTAGTTAGACTTATCTTATGTATGAACATGTGTAGGATTAAGAATTAAACCTTTTCATGTTAAGGATAAGGAAAACCCTAAGGTGGGTAGAACTCTGAAAATTTCGAGGACAAAATTTTTATAAGGTGGGAAGAATTGCAACATCCTAAAATTTTAAACCTTATAAAAATGACCCCAATTTGAAACCCTAACTTGCTTTATTTTGAAATTGATAATTAGAATATACAATAATGTGATGATGGTTCCCAAATATGTTACATAAGTCGAATTTGATAGTTTTTACACTAAATTGAAAATCAATATCATCAAGTTAGCCCTAATTATTAAATAAGTGACATTTAGGGTTTAACATGAAATCGACCCAATCTACGTTCTTTTTATGGCCCAATAATTTAAACACAAATTGGTTATGATAATTTTGGATTTTTTTCCCACCAAGAACATCTTCAAATTCATTTTTAATAATCTTGTATGACAAATTAAATATTTATCCTAAAAGAGAGATATAACAACCTAAGTTGACCAAATCAAGAATCTAACAATATTTTTGGGTTCGTTGTGTCCCAATTAGGTAACACACGAAATTTGAGAATATTTGGACTTTCCTAGCTACCCTAATGTGAACTAGAAAATAGTTAATCCAATTTAATATATAACCCTAATGTACCTCATCCTAATTAACATGGACTTTGGTCCAACACCTAAATGAACATCACGCTCACCCAGCCGGGTCAGACCCTCACGGATCCAGCCGCGCGTGGGGAGTCCTTCTCCTCCACCCGAGTCCCGCGTAGAGCGGACTCTTAAGTAGAGGCTCTCCTCCGTGACCTCGATCTCACACGCTACTCCACCTCAACACAAAATAACTGAATTTTCATAATCCTCGCATCGAGCCGGACTCCCCCATACTATTTTTGTTCGAACTTTATCCAGTGGATCTCTCAGTCGACTAGACTCTCCCTTTCTCCCCTATTTCCCATCTCGACGGGGACTCCATCCCTCCTTAGGGCATCACCTATATAAAGAACCTTGCTAAAACGATCGAGGACCATCGGGAAACCGTTTTCCGCCACCCCTTTGCTCTCTCGCACCTCCGCGTTGCCTTTGCCTACTCGACTTGGCACCTGTCCCCTCCGACGAGTAGCAACATCAACTCAGATGCCGCCGACGATCCCAGGAGCTTGGTTCTGATCTTGGCGACCACCCCTGAGGCTTTGAGAAGCCTCGTCGTTGTCCCTGGAAGGCCTCCCTAGCTCTAATTCAGCCGATTTTTAGGTAATTCGAGGTATTTTAATTATCCCCTTTTCTTCATTCCTTCCGATGTTTCTCAAATCCGCTAATTATTTGGCGTTGCTGGCGATTCTTCTTCACGGTTTTCTTATCTTCAACCTCTTTCGAGGTGCACCGAGTCAATCAAGTTTGCTTCCTTTGGCCCTTTAGTTGTATGGCTAGATGTCCTCCACCCCGACACCTCAGGTTGCCATGGCGCTAGATGGTTTTGGAGCTCCAGTCCATGGAACAGCCCATGTTGGGGCTTGCCATCCTCGGAAGGAGATGAGGAACTTGCTGGTAATCTATAGTTTTGCTAAAGAGGATCCTGAATCATGTTTTGATGCCATGATTTTCTCCTGGGTTGGAGTTCTGCTGCTATTCTCGGGGCTGAGTGATCGCCCTGGTGTACTTCCGTTTTTGTCCATGAAGTTTCAATCGCTTGATTCAACTCTAAGGGGCTTTTCAGGGTTTTCGCCACTCGGTCGCTGGTCTCAAGCGCGTGCTTCCCCTGGATTGACCCCAGCCACACGACTGTTGATGAGTGGCCACATCAGTGGGTTCCACCGCCCCATGGATAATTGTTTTACACGTGTGGATTTTTTTTTTCGAGTTCTGATTGGCTGGTAAACAGAAATTCATATCTTTATATCGGTACATCCAATGGGGTTAAGTTATACATGTATTTTGCTCATTTTTTTGAGATCTAGACGAGGACTAATTTTCAGAACCTGATTCAATGCCCTTTTTCCCTGTTTTAATCGAGAACCCTAAAACCCTAAAAATTAGGTTTAATATTTATTATTAATGAATGATAATTGTTATAACAGGTTAATTAGGGTTTCTTAACCCCAGGAACGTGTTTAGGGTTTCATAAACCTAAGAAGAGCATCTAGGTCTTCTCTAAGTGAGAGGTAAGTGGTCCATGCACTTTGAACATAAATATTTGATTGATTGTATATATATGTATGCATAATGAATGTTGAATGTCTTAATTACTGTTTTAATTGTTAAAAGTCATTGAATTTATACTAAACTGAATGCCATGTTTAATATCAATATTATTGTATCATCTTCATGCCCATCAAGAGTAAATTTAAAGTTAATTTATAAGAGCAAAGTAAGAGTTTTCAAGAGAAAGATAATGATTAAAAGATAACTTATATAAGGTCCTCACCAAGAGGCTCCTCGGAGCAAAACTAAGAGGCACTTTGGTGCATAAGAGAAGAGGCACTCCGGTGCAACCCAAGAGGCACTTCGGTGCATAAGAGAAGAGGTACTTCAGTACAAAACCTGAGGATTCTTATATAGGTCCAGATAAAAGACATAATCTAAAAGTAATTGTCTCTTTTTCAATGTCTAAAGTTTAAAGTTTATTTTCTGTTTACATGTTTTCTTTAAGATATAATATGTTCAATTCCACTTACCATTTTGTTTGATGCATGGCTGGGGGCGTGATGCCCGTAGGAAAGGAGCAACGTCAAGGACAAAGCTAGCTCAGGAACAATTGAAGAAGGAGCTCTAGGACATCTGAGACCAGACCTGGTGGGGTGCCAACTATCCATAGATTAGATTTCCTTTATGTTTATGAATCGTATGAGTTTTATGAGAAAGTGTAGAATGGTTAAGAGTAAACATGTTAGTTTTTTTAATGTATGGTTTATGTTGAGACATGAGAATTGCAAATTATGTATCCTGTGTTGGTTTAATTAAACTTTATTTTTATGCAATGATAATCATGTTTGTGACATCCCAATGAGATATATGCTTCCGCTTAGTGTTGTGCATGTTTTAGAAATTGGGGTGTTACACACAAAGTGTGGTACTAGGCCAAGATTAGGGATATCCTTTTAACTATCCTCCCACTACACAACCAAGTTGCTAACCTGTAAGGGTCCTTGATCTTTGGTAGCTACTATTATCACAACAACAAAGCAAAACCGGGGAAGAACCAACACACGCAAATGTTGCTCATAGCACAACGGCATAACATCAAACACCTGAAGAGGTGTTTCCATCACAACAGTGGTAGAGGGGCCAAGGAGGAGAAGGCTTTGAACATGATCTACACCCTTGAACCTGTCTACCCATGTGCGTGCTTGAACGCTTCTCAGAAGCATTCCATCAAACACCAAGTGAGCTCCTTTACATGGTGATAGTGAGACCAATGGGAAGGAGAAGAAAGTCATGTCCCCCATTAGCCCAGGTCATGCATGACAAGCAGGGCTAGACGGGCCCTAACGGAAATGACCAGAGCAAGCAAGAACCAAGCCGAGCAAGCCTGCCCCTGTGTCGAGGATGGCGCCTCTACCTAGCGACAACCGCCGCAGCCACAGAAAGAGGCACAAGAGAATTTGGCGAGGAGAAACCAACGTAGTGAGCAATCAGAGCCGCATCAGGACCTGCTTTGCACGACGACTCCTTGACGAATCCTTGAGGATGGCGCCGCCTTGACCCAAACACACCAAAGCTTGGAGCAGATAGGCATCGTCGAAGCTGGTCAGACAAAGATGAGAGGCACTATAGCCCAGGGGAACCAGGATACAACGGCAGGTGAGCAGGAGCAGAGGTGAAAGGCGAGAACCCCAACCCACTACGATGACGGAGCAGCTATGTAGAGCATCAGGACTGGGAGGGCACCGCTCCTCTCCATCTGCCACTCCTGGGCAGGATGGAGTCGACAAGGTCGACTATGTTGAACCGCAACCCGACCGTTGCCCAATGGCGCATCACGTCTCTGCTCATCTAACGCTGTGGAGATCCCAAACTACACCAACCTTTCAACTTGAGACTGAAACATGATGACGCCACCGAGCCTTTTGAAGCCGGGGGGAGGTAGATGCTGAGAAGTGCCCCCTCCCCCCAGTGTTGGCCGCCGGGGATGCTAGAGAGAACCGAGAGCCTAACCCTCCATTTCTTCACCTTTTCTACCAATATTTGGGTTTATGCACAAATACCTCAGTGAAAGATTATTAATGGGTTTGATATGTAAAATGTCCACTTAAGTGATAAAAAGAATAAAGAAATTCATGCTAGAACTTTCTAGTATATTTTTAGAATATGAAAAAGAAAGGAAATCTCGAAATATGCATAAAGGAGATGATAAATGTGGTACTTGGAAATAATATGGAATATTTTGATAAAAGGAGATAATGTGGAATACCTTGTTTCGAAAATTGCAAATAAGAAACCCACGAGATAATTTGGTATACAAATTCATTTCCTTAAACGAAAATTTACTTAAGAGCCAAGTATCATTTAATTTAGAAAATATAAATATATATTAAAGCCTTTATTACGTGATAATAGGAAATAGGACAAGAAAGAGAAATAAAATATCTAATGTCCTCAAATTAGGAAACTAATTCCAAATTCGTAATATAAACATGAAAATAATCCTTTGGGAAAGTTTTCAACTAATTTGGATGATATTTGGATAATGTGATGGAATAGGAGAGAGTAAGTGTGTACAACCTTCCTTTTTATAAATAATTAAATGAATGACACCAACATGGGAAAATAATGGCTAAATCGTATCTAAGACCTTAAATGTGATGCATGGGAAAAATTTCCTCATAATTGGGTAAGTTTAGAGTCAAAAAAAGGAAGAGAGAAAATAATGAATATAATATTTGATTAAAAAAGTTTCTCTAAATGTAAAATTAACTTAAAATTCAGATTCTAAACCTTAAAATTAGTCATGATGTCAAGTTTTATCAAACTTGGATTTCGTTTGAGCCTCCAAAAGAGGAGAGAGAAAACCATTTAATATTGATATATCAGTTTAGTCGAGTTTCAATGTAAATAGGATTATGTGTCACACGACTCCTTGGACTTATCTGTGAGATTGGACAGCCCATGTTCCTCGGTGTATCTGGATCCACTGATCCTACGACTCACGGTCGTCTTCAACCTTAGTCAGAGGGTGAATAGGACTCTCGATTTTCAAATGCTAATATCTTGAGTTATACTCAACCAAATTTGATGATTTTTGTTTCTACGGATTCCTTATGAGATTCCACTCCTGATTATCCTAAACTTTTTCTATTTTCATGAACATTCAAGAAAGCCCCCATTTGTTCGACGTGCCTCTCTCACCCCACCAATCTAAACCCTAACCTAGACCCCTTTCCTATAAATAGCACTACCCCAAGCTTTGTCGCCACCTTTGCAACTCAAAGCATCCTCCAATTACACATTTCTCCACCATTTTGGTACTAGACAAGACGCAGAAGGAGCAGGACTTGCGGTGCCCGTTCCTCCCTCTACACTTCACCTCTGGCACAATTTGAGGTACCATCAGTTTCATCTTGTCTTCTTCTTCATTTCGAGTATCTGTGCGTCGATTTTGGTGGATTATGTTGGTTTCTCCCAATTTTTGGCCAAGCTTCTCCGTCGGACATGGCCTTGCGTGCGATGGGGAAGACAACCCCCCAATATTTTACCATTTTGCCCTTCCATCTTCTCTTCTTCCCTCTCTGTTCTCACACGAGGACACGGATGTCCTTTGGGTTCGTTTCTCTCAGCTTTGACCAGCCTTGGTCTGGGTTGACCGGGGCCGCCAGTGGGCACCACCGAGGTACCAACGTGGATCGGGTCCCACCTTTGATCTCTCTCTCTCTCACTCTCTCTCACCTATCTTCTATATTTTCATATTTTTTGAATTTTCAGATTAGTTAATACTAAATAATTCATAGAAATTAATCCTGTGTCAAAAATAAAAAATAAGTGGTGTTTTGAAATCAGAAAAATGTAATCTATCCATTAAAAATATTTTCGATGTTTGATTCTGATGTTTGCAAAAAAATGATTTTAGGGTGATTTAAATTAACTAAAAACCATGAAAAATAGCCTAAAAGTATATATCTCAAAAATATACAAATATGTTATTTTGATCAGAAAAACCTAAATAATGCAATGATGATAATTTCAAAGTTTAATTCGAAGGTTGTGGAAAAGGGTTGTAACTTTAGGGTTTTGAATCTTTAATGAATGAACTTAGCATTAATACATGTATGTGATTATGATAATAGGGAAAGTGGACTCTGATCTTGATTAGGGATATGAAAGTGGGTTCTAGGGTTTGAAGGAATGAGTTATGTGTATCTAACACACTTCATTTGGGAAATATATTATACCCTTACCTATTGTTCCCTAATGAGGCTTAATTTGATCTAATCATCTTTTCTTGAAACCTAATTACTGATGCCTCAAATCTGATTGTTGTTTTATCTTATTTGGGTCTTATACCCCACTGCCATGATATTTAAATCATTTGATTATTCTTTCCATAACTCTTTTGTTAGCATGTAGTTATATGTTCTATTTAATTTTAAAGTAGAGGTACTTATGTACAACCACCCACAGATGGCATGTATATAATCGCCCTAGGGGAATGTTTGTATTCTCCCCATATTATTGTGTAGGTGACTGGGAATGTTTTACTCTCCCCTCACATATAGCTTAGAGGTCTGGTAGGTGCCTCAACCCTACTTAGTTAGGTAGACATATTAATGTACATGCAAATCCTTTTTATTATATTTGTTATTGGCAAGTTTAATGTTATAGCCTAATTCTCTTGTCATCTTCATCTCATGATGAACCCTAGCTTGTTTTACATATTTTGCTTAACTTGTTATCCTAGAATAGTTTTTGTAACACATAATTTTATTTTTCTTTCCCTCTTGCTGGGCGCCTTCCCAGCCACCCAGGTGTTGAGCATGGTGATGGATAGTACAAGGAGAACTTAGCTTTGGCTTGGACCTAGCGTATGTAATTATTGCTTGGAGACAAGACTATGGTAGTTAGACTTCCCTCTATCTAGATCCTAGTTTGTTTATGTTGATGTAACCCTAATGGGAGAATTTGATGTATTTTGTACAATCTTTTAAGAAATTGAATTTAGTCAGATAATTTTATTCCGCTCCTTCCCAATGTGTTTTATTTACCATATTTTATTAAGGAGGTGATCTCGCCTTTTTACATTGGTGGTGAAGAGGAGCTCATCCTTGGAGATTTGGTGTCCTATCATGTTGCATGTGGTGATCTTGAGTTGGTGCATCATCTCTTATTGCTTTGTGGGTGATCCTTGATCCTTGGTAAGTGATCTATCTTCTTGATCTCATTTTTTGTAAAACCCTATCTCTTTCTCTTATATTGGACGAACCCATGGTTCTCCATGGTGGTGTTTTGAGAGACTTCACTCCATCGAGGTTGAATCCACTATTTTACATGGTGGTACCTAAGTGGGATGAAGATCTTCTCCTTCTTCCTTTCTTTCTCAGCCTAGGGTTTTGGATCTCTCTTTCTTGACCTAAAACCTAGGGTTTTCTTCTCTTTTGAGGTGGTGACTAGTTTGATCGTGGAAGGGATCAAAGCTAGATTTCTCTCTTGCTTTTGGAGCTTCTTGCTTGGAGGTGGTTGCATCATCATCTAAGGTAGATTATATAACTCTCTTCCCTACTATTATTGCACTTCAATTATAAATACAAATCTTATTCCTAACATGTGATTACATGTTGTTAATGATGATATCTAGTTTAGAAAGATGTTCCTATATTGATCTTGCATGCATTTATTCCTTTATCTAAACCCTAATCCATATGCTTGAAATCTAAAGTGATGGAGATGTTGATGGTCTTACATGCAACTTGACCTTGGTTTCTGGATCGGTTATCTCGAATGAGATGGAGTTTGGTTATGTTTACAAGTGCTTGAATCTTGAGTTTTCATCTATCATTTCCTGGTTTTCATGTTGACTTTATGCGATGCTTGATTTTTAGGGTTTTGGACATGTTTTTCCTTAATAGACTTCTTTTTTTTGAAGTTTTATTTTTAATATTATTAACCACCTATTTTGCGCATGCCTTAATAGTGGTTTTCTATCCCTAAGATGTTTTTCATGTTGGTGCTCAAGGGGTTGAATATTCAATGATGTTTTGGTTGATGAGATGATCCTTCTGTTGGTCATATGTATGACCATGTGCCTTCAGTCAAAGAAGGTCATCTTGGTCTATCTTTGGTCATTGAACTTTCCTTCGACCCTAGTGTAATGACCACATTTGTGCTTAATTGGTAAACTAGGGTTTACCTAAATGATTACACGCTTGATTAGATTGAACATCATTTAGACTTGATTAATAGATTAGTTATGATGTTTTAAACTTCTAACAATGATTTTAGTTTGAAGAATTAGGGTTTGAGAAATGTAAACCCTAATCAGTAAAAATTAGGGTTTTGATAGTACATGAATATGGAATTTGATCAGGATAGCAGTGTGGTAAATGATTTTTCACATTTTCTACAATTTTTTTATTTAATTGAATTTTTTATAGGATATGGATAAATCAATCATGCATATTGGAGAAAAATTTCAGAATATTTGAGTGTTCTTTGAATGTGGTTCTCAGTCGAACTATACTTCGACCAAAATGCTAATAGAGTTCTTTTTAGCAGTCTAGTGTTTTATTTTTAGTTATTTATTAGTAACTATAAATGATATGAAAATTTAACTACATATCTAAAACTAAATCTTAAAAAATATGTAAAATTTTCATAATTTTTGTATGCATTTATACCTTATCAGTAGACGAATTACAGTAATATTTTTATGACAAAAAATTCAGCTGAAATAAAAGAAAGTATAGTGAGAGGTCAATGTGCAATTGACCCAAGCAGCTCAATTGCTCTATATGGTCAACCTAACACACTAGCACCTCTCATAATTCGTGATTCAATCTATAGAAATGAAATCCTAGAGTGAGAGAGGGAGAGTTAGGGTTTGAGAGGAGAAAGTGATGGAGATGCTGACCTAGGGTTTTGCGGTCCGAGGAATGATGAAATCATGTAAGTTTAGCTTCTTTGCATGGACATTAATGGTGAATCTTCTATCACATGTCAAGATTCTGTCCCTCCTCTGATTTGATCCAAAATGGTATCAAAACTTCCCCTTTTCTCACTCTTTCTTCATAATCCCTTATTTTTAGGTTTTCCGAGTTGAAAGGAAGAAGAATCGGGTGAATTGCTAGGGATTTGATATGAGATCGAGATTTTTAGGGATGAGTGCGTTTTAAGGTGTTTTCAAACCTTAGGGTGAGTGGTAACTTCCTTTAAATAGTATATTACATGAAAAGTGGTTAAATCATCCATAATCTTTAATTACTTAGTATGCGACTACAAACCCTGAATTGTCTGTTTGATCTAAGTTGTTGCAAAATGATGTGAAATGGATTCTTCCTCCATTTGTTTGAATTTAAAATGATAAATTCATATTAGAAATTTATACAATACATCCTAATGAGAATTCCCTAAGTATTCACAAGGTTATAAGAGTAAACTGAAATATAGGGAATTTGTCTGTGACTGAAATTGTTGTATAATTAAATAGAGAAATTTGTTTATCTGAATCCCCTTGGTTATGAATGATTGTTTATCTGAATATGTAGTACATATATGTAAGATACTATTTTGTATTTCATGTGATGTGAATAGTCTTATCTTGATATCTTCGTAAAGAGGGTGAAGCCCTATATGAATGGAAAGTTGGAAATTTGTGAATAAATATGGTGAAATCCATTTGAAGTGTTTTTCTTAGCATTATTGACTCTACTTATGCAATGTTATTCTTGATTCATAATATCTCAATGAATGGCATGGAAAACCCTAATTTAGCTCAATTCAAGGATTTCATACATATGTTGATAGTATATGACTTCTTTAAAGCAATCTGTATTTAGTGGATGTTTATGACATATTAAATCCTTATGAGAGCCATGTGATAAGTGAATGAGGTAAATGAAACCCTAAGGATAGGGTGTTCAATGAATTAAGCATTTTGATTACCATGTTCTCAGTATGAGATGAACAACCTAGGATTTGGGTCGATGTGCACGTTTTCCAAGAAAGTGCAAATAATTTATGGGTGTAAATGACGATTACTCGTATGCCAAGTAATTTGCTCTTATCAGTATATTAAGATGTTTAATTGCATGATTCTAGTGTATAAGTGCGAAATGGACATGCATTATGTTTATTTAAGTGTTTCATTCTGCCTGCATGTATAGTATGTTGATTTCTCAACATATTACAATGTTTGAGTATACAGTTCTGCCAAGTTTAGAATGATATACATGTTGTGTTATAAACTTTAATTAAATAGACATGATACCATAGAGATATCAGAGTCAAGTATAAGTAAGAGAAAGGTACAATGTAGAAAGAGCTTTCCAAGAATAATAAAATAATAGACATAGGTGCCCTAAACACCGTAGATTCCCTACGGATGTCTGCACTGTAGGGAGGAAACGATCCACCCTGGCAGTGACCAGTATACGGGGATCGGATCACACCCAAAGAGCGTGCGGGGAGACGAAGCCCTTGAGGAAGTCTCCTAAGAGAAGATAGGTTACCCAACATGAACCGGAGATCCGAGTGGTAACCCAGAGGTACCCATAGAGCATACCAAAATGAGGCCCACAGAGAATCTCAGACCCTCCGCCTGTGTATTCAACCTAGAAGGAGAGGTCCAGTTGAAGGCCAGCTATTTAGCTGCTTAGTCAGACGTGACAGTTCAAGTCAAGCAGACCCGGATTCAGTTCTAGGCTTAGCTTCCTGGGTTTTAAGCTAAGTCTTGTACGGTGAGATCGTAGTTCACTACGAGTCTTCATATGTAGAGTACACTACCTATGATCATGGCATAAGCTAAAATATGTTTATATAGGTTTAAAGAGTTTCTTATAAGTAAGAAAGGCTAAGAAAGATTCGAGTACAGTTTCCCAGTAATTATTCTTTGTATGTTTCTGAATTATTAGTTCTCTTTGAAATTAATCAAGCATTCTCATATATTGATTCGCTCTTGTTGATATCTAGAGTATCTTGCCATATTTATGATTGTCAATGATCAGTCTATTTAAAGCTTACTACTGTTATAATTGATATCATTTGCTCAAAAGTATATCTATAATTATATCAGTTCTTTAGACTGTTTCTTTGAAGTACTCCTTCACTGAGCGAGTAGGCTCACCCCACTACTCACAATTTTTGAGGATATCACATCGACTTGAATATATCATTACATCAAAGTAGATCTACCACAAGAGTTAAGTCTGAGTATAGTTAAGTTTAGTCAGTCCCTATCACACTAGGTCCATGTATAGATGTGAGAGAGTTGTAAATGATGTTTATATCTTCATTTCCTTAATAAGAGAGAATGCATTTGATTCTCATGTCATATGTACATGGAAGTGTGAGAAATATAATGAATGTATGGATGTGTATCATTAATGTTAAGATCATATTATAGGAATCAAGGTTTAATTCACTTGTAAAGTTTGTTTATGTGATTCAATGCGAGAAAACAAAGAGTTTGAAATAGAAGAAAAAGTTAAGGGTGATCTTTGTATTATGTTAAATCCTCAATTTATGCCCTAATCTCATGATTAATGGTAATTGTGAGATCGGGGTGTAACAACTTTGGTATCAGAGCTTAGGCTGAGTTGTGAGGGACCATTGAGTTAGTAAGTTAGAGTCATAAGTGTGGCAGATAGGAGATGTTATGACGTTAGCTCTGGGGATTTGAGTATTTGGATATCTTGGCCCATTATCTGAGTACTTGGATCAACTAGTATCAAGCTACTCTGTCTATTCTTTCATGTATACCCTGGCCAGGTATATAGTGGAGGGATGGTCTAGAGAGGAACCCTAGAAATATTAGGGTTAGAAACAAGATAAGTAACATGAATTAAGAGCATAAATATAAAATGAGATAGAACTTTCATTTCATATTGTTGTTTTATTGGAGATGAATAGAAAAGCCCTTATATGTTTGAATTCAGATATTTAGTATTTTGAAATATATATGGGTCTTTAAGATTTGTTGTACACTATGAAGTTGTAGCATTTATTGATTACATTCTTTGTATCAAGTAGACTAGAAATGATCTTTGAATAGGAGTTGAGTAATCCTAAGTGGATAAGTTTTCTTCGACACATTTGAGATGAATAGGAGTTGAGTAATCCTAAGTAGCTCTTGGCTTCATGACTGCAGGTTCGGCCTGGTCCGGCCGACATGATGCATTACTGGGATCTAATGACTCCTATTAGTAACATAATAAGAGTAAATTCTAGATAGATTAGATCCAAATTCTAGTATGAATGTATAAGGGAAAGACTGGGATAACTAAGAATCAGTTGGAACTGATATCTGAGATCCAACTTTGGGGCCTCATATGAGAAACCCTTAATTGGGAATAAAGGAACACAACATAAGGTTCATATTAAGTTTAATTATTAGTATTATATGAACTCTAAATATGAAATATGGAAAAGATATGAGAAAAGTATGTAAGGGCCAAGATAGTAAGAATCAATCATGAGGAATGGATTATATAACCGAGTACAATGTTTTTATGTACTCCAAAGCAAAGGGAAAATAGAAGAAAAGAGTTAAGTATATGAGAAGTACATAGAAGTGAAGAGTCTTCAGAAGAGTTAAAGTAAAGACAATTAGATGAACATGTAAATCATAAGACTAGGATAACAAACTTAGTCAAATCAAAGAGAAATATTGGAAGTGATGAGTTTGATTAAGGAATAAGGGTTACATGATATGAGTGAGAGCATGGAATGTATACCTTTATTATAAAGTTTAATACACTCATCCTTACTGCCTTTGGATTCTAAGTTTCTATAGAACAACAAACTAGTTTCTAAAAGAAGAACAAAAGTGTAGCTAAATAAATGAATAAGTCATACAAAGGTAGACTATATTCAGGAAGGAAAAACTTGATTGAAAGAGAAACTATGTTTCACCCATGCATGAGCCATTTGATTTAAAATGAAAGATATGTAATGTATTAAAAATGAGTTGAAACTAGTAGAGAGATTATTGATTTAGAATTTCAACTTCACATTAGTAGAAGGATAAAAGGAAATATATGCAACATGATATACATGATCATACACATAAAAGAAGCAACATGATCATAAGAGAAAACTAGAAGTGAAAGATGACATGTGGAATAGTAGTATATGGTAAGGGGATTATGGAAAGTAAAGAAGGGTTTGAAACATAATGGAGTAATATACATTATAAAAGAAAGAGGTTGCAAGATTTAAGAAAGTGCTAATTAGTCAAGTATCCTTGCTGATAATTAATTAAACCTACATATGAGAAATGTATTACTGAATGTTTGAAGATAAGAATTCTAAGTATCAAAATCATCTTTTCTTTCATATCTTCCTTAATGAGTGCAATGTGGGAATGAAGTGATAAGAAAATTAATTATATATGATGCATAACCACCATGGTAGAGACATCTAGTGAATGTAATAATGACACACAATATGATGATGAAACTGTAGTGGGGTAAATTGAGAATGTAATCTATCTGAATAGGTCAAGTAAGAGAAAGAAAACTCAATTGATAAGATAAGAAAGACCTTAGTAAAACTTGTGAGATATAAAGTTTGAATTTCAAATTAAAGGAGCAAAGTCACATCACAATAATGTCATGCTACTAATAAGGACCAAACCCTAGAATGTTTAAATTTGTAGTAGTTCAAGGGATGTCACTAGTGATTTGACCTTGAATACTAGCATCTCTATATAACAAGATCATGAGATTTGCACTATGAGAAGTAAACTAGCACTGATAATAATCTAGGGTTTAAAGATAGCTAATCTGAAAGGTTGATAAACAATATGGAAATGATTTGGAATAAAGAGTAAGATATAAATTTGAAATGTAACAAGTGTGTTTTGAATAAAAGGAGAAATACAATATGAGTGAAGTGCGATCTGAGATAAATTCTTGCAGTGATAGAAAGAATGATGAATAATCTATTTGTACCTTATATGTTTCAATTTTAGGAATGTTTAATCTACATGATTAAAATGAGAAGGATAAGTAGAAAAACGTAAGTAGTAGTGAATGAGGAGAGAGATAAGAGAAAATAATGGCTTTTAGTAATATGTGAATTTTTTTTAGAAGTATAATTTGTTGAAGGCATATTAAGGGATGTAAATTGGTTCTACATATGATTTTAGTGTACATGTGCAAGCAATATGTTAATTTCAGGTGTCTGATAGTTGTAGTCATCCATACCAGTAATCCATCTTTGTATTGTACAATTGTAGTATGGTGATATGGGTTGAATAATGATGGAACAAATGAAGGGTTACCCTGAAAAAGGTAGTCTTACCTATTCACTCATATGAATAGAAGGGATGATAACCATATTGTATTGATATGTAACCCTAATGAGGTATAGCTTGTTATACCTAGCTTTAATATAACTAAGTGATGGTAATTGGGTATGAATAGTCCTTGAATGACTAATACAATCATGGAGTACTTTGTTACTATTGTTGAAGCTCTAGTATGCTATAACCCGATGGTTCCACCTTGAATTATGTGTGGGTTCATACTTGAGAATAATATGGAATGTGATGGTAATGCTTCACCTTATGCATCCATGATGCAATGGGGATGCCGTGAGTAGTATTGTACAATTGTGATTGAATCTAGTCTTCCAACTAAATAATGTTTTTCTATTTGAGTAGCATAATAGTAATATTCAAAACAACATAGTGAACTCTCTTTTGTGACTCAGAGGTAATATAAAATAATAGTACATATTGAGCCTTATGAATTGAGATAGTTGGATCAGATTATCAATGTTGAGGTAACACCTCAAGAGTATAAAAATATTTAAATGGTTGTTTCTCTCTCTATCCTATGATTGATTGTGGCATAGAGAATTTATTTGTTATCATTGAGAACTATTTCAAAAATGTTGTGATTAGAAAAGAAATAAATGACTTAATGTTGAAAACTGCATTCAAGTATGAAATACAAGAATATAATGAAATTTAAGATTTTAGAAGCTTAAAATAAACTTTGAGTATACTTTGTTTGTGTATTTATGTTTCGGGGATGAAACTTTTTAAGGGGGTGAGAATTGTAATGACCACATTTGTGCTTAATTGGTAAACTAGGGTTTACCTGAATGATTACATGCTTGATTAGATTGAACATTGTTTGGACTTGATTAATGATAGTAGATCAATTGTACAAACCTAAGATGAAACTCTAACTATGATTTTAGTTTGAAGAATTAGGGTTTGAGAAATGTAAACCCTAATCGGCAAAAAATAGGGTTTTGACACTACATGAATATGGAATTTTATCAGGATAGCAGTGTGGTAAATGTTTTTTCATATTTTCTACATTTTTTGTTTAATTGAATTTTGTATATGATATGGATAAATCAATCGTGCATATTGGAGAAAAATTTCAGAATATTTGAGTGTTCTTTGAATGTGGTTCTCAGTCGAACTATACTTCTACCAAAATGCTGACAGAGTGCTTTTTAGTAGTGTAGTGTTTTATTTTTATTTATTTATTGGTAACTCCAAATGATATAAAATTTTAATTGGAGATCTAAAACACAACAATAAACAACATGTAAAATTTTAAAAAAATTTGGATGCATTTATACCTTATCAGTAGACGAATTATAGTAATATTTTTATGATAGAAAATTCAGCTGAAATAAGAGAAATTATAGTGAGGGGTCAATGTGCAATTGACCCAAGCAGCTCAATTGCTCTATATGGTCAACCTAACACACAAGAACCTATCATAATTCGTGATTCAATATAGAGAAATGAAATCCTAGAGAGAGAGGGAGAGTTAGGCTTGAGAGGAGAAAGTGATGGAGATGCTTACCTAGGGTTTTGCGGTCTGAGGAATGATGAAATCATGTAAGTTTAGCTTCTTTGCATGGATTTTAATGGTCTCACTTGTCGAGATTTCGTCCCTCCTCTTATTTGATCCAAAATGGTATCAAAACTTCCCCTTTTCTCACTCTTTCTCCATAATCCCTCATTTTTAGGTTTTCCAAGTTGAAAGGAAGAAGAATCGGGTGAATTGCTAAGGATTTGATATGAGATCGAGATTTTCAGGGATGAGCTACGTTTTTAAGGTGTTTTCACACCTTAGGGTGAGTGGGAACTTCCTTTAAATAGTATATTGCACGAAAAGTGGTTAAATCATCCATAATCTTTAATTGCTTAGTATGCGACTACAAACCCTGAATTGTCTGTTTGATCTAAGTTGTTGCAAAATGATGTGAAATGGATTCTTCCTCTGTTTGTTTGAATTTCAGATGATAAATTCATATTAGAAATTTATACAATACATCCTAATGAGAATTCCCTAAGTATTTGCAAAGGTTATAAGAGTAAACTGAAATATAGGGAATTTGTCTGTGACTGAAATTGTTGTATAATTAAATAGAGAAAATTGTTTATCTGAATCCCCTTGGTTATGAATGATTGTTTATCTGAATGTGTAGTACTTATATGTCAGATACTATTTTGGATTTCATGTGATGTGAATAGTGTTTGCTTGATATCTTCGTAAAGAGGGTGAAGCCCTATATGAGTGGAAAGTTGGAAATTTGTGAATAAATATGGTGAAATCCATTTGAAGTGTTTTTCTTAGCATTATAGACTCTATTTATGCAATGTTATTCTTGATTCATAATATCTCAATGAATGGCATGGAAAACCCTAATTTATCTCAATTCGAGGATTTCATACATATGGTTATTGTATATGACTTGTTTAAAGCAATCTGTATTTAGTGGATGTTTATGACATATTTAATCCTTATGAGAGCCATGTGATAAGTGAATGAGGTAAATGAAACCCTAAGGATAGGGTGTTCAATGAATTAAGCATTTTGATTACCATGTTCTCAGTATGAGATGAACAACCTAGGATTTGGGTTGATGTGCACGTTTTCTAAGAAAGTGCAAATAATTTATGGGTGTAAATGATGATTACTCGTATGCCAAGTAATTCGCTCTTATCAGTATATTAAGATGTTTAATTGCATGATTCTAGTGTATAAGTGCTAAATGGACATGCATTATGTTTATTTAAGTATTTCATTCTGCCTGCATGTATAGTATGTTGATTTCTCAATATATTATAGTGTTTGAATATACTGCTCTGCCAAGTTTAGAATGATATACATGTTGGGTTATAATCTTCAATTAAATAGACGTGGTACCATAGAGATATCAGAGTCAAGTATAAGTAAGAGAAAGGTACAATGTAGAAAGAGATTTCCAAGAATAATAAAATAATAGACATAGGTAACCTGAACATCGTAGATTCCCTATGGATGTCTGCACTGTAGGGAGGAAACGATCCACCCTGGCATCGACCAGTATATGGGGATCGGATCACACCCACAGAGCGTGCGGGGAGAGAAATCCCTTGAGGAAGTCTCCTAAGAGAAGATTGGTTACCCAACATGAACCAGAGATCCCGGTGGTAACCCAGAGGTACCCACAGAGCGTACCAAGATGATGTCCACAGAGCGTCTCAGACCCTCTGCCTGTGTACTCAGCCTAGAAGGAGAGGTCCAGTTAAAGGCCAACTGTTTAGCCACCTTAGTCAGATGTGACGGTTCGAGTCAAGCAGACCCGAATTCAGTTCTAGGCTTAGCTTCCCGGGTTTTAAGGTAAGTCTTTTACGATGAGATCGTAGTTTGCTACGAGTCTTCATATATAGAGTACATTGCATATGATCAGGGCATAAGCTAAAATATGTTTATATAGGTTTAAATAGTTTCTTATAAGTAAGAAAGCCTAAGAAAGATTCGAGTACAGTTTCCCAGCAATTATTCTTTGTATGTTTCTGAATTATTAGTTCTCTTTGAAATTAATCAAACATGCTCATATATTTATTTTCTCTTGTTGATATCTAGAATATCCTGCCATATTTATGATTGTCAATGATCAATCTCTTTAAAGATTACTGGTGTTATAATTGATATCAGTTGCTCAAAACTATATCTATAATTATATATCAGTGCTTTAGACTGTTTCTTTGAAGTACTCATTCACTGAGTGAGTAGGCTCACCCTCTACTCACAATTTTTAGGGATATCACATGGAATTGAAGATATCATTGCATCAGAGTAGATCTTCCACAAGAGTTAAGTCTGAGTATAGTTAAGTTTAGTCGGTCCCTGTCACTCTAGGTCCTTGTATAGATGTGAGAGAGTTGTAAATGATGTTTGTATCTTCGTTTCCTTAATAAGAGAGAATGCATTTGATTATCATGTCGTATGTACATGGAAGTGTGAGAAACAGAATGAATGTATGGATGTGTATCATTAATGTTGAGATCATATTAGAGTAATCAAGGTTTAATTCTCTTGTAAAGTTTGTTTATGTGATTCAATGTGAGAAAATAAAGAGTTTGAAAAAGAAGAAAAATTAAGGGTGATCTTTGTATTACGTTAAATCCTCAATTTTATGCCCTAATCTCATGATTAATGGTAATTGCGAGATCGGGGTGTAACACCTAGTGCCTTCAACCTAATGATCTTTGACTTGTTTTGTCTCCAACCTAAGGTTATCTTTAATCATAGGTGGGATCGTGGTCTCCTTCGATCATTGAAGAAGTTTTTGTCTTTGATCAAAGATGTGTAGTGTTCCCTTCGACCGCATGCATGGATGTCCTTTGACCGTTTTGCCTTAGATGAAGGTATTCGACCCAAAGTGGTTTGTTTCTCTTTGGTTGCATAAGATTGTGGTTATGTTTCTTCTTTGGAAGATAGAAATCCCTGAATATGTGATAATGATGGTTGATATAATCCTATCTAAGAATGTGAGAAATAATGATACTTAGGGTTGATGCTATATGATGTCTTGGAAACCATAATTGGTTATAATGTTGAAACCCTAACCCTAATTTTGAACACATGATGTAATGCTTACTTTGTTTGAAGCATTTAGCATGAAATGAAGTATATTCTCTCGCCTACTTATGTAATCTTAATCTTGTAGGTGGAATGAATGTCATAGATATTTGAATGATATGGAGTGTTTGACATGACACAGGGTGATGATTGTGGGCCTTTATGAGGCATGATGAGATAAGGATGATGTACATGAATTATGCAATTTGGGTCTTATGTCCTGGAAGAGGCTCAATGGCTAGTGTGAGATGATATCATATAATTATGAGATGAGGGATTGATATCCCCTAGTGATGTATTCATGTTGATGGCCTTGTATGGAAGTGATATCAAGTGATGTTGTGACAAGTTTATACTTCATACGTTTTATATCTTCTGGAGTTGTACATACCCTTATCTTTGTAGAGTTTGTTTAGGGTTTATATGTTATAACTTGATTGATGGTAAAAGATTCACAATTGGCTTAACCAATCAAGTGAAATCCTAATCATGTAGTTGCCCTATGCCATAGATCCATCTAAAACATTAGTACTTGTTGTATGGTAAAATGGGGTCTCCCTTAGTGGAAGTTTGGAGTCATATATTCTTGAGTATATGCATTTTACATGATTGGTTACGGTCATACCCTAGAAGGAGAACAATTGAGGCCATAACTGATGGATGTGATTTAGTATGTGGACATGATATGTTTTGAGGATGGTTGCATTTATACCTCGGCAAGAGTGCAGTTGTGGTTGTAACTCAGTTCACCAGTGTTGTGCCTGTATACCATGGTAGACTAGGCTATTTTGTAGTTGGACTTTATATGTCATAGCGGCGGACTCGAACTAACCCAGGGTGAGGGAGAACATGCAAGTTTGACTCCTACTAGATCTTGTATGGCACTAATTTTGACTTAGTAGTGGTCAGTTGGAGCATGAGTGGTATACATCATCTCCTCAGGGCATAATAAAAGATGTAATACAGTCGTGTAGTACATTTGCTTAGAGCTAAACACGACACACATTGGATGACCCCTTTTCCTTATTTCTTGTATTGATTTCTTAGTTTATAATGTTGTAAGAGAAATAAACTATTATACATGTTCTTCATATTCCTTCTAAAGGTATTAGATGATCTACTACTCAGTTAGAGATACCTAGATTGCTTAACCTGAGTTAATTGTTGTTCTTATATTATTTAATTGAATCTTCTCAACCTAATAATTATGTTATTTCCTACCTTAGATTATATGTGCTTATAATAGTTGTGGTAGAGAGTTATATTTCTTGTTGGGTTGTTTGGTCTCACCCCATGGGTTTCCACATCTTTTAGGTGGTCATGCACGATGAGGTAGAGATCGTGAGGTTGAGGCTGAGCAACGAGAGGAGAAATAGTTGTTAAAAGTTGGATATGTTGCTAGTATTTGTAGTAGAGTCCTACTTGTCGTCCTTGTACTCTCATGTCCTTGGGGGTGTTTTGTATACGTTGTATATCGACATGATTTTTTGGCAGTAAGCCATGGTTGTACAGATATGGTTTGTATATATATGAATAGACTATCATATGTAACAGGTTGTAGCAAGATGGACAAGTGAACTGTGATATGTATCATCTCGTGGTATGATAAGTAATACATGTGGCTTTATGTGAACCCAATTGTAACATGTTTCCACTTTTGTGGTTATATGAAATCAGTTATAATTTACCGTGTTCTCTGGAAATGTGGATGTTTAGTATTAGTTTTGCACTTTGTTTTGATTAATCTCACTTTGTGTGGCAATGGGCGTCACATTCTGGATCTAGATATAAGTAATCAAATCTCCTTTTCTTCCTACTATCTTGATGACCCTTCACCTTCTTTCACCGCAAGCCTTATTCATGTGGTTTCTCTTGTAAGGTTTTTACTTTGGTTTCCTTACACCATATTTCCTTCTTTCCTTGTGCTAATTTCTCTTAGATCGTGAAGTTAGAGTTGTGGCAAGATTTAAAGGGAGGATGTATCACACCTTTGGAATATATAGGTATGTATATATATATTTATATATGTATGTACATATATATCTTGTATATTTTTTCTTGATGGTAAAGTATGCATATTAATGATGGATGAACTAGATTTGATATATGATGGTATAGAACTTAAAGGTTGCATTTTATGATTCAAACATCTTCGGAGTTAGATTTCTACATAGAAATAGCCTATTCTTACTGAAAGTTTGCTTTCCTGTTGCTTAACCTTGAAATCAGTATGCAATTTATTTCTTAAAAGTGTTGTTTTTTACCACTCATGCAGAAATGAGTAGATTTCAAATGGATTTGATGCTCACACGTGAACGTAAAGCCTTTTAATATCTCAATATGATACCTTTGTGATGGATAGACCTAGGCATGATTTCTTATGCAATAATAGGAACTCATGGAGCATGAATCGTATTGCCTTGTACATCTAAGGCGTCTTATAGTTACTACTTTGTTTTGATGCATGGTTTTCATTCCAATATGTTTCATATCTTGTAGAACTGCAAAGGGCTTTATAAACATTTTAGTTACTTTATTGATTTATTATATGGATCTTGATTGATGTAATAATAAAATAAATAATTGATATTATTAATCAAGTGACACCATAATCTTGTACTTCCCTAACACTGTAGATACACTTGGTTCATTAGGGAAATCATAAAATAACTAATCTTGTAACAATCTAAAAATTGTGAGAAGTTGCCCAACACCATATATTGATGAATATATAGGAATATTTGGGTTGGTATACCCAAAAATCTTTAAATCTTGATAGGAATCCTTTGTGATCAAAGGTCCAATGATATATGATATGTGATAGAGAATAAATTTAGTTGTGTCTCACATTTAGTGAGTTGATACCCTATGTTTGGTGTCGTGGCATGTGCATCCAAGATGGAACTATAATATGAGGATCCACTTCTATGAAAATTTCAAAGTAGATACGACCATTGAACATTCTACCTATTGTTTCCCTCACTTTTACCCAAGGATGTGTGAAGAGATATAATGGAGTTAGGATATCCTTAGATCTTGTAAGGATTGTGAGAGAGACTCACATTGACTAGATAGTGTTTTGAGTAGTACACCTCAAACAACCCATGTCATAATAAAAATATGTATCTCATCTGAGCTTGGGGTCTCACCTCATAATTTTCCACATATTTTTAGGTGATCAACTTAGCTTCTCTAGTATCTATGAGGAGGAACATATTGTTGTGGACTCGAGTCACCTAGAGGTAGGTGATGTTTGTGTGTCACCAAGTGTCCTTTGCTGCTTGACATCCCTGGACATATGTGGTATTTACATGTTTGAGTTGGGCAGAGTTGGAATCATCCCTTTACTCAAGTCTTGGTTGGTAAATTTGACAAACTTGTAATACTTGACTTGAGACAATGACATGTGTGCTTTGTATATGTAGTACCATTTATATGAGTTGTAAGTTATTTGTCTAATCATAAAATCTTATCCCTTTTGAAAACATACATGATAGTGTTCACTAAGATCAGTAGAAGGTAGAGATAACCATGGAAAGTTAAAATAGCTATCAATCCTGGTTGATATCATGTTGTGGAGTTGTTTTGAATTTTTTTCATATGACTAGATAACCATGTAAATTTAATATAGTTTTTATAATCTTTTTTTTAATATTTTTAATCAAGGTTTGTTTTGAGTAATCTTGATATTCTTGCAGTGAGATTTCACATATATTATGATGTCAATTAGATTTTTAGTTCATATGGATTGAAATTTATAGTGGCTATATATTCAACATGGATGAAGGTGTCATGTCTTGGAAGTCCCCAACAAGAAAACATGCATACTTTGTTCCATTATAGAATCTTATTTTATTGCCTTGAAAAATGTTGAAACTGGAGGCAAATGACTAAGACATATTCTGATGGATCTTCCAATTTGGGAGAATCCTTCTCTGCTAGTATTTATACACTTTGAAAATCAAAGTTCATAATAAGAGCTAAAAACAAAACTGATACATTCTTCTATATTATAACATTACAGTATAATCCATGTGGATTATGTCAAATCAGATTCAAACTTGGTCGGTCCTCTGACAATGCCTTCAAGTCAAAGAGAAGGGAGAAACACATCAAAGAAAATGGGATTATGGAAATACTACAAGTTGAAATGATGGATACCCAACATTCATATGTGGATATCCCAAGAAAGAGATTCAATAAAAAAACTGTCATCAGACTCAATATATATTAAATATTTCATATGCCATTCTTATATTGTAAGCAATAATTTTTAGTGATTGTTGAATTGTATTTGTGTTCTTGATGGGTTTCACAGCCATCGATGGTGTTGTATATGTTTGCTATATATACTTGATAAAATTACAACTAAATGAGTATAGAGTGAGGTCACTCATGTTGACATTTAAACAAATCTCTAGAGAGCACTCATGAATATTCCTAATAAGCATATGGCCTAAATGTGGAAATCGTAAGAATAATAATTTATTCTACAAATCTTAAATGATTAATGAGCCTCTAATAAGATAAAGAAGGAATTAATTCAAAAATATACTTATTTAATCCTCTACATGTTACACTATTCTTGTTCAAAAAAACCCAATTCTACCTAACAACATGCATGAGATTTATTTGAATTCCTCTAGTAAACTTTTCTCAAAATATTTGGTTTGATATGGTGTGGATTTTTTTATTTAAGTAGTATATTTCAAATATGAACAGAGAGCTTTAGTCTCACTTGGGTGAGCTATGAAAACTTCCTCTGTTTATATGGATCATTATTCATTACTTATATATGGAGATTAAGGAAACCTAGGATACATAAGAGCTTGGTGATGCAACCTGATTGGGTATGGATCGGTCTGGTCTTAAAATCCTTTAACCAAGCATATCAGCACATGTCACGACTCACATATAGATAAGTGCTCCTTCCTTCTTCCTGAGGCTCCGTTGTAGGTTGCAGTCTGACTTGGTTGTCATTTAGCTCAATCAATCATTTTGACACGTGTTGTAACTTTTTGAACATGTATTTATCATTATTTGTTTGTGAGATTCTCAGCTACCATAGCAGTTAGAGGTTCTAAACCACTACACATCCTTTTTTTACTAAGAGTGAAAAGCCATATGTAAAAAAAATCACTTGTCAATTCTTTGAGGATTTTTGAGAAACTATCTCTTTTTCTTCTCTTTACACTCTCTATTTCTTCTCTTCTCTACGTCTACAATTTCTACAAAAGTGACAACTTGTTAATTTTGTGTGTGTCATAGTTTTTACAACGATCAAAGTCTATTCGCCTATCGTCATGACTTGCGAGTGTGTACACTTCACATTGATAGTCATTGTTACATCAGGGTGAGTAGTTGTTATGCCTCGAAGACTCCTAGTCCTAATCCTAATTCTACTTGGTGTAGCAGTCCTATTTTAGGTATTGCCTTGGTTTGAGGCCAACCCATATTCCTACTTGGATTTGGATTAGTATTCCTATTTGGAGTTGGAGATGACTCTATTTATATGCATCTTGGACTCCTATTGTGTACGATATTCTTATTAGGATTGTTTATTCCTAGTTGAAGTCTTATGGCATGGAGCCTATAAATAGGACTCTAAGAGCATTAGATTTTCCTGTACTGAGAAGTGCCAACGTATAGTGTTGTACTGAAGAGAGTTCTGTCTCTTCTTTGGGAGTATGTATCCTTTTTAATCTTCTTGCAATAGTAAAATTCTCTCTCCTCCCTTGGAGTAGGTTGTCTAGATTAAATCACGTAAATCTTGTGTTCTTTGGTTGTGTGATCGTTCTCTTCATTCTTGTCTTATTATTCTACTATGGACTCATCATATTCTATCATTCAAGTCCTAACAAATTGGTGTCAGAGCCTCGTTCTCAAGATCCGAATGATGATGAATCTATACAAGATTGAGAAGTTTGATAGCAAAATCAATTTCAGACTATGTTAAATCATGATGTGTTGTGTGCTTGTTCAACAAGGAGTCGTTGTGGCTCTGGAAGGAATCGAGAAAATTCCACCAACTATGAAGGATGATGGAAAGAAGGAGATGGGCCAGAAGGCTCTTATTACCATCTGGTGTTATCCTTGGACTACACAATTTTGGTTGAAGTTTCCAAAGAAACTACTACTATAGGGATTTGGAAGAAACTCAAAGATGTCTACATGACGAAGTCTCTCCAAACCAAACACTATCATAAGCAGTGTCTCTACTTACTCTGGATGGTATAAGGTACTTTTGTTCGTGATCACATTGATGAATTTACTTCTATTACCATGGATCTAGAAAACATATATAATAAAATCAAAGATGAAGACACAGTCCTTATTCTATTATGTTCTTTCCACCCTCATACAAATAATTTTGTGAAACTATTTTTTATGGGAAATCTTCAATCAAGGTGGAGGATGTTGTATCCTTGTTGTTGTCAAAGACCATGGTTGATAAAGACCTAATTGCTTCTTCTAGCTGGAGTCAGTCAGAGGCTCTTAAGGTGAGGGGCTGAACAAAGGAAAAGGGAAACTACAAGAAGGAGACACACAAATCTAAGTCTAAATCCAATAAGATTTGTAAATATCGTAAGAAGACCGAACACATCGTTGATGAATGATACAAGTTACAAAACAAGAAGAAGATGGAGAATGAAAAAAAAGAACACCATGCAGATGCTAAAGTAGTACGAGAAGATCCAAATTATGTTCTTATGGCAACATAATCTTCTTCCTCATACATCAATTTTCAAACTTCTTGGATTCTGGACTCTAGCTATTCACATCACATGTGTACACATAGAAGATTGGTTTTCTTCTTATGAACACTTTGATGGTGGCATAGCAAACATGGAGAACAATACCACTGACAAGACTATTGCCATTGGGTCAATTCGTATAAAGATGTTCAATGGCGTTATCTGAACTATCTTAAATGTTCATCATGTTCAAGGCCTTCAGAAAAACCTCATCTCAATTTCCATACTTGAAGCCAACGATTTTCCATATAGGGCGGAAGATGCAATCTTGTCCATTACCAAAGGAGATGATTGGTGCGATTCTGCTAGAGGTGTACACACCAGCCAACTAGGGTGGCTAGATGCACTCCACGAGGTCAGAACGCATGGGATGGGATCTTTCTTTCGAAATTTATAAACCGAACTTAACACCTACTCACACTAAAACACTACACGCACAAGCGCACGGGGTCGTGTCGAGTATAGGTAAGCGGCAAGTATAGGGTCGATCCACAGGGAGAAGAGGGGGCACTAGAGCTAGGTTTAGTTTGGCTAGGTTCCTACTACAGAGACTAGGGTTAAGGGTTTGAGGTTATTTTGATTGTTAAACTATTATGGACAAAGAACTAATTAAAGGCGAGAATGAAATCTAAGTTAACCCTAGGCTAGAGTAAGGCTAAATAGGCAACGAAGGATTAAGCTAGGTATGAAAAGGCAAATTACACTAAAGCAAGCAAGAGAGAAACAAAAGAGCAATTAAAGAGCTACACTAGCATGAACAAGACAAAAGCAAAGCAAGAAGCTAACTAAGAAACAAAAGAGCTATTTAAGCTAAGCAAGCACAAAACTAGGGTTTTAAGCAATAAAGTGAGGTATGGGCTGTTTAGGGGTATGAACTTATCACTTAAGTTGGGGGTTGACATATGAACACAATGATTCCATTTATATTATCCAAACCAAACAACAAGTTAGAGTCTAATGAATTAACCAAAGCTACTAACTGGCCATGGCTATGCTAGGTTGTGTATAGGGGAACTAGTCCCTAACACCCCCTACTACCCTTATGAGGCTCAATTGGGTTAGGGATTAGGTTCAATTCAATTAGAGTCTAATAAAGTCTAGGTTTCTATATTAGGTATTCCTAGGGCAATTAGGACTGAGGGTAGTAATGGGGAGGTGAAATTAGGGTTTTGGACCCCAATTCCCCCACATTCTAGCCTTGAGAAGGCTCCATGATAATTGCACTAGAATTATCTAATCTAGCTACTTAGATCTCTCACTTAGGTTTAGGGAGGTTGATTAGGATGTTAGAAGATGGGAGGAAACCTAGGGATCCAAGAATTAGACCTAGGGGCAAATTCCAAAATTCACACATACAAGCAATTTGCCTAAATTCCTAGGTGATTTCACACACAAACCAACAAGCAATCCATGGAGAGTGAGATGCAAATAGAATATAATAATTAACAAATGGAATTACAACATTTACATGTCATTTCCCCCCCAACATGGTATCAAAATAACATAATTTCCCCCAAACAACCCACCCAAGGGGCCTAGCTACTCATAACAAAGCAAAATACAAAAAGAAAGGAGATCGAGGAAGAAGTAGCCATGGAGCTCGATGTAGATGAAGAATATCCTCCCTCCAGCTGCTGCAAGGATGTCCACCTTCTTCTCCTTGGATGGAATGGAGTGGGATGATGGTGAGAAGTGGATGGAAGGCTTAGATATGGGGGGTTATGTGGTGGGAATGGTGAAATGGGGTGGATTTGAGGTGGAGGTGAAGTGGAATGGAGTGGAGGTGACAAGGGAGTGAAAATGGGACTCTAAGCAGACAACCCCCTGACCCCCAGCCGCCAATAGGGCTTATATAGGGATCTAGAGTGTCTAGGATTAAGTTAGGGGTAAAATAGGTAAAGTAGTGAAAACTAGGTGGGTTTTGTGAGTAGCACGACCATGGTGGGTAGGGTAGAACACGGCCGTGGTGGATGGGCACGGTCATGGGAATTAAAAAGTGGATATCACATGGAGGTGTGCATGGATGGCCACGGTCGTGGGGGGTCACCACGGTTGTGGTGGGAACCTATGGCCACGGGCATATTGATCACAACGGCCGTTTTGGCTATATTCATCAAATTCGGGGAGTTATAGTGATTTTTTGTGCTTGGGGCATGTCCACCACGACCGTGGTGGAGTACCACGGCCGTTTTGGTGTCCCTCCCATGCACTTGAGCATTGAACTTGATCATCCATGGAGGGTATTGCTTCAAAACATTGTTTGAACACTTGGGGTAGGTTGGGAGTGGTTTTGGCCTTATTTTGGGCTCCTCCAAGCCTGAGGAAACCCTAGATTGGACCATCTTCTTTCCATGCCATCAAGTAGTGGACAAAGTACCTATGAAACATTCAAAAAAGCCTCCATAAGTGCATTTGATAGAAATAAGCATATTGGGGGAAATAACATGTAATATAGCATGTATAGATGTGATTGAAATGCAATATGACACAAGATGAAGCCCTAAAATAGGGATGAATCACCACCCTAAACTTAAAACATACTTGTCCTCAAGTATGCTCCAACTCAATCTCTCTACAAACTTTTCATAGTCAAGACATGACAAATGCAGTGTAAAAGGTGATTATTGCTGAATGGGATAAAAAAAACTGACTAGGTGCATGCATTCCACCTCTCTCCTATCCTACTTTCACAAACCAATCATGAGAAGAGAACAAAGCAAATGAACTTCAAATATAGTGCATAGAATACACAAGCTATCCATATTTCTTTCATGTAGTTCCGGGTAGACGGTTTCATAATGGTGTTAATCAAGGATGAGTAGGAGTGTTGTTTCACCTTCATGCTTTCAACCTTATGTTTCAAATCACACCAAATGACCCACGTGGCTGTAGAAAAGGGAAAGATGAACTAGATTTGATGTTTCCTAGCTCATTGGGTATGAAAATGGAAGAAATGGTTGCGGTAATATTTTTGGAGTGATATTACATAGAGCACTCAACTTTTCTTTATTTGAATGCTCTTAAACAGGAGCATCCTTTTATTTTCTTTTTGCATTTTTTTCTTTGCCCTTGGGGTAGGTAGGGCATATGGTGATGGGAGTGAAGCGGTGAGATGTAGATGTGGCCACCCCAAACTTTCGGAGGTGGCCACGGCTAATATGTGCACTTTGGCATCCTTTCATGAGGCGGAGGGGTAAGAAGATGGTGAGTGAATAGTCAGGTCAAAGAGGGGTCATTGGCGTGATTCGTAACATAAGGTCTCCTGCATGAAAATTAATCCAACACTTCATCCAACAATGTCAAACCACATGAATGAACAACATGAAATTAATACTTCAATCAAGTGATTTCATAGACACTAAGCGCTCATAGCTTACTCAAGTCACAAATCAACCAAATCATTCACAAACACAAGAGAGGTGATGCACATGTAAAAAGTCAAGAATTGATACCATTTAGTAATAAACAATGATAAGTCACTTGCATTTGTCAAAGGTAATCATTTTTACTCAAAATAGTAGAGATTGGGTCAAAACACACTTTTTAGACAAGAAATCTCAAATTTGGGCAAAATTGGCCAAAATGGTGCCTACTTTCCTTCAATCGCATCTAACCCTATATTATTGAACTTAAAGAAGAAAATAAGCAACTCCTAGCTAAAACATGCAAAAGTTATCAAAAATCTACATGATATGCAATGCATGGCAAAAAGGGCAAATTTTTTGAAAGTTACGCAAAAATGGCAGGAAAGTAAACTGCATGATATGAAAGTATGCAAAGAAGTAAATATGACTAAGGTAGATAGTAAAAACAAGAAAACAAAAGTGGATGTGGTAGGTGAAATGCAAAGTGAAACTAGGGCATACCTGCCCTACCACCCCAAACTTTTGAATCATGTTGTCCTCAGCATGATCCTAGAGTTTAGGATGATAGGGTAGACGATCATGGCTCTCTCAAGGCTCTGGCGGTGTTCCTCCCTGTGGTGGAGGATATGTGTAGTAGCTACCCCACTAATCTTCCTTGAGTGGCTGAAATTGGTCTGCAGCACGACCGTGGTGGCTTCAGGTTGCACGGCCGTGCTGCCTACACAACCGTGGTGCAGTCCTTTGGCAGCTTTTCTCAAATTTTCTTCTGAATCCAGGGACTTGGTGTGTTTTTCATGAAAATGACCACGTCTTATTGATGTGCCACGGCCATGGTGGTCCCTGTAGCTACTACTCTCAAAATGAGGAACATCAAACACTTAAAAACTTGACCCAAAGTGATTTTTCTTGGAATCCTTCTCTCAATTATACTCAAATTTCCTTCATTTCACCCTGTTATCACATGCACATCTTAAAACTAGACAAAACCTATTAAACACAAGTGTGTGTGTTCTTGGAAAATGTAAAAACAAAGCAATTGTATCAAAAAGTGAAGGTTGGGTCAAAATTTCCCAAACCTACGTGGGTTGCCTCTCACAAGCGCTAAGTTTTGTGCCTTCAGCCAGGCTTCTTGTTCTTTCACCATCAACCATGGTCCAAAAACAAAATGTTTGCGCCCCCATCATAGGAAATCCTCTCAAATGCTTTCCTTGATTGATCTTCCTCCCAAGGGTCATGCAAGCTTCTTGAGTGCTTCTCAACAATTTCCTCTCCTTGGGGATCATCATCATAGATCTTAATCAGCCCTAAGACCTTCAGTAATCTCATGCCATAGTTTCTCTCTCTCTTGAGAAATGGGACTTCATAGTCATCAAAGAGAGTGGGTTCAATCATATGGGACACTTGCGAACAAGGAATTTCTAGAAAGGGCTCTTCACTAAGATCTTTGTCAACTTGATTCCCTCCCTTGATAAGCTTCTCAACAACCTTGTCACACCCCATGATTGAAACCATATCCATTTTCTCATAGGAAGTAGGGGGAGCATGTGATAGTTGTGGTGGTGGCATTGTTGTTAATGGCCTTTGTAATTGAGGTGGAGGAGGGAATTGAGGTTGGAAGGTGAAATGGTGGGAAGGTTGTGGCGATGGAGGTGGGGGTGTGTAAGGCTTAGGATAGCCTTGAAGGTAGGGCGGTGGAGGAAATTGATGGGTTCTTGCATCTTGGCCTTCCATCTTATCTTCCTCGAATGGCTTGCCACATGCACAAAGCACAACCAAACAAAAGAGAACAAGTTAGTAAACAAATATACACAAAGAATGCAAAGAATGATGAATAAAAAATAGCAATGATGAGGGCAGTAGAAAAACTCAAAGCAAAACTAACTAGCTAGGCCGAGCGCCTCTAATCCCCGACAATGACACCAGAAAGCTTGGTGCGATACCGCTAGAGGTGTACACACCTGTCTACTAGGGTGGCTAGATGCACTCCAAAAGGTCAGAACGCATGGGATGGGATCTTGCTTTCGAAATTTATAAACCTAAATTAACACCTACTCACACTAAAACACTACACCCGCAAGCGCATGGGGTCGTGACGTAGTATAGGTAAGCGACAAGTATAGGGTCAATCCACAGGGAGAAGAGGGGGTACTAGAGCTAGGTTTAGTTGGGCTAGGTTCCTACTACGGATACTAGGTTTTAGGGTTTGAAGGTTATTTTGATTGTTAAACTATTATGGACAAACAAACAATTAAAGGAGAGAATGAAATCTAAGTTAACCCTAGGCTAGAGTAAGGCTAAACAGGAAACAAAGGATTAATCTAGGTATGAAAAGGAAAATTACACTAAAGTAAGCAGGAGAGAAATAAAAGAGCAATTAAAGAGATACACTAGCATGAACAAGAAAAAAGCAAAGCAAGAATCTAACTAAGCAACAAAAGAGCTATTTAAGCTAAGCAAGCACAAAACTAGGGTTTTAAGCAATAAAGTGAGGTATAAGCTGTTTAGGGGTATGAACTTTTCACTTAAGTTGGGGGTTGACATATGAACACAATGATTCCATTTAGATCATCCAAACTAAGAAACAAGTTAGAGTCTAATGAATTAACCAAAGCTACTAACTGGCCATTGATATGATAGGTTGTGTATAGGGGAACTAGTCCCTAGCACCCCCTACTATCCTTACGAGGCTCAATTGGGTTAGAGATTAGGTTCAATTCAATTAGAGTCTAATCAAGTCTAGGTTTCTAGATTAGGTATTCCTTGGGCAATTAGGGGTCAAGGGTAGTAATGGGGAGGTGAAATTAGGGTTTTGGACCCCAATTCCCCCACATTCTAGCCTTGAGAAGGCTCCATGCTAATTGCACTAGAATTATCTAATCTAGCTACTTAGATCTCTCACTTAGGTTTAGGGAGATTGATTAGGATGTAGGAAGATGGGAGGCAACCTAGGGATCCAAGAATTGGACCTAGGGGCAGATCCCGAAATTCACACATACAAGCAATTTGCCTAAATTCCTAGGTGATTTCACACACAAACCGATAAGCAATCCATGGAGAGTGAGATGAAAATAGAATATAATCATTAAAAAATGGAATTTAAAGGTTTACATGTCATTTTCCCTCAACATGGTATCAAAGTAACATAATTTCCCCCAAACATCCCACCCAAGGGGCCTAGCTACTCATAACAAAGCAAAATACTAAAAGAAAGGAGATAGAGGAAGAAGTAGCCATGGAGCTCAGTGTAGATGAGGAATCTCCTCCCTCCAGCTACTGCAAGGACGTCCTCCTTCTTCTCCTTGGATGGAATGGAGTGGGATGATGGTGAGAAGTGGATGGAAGGCTTAGATATGGGGGGTTATGTGGTGGGAATGGTGAAATGGGGTGGATTTGAGGTGGAGGTGAAGTGGAATGGAGTGGAGATGACAAGGGAGAAAAAATGGGACTCTAAGCAGCCAACCCCCCGACCCCAACCGCTAATAGGGCTTATATAGGGATCTAGGGGGTCTAGGGTTAAGTTAGGGGTAAAATAGGTAAAGTAGTGAAAACTAGGTGGGTTTTGTGAGTAGCACGGCCGTGGTAGGTCACCACAGCCGTGGTGGGTAGGGTAGAACATGACCGTGGTGGATGGGCACGGTCGTGGGAATTTAAAATTGGAGATCACAAGGAGGTGTACATGGATGGCCATGGTCGTGGGGGGTCACCATGATCGTGGTGGGAACCTATGACCACGGGCATATTGATCACCACGGCCGTTTTGGCCATATTCATCAAATTCTGGGAGTTACAATGATTTTTTGTGCTTGAGGCATGTCCACCACAACCGTGGTGGAGTACCACAGCCATTTTGGTGTCCCTCCCATGCACTTGAGCATTGAACTTGATCATCCATGGAGGGTATTGCTTCAAAACATTCTTTGACCACTTGGGGTAGGTTGAGAGTGGTTTTGGGCTCATTTTGGGCTCCTCCAAGCCTGAGGAAACCCTAGATTGGACCATCTTATTTCCATGCCATCAAGTAGTGGATAAAGTACCTATGAAACATGCAAAAAAGCCTCCATAAGTGCATTTGATAGAAATAAGCATATTGGGGGAAATAACATGTAATCTAGCAAGTATAGATGTGAATGAAATGCAATATGACACAAGATGAAGCCCTAAAATAGGGTTGAATCAATGATGTTTCGATAAAGGGAGTACATATTCGTGGAAACCACTTACATGATGTTTGGTGGAATTGTGACCGGTGTAACTATTGCTGTGTCTTCCTCAACCACTTTAAATCTGGATACCACAAAATTGTGGCATATGAGACTGGGACACATGATCAAGTCTCAAATTATTAAGCAGAAGAGGACTTCTAAGTATATTAGTACTGAAAAGTTGGATTTCTATGAGTATTGTGTAATGGGAAAGCTGAAAAAGCTCAGTTTTTCAACTGCAAACCATACTATAAAAGGTACTATTGATTATATTCATTCCAACATCTGGGGTCCTTCTCAAGTGGGGATGCTTTTGATCAATTTAAGAAGTGGAAGATGCTAATTGAAAAGCAAACATAAAGGTGTAGCAAAACACTATAGACAGAGAATGACATGGAGTTTTGTTCTTCTGAATTCAATGAATTCTACCAATCTAAAGGTATTGTAAGACACCACATAGTTAGACATACATCTGAGCAGAACGACATTGCAAAATGCATGAATAAAAGTATTCTAGAGTATGCACGATGCATGCTAATCAATGCATATATTAGTAAAGATTTTTGGGTTGAAGCCATCTCTATTGCAACCTATCTAGTCAACTATTCTCCATCTACTCCACTTGGTTTCAAAAATCTAGAAGAGATTTGGTCTAGTCATCCTACTAAATATTCAAATTTGCATATTTTTTCTTGTCCTGCATATGTCAATTCAAATGAAGGAAAGCTCGAGCCTAGAGTGAATAAGTACATTTTTTTGGGTTATGTTGATGGTGTGAAGGGATACAGATTCTGGTGTACTGAGCCAAACTCATCAAAGTTCTTGATTGAAAGAAATGTCACATTTGATGAGTCTATCATGTTTTCTACAAAACAAGATGGAGTTAGTTCTCCTATTACAGGTTCTCAAAGTTCCCCAAAGTAGGTGGAGCTTGAAGTCAGTGCATACAATCCAACACCTCATGTTAATGCACAGAAAAATCCAAATGATAATGAAGATGATGATTCAGCCCTATTTTAGGGCTTAATCTTGTGTCTTTTTGCTCTTCAATCACATCTATACCTATTAGATTACATGTCATTTCCCCTAATATGCATATTTGTGTAAAATGCACTTATGGACATTATTTGCATGTTTTTCAGGTACTTGGACCACACTTGGATGGACGAGAGAGATGGAGGGGCCCAAAGAAGGCCCCAGAGCTCCCCCAACCTACCCCTAGTGGCCAAGAGTCAAGCTTTAGCAAAGAAGTCCATGGATAACAAAGTTTGAAGCTCAAAGTGCAAGAAAATCCCCCAGCACGGCCGTGGTAACACAGAACGGTCGTGCTGCAAATGAAGAAATCACATGAAAAATCTCAGTTTTGAAGTAGCTGCAGAGCATACTCTACCACGGCCGTGCTACGCAACACGGCCGTGCTGCGACCACCCACCACGGCCGTGCCACGCAGCACGGCCGTGCTACCAGATCCCACCACAGCCGTGCTACGCAGCACGGCCGTGCTACCAACTCCCACCATGGCCGTGCTACCCTCAACCCACCACGGCCGTGGTGACCTCCACAGTCGTGGCCTTTTCAGCCCAAATTTGACCACCAACCTGACATTTAGCCATTTTAATTCCCATGACCGTGCCCATACACCACGGTCATGGCCTACCCTACCCACCACGGCCGTGCTACTCACAAAACTCACCTAGTTTTCACTGTTTTGCCCATTTTGCCCCTACTTGACCTAGTGCTTCCTCCCCACACCTATATATACCTAGGTAGCGGCTGGGGCACGAGGTTGGCTACCTTCTACCCCTTCCTAGTTCCCCAAATCTCCACCCACTCCATTCCACTCCATATCCACCTCAAATCCACTCCATTTCACCATTTCCACCACATAACCCCCATATCTAAGCCTTCCATCCACTTCCCTCCATCATTCCACACCATTTCATCCAAGGAGAAGAAGGAGGACGTTCCTGCAGCTGCTAGAGAGGAGGACTTCTTCATCTACACCGAGCTCCATGGCTTCTTCTACCTCTTTCTCCTCTCTTTTTGTATTTTACTTTGTTATGAGTAGCTAGGCCCCTTGGGTGGGCTGTTTGGGGGAAAATATGTTACTTTGATACCATGTTGGGGGAAAATGACATGTGAACTTTATAATTTCATTTGTTAATGATTATATTCTATTTCTATCTCTTTCTCCATGGATTGCTTGTTGGTTTGTGTGTGAAATCACCTAGGAATTTAGGCAAATTGCTTGTATGTGTGAATTTTGGGATTTGCCCCTAGGTCCAATTCTTGGATCCCTAGGTTGCCTCCCATCTTCCTACATCCTAATCAATCTCCCTAAACCTAAGTGAGAGATCTAAGTAGGTAGATTAGGTAATTCTAGTGCAATTAGCATGGAGCCTTCTCAAGGCTAGAATGTGGGGGAATTGGGGTCCAAAACCCTTATCTCACCTCCCCATTACTACCCTCGGCCCCTAATTGCCCTAGGAATGCCTAATCTAGAAACCTAGACTTGATTAGACTCTAATTGATTTGAACCTAATCCCTAACCCAATTGAGCCTCGTAAGGGTAGTAGGGGGTGTTAGGGACTAGTTCCCCTATGCACAACCTAGCATATCCATGGCCAGTTACTAGCTTAGGTCAATTCATTAGACTCTAACTTGTTGTTTGGTTTGGATAATCTAAATGGAATCATAATGTTCACATGTCACCCCCCAACTTAAGTGATAAGTTCATACCCCTAAACAGCCCACACATCTCTTTACTGCTTAAAACCCTAGTTTTGTACTCGCTTAGCTTAGTTAGTTCTTTTCTTGCTTAGTTAGCTTCTTGCCTTGCTCTTGCCTTGTTTATGCTAGTTTAGTTCTTTAATTGTTCTTTTTCGTCTCTATTGCTTGCCTTAGTGTAAATTGCCTTTTCCTACCTAGATTAATCCTTTCTTGCTTTCTTAGCCTTAATCTAGTCTAGGGTTAACGTAGATTTCATTCTTGCCTTTAATTGCTTGCTTGTTTATCCTTAGTTTAACAATTAAAACAACCTTTAAACCCTTAACCCTAGTCTCCGCAGTAGGAACCTAGCTACACTAACCTAGCTCTAGCGCCCCCTCTTTTCCCTATGGATTGACCCTTTACTTGCCACCTTCCTATACTACAACACGACCCCGTGCGCTTGCGGGTGTAGTGTTTTAGTAGACGTAGGTAGCTAGTTTAGGTTTATAAATTTTGAAAGCACAATCCCATCCTGTGCGTTCCGACCTCATGGGGCGCATCTAGTCAGGTCAAATCGGCTAGTATGTTACACCTCTAGCGGAATCGCACCAAGCTTTCTGGCGTCATTGCCGGGGAATAGAGGCGCTCGGCTTAGCTAGTTAGTTTTTCTTTGACTTTTCCTACTGCCCTCATCATTGCTATTCTTTATTCATTTTTCTTTGCATTTCTTGTGTATATTGGTTTGCTAACTTGCTTTCTTTTGTTTGGTTGTGCTTTGTGCATGTGAAAAGCCATTCAGGAGGAAACAATATGGAAGACCAAAATGCACCTCACAAGCCGCTTCAAGACTACTTCATGCCTAGCAACTACAAATCGCCAATTGCTAGCAGGGTTGATCAAATGCCAGGGAGAAATTCTCTATTCCTCCAGGTCTTCTTGGGCTCCTGCCCATCTTCTACGACTCAGAGAGCGAGAACCCCTACAAGCGCATGGACTCCTTTCTTGAAGTATGCTCCACCTTCAGGACGTCGACGACTAGTGATGATATAATTCGATTGACCTTGTTCTCCTTCTCCCTCAAAGATAGAGCTAAAGACTATTATGACTCAAGAAAGGACATCATGAGTTGGGAAACAATGAAGAATGCTTTCTTGAGATAGTTCTACTCTATTGCAAGGTTGAAACAAATGTGGCGTGCTGTGACAAGTTTTAGTCAAATGGGAGATGAGCAGTTTCATAATGCATGGGAGAGATTCAAGAAGCTGTTGAGAGAGTGTCCTCACCATGAGATCCCTTTGTGGCAGCTAGTTCAATCATTCTACTCTGGTTTGTCTCTAAAGGACCAAGACACAGTGGACTCTTCTTGTGGAGGAGTTTTCATGGCTAGGCCACCTGAGGAGATATGGCCTTTATTTGAGTAGTTGGCTGAAGGATCAAGAATTCGGGCTTCTAGCATGATGAATGAAAGAGGGTATGCCTTTGGTGTGACACCCCCTACTCATGATGACTCAAGCCTGCAAGTGATGGAGATTCTTGGTGACATGGTGAACTTCATGAAGAACTAAGTGACAAATGCTCCTTGCCACCCGGTCAATTCTATTGAGTTCTATGGGGAAGAAAAGAAGACACCTCACTCCTATAGCTACCAGGAACCACAAAGTCCCACATACAGCTCAAGGTTTGAGGAAGAGGTTCTTTCTAGATTGAGAGTGTTTGATGATGTTCAAAGGGATGTTGCAAGGTTAGAAGAGAGAATAGAGCAACTATCTTCTATCATCGCTCTCCAAGAGGAAAAATTGTCTTCAAGACCCATCGTGAGCCACCATGAAGCAAGTGGACCCATGCCCTCTTCACAAGTTTTCTACAGTCCACCCCCCATGCAAGTGCATCCCATTCACTCCTTCCAACGCTATCCCCAGCCTTACACCCCTCCACCACCTCCCTCACCTCAAATTTCACAAAACTTCACTTTCCAGCCCCAATTATCTCATCCCCCTCAATTCCCTTCTCCACCTCAATTTCAACCCCAAGTATCACCTCCGCCACCACCACAACTATCACATGCTCCCCCTACTTCCCATGAGCAAATGGATATGATTGAGACCCCTCTCTTTGGTGCCTATGAAGACCCATTCCTCAAGAGTGAGAAAACCTATGCCATGATATTTCTAAGGGTCTTAAGGTTGATTAAGATCTATGATGATGATCCCCAAGGAGAGAGAATTGCTGAAAAAGACTTATGAACCTCGCATGACCCCTGGGAGGAAGATCAATCAAGGAAAGCATTTGAGAGGATTGCTTATGATGGGGGTGCAAACATTTTGTTTTTGGACCATGGTTGATGGTGAAAGAACAACAAGCCTGGCTGAAGGCATGAAACTTAGCGCTTGTGGGAGGCAACCCACATAGGTTTGGGAAATTTTGACCCAACCTTCACTTTTTGATACAATTGCTTTGTTTTTACAATTTCCAAGAAAACACACACACACTTGTGTTTAATAGTTTTTGTCTAGTTTTAAGATGTGCAGGTGGTTACAGGGTGAAATGAAGGAAATTTGAGTACAATTGAGAGAAGGATTCAAAGAAAAATCACTTTGGGTCAAGTTTTTGAGTGTTTGATGTTCCTCATTTTGAGAGTAGTATCTACAGGGACCACCACGGTCGTGGCACATGAATACGACTATGGTCATTTGCATGAAAAACACACCAAGTCCCTAGATTCAAAAGCAAAATTGAGAAAAGTTGCCAAAGGACTGCACCACGGCCGTGCCAGGCAGCATGGCCGTGCAACCTGAAGCGACCACAGCCGTGCTACGCAGCACAGCCATGCAGCAGACCAATTTCAGCCACTCAAGGTAGATTAGTGGGGCAGCTACTACGCATATCCTCCACCATAGGGAGGAACACCGCCAGAGCCTTGAGAGAGCCATGATCGTCTACCCTATCATCCTAAACTCTAGGATCATGCTGAGGACAACATGATTTAAAAGTTTGGGGTGGTAGGGCAAGTATGCCCTAGTTTCACTTTGCATTTCACTTGCCACATCCACTTTTGTTTACTTATTTTTTCTATCTACCTTAGTCATCTTTACTGCTTTGCATACCTGCATGCCATGTCGTTTACTTTCTTGTCATTTTTTTGTGTAATTTTCAAAATTTTTGCTCTTTTTTCCATGCATTGCATATCATGTAGATTTTTAGTAATTCTTGCATGTTATAGCTAGTATTTGCTTCTTTACTACTTTAAGTTCAATAATATAGAGTTTAGATGTGATTGAAGGCAACTTGGCACTGTTTTGGCCAATTTTGCCCATATTTGAGATTTCTTGCCTAAAAGTATGTTTTGACCCAATCTCTACTATTTTGAGTAAAAATGATGATCTTTGACAAATGCAAGTGAGTTAACATTGTTTGTTGCTAAATGGTATCAATTCTTGACTTTTTACATGTGCATCACCTCTCTTAGGATTGTGATTGAATTGTGAATATGAGCAAGCTTTGAACGCTTAGTGTTTGTGGAATTACTTGTTTGATATATCAATTTCATTTTGTTCATTCATGTGGTGTGATATCTTGGATGAAGTGTTGGATTAATTCTCATGCATGATGTCTTATGTGGAAAATCATACCAATGACCCCTCTTTGACCCGATTCTTCTTCCATCATCTTCATACCCCTCCGCCTCATAAAAAGATGCCCTAGTGCACATAATCAGCCTTGGCCACCTCCAAAAGTTTGGGGTGGCCATATCTTCATCTCCCCGCTTCACTCTATCCACCATTTGCCCTATCTACACCAAGGGCAAGAAAGAAAAGAAAAGAAAAAAGAAAAGCAAAAACAAAATAAAAGGATGCTCCTGTTTAAGAGCATTCAAATAAAGAAAAGATGAGTGTGTAAAAACACTCCAAAAATCTTACCGCAACCCTTTCTTCCACTTTCATGCCCATTGAGCTAGGAAACATCAAACTTAGCTCACTTTGCCCTTTTTTGCAGCCATGTGGGTCATTTGGTATGATTTGAAATATAAGATTGAATGCATGAATGTGAAACAACACTCCTAGTCATTCTTGATTAACACCATCATGAAATGGTTTACCCGGAACTTTATGGAAGAAGTATTGATAACTTGTGTATTCTATGCACTATATTTGAAGTTCATATGCTTTGTGCTCTTTTCATGATTGGTTTGTGAAAGCAGGAGAGGAGAGAGGGGAAATGCATGCACTTAGTCATCTTTGATCCCATTCAGCGATAATCATCCTTTGCATTGCGTTTGTCATTTCTTACTTGTGAAAATTCTGTAGAGAGATTGAGTTAGAGCATACTTGAGGACAAGTATGTTTCAAGTTTGGGGTGGTGATTCAGCCCTATTTTAGGGCTTAATCTTGTGTCTTTTTTCTCTTCAATCACATCTATACCTATTAGATTACATGCTATTTCCCCTAATATGCATATTTGTGTAAAATACACTTATGGACATTATTTGCATGTTTTTCAGGTACTTGGACCACACTTGGATGGACGAGAGAGATGGAGCAGCCCAAAGAAGGCCCCAGAGCTCCCCCAACCTACCCCTAGTGGCCAAGAGTCAAGCTTTAGCAAAGAAGTCCATGGATAACAAAGTTTGAAGCTCAAAGTGCAAGAAAATCCCCCAGCACGGCCGTGGTAACACAGAACGGTCGTTCTGCAAATGAAGAAATCACATTAAAAATCTCAGTTTTGAAGCAGCTGCAGAGCATACTCTACCACGGCCATGCTACGCAGCACTGCGACCACCCACCACGGCCGTACCACGAAGCACGACCATGCTACCAGATCCCGCCACAGCCGTGCTACCAACTCCCACCACGGCCGTGGTGACCACCACGGTCGTGGCCTTTTCAGCCCAAATTTGACCACCAACCTGACATTTAGCCATTTAATTCCCACGACCGTGCCCATACACAACGGCCGTGGCCTACCCTACCCACCACGACCACTCACAAAACTCACCTAGTTTTCACTATTTTGCCCATTTTGCCCCTACTTGACCTAGTGCTTCCTCCCCACACCTATATATACCTAGGTGGCGGCTGGGGCACGAGGTTGGCTACCTTCTACCCCTTCCTAGCTCTCCAAATCCCCACCCACTCCAGTCCACTCCATATCCACCTCAAATCCACTCCATTTCACCATTTCCACCACATAACCCCCCATATCTAAGCCTTCCATCCACTTCCCTCCCTCATTCCACACCATTTCATCCAAGGAGAAGAAGGAGGATGTCCCTGCAGCTGTTGGAGAGGAGGACTTCTTCATCTACACCGAGCTCCATGGCTTCTTCTACCTCTTTCTCCTCTCTTTTTGTATTTTGCTTTATTATGAGTAGCTAGGCCCCTTGGGTGGGCTGTTTGGGGGAAAATATGTTACTTTGATACCATTCTGGGGGAAAATAACATATAAACTTTGTAATTTAATTTGTTAATGATTATATTCGATTTCTATCTCTTTCTCCATGGATTGCTTGTTGGTTTGTGTGTGAAATCACCTAGGAATTTAGGCAAATTGCTTGTATGTGTGAATTTCGGGATTTGCCCCTAGGTCCAATTCTTGGATCCCTAGGTTGCCTCCCATCTTCCTACATCCTAATCAATCTCCCTAAACCTAAGTGAGAGATCTAAGTAGCTAGATTAGGTAATTCTAGTGCAATTAGCATGGAGCCTTCTCAAGGCTAGAATGTGGGGAAATTAGGGTCCAAAACCCTAATCTCACCTCCCAATTACTACCCTCGGCCCCTAATTGCCATAGGAATGCCTAATCTAGAAACCTAGACTTGATTAGACTCTAATTGATTTGAACCTAATCCCTAACCCAATTGAGCCTCGTAAGGGTAGTAGGGGGTGTTAGGGACTAGTTCCCCTATGCACAACCTAACATATCCATGGCCAGTTAGTAGCTTAGGTCAATTCATTAGACTCTAACTTGTTGTTTGGTTTGGATAATCTAAATGGAATCATAATGTTCACATGTCACCCCCCAACTTAAGTGATAAGTTCATACCCCTAAATAGCCCACACATCTCTTTACTGCTTAAAACCCTAGTTTTGTACTCGCTTAGATTAGTTAGTTCTTTTCTTGCTTAGTTAGCTTCTTGCCTTGCTCTTGCCTTGTTTATGCTAGTTTAGTTCTTTAATTGTTCTTTTGCTTCTCTATTGCTTGCCTTAGTGTAATGCCTTTTCCTACCTAGATTAATCCTTTCTTTCTTTCTTAGCCTTAATGTAGTCTAGGGTTAACATAGATTTCATTCTTGCCTTTAATTGCTTGCTTGTTTATCCTTAGTTTAACAATTAAAACAACCTTTAAACCCTTAACCCTAGTCTCCGTAGTAGGAACCTAGCTAAACTAACCTAGCTCTAGCGCCCCCTCTTTTCCTTGTGGATCGACCCTTTACTTGCCACCTTCCTATACTACAACACGACCCCGTACGCTTGCGGGTATAGTGTTTTAGTAGACGTAGGTAGCTAGTTTAGATTTATAAATTTTGAAAGCACAATCCCATCCCGTGCGTTCCGACTTCATGGGGCGCATCTAGTCAGGTCAAATCGGCTAGTCTGTTGCACCTCTAGCGGAATCACACCAGATGACACTCCTAAAGAACAGACTATAGCATTGCCTCTGGGAGACCAAGAAGACTGATCAGACCACCTAAAAAACATTTAGATTATTTTGTTGTGTATGCCTTGACTACTGCATAAGAGACAAATGATTCTGGTGAACCATCTACCTACATTGAAGTTGTGGTATCTCCATATTCTATTATGTGGGTTGCTGCTATGAATGAAGAGATGAAATCTTTTCATGAAAATCTAATTTATGAGCTTTTCAAGACTTCTATTGATAAGAAGATCATCAACATTGATGGTCATGCTGATATGAAGACAAAGTTACTACTAGTTTCCAAGTTCAAGACCTTCTTGGACTTGGTCAGCTTTGCATCCGACAGTGATGCCCTTGGGGGCTGGAGGATTAGAAGTTTGCTATTTTTTCTTACAATATGTTGACTTCAAGTCAAGGTGGAGATTGATTATGCCTCAAATACTCCTAGTCCTAATTCTAATGCTACATGGTGTGGCAGTCCTATTTTGGGTCTTGTCTTGGTTTGAGTCCAACTCATGTTTCTACTTGGATTTGTATTAATATTCCTATTTAGAGTTGGAGATGGCGCTACCTAGATGCAGCTTGGACTCTTATTGTGTACTAGACTCCTATTATGATTGTTCATTCCTAGTTGAAGCCTATAAATAGGACCCTAAGAGCATGTGATTTGACAGAAGTGCCAACATACAATGTTGTACTGAAGAGAGTTCTCTCTCTTCTTTGGGAGTATCTCTCCTTTATAATTTTCTTGCAATAATAATATTCTTTCTCCACCCGTAAAGTAGGTCATCTAGACCGAACCACGTAAATCTGTGTTCTTTGGTTGTGAGATCGTTCTCGTCTTGTTATTCCTTTGCGAACTTGTCATATTCTATCGTTTAAATCCTAGCAGTAGCCACAATTCTCATCTACGTCAGTGACATTTTTTCTAGAGAGCCGTGACATTTCTGTTTTGGGCCGAGTTTATTGTATGCTTCAACATCCACAAGTATTGGTAACATTTTTCAATTTTGTTGATGGTATATATACCTAGACTTCGAACAACATCATGTTGGTCACACATGACTAGGTAGGAATTACCCTTTAATATTGTCTGGTACCACATGAAATTATATATTTCCATGTTAATTATGTATACATTACTTCTTAAATAAGAGTAGAATGGAATACAATGTACACGATGAACTTTTTCCTTCCGATGTAACCTGCTGTTTTAGTGCAAACGGAATGATGCGACGCGAATCGGCACGCTGCTCACGCGTGCATTGATCATCCCCACTCCTTTCATCACATCAGTCAAGGTGCGAATGTGCGTTGCCGCGCAGCTGCTGCCATATGCACCGAGTTACTGGCAGACAAGAAGGGCAACTGGGCAATTCGATATGAGCACTTGGTTCGGTTGGTGGGTGCACCTTGACTAAGAATGTTAGGAGAACAGAGATCAGTGATCTTGGCAGCACTCAGCAGACACCACCTTGAGTGGCGCAGAGCGTATTAACGTCCAAACCAGAGGTCTACCGTGGGCCATGGCAAAGCACCAATTAAGGATCTGGCCGAGGATCCATCTGAAGGAGCCTCGAGGTGGTGGAGCCGGCCGCAAGTTCTTTCTTGCATGTTGGTTGAATTGGGATGATGAAAATGGGAGAGGAAAGCCGACGTCAAAAGGAGCAAGATGTTGCTTGTGCCAGGGGTGTGCAGAGAAAACGAATCAAGATGGCACACGGTTCATCAATGGATTCATGATTGTTTTCAATGAGTAGCATCCATAAAAGTTCTTTTCTCACGTGCAAGGAACTGGATAGGAGTAGTTACGTATTAAAGCCTGTCACTTAAGCTCATATTATAACTCACGCTGATCGATATTAGAGTAAACAAGGGGTTTACCTCCCGGTTCTGGATATGGGTTCAAACTCGTGAAATTATACAAACCATTTGCACATGTGACATTCGACACGTTCAAGAGGTATATTTGAGTTGGTTCTCTAGTTTCCCTCTTCAAGGAAGGCGACTCCTATATACTCATGTTGCATCATCAGCGGTTGTAGCTACTGTCAACATCCTACCAACATTTATTCTACATGGCTTAGTTACGAAGTGAGGATGTTTCTTTTTCTAGAGAGTGCGTTTCTTTTTCTAGAGAGTGCTAACTCAAAGACTATGTCGGTCTTGTTTAGGGCGTGGGAATAGTGATTATTGCCATTGTGCTTACACTAGTACAGATACCACATTTAGCGTCGGTTAAGTAATACATTTGTCGTCGGTTTTGAAGTGAAACCCAAGTGGGTGACACTAAAAGTAGACTACTTCAGTGTCGGTTACATAATCGAAAATAGAAAGCCGTTCCCGATTACAATTTAACCCAAAAGCGCCAACAATCGGACCATAGGCGTCGGTTTATAGCAAACAACCGACACGATTAATCATTTGTTGTCGGTTTTTTGTATTTAACCGACGTCGATATATTTTTTTTCTTATCAGCTCCCTAGCCTGTTGTCCGGCTGGTCAGCAGGATGCAAAACCTGCAGTTCAGTTCTGATGATGATGATGGATGTGGGATGATGACGATGATGATGAGGATGATGATGATAATGACGATGCTGATGATGATCATGATCCTCATCACCATTGTCATCATCATTACCATCGTCATTATCATCATCATCCTCATCATCATTGTCATCATCAATCATCGTCATCATCATCCTCCTCATCGTCATCCCACATCATCATCATTACATGATGATGGATGATGATGACGATGATCCTCATCATCATCGTCGTCGTCGTCATCATCATCATCATCATCATCATCATCATCTTCATCATCGTCGTCATCATCATCATCATCATCATCATCATCATCATCATCATCATCATCATCATCTTCGTCTTCGTCGTCATCATCATCCATCATCATGTGATGATGATGATGTGGGATGATGAGGAGGAGGAGGATGATGATGATGATGATGATGATGATGATGATGATGATGAGGATGATGATGATGATGATGACGATGATGATAAGGATCATGATGACGATGATGATGATCATCATCATCATAATGATGATGACGACGATGATGATGATGTGGAATGATGATGAGGAGGATGATGATGACGATGATTGATGATGATGATGATGATGATGATGATGATGATGATGATGATGATGACGACGATGATGATGAGGATGATGATGATGATGATGATGATGATGATGATGATGATGATGAAGATGATGATGAGGATCATCATCATCATCATCATCATCATCATCATCATCATCATCATCATCATCATCATCATCATCATCATCATCATCATCATCATCATCATCATCATCATCATCATCATCATCATCATCATCATCATCATCATCATCGTCATCATCATTATGATGGATGTGGGATGATGATGATGAGGATGATGATGACGATGATGATGATGATGTGGGATGATGACGATGAGGATGATGGTGACGACGATGACGATGATGATGATGATGATGAGGATGCTGATGATGATGGCGATGATGATGATGATGATGATGATGATGAAGACGACGACGATGATGACGACGACGACGATGATGATGATGATGACGATGACAACGACGACGACGACGATGATGAAGACGATGATGATGATGATGATGATGATGATGATGATGATGACGGCGATGATGATAATGATGTGGTGATTGATGACGAGGATCATCATCATCGTCACCACCACCACCATCACCACCACCATCATCATCATCATCCTCAACATCATTGTCGTCATCATCATCGTCGTCATCATCATCGTCATCAACATCTTCATCATCCCTCATCATCATCATCATCCCTCATCATCAACCTCATCCTCATCATCATCCTAATCAATTAATTCAATTCATTCTTCCATTTTATGTCTATTCATTCATTATTAAACCCTAATTCAATATTAATCAACTACACAATGGTGACATTATTAATCCTAAGTACAAATCTAGTACTAATTAAACCACTCACCACACTGGTGGATCGAACTACAGGCTGTGGTGGTGGCGCCCAAAGGTGGAGGTGGTCGGCCGGGCTGGAGGTGAAGGTGGTCGGTGCTGGAGGTGAAGGCGGTGACTAGAGCAGATGAAGGCGGCTAGAAGAAGGCTCCTTGCTCTGCCTGGAGAATGTGGTGGCGGCGACGGGAGCAGCTGGTAGTGAAGGCCGGCGACTGGACAACATCAATAGCTCTGGCGTGAGCAGCTTCAAGCTCGTCGGGGCGGTGAGTAGCTTCAAGCTCATCGTGGTGGCACACAGAGGTGGTGAGAAGAGAAGGGAGTGACAGAAAAATCACCAAACCTAGTTATGGGGGGAGAAGATTGGGAACTAAACAACAAAGGGGAAGAGTCCAGCTCGCGCGGTGCTTATAAGTTAACTATTGACGTCGGTTATTCTTCTAAAACCGACGATAAACAAGGCAATGAATTTTGCCTCACGAAGTATATTTAGCCATCAGTTCTTTAGAAAAAACCTACGACATATGAGGGGATAAAAACTTTCGTGGGGCTTGGCGCGGAACATGTGTCGTCAGATTCTACACAACTGATGCCAAATTTTTTTTGCTGAAAAATTGTATTTTGCGGGTGATTTTGGACGTCAGTTTGGTTTATTAACAACGGACGTTAAAGAAAAGCGATACCCGTGTCTTTTCTAAATTAGCCAATCTTCACATATAGGTGTCAGTTGAGTTTATAAGCTGATGTAGTAGACTATTGGTATCGATTTTTCTACAACAACTGACGACATCAAATGTGACGTTAAACGTCATTTTTGTACTGGTGTTAGCGGCTTTCATAATAGATGACACTTACACACACTTCATGCCTAGCCTAGATGATGTAAGCTACTCCTCTCCTCTAAATTTGTGGTCTTGTGTTGTGGTCTATCCGATTGTTGGTTGTGGCGGGCATACACCTCACCACTGGTTCTCACATCATAACAGTAAATTCCACTAGCTAATTAGCAATTTTCCAACAATACTGAACATTGATTTCTTTGTTAATTAGGGTGTATGCATCTTCCCATTTACCTTCTAGTATGAATCTTAACACAATGTTTTGTCTTGATGATCTCACAACACATTCAATCAAGAATTTTATTGTCTTCTATTATGACCAATGAATTGCACTATATAACTAGGATTTCTTTTTCAAAATATTAATGATAGACTCCATTTTCAAGTTTAATATCTTCCTATTAAATTGCTAGTATAGATCCTAAAATCTCTCTCTCTTTCTCTCTCTCTATGACATTATACTCACTAGACTTATGAAGGTTCTCTATTACTATATTTTGGTCAACAAATGGTTTCAACATGTTTCACTCACTAATGTTGCAAGTTTATGAGAAGTGACACAATATACCTCCAAGCAGTGATAGCACAACACATCTTCTCCTAAGGAATTCTCTTTTACTAATGATATTTTTCTTCTTTATTTGATTTCTAGTTTCTGCAATATATATTTCATTCAATTGTTCTCACATCTTATACTAATAATTGTGCTAAATAAGTAATTTTTTCCAACAACATCGATGTTAAATTTTATTGTGAATTAAGATTATAGTTCTCTTAACTTGTCGATATGAAACCTGAAATGTTAATTCTTTATGATGTTATTCTCGTATACTTGAACTTCTTAGTACTTTGACATTTGGGTCAATGGAAGGTTTCTACATATGTCTGTCACTAGCATTGGGGTTAGGGTGATGAATCTTGGAGACCATTTGTTGGGGATGATCATGAAAAAGAGAGACATAATTTATCTTCAAGAAAGTGATTGAAATGTGCCTTCTCCTAGAGACTACTCTTTTATAGTTGATTCTCCATTCAATCTATTATTATCTAATCATTGGTTATTGCAAATATATTCTTTAGTGCATTTCCATTCGATGCCAATCCGTAAAAATTGAAGTTTCCCAGTGATCATGTTGTTGTGATAATTTACATAATAGGAAATGTAGAAAATTAATATAATATAATATAATATAATCAAATACAAGTTATTGGTCTTCTTAAGTGTAATAAAAATCTTCAATTTGATGTTAATATAATGACATTATCTTTTCGACCCATGAATAATAATCTACTTCACTGAATCAAATTTATTCATACAGATTCACATAAATTATATTGTAATTATTTTCAAAAGAATGGGAGTTAATACCAGTATGATTTATAATCTTATATGGTGTGATAGTTGATCCTTCACAAAATGAAAGTATATTGTAATACGTTTGATCAATTTACTCAATAGCAACTGGGGAATGCTTATATAAAAAATTAGTTTGTTGGATCAATCCCATGTTTAACCTATATTATGACTTGAGGAGTTGTTATATAAAACTATAAAATTAGGTATTTTACCATTCTTAGATATAGTGGGTGCTAACATAATCTTACCAGTTTGAGAGTCCTAAATGACCAAGTTGTCTTAGTTTTAATACCAAGACGTGGCACATGTTTTTTATTTGATCATTTCATTAGTATCACATAATATTTACAACTTAGTTTTGAAATTATGAAAGTAAAGTTTTGAAATTATGAAATTAATCTTTTTCATCCTAGTTTACCTTGTTTTTCTTATGATATATTATCATGAAAGTAAAAAAAATAAGGAAGCTTTTCAAAATTTAAAAGAAATAGGTATTAAACACAAATTGTGTATCATGAAGTGAATCGTGGAATTGTTCAACATCTAAATATCGTCCCCATTCTTCTCTTAAAGTGAGTCAAGGTATGGGTTTCCTAGGTGGGAAAGTGTGTTGTTTGGCTTCTTCTTCCAGCATTAATCACCACTAGACAAGAAGGCTATATTGGCAATTGGGTTCAAGTACTTGGTTTGATTAGTGGGTGCACCTTTTATTTTAATAAAGTTGGTGGGGAGGGCCATTATATTCATCTTGGTCTCCCCATCTGAGAAAAGAACAAATTTCTTTACAAAAAAAATTGCATGCATACATGTTCCAAGCAACCTAAAACACAAAAACTAGCAATGGCTTGTTGGTAAGGTGCATGGTTTTCTTTGTATATCAAGACAGTAAGGTCCCCTAACCAGGGATGGCATACACCTACACTACCCTATACAAACCTATATGAGAGACCACCCTTGTTGACAATCATATCATTTGCCACCATTTTAACATCTTTTTATACATATTCACAAAAAAATGTAAGCCAAAGTTTATCAACCTTTTTTCTGCAACTTGAGTTTGGAGCCACCAAGGGGATTAATCCTTCCTTTGATCACATCCATGACTGTGTTTCTATCATATTCAATGAATTTTGGCATGTGTGCTTTAGTTTTGCACATATCAATAGTTGCTCGCCATACTTCCAAGTAGGCACCAATACTAGAAGAGCTCTTTGTTGATCAGGAAAAGGTCCAAATGTGAAGACCATTTCATTCCTCAATATACCTCCAATGGCTGCATGAGATCTCCTTATAGAACATATGCTCAATCTAGAAGTAATTAAACTTTATTTGAATGAGCTAGCTTGTGGTTTGACCCATAGTATAGGCATATAACTGATGTGTCAGCTTTCTAACTAATGCACTTTGTGATACTGCCAAATTTGTAGAAGAGAACAATCTCATTTTGAATGATAACGTTCAACAAAAAGATGGATTTGTACCATGCAATGAATGAGAGGTGAATTATTTTATTATTATACCTACTAGAGCATTAATTAACCCACAAAAATCCAAAAAATGATTTTAGGCAATAGTCCACAAATGAGACCAATGAGGGAGACACTACTATCTTGGTTCCATTAGTGCCTCAAAAAAGAGAGAAGGTTGCTCTAAGTCTCAGGGAATGATCCACTCAAAACTAAATTAGTTTTTCCCATAGGTTCTTAGCTAGTTGACCCTACTAGAAAAGATGTTTTGGAGTCTCCTCTTTTTTTTTTCCATTACAACATTCACATTCTAAAACTATAAACAAGTGAAAAACCTTCACTCGAGGCACTTCTGCTACTGTCTAATTAATACATTTTAAGAAAACACTACAACTTTGAAAGGCAGTGCATAGTGCCATACCCAAGCCCAATGATGCGGGTTATGCACAATGAACCTATTTTTGTCAGGATTTAGAGCAACTTACCATGTCTAACCTACAAGTATCCATGTATTATTGGGTGTTAGATCATCCTGTCCATGTTCAAGTTAAGAATGATACCAACACACCTGATAAGAATATATGTATAGTATCAAAAGTACATGATAGGTACTGTGACACCCATTGGTCACACAGTGAGATTACTCAAAATGAAACCGCGAACGAGAGATTAACGAACAAATTACTGGAAAACACTAAAAATTAAAACCATTTCATAAAACATGCCAACCAACAAGAACCTTTACATATAGATGCTTTAATGCCTCAAAGCACTTATCGTGTATGCAATCAGCCTGTTACCAGAGAACCTACTCTAGAACATATATAAATGTATCCATTGCAACTATATACAATAGGACACACGAGCCAACCATGGGTCGAAAGTGCATTCACACAACATCTACAAAACATCCCTAAGGACCCAAGTGTACAGGAATGACTCTAGGACTGTGACGTCCCCAGATTTTCTAAAACTTAATCTGATGTGTGACGTCCAAATTGAAACCCTCACCTCAGTGAGAATCCCAATTTAAACACCCCACACTAGGCTAAGAAGAAGAAAATCAGAGGAAGTCAAAAGGAAACAATCAGTAGCACATGCAAATGAACAATAAACAAACCACAACACATGTTCACCATTCAACATATAATTACAACGTGAATTGTTACAATATTTGATATTACATATTGAACAACAAACTATAACATATGCATGTACTACATCTAAACAACAGGATCTTAAGACAACAGGTCCACCCGTACATCAGCTCGCCACACAACTCGCAAGTATCCTGGATCTTCAAAAGCATAACCACAACCTAAACAAAAGATTACACGTGGTACATGTCAGCAAAATATTCAAGAATATTATACTGAGTATGCCTACGTGTCTTTTATATACCTCTCATCATATTGGCAATAAGATAAAACTAATATACTTGGAAGTAATAGAAGAATGTAAGAAAAGCATATACTTGCACAAAGATATTCATTAACAAAAGAGAACACATCTTTTAAGCTTATTTTCCATTATATCTCAAGGCCTTTATGATCAGTACCAAAGAGTTGGATCATATGCACACTGTGACCACTACCAAAGAGTTGGGTCCAAGCACACTACCAAAGAGTTGGTGCTTCCATATGTACAATGTGACCACTACCAAAGAGTTCGGTCACTTCCAAGCACACTGCCAAAGAGTTGGTGCTTTCATATAATGGAACAGAGATATTATGTTTGATGTGTTCATAGCAGTAAGTATAGAAAACCAACCAACATATCATACAAGAACAATCATTTCATCCAATACCATATGCCAAGTATTTTATTATGCATATAACACAAGCATATTGTATAATAAGCCAAGTAAGAGGTAATGTCGTACCTTCCAAAGGGATATTCCTAATCACATTCCTCATGTCAACTCTAACCTCTTGGTCAAACCCTGATTAAGACAAGACCATGTATTATCATCAGGTTCTCATCATCTTACATCTCATCATAACCCTAATTGTGTTCCTTAGAGTTTCTCTTAGTTCATTAGGATATGTGTATCATTACTTGTATTCTTATCTTGTGATTATCTCACTGATGTCATTTTCCAGATTATAGTTCAATATATGAACATTAGGTTCCATATCCTTTTTGTGCACATAATAACCCTAGTTTATATACATCATTAACCTAGATTAGGGTTTTAAACCATGTATTAAAGGTCAACTTCATATAACATGAATTATATGCATCATCATGATCTCATCATTAAATCTGAGGTTCCAAATATGGATATGAGCTTACTCTGTAAATTTCATCAATTCTTGAGCATGCATGAATTTAATACATTTTATTTAGGGTTATTAGCCCTAATTAGTCATATTGAGAAAATTACATGATTTCAAGTCATAACATGACCATATCTGATATCATATGCATTGTAGATATGATTATGGACTTACTGATATTTTTTTCATAATTTTAGGGCATCGTTTGATATTTATTATCCATCATATGAGCATTTCACATCTTTCATGATATCAACTATATTAGTTACTCAAAATCCTGATATTATACTTCCATTGTGTTCTACACAATTTTATGAGAAAAATGGTACCTTATTTGCATTTTTCTGATAAGCAGGATAAATTCTATGAATTATGCAAGATCTAATAATTTCTGAAGGAATTACCTTAATCGGCCAATCTGGAGCCGCCACGTGTCCAACGTGATGCTCTATCCTTTGCAACACTGGGGTCTGGCCAATTCAGGAGTTTGAACTTGGTTTGATTTGGTTCAGCCGATTCAGCGGTCTGGGCTCGGTTCAGAAGCCTGGACCCGCCCCCTTTCCCCATTCTCGCGAGCCTCACGGTTCCCTGTTTCCTCTATGAAACAGGGCACCGTCGCAAGGGGAGAGCTCTGGTGAGCAAGGGCTCGGGCTTGAGTTCTCCTCGTCATCTCTTCATGCTGCCATAATGATCAGCGTCCATCAACCTCTCTCCGCGGCCACTCGGAAGTGCCCTACGGCCTCTGGTTCTCCGGCGAGGTGGGAGCGCCGCCGCCACATTGGTTTCCCTTGGTGAGCAAATGATTTGCTACTGGCTCCTCCTTGCAGACTCACAGAACTTGCTAGGAGTGGCTTCTACTGCCACGACGATGCAAAAGGGGACATACTCCTGGCCTTTGGTTTCTCATTTTCACACCCGACACACTGAGTCCTCCACGTTCTGTGTGAGGTTGCTGCGTCTACTTCTGGCACCGCCGTTGGGTGGATCTCCCTTCCTTTCTCATGATCCTCATGATCCCATCACGACACCCACATGTGTGGTATCCACGATCATCATCCGTTGCTGCGAACCCTCTTTTTTCTAGGTAGGTGTGAGCGCTACAACCCGCCTGCTCTCGATCCTTTAGCTCCTACCTACATGTTGCGATGGAGAGACAATAGGGACGGGGAAGGTGGAACTCCCTTGTCTAGGTTCTGTCAAGCCCAAATAAGGGGTCACCCGAATCCTCTCCTCATGTTGAAGCCAACTGCCTGGTTGGACTCCCCCATTCATACCCACGATCAGCTAGTACCTCGACATCGTGGTTGCTACCTGGGGTCAAAGACATAACCGCAAGGTACAAGACAACACCACTGCCCTTGATTGCCAATCCTATGGTCTGGGTTAGTCCTCCACTTGAGTCCATTCGTGGCTCACTCAAACCCAAGAGTACTTCCACTAGATTAGATATGTAGGGCTTGGATCTTGCCATGCAATCCAAACCTAAACCAGGGGTGCGTGACATTGCATATAACCAGGCCCAAGATGGAAACAGGCCCATAAACCTCAATTATGCACATTATTTCATAAAATTCAAACCTAAATAACTCCCTCTAGGAGCATCCAAATGCCACCAAAATTTAACCATAGCTTCACCATACCACAAGGTACAATCCATTCGATTTTGGTGCAAAAACTAAGCTATTAGATATGTCAATTAAATTCCTCAAGAAGGCATAAAATTATGGATCCAAAAAATTGTATAAACCTCAACAACACTCCAAATTTATTAAAACATTTGGGATTCTCAAAACAACTCAACATGTGTGACTTCACTTGTGTCAATAGACATTTAGGATTCTAAAAGTCCACTCCATCACAAGGGCTCTATCAACAAAAGGCATCCAGCAACACTTCCAAGCTTGTCATCTACTCATCTACTACTCCTCTTGTTGTTGCTCAACCTCCGTTGCATGATCTCTACCTCTTCGTGCTCATCCACCTAAAAAGGGTGTGGGAAACCCATGGAGTGAGATTCCAAATCTCAGCATAAGATATAACTCTCCACCAACTCTATTATTATCAGAGATAAGATAAATAAAGCAACATTAAAATTATAGCTATAAGAGGCAGATAGTCATTGTTAAAGGAAGAGAAATTACTGTCTGATTTATGAAACATCTTATTAATTTTAAAAGGAATATGAAGAATATGTATAATTCCTATCAACAACATTATATACAGTCCAAGTGAGGCCTCATCTAATGTTTCTATATTTTTATCCTACACAAGTATACTACACAGCTGATTATGTATTTTATTATGTCCCAAGGATTTGAGTCATACCACCCAAATCCCACCAACCACTTGATAAGTCAAAATCGGGGCCATACAAGGTCGAATGGAAGAGACGCAATCCATGACCTCACCCCCTCAGTCAGTACAAGAATATGTAGTGACGTCATAAGTTAGACTATTGTCAGTGACATATAGTCCAGATGTACATATCTAGCCCACCTCGGTACAAGTCACGGTGCTAGTGAGTTACGACCACAGACGTACTCTTATCAGGGTGTGACCGCATACAATCCTGTGTTACTTATTACATAAGCTACATCCGCAACTGTGCTTTTATTGGGGTATGGCCACAACCAATCCCATATTACATGTTACTAAGCTATGACCACAGTTGCACTCTTATTGGGGTATGACCGCAACCCGTCCCACATATATATACATTCAGGATACAAGGAGATACCTCAACTTGCACCCCGCATATTCAATAATATGCACTCCAAGTTAAGCTCGTTTCACCATTCATCAAGTGCTGACACTGAATGGATCTATGGCGCAGGGTAAACTTAGTAGATTAGGTTCCACTTTAATAATTCAGTTATTTAAGCATCTTTAAGCACCAATCAAGTTACAACGTATAAACTCAAAATAAGATTTTCATAAACAAGGTATGATACCATCAAAACATACTGAAACAAATAAGGTGTGATCTCATCACATCATCACTTCACGTCTATTTTTCAACATGTACCCATCACAAAGACCATATATCTTGGGAGGACAACCCCTCCTCTCATTACTGAGGAAATCATTATATAAGGCATCAAGTCGTCATCAGATCATAAGACTATTTCCTCCTCTTTCTATGTTATCATATCACATGTGCCTCACAAAGCTTATTCAAACATACTATAATCACCATAGATCATACATGGATATGCATATCATCTGGTATTACCTGCATGGTTAGAAACTGATAGCAAGGAAGGCAAGCCATCATTAACACTATTATCTTATAAGATTCATGCCAAACATATGAAATTTTAGGGTTAGGGTTTCTTTTCACCCTATTAGGGTGTGTAAGGTTGGATTAACAATCCTTAGATCAATACTTTCATCATTATTATGAGGTGTGTTAATTAGATATAGAAACATAGTCCTCAATGTCATACATACAATCACACCATAGGGTGTCACATCTTATCACTTAACCCTATCTTCAATCATGATGTATCACAAATACCATCACAAGACATCAATTAGAGTTGTAACATAGAATATCGATTAACCCTAAATGTGTCGAGAAACCACCCAAGGTAGCGTATCGGTTAAGGATATACTAGGTGAGCAAGAAAGGTGGTGGCCTACCAACTCAGGATGGTGTATCGGTTTGGAGCACAAGGCATAACGATCTGTCACCTAAGATAGTGTATCTGGTAGCAACACTTAAGGAAAAAGGGTATTAGCCAACCTATTGGGAAACATCATTACATGGTGTGACGAGCATCAGGGTTATCGGGAAATGCTTGTATAATGGTATCACGAGGTAACATGTTGCTTAGGGTTTCAGCAACGCATCCTGATCCCCACATCATTGCATATCGGCAACACCTCCCTAAGGTGTGTCAGTCTTTGCCCAAGAATCATGTCAAGTTGTGACAACTAAGCCATGACGGACGACACATCTTCGATTATATTACATCTTAGATGCAAGCGTCCCACTTAAGAGTCATCTCAGTTTAGGGCACTCATGGATCGTGATGGATAGCATCAACAAAACTTACCCACCTCATAGGTTAAGCGGAACTAAACCATCTGGATATACATCGACCTACCCATTCCCAAGGCATAACAACCTAAACATTACCAAAGTGTTTCAACCTTGACCTCCCCAAGGTCATGACGATTATAAAAAAATGTCATTCTAGGTCTTGCAAAGATCATGACGACCTATCATAGGGAGTGACATTCAGTGGCATTATAGGTCATCATGGCCGCCCAAAGCATATCAGCCTAACATACCTATCAGACTCATCATCTTCAACCTTATAACATGCGTCTTCAAGCAAGGAAAAAGAGGTGCAATAAAAGGAAAACAACTAAGCAAGACTCTTCTTCCCAAATAGAACACACAACCACCAAGAAGGAAGTACTAACAAGCAAGGGATAATGAACCAAAGATAAAGAACAAGATAGTAAATAAGGGGTGATAATAACAAAGGGGGTTTAGAGTTATACAACCCACCTCAAAGATCACCACAAGATCCAAGCTCCACACTCACGAGCTCAGGGTAGAAGACGATATCCCAAACTTGATCACCACAACACCTCCAAGGAAGAAGATGGAACCATGGTTAAGAGGGTTTGAAGAAGAAAGAAAGAAGGTAACCAAGATCCATGGCTGAGAAGAAGAAAGGAGAGAAGGAGATATAAGTATCATGGCTTACCAAGGTAGAGGATGAAGGAGACACAACAAGTTTGAGACTTATCCACCAAGCTCCAATAGAGAAGCTCCTCAAGCTCCTTAGCTTCTTAAGGTCGTCCACCAAGGAGAGGAAACAAGAATAGCCAAAAGGATTATTTTGCATGGGGATAAATGGGTATATATACAAGAGGGATTGTAAATAGAACAATGGGAAGGTGTCATCACCTATGGTGACACTTGTCCACAAGAAAGAGCCACATGCAACACCATGCAACTAGGTGATAAGATCTATGTCTCACCCACTAGGTCACCTATGATGGTCATGGCCGATACACATATCCACCTACTCACAAATCGATAGGGTTAAAAATCTAGATACCACAAATTGATAGGATGTCTCTCTAGACACCCACAAACTGATACAAGGCCTCTCTGAGGCTCTCGATCCCAAGACAAGACTTCTAGGTGTAAGACACACCTTAAACATGTGTCCAAAACATCACCAAGGATGCCATAACACAACTAAGGTCCAAACAAGGTGACCATCTCTTTCTCTTTCCTATAGATGATGCCAAGAGAGAGAAGGAACACTCTAGAGGTGGAAAACTTGCACATCAACCCCTATCCTGGGGAAATTGCAATTTGCACCAAGCCTCTCCACAAAACACAAGTATCAAGCTCAAACAAGGCACTCAAGATTCCAACATGCCCTAGTTACATCTCAGATGATTAGAGCAAGGATCTAAGAAAGATAGTTAAGCACAACAAATTGGGTCATCCCAAAACATGGGTCATGGTCCTTACAAGCCATAAACCCCTAATAGGGATTTTGCCCCCGAAATCCTAAGAGAAAAGGGAGGGGGTACTTCCTCCTCATCTCTTCCTTGAGCTCCCACGTGGCTTCCTCAACACCACGATAATGCCAAAGAACCTTTATAGGCAAAAGGTTCTTCCTCTTCAACTTCTTCACTCTTCAGTCAAGGATCAACAACGGACCCTCCACATAGGTCACATCCTCATCAAGCTCCACCTCCACAAGCTGTAACACTAACTCTATATCTGGATGAAACTTCCTCAACATACTAACATAGAACAATGGATGCAACCTACACAACTCAGGTGGAAACTCCAACCGGTAAGCCACCTTCCCAACACGTGCCATCACCGGGTAAGGTCCCATATACCTAGGATCCAACTTACCCTTCTTCCCAAACCTCAGAACACCCTTCTAAGGAGAGAACTTCAGATATACCTTGTCTCCCACTTGGAACTCTAAGAGTCTACGATGATTGTCTGCATACAACTTCTGTCTATCCTATTCTACTTTCAACTGTTGATGTATCACTTTGATCTTCTTCATCATTTGCTACACAAGCTCAGGACCAAGAAGCTGATACTCACCTACCTCATACCAATACAACAGAGATCAACAACCTCTCCCATACAACGCCTCATATGGTTCCATGTTAATACTACTCTGATAGCTATTGTTGTAGGCGAACTCTATCAAACTAAGGTGTATATCCCAACTTTATGAAAACTAAAGGACATAAGCCCTCAACAGATCATCTAAGGTTTGAATGGTCCTTTCAGATTGACCATCTGTCTAGGGGTGGAAAGCAGTACTAAACTTCAACTACATACCCAAAGTTGTGTGCAGTCGCTCCCAAAAGTGACTCGTGAACTGTGAGACTTGATCAGACACAATAGTAGCTAGTACACCATGCAAATGCACTATCTCATCAATATATACTTGGGTAAGCTTCTCTGATGTGAACGTTGTCTTTATGGGAAGGAAATGTGCTAACTTGGTCAACCTATCAACGATCACTCAAATGGAATCATAACCTTTGGCTGTCCTAGGCAAACCAACTACAAAGTCCATAGTTGCATGATCCCATTTCCACTGAGGTATAGGAAATGGTTGCAATGTTCCCATAGGCTTTTGATGCTCAACTTTGACTTGTTGACATACTTCACATTTTGCTAAAAGCTCAGCTACATCTTTCTTCAAACCTGGCCACCAATACATATTCTTCAGATTGTGGTACATCTTGCTACTTCCCAGGTGCGTAGCATACATGGACAAGTGAGCCTCCTCCGACACCATCTTCCTTAGGTCATTAGCATCAAGTACCACTATCTTGTCATGGTAACAAATGGTCCTATCATTTGACTCATAAAAACCATCAGGCTTCTTGGTGTCAAACTCTAATCTAATTTGATCTACCACAACATCCTTCTGTTGCACCTCTCTGGTATACTATCTCAGCATAGGCTTCACATGTAGATGTGCTAACAAACCATCTAACGAGGAAACCTCCAACCTAACATTCATTTGACGCAAGGAGACCAACATGTCTCGCTTGTGGAACATAAAAGAACTCAACTGGCCTTTATTTATGGATGAAGATGAAGACTTCTTGCTCAACATGTCTACCACCACATTCACCTCTTTCCTGGGTGATATTAATCATGCATTCATAGTCTTTGATCAACTCCATCCAGTAATGCTGCCTCATGTTGAACTCCAATTGTGAGAAGATGTACTTCACGTTCTTGTGATCCATGAAGATCTGACACTTCTCCCGATATAGATAGTTCCTCCAAATCTTCAAAGCATGAACCACTGTAGCTAACTCCAAATCATGGGTTGGATAATTCTCCTTGCGTTTCTTCAGTTGTTGAGAAGCAAAAGAAATTACTTGCTTGTCTTGCATCAACACACAACCCAGACCATTCTTGGATGCATCACAAAAGACTATGTATCCTTTTCCTTGCTCAGGTAGGACCAGAACTGGTGCACTTGGCAACTTCTCCTTCAATGTCTAAAAAGCACGTTGGTATCTAACATCCCAGATGAACAGTACATCCTTTCTTGTTGACTTCGTTAGGGGTAGGGCGGAATCACTGAAGTCCTTGATGAAACTTCGATAATATCCTAGAAAACTATGCATTCAGTCGATGTCTTTGGCTGTTCCCACTCTACCACAAACTCGACCTTCTTAGGATCTACATATATTCCTTCTGTAGATAACATGTCCCAAGAAAGCTACATCCCTCAACCAAAACTTGCACTTTCTATAAAGTTGGTGATGTCTCAACATTGTCAATGCTTGACGGAGATGTTGTTCATGATGCCGACTGTCCCAATTATATATCAAGATGTCACCTATGAAGACCACCATAAACTAATCAAGAATTATCCAAAACACTTTGTTTATCAGATCCATGAACGTTTTTGGTGCATTGGTTATCCCAAACGGCATAACCACAAACTCGTAGTGACCATATCTCGACCTAATGGATGACTTAGGTATGTCATCCTCCTTGATCCTTAACTGGTGGTAACCTGATCATAGATCTATATTTGATAACACCATCACGCCATGCAACTGGTCAATAGATCATCTATCCTTGGCAAAGGATACTTGTTCTTTATTGTGACCTTGTTCAACTGTCTGTAATCTATGCACAACCTTATACACCCATCCTTCTTCTTTACAAACAGTATTAGAGCACCCCATTGCGATGTACTCAGTCTAATGAAACCTTTGCCAAGCAACTCTTACAACTATTTCTTCAACTTATCCATCTCTGTTGGTGCCTTCCTATATGGTGTCTGAGCTATCGGTTGCATGCCGGGGACTAGATTGATCTCAAAATCAATCTCTTGAGGTGGAGGCACACCTGGAAACTCCTTCAGAAACACATCCTTAAACTCCCTAACAACCAACATCTCCTGAACACTAGGAGTCCTCATCTCTGTATCCAGTACGTGTGCCAAGAACGCCTCACAACCATGTCTTAGAAGCTTCTTTGCTACCACAGTTATACAAGACACGTCGGAAGAATCTTCGTGTCCCCCTAGAAGATCAATGTCTCATCACCATCTACAAACGTCTCTTGTTTGGAAGTACAATACAAGACTACTCTATACTTCTCTAGGGTATCCATGACAAGGATCACATCAAATCCATGCATGTCAAGTGGTATGAGATCCACTTGAATGTTGTGTCCTGAAAAGGAAAGAACTAAGGAAGGACACACATTCTGCAATACTACAGAACCGACCAATGGGGTTTCTAGCAACAAACTATTCTTCTTATGACTAACATGCAAAGGACAACTACTAATCACTTCATGTGTGATAAAAGAGTACGTTATACCCAAATCAACCAAAATAGATATAAAGAAAGAAGAAGACAAATCAGAATGAAATAACTCCATCTTACTTGCCACCACTCACGGGTTGACCACCACCTCCGGCTGACTCACAACGTAGAATCTAGCCATTTCTTGTTGTCACCCCTGTCCTTTGCTTCCCTAAGAAGATGATCCAGCTTGTGATGATTGGCCACATCCTCATCCTCGTACACTATTGTGTAGTTGTCTCTGTGAGCCCTATTGACTCTGCCTCAGTTGCTGGGTCACTTCATCATCTTTCATTAGACATCCCCACTTCAGATGGCCTACCTATCCACACTTGTAGCAAATCTGAGTCTCATACTGCGGCCTAGATGGCCCTGTCACTAATACTGATGTTATAATGTGAGCTCCTACATGTGAAAAACTATGGCCTCTTCCCTTACTTGACGACCACTGTGTCGAGGCACTAAACCTTTGCAAAACTAGCAATGTAGAAAACCTCAGCTTCTTAAAGCCACATGACGACTGCCCTTGAAACTTTGCAAACCTTTTCTTGGTACTCATCTCCCACTTCTCCTTCACAGACCATTCTATCCTTTGAACCGATTCCATGAAAGTGGAAAACCTCTCCCAATTCTCCAAAGAAGTTGACGGGGTAGACAACTCATCATTCAACCCCTTCTCAAAATGGCGAATGCGCTCATCATCTATCACCTCTATGTGAGGATAGAACCTCAACAAATCCATAAACCTTACTTCATACTAGTTGATTGTCATGGATCCCTATCAAATCCTCTCAAACTAACTGATCTACTCATTGATATATTTCTGAGGAAAGTACCGACTAATGAAATAGCGTCAGAACTCCTCCCAACCAATCACAACACCAGGTCTCTTCTCCTCCTCTATGGCCCACCAATGGACAACACTCCCTTTCAGAAGGTACACCGCATGCTACACCTTATCCTCTTCAGGGATACTCGGGATCTTAAAATCCTTATAAAGCTTGATAAGCCACAGAACCGCATCTGTCGGGTTAGCTATCCCTGCATACTCAACTGCTCCAACACGATGAAGCCGCTCAAAAGTCTTCGTAGTGTCTGATGATTCCACATTGGGAACTGGTGCCCTAGGATGAAGTGCAGGCATCCTGTTCACCATATGCATCATCATTTCCATAAACTTCCAAAAAAGAGATTGGAAGGAAGGATTTTCTATCATGGTTCGGTCAACCTAAGGGACTTCAAGAACCCGATCTTCTCGTACCTGGTTCCTTACACCACGACCTGGTGCTGCAACACTACTCTCAGAAGCATGTTCTTTGTATTCTCCATACATCTTTAAGATTTCTCTTCTTCTTTTACATAAGTGGAAGTGACTATAAAACATACTGGAGGACACCAAAATAGACACAAACCCTAGTCTTAGGTCCCTGTAGACTCAGTGAACCAAAAGCTTTGATACCAACCAAATTGTGACACCCATTGCCACACAAAGAGAGATTACTCAAAATGAAACCACAGAAGAGAGATTAACAAACAAATTACTAGAAAACACTAAAAATTAAAACTATTTCATAAAACCTACCAACCAGCAAGAACCTTTAGATACAGGTTATTTCATGCCTCAAAGCATTAACCATGTATGCTATCATCCTGTTACCAGAGAACCTGCTCCAAAAAATATATGCATGTATCCATTGCAGCTATATACAACATGCCACACGATCCAACCATGTGTTAAAAGCACATTCACAAAATGTCTACAAAACATCCCCAAGGACCCAAGTGTACAGGGATGACTCTAGGACTCTATCAACAAAAGACATCGATCAGTACTTCCAACCTTATCATCTACTGCTCCTTTTGCTGCTTTTCAACCTTCGCTGCACTATCTCTACCTCTTCAAGCTCGTCCACCTAAAAAGTGTTGGGTTTTAGGGGAGACAGAGAAGGCAGTGGAAAAAAATTTCTTCTCTCCAAACCCAGAATAAAGGAAATGTGTCAACGTCTATATAATAGGAAGGATGGTTTGTGGAGGCGTACCTTGTCCTGAGGCTTGCTCGGCGACATTACCTCACGGCTTGTGCAGTCTTCACCTCCGGTCTTGGACGGTGTCTGTGCAGCTCCTGGTCGCACCGAGACTGTCGGGATTGACAGCTGTCCTTCGAGCGACAGAAGTCTCCCACCTCTGAAGTAGTCTACACAGACCACCTGGAACTCCGATCTCCTTGTCCCATAAGGAATCGGAAGGAGTCACACCCTCCTATCAGTGTACTAGTCACCGACACACTCTCCTACCACCAGTCATTTTCTATAGTTGTCTTTCCCTTACTGTACCTTCCTTATCGGGTAGCACTTGCTCAGGCTCTCTCTCGGTTACCAAAACAAGAGAGAACGACAACTTTGCAGAGTAACTGATGCACTGAGTTATGTTCCTGAGAAGCCCCCACTACCCCTATATATAGGAGGGTCATGGGATAGGGTTCTCTATCTTGGGAAATGCAAGATTAATGCAGGAGTAGAAGGGTTTGAGATTTTCCACAAAACAACCAAATGTGCAACCTGAACCGATCGTTTCAACCCGTAAATGATCATTTGGTGACCTCAACCGATCGGTTAGCACCTGAACCGATCATTTGGGACACCTGAGCCGATCAGTTCATCATATGAGCCGATCGGTTTGTGGTCCTGGTCCAACTCAAATTGACTTTCAAATTTGTCTTTGATTAATCAAATATTAATCCTTGTCCACATCAAATTTGTACAAGTGAAACAAATTGTATTTGCAGAATAGTCTTCTGACTTTCCAAATGATCTCAGTTAGATCAGTTGAGCTGACCGGTTCAACCCTTGAACCGGTCAGTTCATCCTGTCTTGAGCCGATCAGTTCATCACATGAACTGATCTATTCATCACGTGAGTCGATCAGTTCCCCAACCTGAGCCGATCGGTTCATCACATGAGCCGATCGGTTGGGGCAGCAAACTGTGCAAAATTAGTCAATCGCAGTTTCAATGAATCTAATACTCTAATCAATCGATCCAACACCTTGAATACTATGATTTGAGATATCAATTAATTGAGTGTTTAATTGAACTACTGAACTAATTTAGTAATCAATCTAAACATCATTTGTGGAAAAACTCCTCTTCCAAGTTAAATCCTATGTGTGTGACCCTACCGGTCCATTTCACGTTGGTAGTGAAAGTCCATAACACGTATGACTTCACAAGCAAAGAGTGGTGCCTAGTCGCACATCAGTGCTACCCAAGTGAAATAGAAAGTTGGAGAACAACTTTCAATCCTACAATCCATGAATGGTGCTACAGTGAATGTATAATTCCTGTGTTACTGATATCCCGAATGAACTCAAGGCATGGAATAGTCATCCTATCAATGTTCATTCACTTTCTTGATCTCAGAGTAGATTGGAAGAGATATGTATGACATCAATATCACATACTGATTCACACATGTGTGTGAACGCCTATCTCAATCCTACTCATCAAGTGTCCATGGATATCAAACTCCCTTAGGAGGGACAAATCCCATATCTATCACTGACCCCTCAAAAGCCCCATGTGTCAAAGCCGCCCAATCATCACCTTTATAACAACCCATGTTTCAAGACTACGTTTGATGATGTCAAAGTGTACCCAACGACATGTGTTGAGTGTAGTGATTTCTGGTCAAAGAATCACACTCACCACCATCACTGTGAGAACTGAATGTGACTACCATGTCATGGTTCCATGTGTCAAACTCACGGTGGGTCTGTCAGGTAAACTTGTTCTCTAATAAGTACCTATGTGTTTGGTTTGATATCTCCATATCATGACTAATGAGATTATGTCATCAACCAACACCACAATCTAGTCTTGTGTGTCATTTTTCTATCTACCTTCCATAATGACATTCGACTAGGGACAAAATAAGAATGTACAAACTCTTAGCATCCATATGATCTCATCGTTCAGGTCCTGAACCTGAAGGCATACGTCATCAAGTGTTGTCATTCTCTAGACATTCAATCTGTTCTATCATTATCTCATATGCATGAACCAGAAAGAATTGGAAGCTTGCCTTTGATGTTTATCAAATCAATCTTAATGTATCCCACCAATCATCCCATGATTGGTTCTCAGGGCATACATACCAACAGACTCCCACTTGCACTGCGAGACAATCACCCTTGAATCATATTCATAGTGATCTTCAAACATGTCCCACATGCTACTGTACTCTAGTGCTTAAGATAGTGAGTTATGGCAACACCTTGCCAAATTTGGTATTAATCGCATGTCTCTCATCTCTTCGATGTACATCATTCATATGAGATAGAGTTTTCGTAATATGCGATCTAGTGTTCCTTTGCTAACCTTTAGCCACATTGCATGACCAAGCACTCCTAACTTGCCATCAATGATCGGAATAAGTATAAGTTCATCTCTATGAAGTCTTAGATCCATATAGTATCCATTGTTGTTCTCTAACACACAGATACTCGTCATTTCCTTTTAAAATGATTTTAATGGAACATTTCCATTTATCAACAAACATTCACTTTTATATATCTCATATATATATTGCGATTAATTATCTGTCCTTTTTGGAAGTTCGCATCAGTGTAACTTTTACAGTGAACCCTTCCTTATTTCCATAGAACTAGTACTTCTCAAGCACTTATCAAGTTCTTATGGTATTCCAATAACCCTTACTGGAACTATACAAACATCCATTCGTCATGTCCCACATACGAGTTATTAGGATGAGCACATCATATTGTCATGTCCTACATACAAGATGATGAATGCACTTTATTCTTGCTATGTCCATACATGCAAGATAATGGGATGATTACATACATGATAGATCCATATCTATTCTTAGTGTCTCCATTCTTCATAAGAGTTGGACACTTGGCCTTGGGATACTTACTCCATGTAACATGGACAAGTTTTCTCCCACTAAATTTGTGTATATTGAACCCTTCAGTATAGATGTATGCTTTCTCTTTTCTGGTCAAGAGGTTTTTGAGAACTATCTCTATAGATCTCTATTCCTATCACATAGGAAACATCTCTTTCTTCCTTAAAGATAATTTCCACTTTGGATTTCCATTCTAGAACATCTCATTTCACATCAATATGTGGATTATGAATACGCTCCCACTAAATCACAGATCCCTTCTTTATCTTTGTCATATCAGTCAAACCCTTTGACTATACTATCAAAGTAAAGATCACAGTTCTGAGTTTCTTATACTCAATCAATCACATTAATTAGTCCATTGTAACTTATAGACTTCATTTGCATTAATGGATTCATAAAACTTGTAGGTTGTGTCACATACACATCCTTGTTTTATTCCTCATAGGAATGCAATTTTAGTATCTGTATGCCAAATCTTTTAGTCATTAAGTTGCAATTAACAAGCATCATCCTTCTCAAAATGTTATCCATGTGTCTTAACATTTAAGACTCATTCACACTTATGGATTTAATCCCAATGGGTGCTACCATCAAGGTCATACCTTATGGTTCACATGGAAGTCATTTAGGATGAAATGGTCATAAACCATAACTCAAAATTTAGTTTCTAATATTCATCTAGATAGTTGACTCATCATATGACCAACTCATCACATAGATAATTGAGGTGTATCTGTCAAGGATATAAGAACTCATAACTCCTTGTGATTCTTAATGTCCTTTATTAGTGTGGGGTATTCTTTATTTAAGAAGAAATTAGTTATTTGATAATCATCCTCTAACTCCTTAGAGTATGACTCCTTATTGATTTAGACATCACCACGCCTTAATCATGAGTTCACTATGATACACTATCATAATCACTCATAAGGATCTCAAACATTTGGTTCAAGTATTTCATTCATTGATCTCATCAAGAATTAACACTTTACCAAATTCATACTTCATCTATGATATTCTTGAACACTTCAAGATATTCATATTGGTATTTCTCTAAACACCATTTGAAGTACTAGAATTAACTCCAATAGGTATGTAAATACATCACATGTATTATACCTAATAGGATAATCATTCTCCCACTGCCACTAATGAAGATTGATTAATCATGTCTAAGAGATTCATGTCTCTTACTGGTTCTCTAACCAAAAGAGTCTAGATTTATCCATCATATGGAAACTAGAGATGAATTTCTCATGATTTATGCTAATATGATTGTTTGAGTTATCAATAACTTTTAGGTATCATTTTATCTTACGCATACCAAGTACCACAAGATAAACACGGCATTGCCACATAGATTGAAATATCAACTTTATTAATTGCTATCAATTTCATAAAAAATAATGTGTTTCTATCCATTGGAAAATATGAAATAGCAGTTCATAACTCTATTACATGCCTTTTAGGCTGAAAATAAACTAAAGTACTCCTATCTATGGTGGCAACACGTGCCCCATTTATTGAGTGCTTTACATTTTATATCTTGGTATCATATACCTCAAAAAGTGTTACAAGCATGACACATTCAGGTGAAGACTTATGTCGCCTCCTTCTTCTATAGTTCTTACAGATAGAGTGGACAATTCCTTTTCCAATGTCCTGGCTTTTGACAATGGTGGCAATTGTCTCTCTTGGTCACGCCTCCCTTGGCCTTGAGAGTTGAAGATGACTTGGGCTGCTGGCTAGCATCAAAACCTTTCTTAGCCTTGCCTTTGCCCTAACGCTTGAACTTGCCTTTCTTGTTGTTGATCATAATCACAAACTTAGGCTTGTCCTTCTTCATCTGTGTCTCGATTGTCCTCAACATGCCCAACAACTCTATCAACGACTTGTCAAAGTTGTTCATGTTGTAGTTCCTCACCAACTGACTATAGGATTCTGGAAACGATTGCAGTATCACGTCAGTAGCCAACTCTTGGCTCAGGGGAAATCCCAGTCTCGTTAGGTTCTCCACATTCCCAATCATCTTGAGTGTGTGAGGACCAACTAGATATCCTTATGTCATGACGCACTTGAACAACACCCTAGAGACATCATACCTCTCTTACCGTGCTTGATCTTCATACATGTTCTTGAGATGCTGAATCATCTCAATGACACCCATGTCCTCATGTTGTCTCTGCAACTCATGGTTCATGGAGCACAACATCAAGAACTTTGTATCAATGGCATCATCAAAATGCTTTTTATAAAAATCCCTTTCTACTTTTGGTGCGGTAGGAGCAGGTTCCTCTAGAACTGGAGTATCCAGGACATAGAGCTTTCTCTCTTGAGTGAGAACAATTCTCAATGTCCTAAACCAGTCGTGGAAGTTAGTCCCATTCAGCTTGTCCTTTTTAGGGACCAATCGCAACGAAAAGTTGTTGTTGTTTGTTTTCATTTTTACTAAAAAAGGAAATATATGCAATTTAGTCCAAAACTCAATTTTGACTAATTTGATTGATTTAAAAAGTTGACGATATAATTAGGACTTTAATTAATTATCGCTCCCACTATTTTGTTCAAATTGATAGCCCTCACCATCAATTTGGAAGATTGCAGCGTACAATTTTCTAGTGGGTCAGGATCTTGAAATCCTCTAGGTCAAGAACCAGCTAGGGCTGTCACCCACAACTTAGATCTTCCAAGTAGACAACGTTTTCCAATTGCATCATATGCAACTCTTGAAAGATGTCATATGCAACTCCTTGTCATGATCACCTCCATGCCTCAAGGTGCTAGATCCTATCTAGGTCACCTTGTTAAGTCCAAACCAAAGCCAACACGATGAATATGCACCCTGCTAGGGCAGACCCACATATCCATCCTTCATGCTTCCACGAGATAGATGGTGCACCACGCTAGGGCATGCCCACACTTGGTCGATCAAGCTTTCCACATGTGTCGCATTTGGAAGCCATCTAAAACTTTAATATTTAATGAGGGATTTGGTTTTATAGGTACATATACATATCCAATCACCAAAATACATAGTACATATCATATACATTCTATATCCCACAGAAAACTTGTGAAATGATAAAAGCGATGATTATGGCCATCCTAATGTGATTCCTCGAGCCAAGAGGAATCATGGTCATCTAGGTATACATCGCATGCAACCTGTACAAGATGAAGTGCTATAGCCGTCCGAGTTGATCAACTCATCACATGAATGATCTGCTCGCTCTGGCTGGTCGTCTGGGTGCCACCAGTCGATCGGTTGGCTCCTCCAACCGATCAGTTTGCGTGGTCATCGTGCATCTCTTCATGGCCACCACCCAATCATCTTGCTCCACGAACCAGTTGTCTAGATCGCCAACTGATCAATTTGCTCCTATAACCGATCGTCTCAGTCATCGTCAGATTGTCCGTCGTTCTTCGACATAACAGGATATAAAAGATCTATCCTATTTTACATTTGAATTGGGAAACCCCAAGTTACATTCGGGGGGAGCAAAGGTAGGAAAGAAATCTCGATTTACATCAGGAATACGAGATAGGGAATCAGTGTGTAGACTGAGATGCAAGCAACCACATATAACCAAGCACACAAACATAGGGTTTATTGGCCATAACCACACTATACATCCACCAAGAAACTCGTTTAAGGGTGATGCATATCGAGTGCATTAATATTACATATCATATATGTATATCGGGATTTGTGGATTTAGGATTGGACATGCATAAAGCCAATTTTATTCACATCATATGCAATAAATAGAGGCGACAAACCAAAATCGATCATATCAATAATCCTAAAGTATAGAGCAGTTGACGTGGCTCTGATACCACTATTGGGTTTTAGGGGAGACAGAGAAGGTAGTGGAAACAAAAATTTTCTTCTCTCCAAACCCAGAACAAAGGAAACGCGTCAATGTCTATACAATAGGAAGGATGGTTTGTGGAGGCATACCTTGTCCTGAGGCTTGCTCGACGACGTTACCTCGCGGCTTGCATCGTCTTCACCTTCGATCTTGGATGATGTCTTTGCAGCTCCTGGTCGCACTGAGACTGTCAGGATTGACAACTATCCTTCGAGCGGTAGAAGTCTACCATCTCTGAAGTAGTCCACATGGACCACCTGGAACTCCGATCTACTTGTCCCACAAGGATTCAAAAGGAGTCGCACCCTCCTTTCAGTGTACTAGTCATCGACCCACTCTCCTGCCACCAGTCACTTTCTGCAGTTGTCTTTCCCTTGCTGCGCCTCCCTTATCGGGTAGCACTTGCTTGGGCTCTCTCTCGGTTACCAAAACTAGAGAGAACGACAACTTTGCAGAGCAACTGATGCACTAAGTTGTGTTCCTGAGAAGCCCCCACTACCCCTATATATAGGAGGGTCATGGGACATGGTTCTCTATCCCGGGCAATGCGAGATGAATGCAGGAGTAGAAGGGTTCAAGATTTTCCACAAAAACAACCAATTGAGCAACCTGAACTGATCGTTTCAACCATGAAATGATCGTTTGGTGACCTCAACTGATCGGTTCACACCTGAACCGATTGTTTGGGACACCTGAGCCGATCGGTTCATCATATGAGCCGATCGGTTCGTGGTCCTGGTCCAACTCAAATTGACTTTCAAATTTGTCTCCGATTAATCAAATATTAATTCTTATCCAAATCGAATTTGTACAAGTGAAACAAATTGTATTTGCAAAATAGTCTTCTGACTTTCCAAACGATCTCGGTTAGACCAATTGAGCCGATCGGTTCAACCCTTCAACTGGTCGGTTCATCCTATCTTGAGCCGATCAGTTCATCACATGAGCCGATCGGTTCACCAACCTGAGCTGATCGGTTCATCAGATGAGCCGATCAGTTGGGGTAGCAGACTGTGCAAACTCAGTCAATCGTAGTTTTAATCAATCTGATAATCTAATCATTTGATCCAACACCTTGAATACTATGATTTGATCTATCAATTAATTGAGTGTTTAATTGGCTACTAAACTCCTTTAGTAATTAATCTAAACAACATTTGTGGAAAAAATCCTCTTCCAGGTCAAATCCTATGTGTGTTACCCTGCAGGTCCATTTCACGTTGGTTGGTAGTGAAAGTCCGTAACACTTATGACTTCACAAGAAAAGAGCGGTGCCTAGTCGCACATCGGTGCTACCCAAGTGAAATAGAAAGTTGGAGAACAACTTTCAATCCTACAATCCATGAATGGTGTTATAGTGAATGTATAATTCCTTTGTCACTGATATCCCGAATGAACTCAAGGCATGGAACAATCATCCTATCAACGTTCATTCTCTTTCTTGATCTCAGAGTATATTGAAGGAGATATGTATGACATCAATATCACATATTGATTCATACATGCGTGTGCACGCCTATCTCAATCCTACTCATCAAGTGGCCATGGATATCAAAATCCCTCAGGAGGGAAAAATCCCATATCTATCACTCACCCCTCAAAAGCCCCATGTGTCAAAGCCACCCAATCATCACCTTTATAACAACCCATGTTTTAGGACTGCGTTTGATGATTTAAAAGTGTACCCAACGACATGTGTTGAGTGTAGTGATTTCAGGTCAAAGAATCACACTCACCAACATCACTGTGAGAACTGACTATGACTACCATGTCATGGTTCCATGTGTCAAACTCATGGTGGGTCTGTCCGGTAAACTTGTTCTCTAATAAGTACCTATGTGTTTGGTTTGATATCTCCATATCACGACTAATGAGATTCTGTCATCGACCAACACCACAATCTAGTCTTGTGTGTCATTGTTGTCTATCTACCTTCCATAATGACATTCGACGAGGGACATAATAAGAATGTGCAAACTCTTAGCATCCGTATGATCTCATCATTCAGGTCATGATCCTGAAGGCATACGTCATCAAGTATTTTCATTCTCTAGACATTCAATCTGTTCTATCATTATCTCATATGACTGAACCAGAAAGAATTGGAAGCTTGCCTTTGATATTTATCAAATCAATCTTAATGTATCCCTCCAATCATCCCATGATTGGCTCTCAGGGCATACATACCAATAGAAAGGGTGTGGGAAACCCACTGTGTGAGATTCCAAATCTTAGCGAGAGATATAACTCTCCACCAATGCTTTTATTATCATAGATATGATAAATAAAGCAGCAGTGAAGTTACATCTATAAGAGGCAGATAGTCATTGTTAACAAGAAGAGCAATTATTGAATGTTTTATGAAACATCTTAATAATTTTATAAGGAATATGAATAACATGTATAATTCCTATCAACAACATTGTATACAGATCAAGCAAGGCATAATCCAATGTTTTCGTGTTTTGATCCTACACAAGTATACTACACGACTGATTATGCGTATTATTATACCTCGAGGATTTGATTCGTACCACCTAAATCCCATAGACCACTTGATAAGTTAAAATTGGTGCCATACAAGGTCGAATGTAAGAGATGGAATCCACAACCTCACCCCCTCGGTCAGTACGAGAACATGTAGTGACATCATAAGTCATACTGCTATCAACGACATATGGTCTAGCTATACATATCTATCCCACCTTGGTACAAGTCACAATGCTAGTGAGTTACGACCACAGTCATACTCTTATCAGGGTATGACCACAGCCAATCCTGCATTACTTATTGCTGAGCTATGACCGCAGCCAATCCCAATTCACATTTTACTAAGCTACGACCACAAATGCACTCTTATTGGGGTATGACAGCAGCCAATTCCACATATATATACATTCAGGATACAAGGATATACCTCAACTTGCACCCCACATATTTAACAAAATGCACTCCGAGTGAAACTCGTTTCACCATTCAACAAGTGTTGACACTGAATGGATCTATGGCATAGGGAAAACTTATACGAGTAGGTTCCACTTTAATTAATTATGTTATTTAAGTATCTTTCAGCATCAATAAAGTTACAATGTATAAACTCAAAAGAAGATCTGCATAAACAAGGCATGACACATCACTAAAACATACTGAAACATATAAGGTGTAATCTCATCGCATCATCACTTCATGTCTGTTTTTCAACATGTGTCCATCACTAGGACCACATATCTTGGGGTGAGAATCCCTCCTCTCATTACTAAGGAAATAATTATACAAGGCATCAAGCCATCATCAGGTCATAAGACTATTTCCTCCTCTTTATGTGTTATCATATCACATGTACCTCACAAAGCTTATTCAAACATGCTATAATCACCATAGCTCATACTTGTCTATGCATATCATCTGGTATTACTTGTATGGTTAGAAACTAATAACAAGAAAGGCAAGACATCATTAATACTATTATCTTGTAAAATCCATGCCAAACATATTACATTTTAGGGTTAGGGTTTCTTTTTACCCGATTAGGGTGTGCAAGGTTGGATAAAAAACCCTTAGATCAATACTTCCATCATTACTATGAGGTGTGTTATGAGATATAGAAACATAGTCCTCAATATCATGCATACGAACACACCATAGGGTATCACATCTTATCACCTAACCATATCTTCAATCATGATGTATCATGAACACCATCACAAGACATCAATTAGGGTTGTAACATAGGATATCGATTAACCCTAAATGTGTAGGGAAACCATCCAAGGTAGGGTATCAATTAAGGATATACTAGGTTGGAAAGCAAGTTGTCAGCCTACCAACTCAGGAGGGTGCATTAGTTTGGAGCACAAGGCATAACGATGTGTCATGTAAGATAGTGTATCAGGTAGCAACACTTAAGGAAAAAGTGTATCGGCCAACCCAACCTATTAGGCAACATCATTACGTGGTGCGACAGGCATCAGGGGTATCTGGCAACACTCGTATAACGGTATTACAAGGTAAAGGGTTTCTTAGGGTTTCATCAATGCATCTTGATCCCCACATAATCACATATCGACAATGCCTCCCTAAGGTGTTTCGATCTCTGCCCAAGTAGAGCGTCACATGTCATGACGGCTAAGCCATGATGGGAGATGCAACTTCAATTGCAGTACATCCTAGGTTCAAGCGTCTCGCTTAAGAGTTGTCTCAGTTTAGGGCACTCACGGGTCGTGACGACCAACATCAATGAAACTTACCCACAACATAGGTTAAATGGAGCTAAACGATCTGTATATGTATCGACCTACTCATGCCCAAGGCATAATGACCTGAATGTTACCAAAGAGTGTCAACCTTGACCTCCCCAAGGCTGTAACGATCATCAACAAAACATGTCATTCTAGGTCTTGCCAAGATCGTGACGACTTGTTACAAGGAGTGACAATCAGTGGCATTACAGGTCGTGACGGCCACCCAAAGCATATCTACCTAACATACCTATAGGAGGTAAAAGAGGTGAAACATAAGGGCAACAACTAAGAAAGACTCTTCCTCTAAAATATAATGCAAGACCACAAAAAAGGAAGTACTAACAAGAAAGGGATAACGAGCCACAGATAAAGAACAAGATAGTAAATAAGGGGTGATATTAACAAAGAGGGTTTAGAGTTATAGAACCCACCTCAAATATCACTACAAGATCCAAGCTCCAAGCTCACAAGCTCAAGGTAGAAGAAGATATCCCAAACCTGATCAACACAACACCTCCAAGGAAGAATATAGAACCATGGTTAAGAGGGTTCGAACAAGACAGAAAGAAGGTAACCAAGATCCATGTCCGAGAAGAAGAAAGGAGAGAAGGAGAGCTAAGGATCATGGCTTACCAAGGTAGAGGATGAAGGGGACACCATAAGTTTGGGACTCATCCACCAAGCTCCAAGAGAGAAGCTCCTCTAGCTCCTTAGATTCTTAAGCTCGTCCACCAAGGAGAGGAAACAAGAATATCCAAAAGGATTCTCTTGCATGGGGAGAAAGGGGTATATATACATGAGGGATGAGATAGAGAGCAAGGGGAAGGTGTCATCGCCTAAGGTGACACTTGTCCACAAGAAAGAGCCACATGCAACACCATGCAACGAGGTGATAAGATCTATGTCTTACCCACTAGGTCACCTATGATGGTCATGGCCGATACACATAACATATCCACCTACTCACAAATCGATAGGGGTAAAACCCTAGATACCACAAATTGATAGGATGTCTCTCTAGACACCCACAAACTGATACAATGCCTCTTCAAGGCTCTCAAGCCCGAGACAACAGTTAAAGGTGTAAGGCACACCTCAAACATGTGTCCAAAACACCACCAATGATTCCATCACACAACCAAGGTCTAAACAAGGTGCCCATCTCTTTCTCTTTCCTATAGATGATGCCAAGAGAGAGAAGGAACAATCTAGAGGTAGAAAACTTACACATCAACCCCTATCCTGGGTAAATTGCAATTTGCACCAAACCTCTCCAAAAAACACAAGAATCAAGCTCAAACAAGGAACTCAAGATTCAAACATGCCCTAATTACATCTCATATGATTAGAGAAAGGAGTTAGGCAACATACTTAAGAAAAACAAATAGGGTTATCCCAAAATGTGGGTCAGGGTCCTTACATGTAGTGCAATTGCATCATTACTGGCATATAGATCTTTGACCAAAATATGTCAATATACACGAATGTATAGATACTTATATTCATAGAGAAATACTATCCCACTCTAATTAGAGAATCAAAATTACAAACAATCTTTCCTCCAATCCAAAATAATTGATGTTAGATAAAGAGAAAGCCTTCCAAGTATACTTCTAGCTAAGACGCATAATGACTCTTTTTAAGATAAGAGGAATGAATAAGAACATAGGCCGAAGCTGACCTTGTATTTATCTTCCTACAAAAGATGTCCCATAAAGATTCATTAATGATAATGCCCAACAATACACAACAATCATAGTAACTAGGATCCAATGCTTAAAATAGTATTTTAATGAGATGTGTTGGATGTAATCTTGGTTGTTAAGTGGTAACAATTAAAAGGCTTCTTTGAAAATAGTTCCAGTCTTGAGAGGGTTTCTTTGTACAACTTACTAAAGGATTTTTGAGTCGTTCAACCTCAAAATCCTCCCTGAAAGGTTCACATATATAATTTTAATCATGAATTTCTAGGGATACACATATATCTCTAGGGACAATATTGGTATTTGAATGGAATGCTCTATCTTCAACATGTTTTGAGAAAACTCTTCCATAGACTATAACCAACTCATGCTTCTTTGCTTTTGTCATCAATCTAGTTGGGGTATTTCTAACAATTTCAAAAATCTAAAGCCATGTCATTGATGTCTTTTTGACTAACAATAAGCGGAAGACAACTATACATTTTACATTTATTGATGAATGTGATTAAACATTGTATGAATGTGTACTAACACCAAGTTTGAAATATATTAAAAATAATATTTGATTTCAATTACCATCTCTATATAAAAACAATTTGTCTCCTCAGGTTAAGCATAAAAAACCACTAATGTTCAATAATCAACAAAGAACAATCTTGCATTAAGTATCGCAAATGATGGACCAATAGTTATCGATGATGCACAATTAACGACCCTCCGTAGCAAATATCCTAGAGTAGGAAAGATTTGGCATTCATTTATATAATCATAATACTACATGACTGATGGAAATGATGATGAAGAAGGAAAGCAAAAGATCCACTTGATGAGGAATCACTATATTGGTGTGACACAAAATCATTATATGATATCAATTAGTAATTTTCCTAAAGGGGTGCTTCTATTGGGTTTGGGGTAGATTCTTATTATTTCCATGTCTGTTCATGGTGGAAGAAGAGATAATAAAGATATTATATATAACGGATTAGTCCTCTCTCCATAAGAATTATTTTGTTATTGATTCCCATACATTCAGAAATCATATTTGAATATAGAAACTAACCCTCATTCTCGAAAATGTTTATCACTATATCACTCCAAGTTCTTTCATCATTGTACATTAGATTGTAGAGTATCTGTTCACATCGCCCCATATTTGGAGGTTCTAAGAAAGAATTCAAAGAGGAACATGGAGAATATTGATTTCATCACCGTGGGTATATCGGAAAATAATCCTTGTCTTCTTTAAGGAATTTGTATGTATACTATTTACCAAGGTCAGTTCAAATTAGTATTATTTGGCATATGTTTGTACTACTACATATTTATTTGTGTATGGTCATAGACATTCTTGTGTATTATCATGTATTGTTTGTGTATTTTTCAATAACAAAATTTCCATAATTATGGTAAGACCATAATAATGTTAAAGTTTATATGTACTTTTCCGAATTCATATGCACTACTATGTGTATTTTTCTATAATATGATATGTATCAATTAACTATAGAGCACAAATGTGCATTGTTAAGAGAATATAGTTGGAAAAGTTATGTTGGATTTTTTATGTTGCTGGGTCACAATGGTTACAATTTCATAATACACACTAATACATGTGGCAATAATCATAGTCACCCATCATTGCTACAATTGGTCAGGAGGGGAGCCTCCTAGCCAGCCCACCGGGGTTTGAATCTCGTCAGGAGGAAACTTGGGGAAAAAATGAATTGGAAGGAAGGTGTTTTGACCAGTCAACGTTGTGACAACATATCACACTATCATGTGTGGCATAGGGGTAAGTCACCACCGCACGTCTAACCCTGGGGTTTAACCTGCTAGGGGAGTTCATTTGCAGCTCGTCTTCATGAACAATGTAATAATAATCATTGATACATGTAGCATTACACATTGTAAATGTAACAATACACCTTGATACACATAACAATTCATGTCGAGACCAACTATTACTTCAATGTTGATGGTTGTTACCCATAAGCGTGTTTTTAGCATTATGATGTGTGACTATGATTATTCATAAAATAATGCTAAAACATATTATAAAAATTTCTTTACATATGTTGGAGCAACAAATTGGGATGTTAATCCTTTTTGGATGACAAATCCTATCAGTCTAAAAACAAAATTAATACGTGTAGATGAAAGCATCATAAGGTTCCAATTGGTTACTTGTTGAATGCACTGAAGAAGAGAGGTTATGTAATCAACAAGCACTTCAAAGGTATCAAGCGCAAAAGACAACAAATGATGGAGATTTGCCTCACAAGTTGTTGAAAAAGATAAGATGGCCTTCGTAGTGGAAAAAATGTTTCTGTCACCCCATCTCCTCTTAAAAAACACAAGGGTTGAGATGGACCATCCCGTTCCTACCAAGCCATCTCTCTTCATGATTCAAAAAAACACTTCATACAGACTAGGACCTTGACCAAGTGCCCCACTTTCCAAACCTCAATGAAAATAGAATCAAGAAATTCATCTTTTATTTGATCGACCCATAGGGGGTTCTGATAGACCTTTTGTGCAAACATGTCGGTGGTTGCATGAAATGCTTTAAAGTAACTTGAAAATATGTATATTAATGGGAGACTCCTGTCAGATCACCACAAGTGTGCCTATAATTTATCCAATCAAATAACATGATATGAGTTTGACATTGAGAGTAGAGACCATTGGATCACATGCCAAGCAATGTCGTATGAGCTTACTTCAGTACATTTAATCTGGAATGAGATAGACAACCAACAAGATTCTAATGAACCACATCATGATGAGACTTATATCTAGGTTGTGTATGACAATATACAACATAGACATTGAAGACATCATGGTATGTGATCTTTAGAGAGGGATACATTCATCACCAGCATACAAGGGGGTCATGAGATAATACCAAAGGATAGAGTAATAATTGATAGGTGACGTAGACAATCCAAAATCACAAATGGGGACAACAAGAATGAATGTTTGTGCATGGTTAGACTATACATAATATAGAATCGACATTTTATAAAGGGACAAATTACTTGTTGTGAGTTGTAGGACGACTAATTTTTAGTAAGAAATAGACAAAATAAACTAGATCTTTAGGGGTGTAGAAAGAATAGATGACCACTTAGATTGGAAAAGAGACGACAAGATTTACATATGAACAGATATTAAGGAGGTTCATGTTGAAACAAAGATGACCTCCCACACAGTACGGTCTTGGAGTTCCTGAGTGTGGATACAAGAGTAAACATAGGCAAATTTTATAACATTATTTTGGAAACCCGCCAAGCTAAATGATCTTACACAAAACTAAAATGTTGATCATACATTAATTACGCATGATACTAAAAAAGCATAAATTATAACTGAATTAACTTCCAATTATCTAAAGAACATTTATGCAAAGGTCCAACTTTCACATATGTTCATAATCAGGTATCTTTACATAAGTTTAGTGGCCTTGGCCATAACCTGTATACTAAATCTATTGTCCACATAATTACATTGTTTACATAGAACAAGTACACTACCAAAAGCTCAAGATGATATAAATCATATCCAAAAATCCCCTTGCCTAGACCTTAGAGTACAGGAAAAATTCTAAAACTTTATACAACCCAACCAACCTTTCAAACTCTACAAATCTTCAAACTACGCCTCCTTGTCACTCTATGTCTGGAGGTTTTGTTGATCACCTAAAAAAGTGTGGAAACATATGAGGTGAGACCCATGTCCATGAGCGAGAGATATAACTCCAAAAACATTTATTGCTTACTAGGTTTATGAACTTTAAGGAGTTAAAGTAGATAGGAATAGCTACGGTTTGTAGTTGGTTTCTCTTACGGCGTTCTAAATCATCTACATATCAAAAGAAAACATAGCAAGGATTATCATTCAATGTGAATTGCAATGTAAGCTTAACATTTATGCTACATGATTGAATTACATATTTTATTAAGTAGTTTGAGGTGTACCACTCAAACTACTAATTGACCATTGTGAATTCGCAATCAGTCCCGTACAAGATCTAGGATGACATGAATCCTAAGATATCTTTCCCTTGGTCACTACAGGTAACAACCATAGTGTCACACTGACCCAACTACTAAAACAACATAGTCTTCCATGGGTACACATGCCATGACACTAAAAACTAGGGTATACAACCCTCAAATCTGAGTTATGACCATAGTTTCTTACAAGCCATATCATCTCTTAGATACGACCTCAACCGCTTTCCAAATTCTTGGGTTCTGGATGTCAGGGATAAACCCTACTGATAACACCAATTTTTGTGATGTTATAGACTGTTTTTCTGTTATCAAAATTGCCATTTTTAGCTATTTTCCTCTCTTTTATAAGTCATTTTGCAATAATTGGCCAAACGATGCTCATAATTCAATATTTCCGTATTTTGCAGTATTTTCCTCCCATTTAGACCCATTTATCGTCAATAAGGCCGTCCCGGCCCACAAGCAAGTTCCACCTGCATCGGCCTTCCAGATGGCCGATAAGATCACTACCCGACAGGATAGGCGCAACACACCGACGCACGACATGAGGATGCCGCGTGAGGAGGAACTAGCGGGCGATACATCTTTTACCCGACAGGGAGCTGAGCTCGCCATGACAACAAAGCTTGTCGCGCGACACAGCCACCCACCAGAGGGCGCCGCTCGTCACGTGACCGACAGCCAACATCCTTGTGCAGGGCGATACCGATATCGACCGTCCACCGTCCGCTAAGATAAGGGGGGACACATGGAGCCCTGAGCATCATAATTTCCCCCAACCGCTGCCTAAAAATAGCAGCTATAGGAAGCCGAAAAGACAGGTCGGAACCCTACGCAAGTCACCTCAGGAAAACTGCAAGGAGCGAGTGTATAGTGCCCCAGTACTGTGTCGGGCAATCCTAGGTGAGATCTTCTCCATCCATAGAGGGAGGTGAACGGTTCACTTAGTATCGTCCCGGGAGACACTGCAGGACGATATCGGCTGACATGGATCCCCGACATAAGTGACCGATACTAGATACATCAGCTAGCCTAGCACGATACTGAACTCGATACGCCTCATCCGTCACGGCTTGTTGCCCGAGAGGATGCCGCCCGACATGAGCGTATCAGGCCAGGGACTTCGCACGATGCAATCTGCCCGTCACGGCGTGCCGCCCGACACGGTTTTATCGGGCTAGGCTCCTAACCGGTATCAGGATGGATGGTCCATTGTAGTCTGTCGTCCTTCTATATCAAGAAGGCGATATCTATCTTTAATTCTGTCATTTAATTCTTTTACTTCTGCATTGTAATCAACCCTTTATATGTTAATAGAAATAGAAGAGTTTAATTATCTACTTTTGTATGCTTGGTACCCTTGTCGGATGATTGCTATGTTTAATATCTGAATTCTAGCTTGCACGTTGGATCACATTTCGATTAGCTACCAAATCGTGTTTTCCTGTCACAACAACCTTGAGAGAGGTGTTGTGGCTCTACTTTTTGGTCCAATTCTGGAGTACGAGAGTGCCCGGAATCGGAGTTGTTGTAGTAACCTTTCCACCCTAACCTAAGTCCAGCAACCTCAAAAGTAGTTATGATGCTTGGTTAGAGGTACCCGCTCTGAGAGGAGGGGTACAGGAAGTTCCTTCCACCGCTTGTTTTACTGAAGTTTTCTCCTTCGTACCCTGCTTTAGCTTTAGTATTATCTCTCTATTCATGTTGCATGAAAATCCCTAAAAACTGCTAAATGCTAAAACCTAAGTTTTTCTTGTAACTCCAGTTGGAGATAGGGTTTTCTTTTGTTTTATTGATCCTGTTCTGTTGTTCCCCTTGGGAATTTTATCGTCTCTTATCCTTGCCAGAGTGTAGCGTGTCGATTCTGAGTTCTCAACACTACCACCCTTGTCCCTGTGTTCGACCCCGTATATCTACTTCGACCCCGTAAGCAAAGTTGTGGGGGCCTAGAAGGATTTAGGTTATAAATGTAAAAGCTCGACTACCTCAAATCTGCCTCCAATTTTAGGACGCGCGATTTAGGCCGGTCAACTTTTTGGCGTTGTTGTCGGCGACAAGGCAAAATGGCACTGTTGACGAATCCGAACCCACTAACTACACTCCCGTGCCTCAAGCTTAGAAATGAGCTTGACATCACCCTTTTCTTTTATTATTATTATTATTATTCATTGCCTAAAATTAATAATTCGAATTTCTAAAACTAGATTTCTCGTGCCATTTCAGGAACTCTGAAGAACAGTGACCTGTTCTACTGACCACTGACACCATGCCGCCCCGTGTCGCGCCACCCCAATCTGAAGGAGAACGCCCAGGGCGAGCTCGGACCCATTCACCTCCACCAGAAGTCAACGATCGCTATGACGGCGATGATGACCTCGAAGATCCAGAAACGGAGTAGTTCATGGAAGGCCATCACCACGATAGACGTCATCACCACCAGAGGCACAGAAGAAACCACAATAATTAGGAACGACACCGAGACACCAGTGATAACGACGACTCGGAGGAAGAAGAGAAAATGTTGAGGGAGTTGGCGTCCACGAAGGCCAACAACTCCCGGTGTCCCGTCATTATCCCACGTTTCAACGCGACAAATTTGAGCTTAAGCCGTCTGTTATCTCAATGATCCAGAATAAAAGTTTTAGGGGAAGTTCCAAGAACGACAACCCCTACCACCACCTGGATGCCTTCAAAAATATATGCGATACCATAAAGATGCGGGGGGTCCCCCAAGAAGTCATATACTGCAAGGGCTTCATTTTCTCCTTGGAGGACAAAGCTCTATCATGGTATCTTGGGTTACCTCACCAATCTCTAAATGGATGGGGAGCACTGGCTGACGCATTCGTGAACAAATTCTACCCCACAGAAATAGGCAGAAGATAACCTCTTTTATGCAGAAGCCCAATGAGAGCCTCCATGATGCTTGGGAAAGATACCAGGAATATCAGAGGGACTGCCCTCACCATAACTATAAGAAGAGTTTCCTAGTCACCACCTTTTACAATGGTCTGACCCCAGATGAAAGAGTGTCACTTAATGCGGCAGCAGGCAGTGACTTCCTTGGGAAAAAGTCGAGCAAGTCTAAAAAGATCATCAAAAACATGGCCGAGCTGTTAGCCGACACTGATTACGATAGATCCGACAGAGGACATGCTAAAAAGAGCAGTGAAGGCCCCTCTCTTGAGTCTAAGGTGCTGGAGTCCATTACCTCATAGATACAAAGAATAGCTACAGATGTTAAGAAACTAAGGGAATCTGGCGGGAAAGGAAGGAAGCCAGTCGAAAAAGTGATGAAATGTGTAACCTGTGGTGAAGGAGGGCATGGGGTAGATAATTGTGTCTACACCCGACCGGATGCAGCCAGTGATAATGACTCTCAAGACGAAGGGACTAAAAATGTCTCTTTTGTGAGTTTCAAAAGGCCAAACCACCCCAGTTTTAATTATGACAACAAGGACACGGCTGAGAAATCACATCAGCTGCATAGCTCGTCTAAGCCGTCGCAAGCCTTCGAGAAAATAGGGGGTCCAAGTCAGTATACCTAGAACACCCAGTTTCAGCCAGCCAAGGGAAATTTCAAGTACAAGGTAAATATCAAGGGTCAAACAAAGAACAGGACAAGGGATCGAGCCAATCAGACGTGATTGGCCAGTTATTCGATTTCGTGAAGAGGTAGGACACTATCAACAATCAACTAGCACAAAGCACGCTGTCGAACTCTGGCATTTTGAACTCTTTGCAGGTACAATTGGCAGACATGCAGACACATCAATGCCAAATTGATCAGCAACTATCTCAGTTGGCCAAGATCGTGAAGAACCCGTCAGGGAAGATACCATCAAATACGGATACTGCCCAGAAGGCGGGACTGTGACCGCGGAGGCAAGGATAAAGATGCAGGAAGGAGAAGCTGAAGACAGAAAACTTCAGCTCTCCTCGGGAGGCAGCCCGAGTTTTTCCTTCTTTCGTAGAGTAGGATGCATTTTTCTTCCTTGTAAAACGAACATTATGGACAGTAATAAGGCCCGAGTCAGTGCACGCGCCGAGCGTACCAACTCTTCTATTTTATGGGCCACCGCTGTATTTTATGAAGCTTTGAGGAGTAATACCTTCTGAGGTCGGGAGCTTAACCCTAAGCCGATGATGTTTGACCCCTTTTTACGCTTTTTCCTCGCCTTGTTTTGGCTGCCTGTTATTAACCGTATCAGGCGGCAACTTAGCTGGCGCACAGGACCGCTTGTATCGGGCTGTGGTCTGTCGGGCATCGCAACGGCCGCGACGGATGGCATTCCTGGGCGGCAAGCACCGTATCGAGCATGCGAGTAATAGCCCTAATGAGACTGATGGGACCGTCGTCTTGGGAATGGCATGTCTCACCGGCTGATGCGCACCCCAGAACTACTTGTTTTACCCCCAGCTGAGTTTTCTATATATAGTAAGGAGGGTTCAATGTTTCGGGCTACTACACTTACCCTTTTAGCCACCTGTACCACATGTAGTAATCCACCTTTTGCTCGCATGTCGGGTAGCTCGCCTTCACCCTCGTGTTGGGTGAGAGCTTTTAGGAGAAAAGGTAAAGCTCGACAGTCTGTTTGCCGACATGGTTTCATATCGCACACCGCGTGTCGGGTTGACGAGCTTAGTCAAATTTTCTTGTATCGCCTGATGCAGTGACGCCCGACACAGTGAAGCACGACACGTCGGCCGATAGTGTTTGCCCGATACGCCATAACGGGCGACATGTTTTTCCGTCGTGACGTCCTACCAGGCAGTTGTTTCATGCGGCTTTATCAACCGATATCCCCGTGTCGGGCAGTGTGTTGTGCCACGTTGTTCTCTACGTATCGTCCAATCTCGTATCGCCCTGGATTTTCTTTTGATGGACGATACCCAGACTTTGCAACGAGACAAGTTTTATTGAGTTTTCAGATTTTCCTACCTAACATTTAAATGATCAATGAACTTGATAACAGATGTGGCTCATACAAGGCAAACCTCCAGTCGAGTTGACAGACACACTGCGACCACAGCTAAAGCAACAGTAGTCGGATAGAAACGTTAGAATCCCAAGACAGTCAGGCCGTCAAAAGAAGTCCATTCCCTTATCATAGTCTGTCTTCTGTGGTGGTTTAGGACCATCTTCAAAAGACAGTGGAAGTCTTTCCCCGGGAGCCCCTGGATTAAAGGTGGGCATTTCAGTTCCATCCACCATGAAGCCACCTTCATCGTGGGGGAGGTACTGATATAATATTACAAGTGTTTTCAAGAGCTCTCTATCTACCATGCACGAGCCTTGCGCTTCCTTCTTGAGAGCTCTGCACTTGTCCCGGCTACATCCAGCTGGGAAAGAAAATGGAGTCTGCAAATAAGGAGAACATATTGCAGCTTCTCAAAGGCACAAGCACATCCACCAACTAACCTTCACTGGGCTAACATGACCTCACCCTGTCTTCTTCACCACTCTGGGACAGAGTGTGGAGTAAGTTTGGGGGGGTACACATGTACCAGTGAAGGAGGTATAAAAAATTTCTTCTTCACCTCCACCCTTTGTGCCATTTTGTTCTTCTCCTTTATCATGTGTATGTACCCATGCTAGTACAAAATGCCATGCTCATATAATAATTTTGAAAATTTTTGCTTATTTTGTTCCCATACATATGTACAAGGTCACTATATTAGTAAAAACCTAATGCAACTTCTTGCCAAGTTTGTTTTCTTTATGCTTAATGAGATGCAAATTTCACTATATCTTTCTGATAATGCTGCCTCAAACAAACAAAAGATTACGTTTTTCCATGCCAAACAATTTCAAAAAATAATAATAATCTCACAACAGCTAAGAGACGAGTAAGGAGAAGGAAAAAAGCTACCCAAACAGCAACAATCCCTCTTGTTTCCCCTTACCCAACAAAAATCCCAAAAAGAGAAAGTAGCCTTATGAGAGTGAATAAAAGCATGAGAGTTGTGCCCAATAAAAGAAAAAGAAAAAAATATATATACACACTTGTTTTCCAAAAGTACCCATCTTTAGGCATGGTAGATCCGGGGCAGTGGTATGTAGGATGTGAAATCACTGCTCTAAAGCCAACTGGCTTGGACTGCAGGGACCACTTGCCCGTTAACAGACCCTTACATGGATGGACTTATGGGAAACAAGAAAAACTCCAAAAAGCCTCAACCTACACAACACACAACTTTCTACCCCAAAAATAAGCTGTTTGGTGTGAAAGCTAACTTCGGAATCATGCACCAAAGTCTCGCCGAAGCTGTAGAGAAATTTTTTACTGAAATAATAAAGCAGGAAACACGAGGTCTTTTGTTCGTTGTGGGACAACATTATCTCTAAAGGCATCGCGATTCTTGTTTTACCTCTTGAGCTGAAAACTAAACCGAGCAAGAAGAAACATCACAAAATAAAGTTTAAATATTGATTGAGGACAATCAAAATGCTAAGTTTGGGGGAGTTGATAACACCAATTTTTGTGATGTTTTAGACTATTTTTCTGTTATCAAAACTTCCCTTTTTAGCTATTTTCCTCTCTTTTATAAGTACTTTTGCAATAATTGGCCAAACGACGCTCTTAATTCAATATTTCCGTATTTTGCAGTATTTTCCTCCCATTTTGACCCATTTATCGTCAATAAGGCCGTCCTGGCCCACAAGCAAGTTCCACCTGCATCGGCCTTCCAGATGGTCGATAAGATCACTGCCCGACAAGGGTAAGCGCAACGCACCGACGCACGACATGAGGATGCCGCACGAGGAGGAACTAGCGGGCGATACATCTTTTACCCAACAGGGAGATGAGCTCGCCACGACAACAAAGCTTGTCGCGCGACACAACCACCCACCGGCGGGCGCCGCTCGTCACGTGACTGACAGCTGACATCCTTGTGCCAGGCAATACCAATATCGATCGTCCACCGTCCGCAAAGATAAGGGGGGACACGTGGCGCCCTGAGCACCATAACTTCCCCCAATCGCTGCCTATAAATACCAGCTATAGAAAGCTGAAAAAACAGGTCGAAACCCTGCGCAAGTCACCTCAGGAAAACTACAAGGAGTGAGTGTATCGTGCCCCAGTGTTGTGCCGCGCGATCCTAGGTGAGCTCTTCTCCATCCTGAGAGGGAGGTGAATGGTTCACTTAGTATCATCCCGGGCGACACTGCAGGCCGATATCAGCCAACATGGATCCCCGACTTAAGTGACCGATACTAGGTACATCAGTTAGCCTGGCACGATACCAAATTCGATACGCCTCGCCCTTCACAGCTTGTCGCCCGAGAGGGTGCGGCCAGACATGAGCGTATCAAGCCAGGGACTTTGCACGATGCAATTCACCCGTCATGACGTGCCGCCCGACACAGTTTTATCAGGCTAGGCTCCTGACCGGTATCGGGCTGGATGGTCCACTGTAGTCTGTCGTCCTTCTATATCAAGAAGGTAATATCTATCTTTAATTATGTCATTTAATTCTTTTACTTCTGCATTGTAATCAACCCTTTATATGTTAATAGAAATAGAAGAGTTTAATTATCTGATGTTGTATGCTTGGTACCCTTGTCAGATGATTGCTATGTTTAATATCTGAACTCTAGCTTGCAAGTTGGATTGCATTTCGATTAGCTACCAAATCGTGTTTTACCGTCACAACAGCCTTGAGAGAGGTGTTGTGGCTCTAGTGTTTGGTCCAATTCTAGAGTACGAGAGTGCCCGAAATCGGAGTTGTTGTAGTAACCTTTCCACCCTAACCTAAGTCCAACAACCTCGAAAGTGGTGATGATGCTTGGTTAGAGGTACCCGCTCTGATAGGAGGGGTACAGGAAGTTCCTGCTGCCGCTTGTTTTACCGAAGTTTTCTCCTTCATACCCTGCTTTAGCTTTAGTATTATCTCTCTATTCCTGTTGCATGAAAATCCCTAAAAACTTCTAAATGCTAAAACCTAAGTTTTTCTTGTAATTCCAGTTGGAGATAGGGTTTTCTTTTGTTTTATTGATCATGTTCTGTTGTTCCCCTTGGGAATTTTATCATCTCTTATCCTTGCCAGAGTGTAGCATGTCGATTCTGAGTGCTCAACACTACCACCCTTGTCCCTGTGTTCGACCCCGTATATCTACTTCGACCCTGTAAGAAAAGTTGCGGGGGCCTAGAAGGATTCGGGTTATAAATGTAAAAGCTCGACTACCTCAAATCTGCCTCCAATTTTAGGATGCGCGATTTAGGCTGGTCACCTACCTACACCCGCATATACTAAATAGTATACAAAACCAAGATCCTTTTAGATTATTCATTTCACTATCCAGTAACTTCTAATACTGGAATAGTTCTATGGTCATAGGGTAGTACTCTATTAGGGTTACTTTTGATTACTTAAGTCAATTTATTTCAATTTGATTGCATCAATCAAGTTATGCATGATCATTAAAAAGGTTCTTACAAAAATTATTGGGGTTTGCAACCTTAGAATATATAAAATGTATTAAACAATTTCATAAAACTCGAGTCATAAGTGTCTATAGGCTTAAACTTATAATAACTAAGTTGTTTTCACTACTAGATTTCATCCAACCATCATTACAATATCATAATAGTAATTTCAAGTCTCGTTGTCACATAATATGTTCAAAAAAACAAGGTATAACATGTAGGTCAAAGTGCTTTGTATGTTGGTAACCAAAACATCACATGGATGGTATTTTAGGAGTTCAAGTACTTATATTATGAGATTTTAGACCTTTCATCCTCAAGGAAGGTCATGATACCATTAGAAAATTTTCATGAAGACTAAGTAGAGCTTAAAGATTTGTATCATCACTATTTTTTGATTAAATAGTACCAAAAAGACCATTTCTTACCATTTTAAGAGTTCTAAAGTAAGAATAATGACATTCACATAGAAAATAGGCAAGAAATGCATTTAAAGTTATATAATTCACCTATCAGAGAGAAGAAAACAAAAATTCAAGGTGAAAGCTTTCGAAATGAGTAGTAAAGCATCAAGCTCAGCCCAATAAAACTCCAAAAAATGCCTCCTATCTCGACAATCAAGGTGTTTCTAGAGAAAGGAAGAAGGAAAAAAGAGTCATCGACACCTATGTGTAGGGTTTCAATAAGAAGTTACTAAGAAACGCCATGGAAATCAACTGTAAGAGGAAGGAAGGTGAAGAACAACAAGAAAATGAGTAGAAAATCACGAATATTGCATGAAAGAAGCAAGGAAATTGATCAATGACTATAGATTAGTTCAAGAAGATTTCCAACTTGAGCATGCATCCACAAATATTTTTGATCGTTGACCTTGACATACCCTCATCAACCTCTAGTATCTAAAAAAATCTCATTGGGCTCCCCCAGACACGACTGAAGCTCTGTAAAATGAAAATAAGAGAATGAGGAGGAAGAGGGGTATTATAGATGGGTGGAGGTTTGGTGCAAAACCAGTTCTACCATTAGGAAGGGATCACGTCGGTCTAGAACTCATTGTTTGATGACTTATAAGGATCACTGGGTTCTTAAAGCTCGTTGGATTAGGAAATTCATCGGCCAAATCATCAAAAAATCTATCGGACAACTACTTAGAATGTTCATTAATCAAATACATACAACTCCATCAGTATAGAAAACCCATTGCACAGGTGAAACCATCTGATATTCATAATAAAAGGTCATCAAGAAAACAACCAATCACTAAGAAACTATCAATCGATGAAGATACTACTCTACTACCTCACTGAGCTTATTCCATCAAAACCAACTCAAAAGAATATCAAGAAAAAGTAAAATCATAAACTTCTTAAGAACATCATGAAGCAATCCAAACAAGTCTTAAAATTATATTTACAACCATCATAAAAAAATGAGTGATTTCCTAAGGGTCCACAAGTTACATGTATTTGTATAACTTGAGCAGATAAGGTCTATTTTGACTCAAATTTTAAACATAGCTCTATTGAAATTTTATAATTATAAGCTAGAGTTTACTTTCAAAAGTAGTCATCCAATTAGGCCAATAAATTATGTTAATGAATTAAGAAGGGTTAGAGGCCTTACAACCATAAACCCCTAATAAGGATATTTCCCTCAAAATCCTAAGAAAACATGGATAGATACTTCTTACACATCTCATCTTCTAACTCTCTTGTGTATTCCTCTACACCATTATGATGCCGCAACACCTTCACAAAATTTATTTCCTTCTTCATAAGCTTTTTTACACTCCTATCTAAGATCAATACAAGACCCTCAACATATGTAACATCTTCATCACGATCCACTTCCACTGGCTATATTATCTACTCTGTATCAGGGTGGTACTTCCTCAACATATAAACATGGAACACATCATGCAACTTGTGCAACTCTGGTAGTAACTTAAACATGTATGCCACCTTCCAACTCGTGTTATGATAGGGTATGGTCCCATAAACCTAGGATCCAATTAACCCTTCTTCCCAAACCTCAACACGCCCTTCTAAGGGAAACCTTAAGATACACAAGATCTTCAACTTGGAACTCCAACTGTCAACATTGCTTGTTAGTATATAATTTATGTCTATCCTATGTTACCTTTAGTGGTGCTTTGATCACCTAGATCTTCTATGTAGTTTGTTGTACCAGCTCATGACCCAACAACTGGTACTCACCTACCTCATACCAACATAGAGGTGACCTACATCACCTACCCTACCATATAAATCCTTGTATTGTGTCATGCCTATGCTCCTCTGGTAACTATTGTTGCATGCCAAACTCAATCAGACTTAGGTGAACATCCCAACTTCCCAAAAACTGAAGTACACATGCCCTCAGTAGATCTTCTAAGGTCTAAATGGTTCATTCTGACTGACCATTTGTCTATAGGTGGAAAGATGTATTAAACCTCAACGGTGTCCCCATCAATGTATGTAGGTGCTCCCAAAATGTGCTCGTAAAATTAGGACCTCTGTTAGATACTATATTAATTAGCTATTATGCACATACAGCTATCTCATCAACATAGATATGTGCTATCTTCTCTGCAGTATAGGTGGTTTTGACTGAAAAAAAGTGAGTTGAATTTGTCTATTGATCAATAATCACCCAAATGGAATCATGACCTTTGTATATTCTGGGAAGACCAACCACAAAGTACATGGTCATGTGATCCCATTTCCACTATGAAACTGTCAAGGGTTGCAATGTCCCTATAGGTTTCTGATGCTCTGCTTTGACTGTTGATGAACTGGACACTTGGAAACAATCTCAGCCACATCATGCTTCAAACCTGACCACTAGTAGAAGTCTCTGAGATTATAATGTATCTTTGTACTACCAAGAAGCATAACATACATTTAGGAATTAGATTCCTCAAGTACTATCTCTATCAAAACGCCAACATTGGGAATCACTACTAAATTGTGGTAACACACTGTCCCATCATATGTCTCATGGAACCCAACATGCTTTCTGCTACCAAACTTTATTTGATATTTTGTATCATAGTATCATACTTTTGCACAACTTTTATCTGTTATATCAATGTTGGATTCACTTGTAATTGTTCCAACAATCCCGTCAACAAAGAGACCTCTAACTATGCATTCATCTTCCTAAGAAACACTAGCATGTCTAGCTTGTGACACGCCATGTAGTGAAATTTTGCTTTATCTATAAATGATAATAAATATGAAGATGACTTTATGCTCAATGCATCGACCAATACATTCGCCTTTCCAAGATGGTAGTCTATTGTATAGTTTTAGACCTTGATCAACTCCATCTACCTCCTCTACCTCATGTTCAACTCCGACTTCAAAAGATGCAATGTAGATTCTTGTGATCTGTGAAGATTTGGCACTTCTCTCTATACAAGTAGTGCCTTTAAATCCTCAAGGTGAGAACCATTGTGGCTATATGTAGGTCATGAATTGGGTAGTTCTCCTCATACTTCTTAAGATGTCAGGAAACAAAACAAATCACATTCTTGACCTGCATCAGCACACACACGAACCCACTATTCGAGGCATCACTAGAAATGATGTATCCTTTCCAGGATCTAGAAACATCAAAAATGTATCCCTCGTCAACTTCTCCTTCAACATCTGGAAAGAACATTGACATTGGTCATCCAATAAAAAAGGAACACCCTTCTTGGTTAGCTTGGTTAGTGGTAGATCTACTTCACTGAAGTTCTTAATGAACCTTCTATAGAAACCAGCTAGGCCTCAGAAGCTTTGAAGCTCAGTCAGAGTCTTGGTGTTATGACCGTATGAGAGCTTAATGGGTAAGTTAGGGTTTATGTGGATGACTACATGCTTAGTTATATTGGCCATTGATTAAACATGATTAATGATGATATCTCAATCATGATATGTTAAACCTAATGAGAACCCCAAGTATGCTATCTCTTTGTATAATTAGGGTTTGAGAAAATATAAACCCTAGTCGGCTGAAATTAGGGTTTTCACCAAATAGGCTCATGTTAGGGAGGAATGAGAGAGGTATGCAAAGGAGAATGAAAATGGTAGTTGAAGGCTAGGATAGCACGACCGTGGTGGGTAGCATGGCTGTGGTGGGTCGTTGGTGGCACGAGCATTCTAGGCCACACAACCATTTTGAAAGAATTGAACTATTTACTGACTTTTGTACTCAAATCTGCTAAAACCAATGCACCACAGCCGTGGTAGGCAACACGGCCGTGCTGGGTCAATCTTAGCATGGCCGTTCTTGGGCATTTTCTCTTCAAACGACTGTTTTGTAGATTTCAGGATAGTAGTGCACTGTACTATTTTTATTTATTTATTTGTAAATACTAATGATCTAAAATTTTAACTGAATCTTTATACCTCAATTACAAAAAACTTGTAAAATGTTCATAATTTTTGGAGAAGGTTTGATCTCTTAAATATATAAATTACTATAACTTTTTTATGATAGAAAAATCTACTGAAATAAGAAAACGTTTAGTGAGGGGTCAATGTGCAATTGACCCAAGCAGCTCAATTTCTCTATATGGTCAACCTAACACACTAGAATCTCTCATAATTTGTAACTCATTCTAGAGAAACAAAATCCTCGAGAGAGAGGGAGAGTTAGGGTTTGAGAGGAGAAATGGATAGAGACGGTAACCTAGGGTTTTACGGTCCAAGGAATGATGAAATCATGTAAGTTTAGATTTTTTGGATATAGTTTCATGGTGAACCTTCTCTCACATGTCAATATTCCATCCCTCCTCTGATTTGATCCACAATGGTGTCAAAACTTCCCCTTTTCTCACTCTTTCTTCATACTCCCTCATTTTAAGGGTTTCTGAGTTGAAAGGATCAAGAATTAGTTGAATTGCTAGGGATTTGATATGAGATCGAGATATTCAAGGATGAGCTACGTTTTTAAGGTGTTTTCACACGTTAGTGTGAGTGGGAACTTCCTTTAAACAGTATATTGCATGAAAATTGGTTAATTCATCCATAATCTTTAATTGCTAGTATGCGACTACAAACCCTAAATTATCTATTTGTTCTAAGTTGTTGCAAAATGATATGAAATGGATTCTTCCTATGTTTGGATGAAGTTCAGATGATAACATCATATTAGAAATGTATACAATACATCCTAATGAGAATTCCCTAAGTATTCACAGATTTTATAAGAGTAAACTAAAACATAGGGAATTTGTCTATGACAGAAATTTGTTGTATAAGTAAATAGAGTAAATTGCTTATCTAGATCCCCTTGGTTATGAATGATTATTTATATAAATTCATAGTACATATATATCAGATACTATCTTGTATTTCTTTCAAAGTGAATAGTGTTTGTTTGATATCTCAGTCAAGAGGGTGAAACCCTAGTTGCGAGGAAAGTTGGATATTTGCGAATAGATATCATGAAATCCATTTGAAGGGATTTTCTTGGACTGATAGACTTTAATTATTCAATGTTATTATTGATGCATGATATCCTAATGAATGGCATGGAAACCCAAATTCAACTTAGTTCTAAGGTTTCACACAAATATTGATTTTAAATGATTTGTTGATAGTAGTCTTTATTCAATGAATGTTTATGTTGCATAAAATCTTTATGGGAGCCATGTGAATAAGTTGTTGCCTAGTGAGAGGTGACAAGATGTGTGACCACCTTGTGATACATGAGAATACTTGGACAACGCATGAAATGAATACCTTGGTCTAAGGACCTAGAGGTAATGGTTACCTGTCACCGAGGTAATAATGCTATGTGATGATCTAAGGGTTTGAATACCCAGATCCAGTAATCATGATAATGATGTGAAGGGATGAAAATTCCCAGTAATGTGATAAGGGATTGAGATCCCATGTATCATGTGTTTTAAAGATTTGAAAAGTACGTGATAGATGTATTACACCTTTCTTTACAACATTTGTGATGATTAAATGAAACCCTAAGGGTAGGGTGTTCAATGAATCAAGTATTGTGATATCAATGTTCTCAGTTATTATTAATAATTATTGTCATGATAAGTAATTAACTCTTAATTGAGTTATGAGATGCACAACTCAAGATTTGGGTTGATATGCACAATTCTAGTGTGCATCTGCCATGTGGACATGAAATCTGTCTATTTAAGAATTTCAATCTGCCTACATGTATAATATGTTAATTTCTCAACATATTATAGTGTTTTCTTATTTTAGTAGATTTTTCTATCATAAAAAAGTTTAGAATGATATACATATTGTATTACAACTTCAAATAAGTAGATGCGACACCATAGAGATACCAGAGTCAATTATAAGTAAGAGAAGGGTACAATGTAGAAAGAGCTTTCTAGGAATAATAAAATAATAGACTTAGGAGCCTTGAACACCGTAGAACCCCTATGTGAGGTATGCGCCTTAGGGGTGAAACAACCTAACCCTGGCAGCATCCAGTATACGGGGGTCGGAACGTGCTATCAGGTGGCATAGGAGACGAAGCCCTAGTGGAAGTCTCCTTAAATTATAGTTTGCAGTGTCCAACATCAACCAGAAGTCCTGGTGGTACTAGAGTACAGATAAGCGTGTCCAACATCAGCCAGAACTCCTGGTGGCATGGCTTGACTCTCTGCCTGTGTGCTCAGGTTAGAGGAGGAGTCTAGTTTATGGCACAATAGGAGTGCTAAAGTCAGAGAGCCAGTTTCCCTATTGTAGACCAGAAGAGTAGTCAGACTTAGCATTTCCTGGGTGTGTCCACTAAGTCTTGTACGGTGTGATCATATTACACTACGAGTCTTCATATGTAGAGTACACTGCATATGATCAGGGAACAATAAAATGAATGAGAGGTCAAACAAGTGTGTACAGTTATTCAATTATTCTTTGTATGTTTCTGAATTATTAGTTCTCTTTATGATCAATCAAGCATTTCATATATTGATTTACTCTTATAGATATTTAGAGTATCCTTCCATATTTATGATTGTCAATTATTAGACTCTCTAAAGCTTTCTGCTGTTATAATTGATATCAATTGCTCAAAAGTATATCTGTAATTATATCAGTGCTTTAGATTGTTTCTTTGGAGTACTCATTCACTGAGCGAGTAGGCTCACCCATTTACTCAAAATTTTTACAGAAATCACATGGACCTAAAGAAGATATCATTGCATCAAACTAGATATACCATAAGAGTTAAGTCTGAGTATAGTTAAGTTCATTCGGTCCCTGTCACTCTAGGTCCTTGTATAGATGTGAGAGAGTTTTAAATGATGTTTGTATCTTTGTTTCCTTAATAAGAGAGAATGCATTTGATTATCATGTCATATGTACATGGAAGTGTGAGAAACAGAATGAATGTATGGATGAGTATCATTAATGTTGTGATCATATTAGAGTAATTAAGGTTTAATTCTCTTATAAAGTTAGTTTATGTGGTTCAATGCAAGAAAACAAAGAGTTTGAAAAAGAAAAGAAAAAGTTAAGGGTGATCTTTGTATTACGTTAAATCCTCAATTTATACCCTAATCTCATGATTTGTGGTAACTGTGAGATCGGGGTGTAACAACTTTGGTATCAGAGCTTTAGGTTGAGTCACCAGGGACCATTAAGTTAGTAAATTAGAGTCATAAGTGTGGCAGATAGGAGATGTTATGATGTTAGATCTGGGGATTTGAGTATTTGGATATCCTGACCCGGTATATGAGTACTTGGATCGACCAGTATCAAGCTACTCTGTCTATTCTTTCATGTATACCCTGGCCATGTATACAGTGGAAGGATAGTCTAGTGAGGAACCCTAGAAATATTAGGGTTAGAAACAAGATAAGTAACATGAATTAAGAGTATAAATATAAAATGAGATAGAAATTTCATTTCATATTGTTGTTTTATTGGAGATGAATAGAAAAGCTCTTCTATGTTTGAATTCAGATATTCAATATTTTAAAATATATATGGGTCTATAAGATTTGTTGTACACTATGCAATTGTATCATTTATTGATTACATTCTTTGTATCAAGTAGACTAGAAATGATCTTTGAATGAGCTTTCCTAAGTGGATAAGTTTTCTTCGACACATTTGAGATGAATAGGAGTTGAGTAATCCCGAGTAGCTCATGGCTTTAGGACTGTAGGTTCGGCCTGGTCCGGATGGCAGGATGCATTATTGGGATCTAATGACTCCTATTAAAAATATAATAAGAGTAGACTATGGATAATTTAGACACACATCATAGTGAGAATGTACATACACTAAGATGTTGAAATATATGGGAAAGATTAGAATAGCTAAGAATCAGTTGGAACTGATATATGAAATCCAACTTTTGGGCCTCATATGAGAAACCTTTAATTTGGAATAAAGGAACACGACATAAGGTTCAGAATAACTTTAATTATTAGTATTATATGAACTCTAAATATAAAATATGGAAAAGATATGAGAAAAGTATGTACGGGCTAAGATAGTAAGAATCAATCACGAGGAATGGATTATATAATCGAGTATAATGTTTTTATGTACTCCAAAGCAAAGGGAAAATAGAGGAAAATAGTTAAGTATATGATAAGTACATAGAAGTGAAGAGTCTTCAGAAGAGTTAAAGTGAATAGAACTAGATGAGTATGTAAATCATAAAACTAGGATAAGAAACTTAGTTGAAACAAAAAGAAATGTTGGAAATAATGAGCTTGATCAAGGAATGAGGGTTATTATATAATTGAGAGCATGGAATGTATACCTTTATTGTGAAGTTAATACATTCATCCTACTGCCTTTGGATTCTAAGTCTTTATAGAACAACAAACTAATTTCTAAAAGAAGAACAAAAGTGTGGCTTAACCAATGAATAAGTCATACAAAGGTAGACTATATTCAAAAGGTAAAAACTTGATTAAAAGAGATACTAAGTTTGACCCATGCATGAGCCGTTTGATTTAAAATGAAGGATATATAATGTATTAAACATGAGTTGAAACTAGAAGAGCGATTATGGATTTAGAATTTCAACTTTACATTAGTAGAAGGATAAAAGGAAATAAATGCAACATGGTATACATGATCATACACATAAAAGAAGCAACATGATCATAAGAGAAAACTAGATGTTAAAGATGACTTGTGGAATAGTAGTATATGGTAAGGGAATTATGGAAAGTAAAGAAGGGTATGAAACATAATGGGGTAATATAGATTATAAAAGAAAGAGGTTGTGAGATTTAAGAAAGTGCTAATTAGTCAAGTATCCTTGTTGATAATTAATTAAGCCTACATATGAGAAATGTATTAATGAATGTTTGAAGATAAGAATTCTAAGTCTCAAGATCATCTTCTCTTTCATATCTTCCTTAATGAGAGCACTGTGGGAATGAAGTGATAAGAAAATGAATCATATATGATGCATAACCACTGTGGTAGAGACATTTAGTGAATGTAATAATGACACACAATATGATGATGAAACCCTAGTGGGGTAAATTGAGAATGTAATCTATCTGAATGGCCAAGTAATAGAAAGGAAATTTATAAGATAAGTAAGACTTTTGTGAAACTTGTGAGATCCAAAGTTTGAATTTCAAATTAAGGGAGTAAAGTCACATCACAATAACGTCATGCTTTTGATAAGGACCAAACCCTAGAATGTTTAGAGGTGTAGTAGTTCAAGGGATGTCAATAGTGATTTGACCTTGATTACTAACATCTCTATAAAACAAGATCATGAGATTTGCACTATGAGAAGTAAACTAGCACTGATAGTAATCTAGGCTTTAAAGATAGCTAATTTGAAAGGTAGATAAATAATATGAAAATGATTCGGAGTAAAGAGTAAGATATAAATTTGAAATGTAACAAGTGTGTTTTGAATAAAATGAGAAATACAATATGAGTGAAGTGCGATATGAGATGATATCTTGCAGTGATAGCAAGAATGATGAATAATCTATTTGTACCTTATATGTTTCAATTTTAGGAATATTTAATCTACATGATTAAAATGAGAAGGATAAGTAGAAAAAGTAAGTAGTAGTGAATGAGGAGAGAGATAAGAGAAAACAATGGCTTTTAGTAATATGTGAATTTGTTTTTAGAAGTATAATTTGTTGAAGGTATATTAAGAGATGTAAATTGATTCTACGTATGATTTCAGTATACATGTACAAGCAATATGTTAATTTCAGGTGTCTGATAGTTGTAGTCATTCATACCAATAATCCATCTTAGTATTGTACAATTGTGGTATGGTGATATGGGTTGAATAATGATGGAACAATTGGAGGGTTATCTTGAATAAGGTATTCTTACCTATTCACTCATATGAATAGAAGGGATGATAACCATATTGTATTGATATGTAACCCTAATGAGGTATAGCTTGTTATACCTAGATTTAATATAATCAAGTGATGGTAATTGGGTATGAATAGTCCTTGAATGACTAATACAATCATTGAGTACTTTGTTACTATTGTTGAAACCGTAGTATGCTATAACTCGATGGTTACACCTTGAATTATGTGTGGGATCATATTTGAGAATAGTAAAAATTCAAAACAACATTGTGAACTCTCTTTTGTGATTTAGAGGTAATACATAACAATAGTACATATTGAGCCGTATGAATTGAGATGGTTGGATCAGATTATCAATGTTGAGGTAACACTTCAAGAGTTTGAAAATATTGAAATGGTTGCTTCTCTATCTACTCTATGATTGATTGTGGCATAGAGAATTTGTTTGTTATCGTTGAAAACTATTTTAAACATGTTGTGATTTAGTAAAGGAATAAAGGACTTAATGTTGAAAACTGCATTCAAGTATGAAATACAAGAATATAATGACAATAAAGATTTCAGAAGCTTAAAATAAACCTTGAATGTACTTTACTTGCATATTTATGTTTTGGGGATGAAACCTTTTTAAGGGGGGAAGAATTGTTATGATCCTATCTGAGCTTAATGGGTAAGTTAGGGTTTATGTGGATGACTACATGCTTAGTTATATTGGTCATTTATTAATCATGATTAATGATGATATCTCAATCATGATATGTTAAATCTAATGAGAACCCCAAGTATGCTATTTCTTTGTATAATTAGGGTTTGAGAAAATATAAACTCTAGTCGGCTGAAATTAGGGTTTTCACCAAATAGGCTCATGTTAGGGAGGAATGAGAGAGGTATGCAAATGAGAATGAAAATGGTATTTGAAGGCTAGGAAAGAATGGCCGTGGTGGGTAGCACGACCGTGGTGGGTCGTTGGTGGCACAGGCATTATAGGCCACATGCCCGTTTTGAAAGAATTGAACTATTTACCAACTTTTATACTCAAATCTTCTGAAACCAATGCACCCCATCCATGGTAGGAAGCACGACCATGCTGGGTCCATCTTAGAATGGCAGTGGCAGCTAGCATGGCCATTCTAGGGCATTTTCTCTTCAAATGACTGTTCTGTAGATTTCTAGATAGCAGTGTACTGTTCTATTTTATTTATTTATTGGTAACTCCAAATGATCTGAAATTTTAACTGCAGCTTTAAAACTCAATTACAAACAACATGTAAGATTTTCATAATTTTTGGAGAAGGTTTGATCTCTTAAATACATGAATTACAGTAACTTTTTATGACAGAAAAATCTGCTGAAATAAGAAAAAGTTTAGTGAGGGGTCAATGTGCAATTGACCCAAGCAGCTCAATTGCTCTATTTGATCAACCTAACACACTAGAAGCTCTCATAATTTGTAACTCATTCTAGAGAAATGAAATTCTAGAGAGAGAGGGAGAGTTAGGGTTTGAGAGGAGAAATTGATGGAGATGCTGACCAAGGGTTTTGCGGTCTGAGGAATGATGAAATCATGTAAGTTTAGCTTCTTTGGATATAGTTTCATGGTGAACCTTCTCTCACATGTCAAGATTTCTCCCCTCCTCTGATTTGATCCAAAATGGTGTCAAAAATTCCCCTTTTCTCACTCTCTCTTCATACTCCCTCATTTTTAGGGTTTCCGAGTTGAAAGGAAGAAGAATTGGGTGAATTGCTAGAGATTTGATATGAGATCGAGATTTTTAGGGATGAGCTGTGTTTTTAAGGTGTTTTCACACCTTAGGGTGAGTGGGAACTTCCTTTAAATAGTATATTGTGTGAAAATTGGTTAATTCATCCATAATCTTTAATTGCTAGTATGCGACTACAAACCCTGAATTGTCTATTTGTTCTAACTTGTTGCAAAATGATATGAAATGGATTCTTCCTCTATTTGGATGAAGTTTAGATGATAACATCATATTAGAAATGTATACAATACATCCTAATGAGAATTTCCTAAGTATTCCCAGAGGTTATAAGAGTAAATTGAAATATAGGGAATTTGTCTATGACTGAAATTTGTTGTATAAGTAAATAGAGAAAATTGCTTATCTAGACCCCCTTGGTTTTGAATGATTGTTTATCTAAATTCATAGTACATATATGTCAGATACTATCTTGGATTTCGTTCAATGTGAATAGTGTTTGTTTGATATCTCAGTCAAGAGGGTGAAACCCTAGATGTGAGGAAATTGGATATTTGTGAATATATATCGTAAAATCCATTTGAAGGGATTTTCTTGACACGATAGACTTTAATTATTCAATGTTATTATTGATGCATGATATCCTAGTGAATGTCATGGAAACCCCAATTCAACTCAGTTCCAAGGTTTCAGACATATATTAATTTTATATGATTTGTTGATAGTAGTCTTTATTCAATGAATGTTTATGTCACATGAAATCTTTATGGGAGCTAGGTGAATAAGTTGTTGCCTAGTGAGAGGTGACAAGATGTGTGATGGCCTTGTGATCCATGTGAATACTTGTACAACCAGTGAAATGAATACCTTAGTCTAAGGACCTAGATGTAATGGTTACCTGTTACAGAGGTAACAATGCTATGTGATGATCTAAGGGTTTGAATACCCAGATCCAGTAATCATGATAATGATGTGAAGGGATGGGAATTCCCAGTAATGTGATAAGGGATTGAGATCTCAGGTATCATGTGTTTTAAAGATTTGAAAAGTACATGATAGATGTATTACACCTTTCTTTGCAGCATTTGTGGTGATTAAATGAAACCTGAAGGGTAGGGTGTTCAATGAATCAAGTATTGTGATATCAATGTTCTCAGTTATTATTAATAATTCTTGTCATGATAAGTAATTAACTCTTAATTGAGTTATGAGATGCACAACTCAAGATTTGGGTTGATATGAACGATTCTAGTGTGTATGTACCAAGTGGACATGAAATATGTTTATTTAAGAATTTTAATATGCTTACATGTATAGTATGTTGATTACTCAGTATATTACAGTGTTTTGAATATACTGCTCTGCCAAGTTTAGAATGATATACATGTTGTATTATAACTTCAAATAAGTAGACGTGACACCATAAAGATACCAGAGTCAAGTATAAGTAAGAGAAGGGCATAATGTAGAAAGAGCTTTCTAGGAATAATAAAATAATAGACTTAGGATCCCTAAACAGAAACCCTATGTGAGGTCTGTGCCTTAGAGGTGGAATGACCTAACCCTGGCAGCGTCCAGTATATGGGGGTCGGAACGTGCTATCAGGTGGAACATGGGATAACGCCCAAGTGGAAGTCTCCTTAAATTATAGTTTGTTGTATCCAACATCAACCAGAAGTCCTGGTGGCACTCGAGTACAGAAAAGCATGTCCAACATCAACCAGAAGTCCTGGTGACATGGCTTGACTCTCCGCCTGTGTGTTCAGGTTAGAGGATTCCAGTTTATGGCACAATAGGAGTGTTGAGGCAAGAGAGTCAGTTTCCTTGTTGCATACCAGGAGAGTAGTGCACTACGAGTCTTCATATGTAGAATACACTGCATATGATCAAGGCATAATAAAATGAATGAGAGGTCAAACAAGTGTGTACAGTTATTCAATTATTCTTTGTATGTTTCTGAATTATTAGTTCTTTTTATGATCAATCAAGCATTTCATATATTGATTCACTCTTATAGATATTTAGAGTATCCTGTCATATTTATGATTGTCAATTATTAGACTCTCTGAAGCTTTCTGCTGTTATAATTGATATCAATTTCTCAAAAGTATATCTGTAATTATATCAGTGCTTTAGACTATTTCTTTGAAGTACTCATTCACTAAGCGAGTAGGCTCACCCCTCTACTCAAAAATTTTAGGAAAATCACATGGACCTGAAGAAGATATCATTGCATCAGAGTAGATCTGCCACAAGAGTTAAGTCTGAGTATAGTTAAGTTCAGTCGGTCCTTGTCACTCTAGGTCCTTGTATAGATGTGAGAGAGATGTAAATGATGTTTGTATCTTTGTTTCCTTAATAAGAGAGAATTCATTTGATTATCATGTCGTATGTACATGGAAGTCTGAGAAACAGAATGAATGTATGGATGAGTATCATTAATGTTGAGATCATATTAGAGTAATCAAGGTTTAATTCTCCTGTAAAGTTTGTTTATGTGGTTCAATGCAAGAAAATAAAGAGTTTGTAAAGGAAAAGAAAAAAGTTAAGGGTGATCTTTGTATTACGTTAAATCCTCAATTTACACCTTAATCTCATGATTTGTGGTAATTTTGAGAACATGGTGTAACACTTGGGCTGATCCCACTCTAAAACTAACTCCATTTTCTTGGGATTCACACAAACACCTTTTACAGAGATGATGTGACCAACAAAGGACACCTTAGTCAAACAAAACTTACACTTACGAAATTTAGCATAAAACCTATGCAGCCTGAATGACTCCATCGCTTGACAAAGATGTTGTTTTCTTATTGACTGTCCCTGGAATATATAAAGATGTCTTCTACGGAGACCACTGGGAACTTGTCAATATAAGGTCTAAACACTTTGTCCATGAGTGTTGTTGGTGCATTGGTTAGCCCAAATGGCATAACCACAACCTCATAATGACCATACCAAGTCCTAAATGTGGTCTTAGGTATGTCAACTACCTTGATCCTTACCCGGTGATATCCTGACCTCAGATCAATCTTGGAAAACACTAAAGTACCTCTCAACTGATCAAACAAGTCATTTATCCTCATCAACGGATACTTGCTTTTCACTGTGACCTTGTTCAATTGTCAATAGTCTATGCAAAGCCTCATAGAACCATCCTTTTTCTTCACAAACAACACTGAAACACCCCATGGGGAAGTGCTCAGCTATATAAAAACCTTCTCCAACAACTCTTGCAACTACTTATTCAACTCTTTCATCTCAATTGGAGCCACCCCATAAGGTTCTTGCACTATGGGTTGTGTACTAGGAACTAGATTACTTTTAGAATCAATCTCCCTCAGGGATGGAACACCTAAAAACTCATCAAAGAAAACATCCTCGAGCTCACACACCAGTGGTACATCATATATACTAGGACTCCTCATCTTGGTATCCACCATGTGTGCCAGAAAAGCTTCACACCCTTGCCTCATCAACTTCTTTGCTATCACAACTAACACCAGACAAGTAGGAAGAATGCTTTTATCTCATTGGAAAGTCCAAGAGACATCACCATATTGGAATGTCACAAATTTGGAATCATAGTATAAAAAAACCTTATACTTCTCTGAGGTATGAAACCCTAAGATCACATCTAATCCATACATATCAAGTGGTACAAGATCCACTTGAATGTTGCGTCCTGAGAAAGAAAGAACGCAAGAAGAACACACCTATTACAACACTTCAAAACCAACTAAAGGAGTTTCTAACAAGATGAGATCATCTCTACTACACACAAGCAGGTTATTTATCACCTCTTTAGTGATAAAAAAAGTTTGTCATACTCGAGTCAACTAAAACATATAGATATAAGAAGAAGCAAATAAGTCAAAATGAAAATGTTCCATCTAATATGTCATGAGCAGTGAGTTGACCCCTCCTTATGGCTGACTCATGGCGTAAAATATATCATTCACCTTTTGTCATCCTCAACCTCTTTGAGCTAATCCTGATGACCTTGTCTATGAATATTGGCCACGTCCCCTAATACCACTTCTAATAAACTTCTGTTGTTGTTGTTAGTCATGTTAGTTGTTCCGCAGCTATCGAGTGACTTTTTTGGTTCTTCATAGGGTGAGACCATCTCACATGCCCAACCAGACCACACTTGAAGTAGGCCCTTGTGTCATATTTTGGCCTAGATGGCCCTATCACTAATATTGAACAAAAACTAATTTCCCCAACTAGTGGGAAGCTACAACCTCTTCCCTTTCTATGAGACCACTATGACTGTACATGTGTCCTTGGCTTATAAAACATCGACCTCATCTAGTACTATGATGAACTAAACCTTGTCTTCTTGAAACTACTAGATAGTTGTCCCTAAAACTAAGAAGGTCTCTTCCTTGCACTAGCCTCCCACTGCTCCACATTTGTTCTCTCTAGCCTCCTTACAAATTCCACAATGGTGGAAAACTTTTCTTAGGACTCCAAGGCTGACGTTGTTTGTGTCAACTCAACATTCAAACCATTCTCTAACCTTTTGATCCTATCCTTCTCTATGGCTTCCATCTGAGGACAAAACCTAAGCAACTTCATAAAATTGTCCTCGTAGTTGTTAATAGACTACAATCCATGGAAAACTACTCAAACTGAGCCATCTTTTTCTCCAAATATGTCTCTGGGAAGTAATGACTCAAATCAAAACTCCTACCAAAACTCCTCCTGACTGATCTCATCTCTTGGCCTCTTCTCCTTCTCTATGGCGCACCAATGGCAAACACTACCCTTCAGAAGGTAAATCTCATGCTTCACCTTATCTTCCTCAGAGATATATATAATATTGAACACCTTTTCTAGCTCTGTCAACCACATATTTATGTCTATCAGGTCCATTGTGCACACATACTCAGTGGATCCAACATGCTTCAACCTCTCAAAGGTCTTCCATGGCCCATGAGATTCAACATTTGCGGTAGGTTCCCTAGGTTGAGATTTAGGCACTCTATCAACCAAATGCATGATCATCATCATAAGCTATCAAAAAACTGATTGGAAAGATGGATCAACTATATTCAAAGGGATGCATGATGTGCTATTCTGGTCCTGTCTCAAGTAATCCTCCATCAGGTACCTGTCTCCTTCTTCCACCTCTACAAACCACAAAACTATTCTCAGTGTGTTCTTCACATTCTCCGAACATATCTGCATAACCATGAACCATGGTTAGATATGTTGGATACGTAATAACTGACACAACAACCTAGGTCCTATGTCCCTATAGACACAATGAACCTAAGGCTCTAATACTACCAAATGTCACAACCCACCTTGCTAAATAAGATTACTCAAAATAAAACTTCATTCAAACACTAATTAAGCATGCTACAAAAAAGGCACCAAATTAAAATAGAATAAACTTTTCAATTATATTGGAGAACATTTATTCAAATGTCTAACTTTCACATATGTCCATATAAGTATCTTTTCATAAGTTCAGTGGCCTCAGCCAAAACCTATATACAAATGATATTGTCCACATTATTACAACATTTACATAGAATAAGTACACTACAAAAATCTTGAGTTGTTATATGTCATATCCAAAAATCCCCCTATCCAGGCCTGAGAGTACATGGATGATGCTAAAACTCTATACAACCTAACCAACCTTTCAGACTATGCACCTCCTTGTTACTTGATGTTTTTCAATGTTGTTGGTTACCTGAAAAGGCATGGAAACTGGTGAGGTGAGACCCATGTCCCAACAAGAGATAGAAATCCAAACATAGGTATTTCTTAACAGAGTTATGTACTTTAAGCAGTCAATGTAGATAGTATTATAGAGTTAGAAGACTACACAACTTATACAAAGTATCAGGTGTAGATAGGATTACAATAATAGTTGATTTCTCTTAACACGTTATAAATCATCCATAGATCAAAAGCAAACAAGATTATCATCCAATGTGAATCTCCAAGTAACCCTAATAGTTATGCTACACAGTTGAATTACATATTTTATTAAGCACTAAGTAGTTTGAGGCGTACCACTCAATCTACTATCTGACCACTATAAAGTCACAATCAACCTTGTGTAAGATCTAACATGATCGAAATCCTAAGATCTTTTCCCCTTGGTCAGTACAAGTAACAACCATAGTGGCACGTCAGCCAAACTATTAAAAAAGCCTAGTACTCCCTAGTTACACAAGCCAAAACATTATAAACTAGGGTATACGACCATCAAATCTAGATTATGAACACAATTGCTCTCAATACATATCATCCACGAGACACGACCTCAAAATCTTTCCAAAACCTAGGGATATGGATGTCAAGGATAAATCCTCCCTACACCTACATATACTCAACAAATGACTCTGAGGTCCTTTCAGATTACTCGTTTCAGTGTCCAACAAGTTACTAGAATAGTTTTGCGACTACATGGCACTACTCAATTAGGGTTACACTTGATTACTTAAGTCAATTTCTTTCAAATGGACTACATCAATCAAGTTAATTACAAACATTAAAAAGGTTCTTACAAAAATTGTGGGGATTTTCATCTTCAATAGTTATAAAACATATTAAACACTTTCTTGTCACTATAGTCGTTAGTGTCCATACACTCACACTAATAATAAATGAACTTTTTTCAATACTAGGGTTTCGTCCAACCAGTATTACAATATCATAAAATTAATTTCAAGTCCCATCATTGCATAGGATATTCAACAAATGATAAGGTATAACATGTAGGTCAAAATTCTTTGTCTCTTGGTTACCAAAACATCACATACATGGTATTTTAGGAGTTCAAATACTCATATTACGAGTAGACTTTTCATACTCAAGGAAGGTTCATTATACCACGAGAAAATGTTCATGAAGACTAAGTAAAGCTTAAAGATTTGCATCATCATCACTTTGTGATATAAAATAGTATTGAAAAGACCATTTCCTACCATTTTCAAACTTCTAAAATAAGATTAACGACATGCATGTAGAAATTAGGCAAGACATGCATTCGAACTTATATAACTCTCCTAGTAGAGAGAAGAAAAGTAAAATGTAGGGTGAAAACTTCCAAAATCAGCAACAAAGCGTCAAGATCATCCCACCAAAAACTCCCCAAAATTCCTCGTATTTACACGATCAAGATGTTTTTGTAGTAAGGAAGAAGGAAAAGAGAGCTTTTAACTCCTATGTAGGTTCCGGTAAGAAGATACCAAGAAAAATCATGGAACTTGGTTGCAAGAGGAAGGAGGGTGAAGAACATCAAGAAAATGAGTAGAAAATCAAGAGTCTTACATGAAAGAAGCAAGGGAAACAATAAATGGCCCTAGATCAGTTCAAGAAGGTTGCAAACTCAGGCATGCATCTATGAAGATTTGTGATCACTGACCTAAATAGACCCTCATCAACCTCTAGTTTGTAGAAAAAAAATCTCAGACTCAATTGAAGCTCCGCCAAAAAAAAATGAGAGAATGAGGAGGAAGAGGGGTATCTATAGGCAGGTGGAGGTTCAATGCAAAACCGGTCCCAATGTAAGGAAGGGATCCCATCAGCCTAGATCTCATCATTTGAGAACTCAGATGGCCTATCAAGCACCAAAAGCTCATTGGCTTAGAAATTCCATAGGCCAACTCATAAAAAAACCCATTAGGCAACTACTTAGAATGTTCATTGATCAAACACACAAACATCCATCGGTTCAAAAACCCCACATGACATCAGGGAAACCATCAGGCATCGAGAAGCAAATAGTAACCAAGAAAACAAGTGGTCACCACAAAACCATCGTCGAATAGAGATACTTCTTTATTACCTCACTAAGCTTATGCATAAACTCCATTAAAGAAAAATCAAAAACATCCAAAGGAGAAGTAGAACTATTAAATTTTTAAGCACATCATGAATAAACCCAAAAAATTGCTAAAATTATATTTACACCCCTAAAAATGAGTGATTTACATAAAGTTTCACAAGTTACATGAATTTGTATAACTTGAGCAAACAAGGTCTATTTTGATTCAAATTTTAAACATATCTCTATCAGAAGATGTGGAATCATAAGCAACAATTTAATTTCTTAGTATATGTGCTTTATGATCTATTCTATGCTTTAACCTTGTCTTGTCTTTAGCTTTTATTTTATCTGATATTGCCTAATTTTGTTTCTCACTTACTCTCTTATCCTATAAAAGAGAGTGCATTCTATTTGTTTTATACACATCAAATAAATTTTTTCTCATTCTACACAATATCAGAAGTGTTTGATCCCCCTTAATTCTCCATTGTTGTTACACCACCACCCCTCCATCGACCACCCTTCTACCTCCACCACCACCCATCATCAAAGGGTAGTCATTTAAATTTTCATAGCTTGACAAAATGTAGGATGTCGAAGAGCTTGTTTAGCATTCTTTGGTACAGAAATAGTAGAGAGAGAAGTAGTAAAATAAGAAAATCTAGCACCAAGTTTAGTGGAAGAGTAGAAATTACTACTATTGTTGGACTTGTCAATAGGTATCTAGGTAAACCTTGACAATGACATTGGGATGTTTTCTTCCATATCCTTAAATATCTAAAAACTTCTCCAGGGAAAGGATTACAATATCGAAGACATGGACACTATAAAATCATTGGATATTCTGATTCTAATAATGTCAGAAGTAGATGTGATAGGAAATATACCTATGGATATCGTACCTTTATTGGGGTAAATCTGGTTACATGGTGCATTAAGAAATAGACCATGGTCGCTCAGTCTGGTGTTGAAGCAGAATATAGAGCTATGGCTCGTACTACTTGTGAATGGATGTGGGTCCAAGGACCCCATAAGGAATTTGATATATCTGATTCTACTTCTATTCCCATTCATTGCGACAATAAAGCCTCCATTTTTATTGCCAAAAATCAAACGTTTCATGAGTACACTAAACATATAGACTGGATTGCCAATTTGTTAATGAATTTGTTCTCTTTGGTCACATTTGTACTCCTTATCTCTAGATTGATGGTTAGGTTGCTTACATCTTTACTAAGATACTTCCCAAAACTCGCTTTGCTAAACTAATCGACAAATTGGGCATGTTTGACATCTATTCTCTAGCTTGAGGGAGAGTATTAATATATATGTTTTATGTTGTATCATGTGCTTTAGCCTGGTGTGCCTTAGCCTTTTCTTGTCTTTAGATTTTCTTTTATCCCATATTGCCTAATTATGTTTTTAACTTACTCTCTTATCTTATAAAAGAGACTGCATTGTATTTGTTTTAAACACGTCAAATAAAGATTTTGTCATTCTATAATTTAAAAAATAATCATCCAATTAGGTGAATAAATTATATTTACGAACTAGGCAGGGTTATGAGCCTTACAATTATGAGAAGACTTGATGTTTAGCCCTTTGAGATGCATGAAGTGTGGCTAAGAACAACTATATATTGCCTAACCTAGGGTCATATTCGACTGTAGTACATGCTAGACTTTGATGATGCACACAATTAAAAGAATTTAGTACAGATCCATTAGTAGATGGAGGTATCACTCAGAGAACAAACAACATGTTGGGTGACCCAAACCACAACTAGAGAAGACGAAGCTCAGATTATGGGCCCTGAAGCATTTTTAAAAGATCAATAATGGTAAGAGATTTGAAAAAATGTTCTATTAGAAGATCTAGAGAAAAACCATGGGTCCTTGAAGAAGGACTACCTAGAATCTTCAATCTATGTTCAATTCAAGATATGTAAGAAGGGAACAAACTCAACTTTGTGTCTCGAATACCGTCATCCGAAGGCCAAAATATTTATGTCTTGTTAATATTCAAACGAAGACTGAAAAAGTTAGAACCATAGAAATCTCTATGCCATCACCAATGAGGGTGCCATAATCAAGATAGAGAGAAAAAAAGTTGAGGTAACATTCATTTTTAACTACAAAATAAGAGGATGGAAGGGTGAAAAGGGAGGGTGTAACGCCTGGGCCCACTGCCTAAGGCTCTAGTAGGATTTCAGGAATGACGACTGGCCCCACAAACCACCACTAGCCTTAACTGTGTGCTTTGTCCTCACTCACGCGCATGCCAAGATCAATTTCCCGATAGGTCACCCATCCCAGTACTACTCCAAGCTGAGCATGCTTAACTATGGAGTTCTTTAGAGATGGGATCCTGGAAAAGGAGGTGCACCTTGGTGATATGGGTAGTCCAATCATTCCTTTTCAGATCAACTTATCCAAGGCCTCAAATCCTGGGATGTTACAATCTCCCCTACTTAGACTCTTGATGTCCTCATCAAGGCTCAACCATAAGGACTCATAATCTCTTCCCCATTTCAGTGCAGACCCACAATGACCCATGGACATCCAACTCCCGATCACGAAATACCAGCATAAGGGTAGCTACATCAACCATGGACAACCCTTTCTTACATGCCTAGACCGCACGGCTCAAGACTAGCATGCCATGCCCATGTGGGCCCCACTTACTGGAGGGATTATGGCTCTGATACCAAATGTAATGACCCTGCCTTCCGGTAACCCCCAATTAAGGGAGACCGAGAGGTCGGTGCTGTTATCCAATTTCCGGATCAAGGTTCAGCAATTAATTGATAACAATTAATAAATTCTACTAGACAATAGTGAAAAGTTGTAATAAATAAAACAGTTTTGCATACCTTTGGAAATTTTTGGATTTCTAAACTTCTATCCAGAACTGGGACTAACTAACTAATCCTCATTGGACTTTAATTCATGTATTTCACAATATGACGATTTACTGTTTGTCCTTTTTGTTTTGTACTTAAAACGTCGACAAACAAAATGTCGGTCAGCCAAAGCTGGTATGTAGGGGAAACAAATAATGTGCAACTATGTTAACAATGTAATCATTCAATTATTCATTTAACAATCAAGATTATGTTTTAAGCCATACTACTCAATCCTTACCTATCCCCTAACTCTGTGATGTCCTTGCGTGCTACCTCTCTTTAGGTAGATCCTTACCCCCATGGTCCTACGTTACAGGTAGCCAACACATAGGGTAATAGAGTCGCATGGCACTACCCATAAGTAGCCCAATATCTAACTCAAAGTGACTTGATGGACCTACCCCATTGGTAGCCATGTACTAAGTCATCTGATGACCTGATGGACCTACCCCATAGGTAGCCATGTACTAGTCTAATAAGCCACTGAGGGGACCAGGATCTGAGCTAGTAGGCACATATCTTAGGTGATAGTCATATCCACATTATAGTTTGCATGAATTAAAATCATCCAATAATTAATTCATGTCATCGATGAAAACTTCGGTAAACCTCAGAAAACATAACTCGATATATTCATAAGCGTAACCACATACCTCTTATTGTAAATTCGAATACATAATCAAATATGAAGAGAGAGAATATCCAAGTAAGCAAGCAAATTGCACAGAAACCCTGAAATAAACATTCCAACTATAATTTATCAAAACTTATTCAATTCCATCTTATTCCTTAGGGTTTCTATTCCAATTTTAGGGTTTCCTTAGAAATTAGGGTTTTGCCTTCATTCTTAGTTATCATGAATCCTATTTCCTCAAAATCACTAAAAACCTTTAAATTCTCTCCTTTTAGTATTCCTAACAGTATTAGGATCATTATTTAGTAATTTATCAAAATAACAAGGTTTTCTTCTTCTTTTACCCTAAATTAGGGTTTTCATGTACATTATCTTTCATTTATAGACATAAACCCTAATTTAGACATCTTTATATTCAAAACGAATGAAAACTTCATATTATTAATTAACAGGTTGATAATACTCAATTTACCCTATTAAGTTATAAGGAATCATCCTTTATATGCAATTAAGGTTTCTAATTACTTTTCAATACACTTTTATAACAAAACATGGCACTTTTGTAAAATGAAATAGATCCAGGTTCTTAAATTATTTTATCAAGTTCCTTGCATTTTTCTACCCAACTTTCATTTATAAAGTTCCTTTATATGAGATTCCTAGCTATTTCTATGATTTTAGCAAGGAAAAGCAATTATTTGCAATTTCGATCAGAGAGAGATATTTTACCGAATTTTGGTAACCGCTCAATCTGTGGACATGTGGTCCACTTCTCGAATCCGATGGTTCCTCTTGCACACGCCTAGCTAACACCTCTCTCATGCAGGAGCGTTAGATCTGACTGAGTCCATTGTGGACCTCGATCGGAGGGTGGGCGCCTTGTAGTCTACCTCCGCTCTGAGCAAGGAACTGCGGTCAACTCCCGAGTTGATCTTAAACTTGAGGCCACCAGCAGATCAACTGAGGAGCTACGAAGCTTCTCCGTCAAGACCCGAACTCGATGTGTTGGTCAATTGCGTGATTCCACCCGACCCTCACCACCAATGTGGCATTGGAAAGTTGCCGCCGACTTGCAGGTCGTGGAGGGGGTGTATTAGGTTAGAAGCATCAATTGGAAGCACCGTTACACTCATCTTCACGCTCTGCAGCAAAGAGGATAGTTTTTAGGGATGCTGGTACCCTCCCACTGCTTCCCCTTATATAGGGTTCGGTTCCAGGAGTCCAGCATTTGGGGGTTTCTCCCCCCGACGATGATTTCCCATAAAACTTGGGTCTAAATTATTCGCGAAGATCTCCCGGACCTAATGGGATACTTCCCATGAGTGCCCATGCTCTACTATGATCGGAAACACGAGGGGAAAATCTCCTGTGGGCAGCTACAGTCTATGTCCCATTGGGACTCTAGACGATGATCTGGGTTGGTTGGATCAAGATCCAATGGCCACCATCGTTCGCGCTCAAACAGAAAAAGGAAAGATTTCCAAATATTCGAATTATCTTCCCAATTTAATGATAACTTGGAAAAACCATAACTCCCAATTATTAACTCCGTGTTTATTCAAATTTTGAGGGAAACTCTTTTATGTTTTTATCTCTCATCCTACAAAATTTGAGATCATTATCTTAATTAAACGGTCCTTTTTGTTTGGTTGCAAGAAAACACCCATTTACTCATATTTTCCATATATTCTTTATTTCCGTTGCTATTATACAATTATCCTGAGTTCCTTGAACCCCCAAGGAACCTTTATAACTCGAAATTCTATTTTTAGGAAAAATTATTTTAGCCTTTTAATCATCCTTTATTCATTTTCTTATATTTCCCATCATCATATTGAATTCCTTTTTCCTTTCTTTTTCTTTTTCTTTCAATTGGGCTTAATGGCCAATAAGGCCCATCAAGAAAGCATGCAAGGCTATCATACACGAAATTCATTCAAATCAAACCATGAAATCAAACATTGATCTTATTTATATTTTAAAGGAGATTCACAAATCTCATTACATGTTTTGGAAAAAAAAGAGGTCATAACATCCTCCCCTCCTTATAGGAATTTTACCCTCAAAATTCGACAATCAAGAAAACAAATCAGAATATGTTTTTTCCATGTCCGTCTTCAGCTCCCATGTGGCCTCATCCTCTCCATGGTGCTTCCAAAGAACCTTTACCATCTCTATATTCTTATTTCTGAGCTCTTTTACCTTGGTATCTAGAATCCACAAAGGCAACTCAGGATAAGATAGCTTTCCTTGAAGCTCAATAGGTTCAATGCTCAGCACATGACTTGGATCTTGCACATATCGCTTTAGATTGGACACGTGAAACACATCATGCATCATACTGTATTGAGGGGGTAATAAAAAATGATATGCGGCCTCACCAATCCGTTCTAACACTTCAAACGGACCCACGTATCGGGGACTCAACTTTCCTCTATTCTTAGCTATAGCTCGAAGCGGTCGGATTTTCAAAAAAATATGTTCACCCACAGTGAAATGCACATCAGTCTGCTTCACATCAGCATACGACTTCTGTCGGTCCTGGGCTCTCTTTAGCCTTTGCCTGATCAAAGCGAGTTTATCAGCATACACTTGGAGTTCATCTGACCTCAATAAGGTCCTTTCACCAACATCATCCCAGTGAAGTGGTGAGTGACACAGTCTCCCATATAGAGCTTCATATGGAGGCATCCCGATACAGGCTTGGTAACTATTGTTGTAGGAAAACTCAGCTAAAGGTAGGTATTGCTCCCATGATCCACCCCAATTGAGCACACAAGCTCTCAGTAGATCTTCTAAGGTCTGAATCGTCCTTTCTGACCGACCATCTGTCTGGGGGTGATAAGCGGTACTGAACTTCAACCTTGTACCTAGTTCGTCTTGAACCTGCTTCCACAACTTGGAAGTAAACTTTGGGTCTCTATCAGAAATGATGGAACCGGGTACGCCATGCAAACACACTATTTCTCTGATATATAGCTCAGCTAAGTCTGACACTTTGGCAGTGGTTTTTAGGGCAAGGAAGTGTGTTGACTTGGTAAGGCGATCTACCACAACCCATATCACATCATGACCTCTCTTGGTTTGGGGTAGACCTACCACGAAATCCATGGTGATCTGCTCCCATTTCCACTCTGGAATCTCTATAGACTGTAAAAGTTCATCAGGACATTGGTGTTCAGCCTTCACCATTTGGCACGTAAGACAACTCGCCACATAAGCTGCAATGTCTCTCTTCATTCCTGGCCACCAAAAAAACCTCTGCATGTCCTTAAACATCTTAGTAGTTCCTGGGTGTATCGTGTACTTAGAACCATGAGCCTCTTGTAGGATACGTTCCTTCAACGGTGAATCTTCAGGAACCCATATGCGATTCTCAAATTAGATTCCTCAATCTATTCCCAAAGAAAGACAGGTCTGAGGCTTCTGCATCAAGCCTTTCATCTTGTCAAGTTCTCCACTGGCCAACTGTGCTGCGACAATCTCACTCAACAATTCAGATTGTATCTGGATGTTGGCCAATCGAACTCGGTCATCTAACGGTTGAGGTGACCATTCTACTAGCTCTTCTAAGCTCTTCCACTGTCTGGACAACACAGCTGCACACCTTAGCTGTTTCCGACTCAAAGCATCGGCTACGACATTCGCCTTTCCTGGATGATAGGCAATGGTGAAGTCGTAATCCTTCATGTACTCCATCCGTCTTCGTTGTCGTAGTTTCAAGTCTTTTTACGTCAGTAGATACTTCAGGCTCTTATGGTCGGTGAAGATCTCAAAAGTGCCACCATACAGGTAATGTCGCCAAATCTTCAAGGCATGGATGATAGAAGCTAACTCCAGGTAGTGGGTCAGGTAATTCACCTTGTTGGGCTTGAGTTGTCGGGAGGCATATGCAACTACATGCTGATTTTGTTCCAACACACAGCCAAGTCCCATCTTTGATGCATCGGTGAAAATCATGAAACCCTCATTGCCTAATGGTAGCGTCAAAATTGGTGTAGTGGTCAGCTTCTCTTTCAGCTCCTGGAAGCGAGCTTTACAAACATCGGACCACACAAACTTCACATCTTTCCGAGTCAACATGGTCAGAGGCAAGGTGGTCTTTGAGAAATCTACGATGAAGCGCCGATAATATCCTGCTAACCCCAAGAAGCTTCGTATCTCGGAGGGGTTCTTCGGTGCTGGCCAATCTCAAACCGCCGACACTTTAGCTGGATCTACGGCGATCGTTCCTCCTGAGATGATGTGTCCAAGGAACATGACTCAGTCTATCCAAAACTCACATTTAGAGAACTTCCCATAGAACTTCTGCTTTCTTAAGATATCAAGGACTTTACTTAGGTGGTCTCGGTGTTGATCTACGTCATCTGAATAAACCAGTATGTCATCTATGAACACTATGACAAATGAGTCAAGGAAGGGTTGATACACACTATTCATAAGGTTCATGAACACACTGGGATCATTGGAAAACCCAAAAGGCATAACCACAAACTCATAGTGGCCATACCGGGTCCTGAAAGATGTTTTCGGGTTGTCCTCACTCTAACCCTCAACTGGTGGTAACTCGATCTCAAGTCGATCTTGGAAAAGACTCGAGCCGACTTCAACTGGTCAAACAAGTCATCTATCTGGGGTAAAGGGTATTTGTTCTTAATGGTAGCCTGATTGATCATCCGGTAGTCTATGTACATTCGGAGCGAACCATCCTTTTTCTTTACAAAAGAACCGGCGCTCCCCATGGTGATGTGCTAGGGCGGATAAAACCCTTATCCAACAATTCCTACAATTGCTTCTTTAATTCAAGCAACTCAGTAGGGGCCATTCTATAAGGTGTTCGGGAAATAGGATTTGTACCAGGGGCTAGCTCTATGGAGAAATCTACATCTCTTTCGGGAGGAATCCCAGGTAGATCATCTGGGAAAACATCTGCATAGACCCTAACTACCTCTATTTCTTCTAAGGGTTGCACATTGGGTTCTGGTTCGGTGACTACTGCTAGGAAAGATCGACACCCTTTACTCATCATCCGCTCTGCTTTCACGGCTGACACATATGTGTTGGTTGTGGCATCCTTCCTACCTCTAATGACAAAAGGTGGTTGACCTAGTCTCTTGATGATCACTTTCTTCTCCATACAGTCGATATTGGCCCTATACGTATAAAGCCAATCCATGCCAATGATTATGTCAAAATCATTCATGTCAAGAAGGATAAAGTCTGTAGGAAAATCATGATCTCGATATTTCACAGATACCACCGGGGTTTTCAAAAGGGAAGTAAAGATTCGACCACTCGGTGTTGTAACATCTAAGACATACCCTAAATCCTTGATATCCAAACATAGCACAGTTGCAAGATTTCTCGAAATGAAAGTATTAGTAGATCTAGAGTCAAACAAAGCTTTCACATTATGTCCCATAACTTCAAGCATGCCTACATTATCGTTCACCATGCATTAGACCATTAAATGCTTAACTTTAAAACATTAAAAGAAAACTCTAAGGGTTATTACCCTCGATCAACTGATTCGCATTTGCTTGAGCTTCCTCATTATCAATGGAAAACACCCGAGCTTGTCTTCTCTCTCCATCAGGTGGGGCTGCAGCTATAGGTGGAGCTGCCACAGGTGGAGCTGCTACTAGTGGGGTTGCTACCTGTCCTGGTCCTCTTGGATTTGGCAGAGGGCAACCAGCTTGGATGTGCCCTTCTTTGTGGCATCGATAGCATACCTTCTTCTTGTTGCGGCACTCCCCGGTATGCCACCTCCCGCAGGTGCAGCATCGAGGTCGGTTGTTCTCTTGATGGGGTTTCCCTTTTCCTCCATGTCTTCCTTTATCATGATGACGCCCTGGACCTTTTTTGTGGTTGATCTTCTGACCTTGAGTTCCATCAGTGAAACCCAAATAGCATTTGGGTGGAACCTGGGCAGGCATCACGGTCCTCTCCATGTCTAAAGCAGTGTTGTAAGCCTCGGTGAAGGTTTTGGGTTTACTTGCCATCACATGGGGCTTGATGGTAGGGTGAAGACATTCCACGAAGTGGTCCACCCTCCTCTCTTCATCCAACATGTGTCCAAAACGTTCCAGGAGGCGGAACCTATGACCAAAGTCTGCAACTGAAGAGCTTCCCGAAGTCATGCTAGTGAGCTCTCTTTCTTTCTCCTTCTTTGTTGAGACGGGGAGGAATCTGGCGGTGAAGATGGTCTTGAAGTCAGTCCATGCCATTGGTTCCTCACTTAGGTCTCTTCCCATGATATGGTTCTCCCACCATATCTTGGTTGCACCTTCCAAAAGGTGAGTAGAAAACAGAACCTTCTTATTCGGCTGCACCTCGAGCATACGAAACCCATTCTTGACTGCAAGCAGCCAAGCTTCGACCTTGTCGACTACTTTAGACTTGTCTTCTCCCCAGAACTTCTTGACGTTCAGCTTGACGAAGTCTAGGATGGTGACTCCCAGTCGAGGACGAACTGGAAGTGGCTTACCATTCTTAGCCCTAGCTATGTCCCTAAGGGCAGGGGCACGAATAGCCTCAGTCAGTTGCTTTTGCTGCTCCATCCAAACTGCATCTGTTGTGTGAACCACCATGGCTGGTTCTTGACCACCAGGTTGGTCCTCCTCCATTCGGGCTTCCTCTTCATGCACCTGGTACTCCTCATATTCTGGTCTTTCCCCTTGCTCTAGGTTAATGACGGGCATTGGTTCGGGGTTGGGGGCCTCGTGCATAGCTTCTTCAAGCCTCTTTCTCTTCTTAGAGGTCTCTCCACCATGATTCCGCTTCCTCTTCTCGGAAGACCCATTCTCTTTATGGGGTGGCTCACCTCCACTGGTGGAGAAAGGGATTGACACAACCTTTGTACAAGCCATCTACATAAACATAACAAACAGACCTTTAGTTTATCATTAAACTAATTATACTTATGTCAGTAATATGTCATTACATATTTTTTATTAATTTGATGGAGGATTCCTTAATCCTTAAATTACTTGCCCATACCACACGAGGGTGGGGGGAAGAGAGAGAAAACCCTAACTCTTAAAGTCCTTAATAGAAGATGTGATGAGAAGGGATGAATAAGATGAGGAAGTCCTAAAGGTATCTTATTTCGATTCAAATCCTAGGACATCGGCTAGGCAGTCACACATTCCGGGAGTCCTCGTATTTTGACTAGCGGTGCGGAGGAAAATTTTTCCAGCCCCCAGAAGTGATCCTTTTCTAGACACCTCAGTCCTTCGTAAAATCCTCTAATAACTCCCTTGGGTTCTATAGAGTTTGTAAAATTTAATAATTATTAACAATTAAGTGGAGAACCTTGGCTCTGATACCAAATGTAACGCCTGGGCCCACTGCCCAAGGTTCTAGTAGGATTTCAGGAATGACGACTAGCCCCACAAACCACCACTAGCCTTAACTACGCGCTTTGTCCTCACTCACGCGCATGCCAAGATCAACTTCCCGACAGGTCACCCATTCTAGTACTACTCCAAGATGAGCACGCTTAACTATGGAGTTCTTTAGAGATGGGCTCCCAGAAAAGGAGGTGCACCTTGGTGATATGGGTAGTCCAATCAATTCTTTAATATCAACTTATCCAAGGCCTCAAATCCTAGGATGTTACAGAGGGGCCCTGAAGGGTCACCTTGTTGAAAACCAACTTCTACGAGAAAAGACTTAGTTTAATCCATGTAAAGGGGAACTAGGGATCTATAGAAGAACCCAACTAACATGCAATGCAATGAAAACTAACCTCCTAAAATATGATCATGTTGTCGTCAACAAGGGTTTCTTAGGAGTTGTACAATGTTGTTTCTCATGGACATGATAAGTGACAATGAACTAGTTGTCCTTAGTAAAAGTGATTGCATCTAACATGCCAACCTTCTCAGTAACTTAGAGTCAAGATGAAGCCAAATCTTACCCAAAAAATAGATTGAATGGAATTGTTAGATTTTCATAGAGGCATCAAAGGATCACTAATGACATAGGATTCCAAGGAGGTAGAACAATGACTAACACATCAAAGATTGACCAAATTTGAAACTACGTTAAAAAATTCATCTTTTACGACTGATGTTGTAACATACATATAATGGTTTTATATGGAGTTCATCACGTGCATAAACAATCCCTTCATGAGATGATAAATATGGGATCATCAACCATAATTTAAGAAGTGAGGATAAAATAGTTTCCTCAACCACAACTTGAGAAGCGACCAAGGCAGAAAAAGAGATATCAAACATAGCTTGCAACAAAAGTGGAAGGGCAGTTAGGGGTGCTTTGTCTCAAGATCAAATTGAGTACGAAAATTGGATGAGGAAACACCACTAGAAGAGATAACTCATATGGCCACAACAAATTGCACATCTTTAATCTAAAACTTGACACAAAAAACCTATGAATTGAACAAATTGTCTTTTTTCTTTGAAAAATCTAGGTAAATATATTTCCAATCCCAACGAGTTGGGTAAAAGAGTACATGTTGCACCTATTACGTGCAACTTACAATAAATGGCATGATTATGATATCAAGTCAGCATGAAAATCATGAAAAAGATAGCAGCTGATTGAGGTTCCAATTCCTTATAACAATGGAAGGAGTTCCAATTAGCTTGCCTTTATACATATTATAGAGCAATTTCACACTTCTTTCAACTTTGCCAAAGAGGATGACAAATTCGGTTTCATTTCCTCCATGCTTCATGATGTTGCATAAAACCATAGGGCATGAACATAATCTATAATAGCCCATAACTGCAATATACCTTGGGTACGACCTTTACTACCAATCTCCCTCAAGCCTTGTAACAAAGGCTATGATCTTCTTATATTTAATTTAAGTTGAGAACGACCCCATAGATACTTCCAATAAGAGCAAGTATTAAAGAGTTGATCAACAAATTCAAATTCATATTTGCATAGGCAGAAGGTAGTATCCACATTGGGAGGTGACTTATATATTTTATCCATGGTGGATAGGAGCCTTTTCATAGCCTTGTAATTAGTGAGACTCCACTTCGGATGTTGCAATGAAATCCACAAATTATTAAATGCATTATCTTCTAATTGAGTTTGTCTACATCTCTCCCATAGTCCAAAGTCATCAAGGTTGAGGAATATGGGCCATAGGTCCACCATTCTTCTCCATGAGGTATATGACCCCCAAATGTGATTATGAGGGACGTTGAGATTGGATCCACATCTTCTTCGCATCCAAGTGGTCCTGGAAGAATTTTCATATAAAAGTTCCATGATTCTTCTCATTGTATGGAAGTCATCCAGGTCTTTGAGATTCTTAAAATCAAGTCCATCTTCTATCTAGGGAAGGACATATTAGACCAACTAGCTGGATGCATGGGGCTACACCATAAGAAATCACTCATCATGATCTCCATACAATGTAGAGCAAAGTGAGGAATCTCTCCTTGTCTTAACTAGTAATTAATAAATCTCATTGTGTAGTGTTTAATGAGAATGAGTCTCCCAACAATGGATATTTTGGAACCAGACCATTTTCTCATCATGTCCTTAAGTTTATCAAGGAAATAATGGAAGTGTCTATGTCTCAAGTTTCCACCAGCCATGGGTAATCCCAAATACTTTGTTGTACATTCACCTCTTTGCATGCCTAGTGTCTCAATCAGTCCTTCTTTGTATTCACATGACCTGGAAAGGAAGATGTGACTTGTTAGGATTGTGTTTCATTCCTGATAACCTACCAAAAGAGAGACAAAGAAGTTTGAGATTCTTTAAGCTTTGTATCATGCCTTCCACAAATATGAGAACATCATCAACAAACAACATGTGACTCATGACTTTGGTTCTTCATACTAAATTAGATTTTATATGTTGCAAGTAGTGATATATATCAATCATCCTACTGAGCCCTTAAATAAAAATTGTGAACAATAGGGGTGATAACAGATCATCCTCTCGGGAAGAATTAGTATTCTTGAAGAATCCCACCACACTGCCTAATAAAGAGAATGAAGGAGTTTCCATGCACTGCTTCACCAATCAGAACCAGATTTCACAGAAGCCCATGCATCTCAAGAAGCTCTAGAGATATGGCCAGCTTACTGAATCAAAAGATTTAATTATACTAAGTTTCACACAAGATGAGGGGGTCCTCCTTTTAATGTTGAAGTTCAAGGTGAATTTAGCAGCTAAAAGGGAACAATCCTCTATGCTTCTTCCTTGGATGAAGGCATCCTAGTTTATAGAGAACAGTTTGGACATAATCACAACTAATCTTTTGGTAATGATCTTTGTGACGACTCTATAAAGCATAGAGTAATAGGAGACAAGTTCAAAGTTAGCTGGAGTAGAGACAATGTCCTTCTTGGGTATGAGGGCAAGGAAGACATGATTGATCTTCCTGACCGTACTACCACTTTTAGAGAGCCATGTTATAACTCTATGTAGGTCCTCTTTGATTAGATCCTAGTTCTCCATATAGAAGAAACCATTGAATTCATCATGACTTAGGCTTTTGTTAGGAACTATACTCCATATGGAGCCTTTGATTTCTTAATGATTAGGACTCTTGTAAAGGATTGTGTTATCTTTGCCAGATAATTGTTCATTCCACTCAAAATCAATGTTATCAAGAAGTTTGACCATTTGAGGTTGATTGTATAAATCTTAAAAATAGTTAATGGTCTCATGGCAATGCTATACTCATTCTCCATGCTTTTACCTTCTTCATCGAAAAGATCTATAATATAATTAATAGCATCTCACCGTTTGATAGTAGAATGTTATAATTTAGTATTCTTGTCACCATTGGCAATCCATTCCAACCTACTTCATTGCCAATAATATTGTTCATCTACCTTGGATAATGATTCCAAACATTCATATGTGATCTTCTCGGCATTAACGAGCTCAACATCTAAAGGATTCCTTCTAATTGCAACAAAGATGCTAGATGTTTCCATCTATTCTTCAATTATTAAATTCATCAAATTGACATATTTCTTTGCCCATCGTTTGAGATCCATTTTGACATGCTTCAGCTTCTATGAAAAATAGAAAAAAAGATTACCTTTATAATGAGACACCCATGGTTTGATGATGATGTCCTTGCAGCCTGGCCAGTCCATACAGAAGTTGAGAAAGTGAAATGGTCTTCTTTTCTTAGTCATCTCCTTCAAGATGATATTGATAGCCGAGTGATCAGTAAATTTATAGGTAGTCAGCTCTATTTTGGTCCCAAGAAATTTTTTTATCCACTCATCATTCACAAGTGAACGATCTAATTTGCATGCTATCCTCTTAGCAAATCCTTGTTTATTATGCCAGGTATAGAGTTCATTGTCAACTAAAGGTATAACTATAAGACCTGAGTTGTCTATTGCAGTGTTGAAAGAGCTAAGAATGTATGAGGGGACCTCACGACCACCAACCTTTTCTTCCCTCTTCCTTATATTGTTGAAGTCACCGATCACTATCCAAGGGTTGTGTATGCCATTACTAAGTCCTTCAAGTGCTTCCCACAAGGTAGATCGTTGTTGAACTAGGTTTGTGGCATAGACAATAGTGATGATTAGAACAAGGCCACCTTTGTTAGTGCATTTCATAGTAATTTGTTGATCATCCATGTCATTACATGCAATGTCCCTAGTTTTCATATTCCACCCAATGCAAATCTATCCATTTACATCATGCTCATGGTTAGATAACCAATTCCATCCACTAGGGATCAATTTTTCAGAAGTATTTTTCACGTGACTTTAAATCTTCCTTTCAACCAGTACAACAATAGAAGCTTGATCCTCCATGATTGATCTTCTCACCTCCCTCTTGTTATCGGGCTTCCCTGAACCATGGACGTTGGCCATGAGCATGGTTATTAATGATCCTTACTGGAGGATTAGGTTTTGCGTGAACTGTCCACTCTAGTAGTATTGCTCTTCTTTGACCGTGGAGTTTTTTTCATATCCACCTCCTCCTTGTCCTCTCCTTCCTCGTTGTCCTAATTAGCATCAAGGTTTTCTATCTTATCATGATCAATTGATCTAGTTGATTCATCCTCAGTCTCTTTGTCAATATCATTGTTGAGGTTCTCCAATATGTTGTTGACTTGAATTGCTTCTTTGTCAATGTTCTTTGAACTACCATCTGGTTTCTTTGGGCTACCACCAGATTTATTCTTCCTATTATTCACCTCCTTCCAGACCTGGGCCAGCTAGGGGTAGGGCTGAGCATCGGTCTAGAACCGGACCGGACCGGACCAAACCGGATCGGACCGCGGACCGATTTTAACAAATATATGGACCGCAGACCGGACTGTTTCGAGGTAGGACCGGACCGGGACCGACCGTTTTGTGCTAGGACCGGACCAGACCGGACCGTTTGGACCGTAATCAACCTTTTTTACATGTTATACAACTTATTTAATTGTACAAAGTTGATAATCTTAGTCACTTCTAACAATTATATAACTTTAGTATCAAACATTTATACTAGTAGTTATTATATATGTACTTTATTTGTAATTATTATAGAATACACCTTCAAATATACATGAATTTTATATAAAAGTCAATCTGTGGTCCGGACCGGACCGGACCGGTTTTGGGGGTGAGCAAATAATGGTCCAGACCGCAAAACCAGACTGGACTGCTCAATTCGGTCCGTTCCGGTCCGGTCCATTTTGTGTTCGGTCCGGTCTGCGGTCCGAGAATTTTGATGAGTTCGGTCTTCGATCCGGTCCGGTCTGGTCCGGACCGCAAAGAGACTTTTATATAAAATTCATGTATATTTGAAGGTGTATTCTATAATAATTACAAATATAGTACATATATAACCACTACCAGTATAAATGTTTGATACTAAAGTTATATAATTATTAGAAGTGACTAAGATTATCAACTTTGTACAATTAAATAAGTTGTAAAACATGTAAAAAAGGCTGATTACGGTCCAAACAGTCCGGTCCGGTCTGGTCCTAGCACAAAATAGTCCGGTCCCGGTCCGGTCCTACCTCGAAACGGTCCGGTCTGCGGTCCATATATTTGTTCAAATTTGGTCCGCGGTTCGGTCCGGTTCGGTCCGGTCCGGTCTGATTCTGGACCGATGCTCAGCCCTAGGGCCAGCGCTTGAGTCTGAATAGGAATGTCAACCTTCTTCTTTAGTGGGAAATCTTGATCATTATGTCCAAAGACCTTGCAATTAGGGCAACATTTTGGAACATGTTCATAATTGATGGAAATTGTAGTTGGCTCTCGCTTAGGCATGTTGACCCAAATCTCCTATGGGGGCTCCTCCTCAACATCTTTCTGAACCAGGGCTCTGGTCTCACCCAATGATTCATGGCTGATAAATTTGTAATCAATGCGTAGTAGTTTTCCAACGCTGCTCACAACAATAGCAACAACTTTGGGTGACCAGTTTCTACCCATACTAGGAATGTTGATCAAGACAGGAATAGAGATAAAGAAGTCATTATGTTGGTCATCGCCGATTTTGTAGTCTTTGACTACTACAAACCTACTATCGGATCACCAAGGACCTTTGTAGATTATGCTTGTTCTGTCCTCCGAGGAGTTGAAATGTAGCAAGAAGAATTGGCCTGGCTTAGAATAGAGATTGAATTCACCTTTTGGCTTCCAGACTCTCTTGATCCATGCCAATAGATGATGGTATTATGGTTGACTTCCCATGACGTAAAGGATCTTCGTGTGTTCCCACGACTTCTCCATAGCATCATAGGTGTTGTCATCTTAGTGACGAACCTTTTGCCATCCTTCTTCTCTGGCAGGGCAAAGCCGTGCTATTTGAAGGTATTAGACCCACCTAGAACTTGGCACCAAGCCTTGCGTGCGACGGCAGGGGTCCAGTTCTCTGATGAGGACATTAGTGTTGGCCGCAAGGGGAGGGGATCCCCCCTCCACAGATCTTGGAAGGTCGTCTTCACGACTGCCTTGTGAGTCACCTTGACTAACCCTAGGCGGCTAGGGCTGCACATTTGAAAATGAAAAGTTAGTTATGTGCAAATAATTAAATTCATTAATAATTTAACAAATTGTTTGATGCCAGATGGGAGGGTCGGTAGGTTGGGACCCGAGGTGCTTAACACCAACGGTAGATGAATTCTCTAATTTACAAAGGCTTAAGAAATTATAAATTGTCGATACAATGTTGGCTTTCCAACGGAGCATTCTTGAGGGGAAGGGAAGCAATAGAAGATATATATTGGGAGTAAAAGGCAGATCCTAGCTGATGGATCTTTAAAAGGAACATCATCAGTTTTAACTAAACTTTACTTTAGTTGAAGCAGTAAAATACTCCCCCATAAGATGACCATGTGATGTACCGCGAATGCGGAGGATGCAACGCACAAAGTGGAAATATCATTGCACTACCCTCATTCAATTCCAACCAAACTCCAACAGTCCCAAACCCAGGCCGCCGTAGAGGTCAAACCGAACCGTCATGAGGGAGCAAGGGCCGTGTCGTGTCCTGTTCAATCAGGACAGATCTCCCCCGATACATGCAGAGTGACGAATCCATACGACTCTGTAATTCTGCAACGCGTCGATCGCCATCGCCACATATCAATACGCCCACAGCACAGATCTTGTGAGGACTAACGAATCATGGGGGCCATACCTCGCCATATGTAGAGCAGTAGAGGTAGCGTTGGTTATATGCTGCAAAACCTGCAGGCAAACACATGCCGTGCCTGTTGGCGCCGCAAGAAGGCAGATTTATAAGGGGGAAGAAAAACCTTGTCGGTTTGGAACTGGTTTCCCACTTGCAAAGCATGCGAGGTGACCGTGATAGATCTCTCTCTCTCTCTCTCTCTCTCTGATTTTATCCCTGACCTGATGCTTGGAGAACCCAGTCGCCCATGCTTCCTGCAAGCACACTTACTGGAAATTAGCATGCCAATAATTGACATCTGATCTCGAGACAAGAATAGAGGACTGCTCTAGTAGATACCAGTAGTACCCGGTGTGGACACTTGAGAAGGCTTTGCAAAGTGCCCATACCAGTGGCGACTTGGTGAACACGCATTTACTTGGAGTTTGGAGATACGATGTCGCGGTGCCCCCACGAGCCAACGGCATAAATTTTTTATGCTAATATGGGAGGGTTAGAATTATGTTAACTCAGTTCAGTTGATCACTTAATTTATCTTCATTCGCCTTCCAAATGAAAACTAAATACTACAAGAATCGATTGGCCTACATATTCAATTGAACAAATATGTGAACATATTCTCTGCATATTCAGAACCATCAGTCTTATCTATACATCATTCAAAAATATCGCTAAAGCTCTTAGCTCCTAGATGAATCCTATCCTGACGGACATCACAGGACTGAAGCATGTGCATTCCTACAAGGTAGAAGCATACAACATGCATACATTATGGTCAAGGAAATCATACACACCTGCAAGGGTAAGAAAAAACCCTTACTCACTTTGAAGCTTGACTTTGAGAAAGCTTTTGAGAATATTAACTGAAACTTTCCTTTCAGATGCATGATAGGATATGGCTTTCTACTCTGATGGATCGATCAGAACAAATCATGTATTAGCACATGTCACTTCTCCACTCTCATAATGGTACGACCTCAAGTACTTCACCAGATCAAACAATCTCAAACAAAGAGATCCACTATCACCATACATTTTCATCATTTTCACCTCCATTCTCAGTCAAATGATTTTCGTTGCCAATGAGAAAAACCTCATACAGAAACCTACACCTGACATTGAATAAATTATCCAATATGCAGACGAAACCATCATTTTTATTAAATCGAAGGACTCACAAATTATTAATATCATTCACATTCATGGCATCTTCCAACATTTATCAGGCCTTATGATCGAACTACCTAAATCATCCATCATAGGCATGTGACCATGATATGGTTCATAGATATAAATGCATGCTTCAATGCCAAGAGGAGACATTCTATATCAAAAAACTTCCATTACCCCTATGACCACACCCCATTCCATTGTCATATTGGAACTTGATCATCACTAAAATAGAAAGAAAGATCAATCTCTAGAAAACACAACACCTTAGTCAGGTTGGTCACCTCACATTAATCAACTCTACACTTAGCCCACTCACCACCTATTTCCTTAGCTACACCCCTCTTCCTTCTAAGGTACTTCTTTAGATTGATAAAATTAGGAAATGATTCCTATGGGGGACATAATATTCGACATAAGACACATATTGTCTGTAAGGAGCACATTTACAAACCTAAAACTAGGGGGATGAGGTATCATGAACTTGAAACTCTTTGCATGTTACATAAAATCATGGCATATCTATGCAACAATAAAAACTCAGTCTAGAGTGATCTTGTCAGTCATAAATGATATCTTCAACATAACCCATCACAAAATATTATAAAAAACAAACTCTATCCTCCATAGAAACACAACAACAACACTCTATACATCATTTAGGCAACATAAAAACTTCACAATATTGTGCACCTAATACATCCTTCCTATTCGATCCAAGGAAGGAAGGGTGCAAAATCTCTAATATGAGAACAATGTTGAATATACCCATACAGTTGCTTAATTTAACCACGAAAGTAGTCTTGATCCTCCTCAACTCACATTAGAGGAATACTTTTAACAGATTCCTCACAACAACCTTTTGCAAATATGATCTATTGGATATCTATCACACACTAGAGTATGATACACTAAATCATGTCGATTGGAAATGGGAGAAGACATACACACGTAAAACAACATATGATTTTTTCAGTGACTCGTATCAATGATATATATCAGATCATATCGAAAATCAAGTGTTCCACCAAATTTATCATTCTATGTGGCTCATAGGACAATAAAATCCTCACTGGAGAAAAAATGGTGGGAAAGATGTTTCCTAGGACCTACCATTTGTATATTATGTAAGAGAATGAGAAACACACTGAACACACCTTCTTCACATGCAATGTTTCTAGGAAATATGGCAAGATCACATACATATAATATTCGGCACAAATAACATTGAAAAGGATACCAATAACTGGATCCTTAGAGCCAAACCGAAGCTATATAATATCAAGAAACATGATATCTTAACAGAAACATATATGTGGGTATATGGAAGGAAAGAAGTTGCAAACCTTTTGCGACAACCCGACATCAAATCAAGTCATCACCAATAATAATCGTAAAATAACCATAAGCAGCAGATTTAACAAAATCACTAAAAATTAAAACTATTTTGCAAAGAAATCCTCTTCCAAGAAACTCTTAAAGAAAGAACCAAAACTTTATATACATCATGATTCATACTATACATACATTGTACCGTCTCATCTCGAGGATAACAAAGACCAGTTGCTTTACTTTAACATATACAATAGAAACATAAAACCTCGAGGAAAACAAGTCTCAAGTCATTCGTAAAAACCACTAAGTATTATCTCCCAAGGACCTGAGAGTACATAGATGACACATATGACTTCTATACAGATAGTACACTCAACCTGAGCTATTACTGCTGTCCCTACTGATATGGTCCTCCTTCTGCAGTCCGGTTTCTACTTCCTCGTCCGAGTCCACCTAAAAATTATGGATCCCACGGGGTGAGACTATTGTCCCAGCGAGAGATATAACTCTCTGCTAATAATATTATTATCACAGGTAAATAGTATAAAATTGAGAAGAGGATACTTTATGAAAGTAAGCAGGTGCATTTGTAGTGCAAGGTAATAACATTGATAAGATAGTTCAACTATTCATAACAGAGTTATAAATCATCTATTTGCTTTATAAGTAATATTAAGAACATGTATAACATCTATCAACTAAGATGCATAAAAGTAATGAAGCATTAACCAATGTTTTCTGTATTCAATCCCTAAGCAAATACACTACACGGCTGATTACATGTTCACATTCATACTTATGCCCAAAGGAGATGAGGTATATCGCTCGTGCTCCAACCGACCATGACTATGTTAAGCATCGGTACCATACAAGGTCAATGGCATAGTCGATTGTCAAGACCTCACCTGTCTCGGCCAGTACGAGACAACTAGCAGGACATCTTGTGTCTACTACAATTAGCTTACCAGGGTAAACTGGTATCTTCACTATAGAGTTACAGCCGCATCTTGTACTCTCTTCGGGAAGTCCACCAAGCATTCCCATGATTATTTTTCATCAGGAAGTCCACTGAGTGATCGTGGTTTATTTGGGGAGTCCACTGAGCAACCCCGATATAATGAAAATTACATATTCAACAGTATGTATACCGAGTTAAACTCATTTCACCATTCGGAAAATCCTAACACTGAATGGATATATGGTCTGGGCAACTACATGATAACATTCCACTTGATTAATTAAGTGTATTATAGTATCTTTTAGAATCAATCAAGTTGCAAGCAATAATTATATTAGTTGCTACAAAGAAAGGTATAATATGTTTATCAAGTACTTTCATGATCTTTGGAACACATATAACACTTAGGATCTCAATCTCTTATCATCATCATTATTGCTAGGTCTGGGTATCCAATCCCTTAATTCATTACTTAATACTATTACCACTATCAGGTAACCATTACCTCTAGGTCATCAGACCAAGGTATATATTATACTAGTTGCACAGGTATTTCACATAGCTCACTAAGCCCATTTAATTTGTATCATATAAAACATCATAGCTCATAACTAGCTATGCTCATCATCTCATGATACCTGCATGGTTAGTATTTCATGATAACAACAATGTCAAATACACATCATCACCATGCAACATAAGAGAAAATACAACCTTCCCATTATCAGGGTTAGGGTTCCCTTTTTATTAACCAATTAGGGTTTCAAATCATCTCATCACCCATCATTTAAGATTTACCTTTATTAACCGATTAGGGTTTCAAGATCATATCATAAAAGATCAAACCTAATTCATACTCCATTCATACTAGGAGTGTCAACATATACTCATTACATGGTTAACATTCAAATATAAGTTTATCTCTCATCCTCACTAGGATGTTGATTGCACCATACTTTTATTAAGTTGGCTCAATTCTCCTCTTAAGGTACATTATCTCACAATTATCAAATTGCATTAAACTCATTACATCTTAATGTAGCATTTAACACAATACACAACATGTATCACTCAATCAAATACATTGGATTGAGGTATTCCCACCATATCGGGCATCATGGTGTGTATATGCTACCATATCATGCTTGAGATGCAACCTTATCATCATATCATGCATCTATATCAGGCATGTAGTGTAGCCTCATCACCATGTCGTGTTTAGGGTGTATCCCCTACTACCATAACATGCACTCATATCGGGTTGCCTAACATTTAAAGTTTAACATCTCAAGTTAGAGATACTTAGCTTCATATTGTGTATGAGGTGAATGCTTGACCTCATATTATGTATAAGGGTATACTTGAAACCATATTGTGTACAAGGTGTGCACTTCATCTCATGTCGTGCATAGGGTATGTGCTTCATCATGGTATCTTGTTCGTAGTATATACACAATAGCATATTAGGTTTTCATATTGGGTTAGCATATCAGGTTAGCATATTGGGTTGGCATATCGGGTTAGCATATTGGTTAGACCATTATGCTCATATCTTTTCATACCTTAAAAGGATTGATCCTATCATATATTTGAATGACAAGATGGATATCTAGTTGAGTTCTTCACAAACACCCCTTTACACAAAATGATACGGGTGTGGGGTTCAAAAGTATGCCGGGTTTGATTTCATTATCTAGGTTTCAATCACTATATCGGGTTAGAGTGTACAATTGACACCATATCATGCATGTGGTATGGACTTGTCCTCATATCATTCACAAGGTGTATGTAGGTATCACTCATATCGTTCATGAGGTATCACTCATCACTTTATCGTGTTACCCATCATCTAAGGTTTGTTATATCGGGTTTAAGGTACTTTAACCCTATATCGAGTTGGACCATGATGATGTCACCATCATCAACCTCCAGACTCTTATTCTTACTGTTCTAGATCATGTACAACAGTCCTAACAACGTTTTTAACTCATAGGAACATCAACTAATTAAAAGAATTCGAAATTGAAAGTAGATCAACAAGTTCAACAATATTGAAGGCGAATAATAACATAGTTGGGTTCAAGTTATATAACCCACCTCAAGAACAACTTACAAGCTCCAAGCTCCAAACCTTCACGTTCCCAAGGTTGAAGATGGGCTTATCAAAGGTCTAAGACTTGATCTCCTCAGCACTATGCATGATATCTCACCACTTGTGGCCAATATCCCTCACTCGTGCCCGATAAACCTTGCTAGGCTAATATCACCTTGCTAGGTCGATATCCCTCCTCTATGGACGATACCAAGGCTCTATGCTTGAGACTCCTACACTTATGCACGATACTAAGATGGTATGCACGATATATAAGGGAAAGATGGTAGTAATATTTGAAAATTTTACTAATAGGTGAAATGAATGGTATTTATAGTCGTGGTTAATGAAGAAGAGTAAATATGAGGTGTCATCACTTTATGCTACTAAGTGCCACGTGTTCATGCATGGTTGACACATGTACATGAATGAACTATATTTATCTTGACATTCAAAAAACTTGGGGATAATCTATGGATAATATCTCAGCCCTTAGTTATCTTGTTGAGCAAGGTATTCCATCTCAACAACACTTTATATTACAACACGATACACTTTTCTATGGAAAGTTGCAAACTGATAGATATGACTTCCTTGAGCTGTTTATATCATCATGGAAGAATCCAAGAGTTAAAAAACCAATAGGAGACTCACTCTATGGCTCCTTGGCCTATAGGCACTCCCATATCAAGTCTACAACTCGATATAACTCATGCAAAGATTTCAACTATACATCTTCCTTGGTCTTTTATCACCAAGAATGCTACCACTCTAAGATGATTCAAACATGGTGTCTCCTTCTTTCTCTCTCCTCTATATGATACTAAGAAGGAGTAGGGACACTCTATAAGTGGTAATTTGCACATCAAGCCTACATTTTGGATAATTCACAATTTGTACCAAAATTGGTGCACAAAGCACTATCATTATTCAAACAAGTTCTAACTCGGAATTTAAGCTTTCAACAAGCCACCACTTAGCATTATTCTTTATCTTATGATGTTAAAACACTTAAGGTACATTTAATATGTGACATTTTGCAATATAACCCCTCATCTTGGGTAATTTGCACTTTACACCCAGACTATCATATAATGCACAAATAGTTTGCAAATAAACTAAAACTTGAAAATAAACTCACAAAGAGTCTTAATTACTTTTCAAAAGATTAAAACAAATTTATAAATAACTTACTTATGCAAAACTTCTAGGTTTAGTCCATAACCCATGTCAGGGATGTTACAATTATCAACCCCTAAAAAGGATTTTGTCCCCGAAATCTCAAGAGAAAAGAGAAGGTACTTCTTCCTCATATCATCCTCTAGCTCCCATGTGGCTTATTCAATGCCATGGTGATGCCAGAGAATTTTCACAAGAGCTATGTCTTTCTTGTTCAACTTCTTGACTCTTCTGTCAAGAATCATCATAGGACCTTCCACATAGATATATCTTCATTCAATTCTACCTCTACAGGTTGCAACACCAACTCTGTATATGGATGACACTTTCTCAACATAGATATATGAAATATTGGATGTAGTATATGTAGCTCACTGGGTAAGGTCCCATAAATCTAGGAGCTAACTTACCCTTCTTCCCAAATCTGAGAACACCTTTCGAAGGAGAGACCTTGAGATACACTCCGTCTCCAACTTGGAATTCTAAAGGTCTACGTCATTTATCAGTATAAGACTTCTATCTATCTTGTGTAGATTTCAACTATTGTTGTATTACTTTAATCTTTTCAGTTGTCTGTTGCACTAATTTAGGACCCAACAGTTGGTATTCTCCTGTCTCAAACCAACATAAAAAAGATCTAAAGTGTCTACCATATAATGCTTCATATGGTGCCATATCAATACTAGCCTGATAACTATTGATGTAGGCAAACTCTATTAAACTTAAATGTAAGTCCCATCTTCCTACAAACTGAAGAACACATGCTCTAAGAAAGTCTTCCAAAGTCTGTATAGTCCTTTCAGATTGTCCATCTGTCTGAGGTTGAAAAGTTTTACTAAACTTTAATTGCGTACCCAAGGCTTTATGTAGTCGTTCCTAAAAATGACTTGTAAACTGGGGACCTCTATCAGACACAATCGTAGCTGGAACTCCGTGCAACCACACTATCTCATCTATATACATATGTGTAAGTTTTCAGCAGTATAGGTTGTTTTAACAGGAAGAAAATGTGTTGTCTTAGTCAACCTATCAACTATCACCCAAATGGAATCATGACTTTTGGTTGTTCTGGGTAGACCAACCACAAAGTCCAACATCACGTGATCCCATTTCCACTGAGGTATAGGTAAGGGTTCCAATGTCCATGTTGGCTTCTGGTGTTCTGCTTTAACTTGCTGAATGTTGGTCTATTACAATAATGAGTATCAATCTTAAGAAAGATCTTTTACTCAACTAACTAATTTCTGCAAGTATATGGAAGTAGTCGTAGTCAAGATCGAACACAAGGAGATTAAGCAATTAACTAAATGCAATAGTGCTAAGGTTCAACAATCTAGACCATTTTAAAAGTGGATTTGGTTGATTAGACTAGAAAATTTCAGAATTAAGCAAACAATAAATGGCTTACAAAAAGAGATTAAAATTCAAAATTAGAAGTATCTTGGACTTAGGACTTCATCCACATCTCATAGCATAGAACAGGAGCACGAAATTTAAACATACTAAGCACTTGTTTTAAAGAAGAGTTGTATGTTGCACTTCACCTCTCGATGTAAGTACAACGACCCTAACTCAATTCAACATTCCCATGTATGAATTTTGTTTTGGATCACAAACCTACTCCTCAACTCCATAATTTCCACTCTCATGGTAAAGAAGGAGTTTCCAAAAGAGTACCTCCTTACTCTTCTTCCTATCTTCTCAGATCAAGCAAAAGAGCATAAAACATACACATAAGGTGGCCAACCATACATGCAGAAAAGAAGAAATTGGTACTCACAAGGGGGAAAAACAAGAAACATAGAATTTAGTATGAAATTTTCATGTTCCATACATGCTATGGCATGGGATCTACTCTCCCATTTCCCAAAAAAGGAAATACTCGTCCATAATAGTGTACAGCAGAAAATGCACAAAATTTCAGAGTTCAACATGATTTAGAGAAGGAAAAGCTAAGAAAACCCAAGGTGTAACCTAATAGGAATAGAATTCCAGATTTAGCAAAAAATCCCACTCCTACAGCTGCTCCAAGCCAGACAAACCTCTCTCCCAAGAAGCTTTGTGGAGTGGAGAAGCTCTGTTGCACCTTGGAGAAGAAGATTGGAGAAGAAAAGAAGAAGAAGAATGGGGCTCTTTAGTAAGAAACCACCTTCTTCCACCTCAAAAATTGCCCTCCTTGCTCTAGTAGAGTTTCGAATAAAATCCAAGATAACTGTTCCATAGAGTGGTTTCATCTTTTAAAATGAAAGAAATCATATTTGAAAATTTGCTAAAACTGACAGGCACACGGTGTGTCTTTCTCTAGACACAACGTGTCCTATCTCTGAAAATTGTTTTCTAGTGTAAATAACGCAGCATTTTTGAATTAATACACATCGTGTAATTTACCAGAAAGGCAAAGCGTGGTTCTAAATTCCCAAGTACACATTATGTCTTTCGTGGACACACCGTGTACTTTTCTTCAGCGATTGAAGTAATAGGCCGTATGGAAATACACACGCCGAGTCTTAAATAAGACATGTCGTGTGCATTGTTGTTTCAGTAGAATTAAAGTTCTGATCATCTGCAAGGCGTGGAGAGGTCCCGATAATGATGAGATTGAGTTGGGATATCTCCAATTTGATCCTTTTGATGCAAATCTGCAAAACGCATCATGTGATAAGCAAAATAACAAAAAGGTGAAAAGAATGATATGAATAGAGGCTAAATGAGGACAAAATGAATTGAATTTGTGTGTAAAAACATGTGAAAAATTGATGTGGAAACCACTCAAAAAATCCCCCTGAGCTTGAGCCATTGCTTGTCCTCAAGCAAAAAGAGCATAGCTACACAAATGAAGGAATGTTCAAGCTTGTGCATGGATCAAGTGAAATGAAGATATGCAAAACTCAACCCATCATGCACCTTAGGTTTTATTTTCATTGCCATTGTCTCAATTTAAACATCAAAGATAGAGAATTTTTAATTCTTCAAAGGTGGTCACAAACTAACTGAAACAATCAACTAAACAACACTAAATGGGATTTGGATAATCAAGCCAAACAACTAGTGGATGTGTAACACAAAATTATCAGCTATTATGGATGTTATGATGAAATCTTAGCTAACTTTAACAATATCAGTTGAGCTCTCTTCTCAAAAGATATGACAATTGATTTTTGGGATTCCGACACTCAGTTGCAAATTTAGGCTTATGCACACTTGGAGTGCCGGTTGGGGTGTTATCTTTACCCTCTTTTAATTTTCATACCAACTAACCATCATTTCCGGATCGGACTCACACTAGTCTAGCATGATATGTAGGATGTTTTCCATATTTTATTGGGTAAAGTGAGAAAAAGATAAAAGAGATCTTTGTACAACACAAGGGAGTCAACGAGAAAGTTAAGTTAACAAGATTCCATTCATAATTTTTGCAAAGTTTTCACTAAAAAATCAGTTGTATATGCACTAAAAGTTTGGCAAGAGTATCCTGTATTCTGAACAGTGTTGTAGAGTTGGTTTATTCGCTAAAAGTTGAGACCATTACATATATTTAGCAATCAAAGATGTGAAAATTAAGAGTTCAAGATACAATTACAAACCATGATCATGTACATGGGGAATTTCGTTTTCCATTTGATTCTTGCATGCTCTTTACTAATTCTTTCATATGGCCAAAAGAAAAACAAGGTACAAGGTAGTTCAAGCATACAAGGTGCAAAAGTTGATTCTATTACAATAGCCTCATTTCGTACTAAACTTGCCATGAAGGGAAATACAGAACATGAACATAAAAGATTAAAATAAAAGACTGACATGACCAACAAAAGCAAATAAAATAGAAACTACATTACGGGCTGGTAGCACCCCCCCCCCCTAAGCTTGAAATCTGTAGTGTCCTCACTGCATCAATCGAGCTCATGAAGGTAACAACCGAATACTTGTCTTGGGTGTAAATCAATAAGAGGGGCCAGCGCCCCCATGGTCAGTCTGAAAGAATTGGATGAGAAGATCATCCTCCAGGACATCCATCAGAGTGCGCTGCGGGGCAGACTCTAGCTGCTGTGGCGGCGGCTGATACAGCTGTGGGATGGAGTAGTGGCCCTGTGAGATGTGCCATGAATCCATGCAGTGGACCATGTCGTGCATCACAGTATATTGCGTGCCCAACTGATCTAGGTGGCCGTCGATGTGATCAAACCACTACTGCACATAGCCGTACATATGCTTGACATTAGGCATCACCCACGAGTACTTCGTCTGGGTGCTGGTTGAGGGAGGTGGTAGAATAGAAGAAACAAAAGGGGTTGAAGGACCTACCCCAGTATCAGCAGCAGCTCTAGCTGCGTGTCCTTCCTCATCAGCATTCAGCATGCATTTCCAGTTATCCTTGTTCACCAGGGTGATATTCTCAGGATCTCGAATGTCAATGTACTGATCATCATTGAAGAACTGACGGAACTTGTTTTTGTAGTTGGGAATCTTTATGATCAACCCTACAGAGAGAAGATACTGAATATCTACCATGCTTCTACCTAGTGCAGCCTCAAGCCCTATCAAACCAACCTCAAGTTTTTGTGCAATCAAAGTAATTAAACCACCACACATGATGTCACTGACGCCCCTCTTCTTCACCTTCTTGATGTCAAAGAAACGTTGAAGAATATAGAAAGAAACATTAATTCCATGCTCATACATAATGCCCCATAAGAAGAAAAGATCCTACTTCCCCACAACCCCTTGGGTTTCCTTCTTAGCAAAAACCCCAGTGCTAAGAAGGCAATGAATATACCAGAAGATAGGGTTGTGAATAGCAGATGCTCTAGCTTGCTTGGCCTCATGATGTTCCTCATCGGAGATCTCAAACTAAAACTCGTCGCTATGAAAAACTGGCGGGTAGCTAATTGCTCCGTCGTAGTGACACTCCAACAACTCACAAAAATGTCTAAATGTGTGCTTGAAAGCATGACCCAAAAGCCTAAAATGAATGATACCATAGGGCTCCATCTTCTTCTGTTGGTCTTGTTCAGTGGTGAGTGTCGTCAAGAATTCATAGACAAGATGAGGGTAAGTGTTGGATACTGTAAGGCAGATGTAGCTCAACCCCAGGTCCTACAGGTGCATGAGGACTTCATCCTTAAAGCCCAGAGTTGTCATCATCTGTTGGCAAGCAAATTGAGAAGGAAGAACTCTCCTTGCAATCAAGAACTGGTATGTCGGGTCTTCTTCAGGGGTGACCCAAAACTGCATAGTTGAGATGTACCCCGACGCTTGGGAGGAACAGGTGTTGTGCTTGTGGTTGCTAGTTTGCTTGAATGGAGCAATTTATGTTGTTGACAGGTTAACACACGTCATGTACTCAGATAGACATGCTATGTGTCTGGAACAGAAGGTCAGCTGAGACTGCAACGCACACGCTGTGTGCAAATAGGTACATGTCGTGTGCCTAGAGCTCTGTGAAAATCTACAGGTCACGAATAGTAGCATTCTTGGGGGAAAATGGAGGGGGATGACGGCGACAGCTTGGAGCTGACCCTTGTGTGGTTGAGGTGATGACGGTCAGAGAGGTTTGTTGACCTCAATGGCATCGAGGAGGCACTTGGAGAGGACGATGGTGGATCCCTTTCTCACGTCCTTGTTGGAGAAGATGATGGCGGCTTGAGGTAGAAGATGACGGCAGCGACTTGCTTGAAGAAGAAGAAGATGTTGGAAGCTCGAGCTTGACGGTGAGTAGACCCTCTTTGTGCGATGGTACACGACGACAACAGAGTAGCTGTGCGTGATCTTGAAGAGGACATGTCATGAGAAAGAGAAACACACATTGGTGGTAGGTGGTAGCTCAAAGATTGCATGGCTATGAACACAGCACGGTGGTGGCGGCCGTGTATGCTAGGGCACACGACGACTGGGAAGAAGAGGGCTAGGGAACACGGTTGTTCTGGCTCAAATAAAATTGTAAGCGAGAGGGTCGGCCATGTGCGGGGTTAAAACCCTGCATTTTCATCAAAAGACACAACGTGTTGGAATAAATACAAGTTGTGTGTCTTTTCAGAACTCCCTTTCTGTAATAAAGGACACAACATGTTTTTATTTGAACTTGTCGTGTGACTTTCCAGAATTTCAAAATGTCCATTTTCACTGATAACTACATGGAATGTGCTAATAAAGACATGTCATGTACTTATTCTAGATAGCCCATGCCTTCTCCTTCTGTTGTGATACACATCGTGTCTGATTTAAGACACGACGTGTGCTTTTTTTCAAAATACTTGATGTTCCTTTTCTGCTTTGGAACACGGCGTGTTTATATAAAGACATGCAATGTGTTTTTCTAGAATTCATTTTACCTCCATTTTTTGCTTGGGGACACGTCGTGTCTAAATTAGAATACGTCGTGTCTAAATTAGAACATGTCATGTACTTTTCCAGGTTGAGGAGAACTTTGTATCTACTGATCGGCGACATGGCGTGTCAAATAAAGACACGTCGTGTACCTGGAGATATAACTCATCTAATGAAATCTGAGAGTGGGGAAACGCCGTGTCTAAATTAAGACATGCCATATCTTCTGTGGTTTCTGCAAAAAACAGCCATTTGTCAGCACATAATTTATAACTGATATGCAATAGAATTGTCTAAATTATTACATTCATCCATGACAAGATTATTTATGAAACTAAAGAGTATTTGTGACTCAAATTACTTGAAAAGAAAGCTATCCTAATGTGGGTTCAACCCCCACAAGTTCCTCCATTTAGAGTCTGGAGTGAGACTCTTCAATTGTCCATTCTTGCATCTTGAAGGGAGCAAGAGGCTCCCTTGTGAACTTTATCGCCTGATGTATATAGCTTGCAACGTTGACCGTTTACTTTGAAGGCTCCATCTTTGCCTTGCAGCTCAACAACTCCATAAGGAAAGATATTTAATATGAGAAAAGGGCTGGGCCACTTTGACTTTAGTTTTCTAGGAAATAGCTTAAGTCTTGAGTTGAACAACAACACTTTGTCTCCCTCTTTAAAATCCTTCCTCCAGATTCTCTTGTCATGCCACATCTTGGTTCTTTCTTTGTAGAGCCTTGCATTTTCATATGCATCAAACCGTAGCTCCTCCAATTCTTATAGCTGCAAAAGATGCTTCTCACCGGCCTTCTTCATGTTAAAATTTAGGAACTTGATAGCCCATAGAGCACAATGTTCTAGCTCTAATGGAAGATGACAAGATTTACCATATATCATCTTAACTAGGGTTGTGCCTATGATGGTCTTGTAAGCCGTCTGGTATGCCCATAGTGTGTCATCTATCTTTAATTCCCAATCTCTCCTTGAGCTAGACATTGTCTTCTCTAGAATACTTTTTAGCTGTCGGTTGGAGACTTCTACTTGCCCGGAAGTTTGAGGATGGTAGGGCGTAGATACTTTATGTGTGACTCCATACTTAGAAAGAAGATTGTTGAATTTATACCTAAGAAAATACATGCCACCATCATAGATGAAAACTCTAGGAACACCAAAGAGAGGGAAGATGATTTTCTGAAATAGCTTGACTACTAATTTTGTATCCGGTGCTTGGGTTGGGATGGCCTCAACTCATTTAGAAACGTACTCAACAGTGACTAGAATATATTTGTAGCCACAAGAAGATGGGAATGGTCCCATGTAATCAACTCCCCATACATCAAATACCTCAATCTCCAAGATAGAGTTAAGAGGCATATCATCATGTCTAGAAATTCCTCTGGTTCTTTGACATTTATCACAAGCTTTGACAAACAGATTGACATCTTTAAACAATGTTGGCCAATAGAAACGGGCATGTTGGATCTTTGTTGCAGTCTTATCTCCTCCAAAGTGACCTCCATAAGGAGAGGCATGGCTTTCAGAAATAATGGTAGCAATCTCTTCTTCAGCGACACACCTTCGAATAAGTCCATCACTCCCATGTTTGAACAACAAGGGGACGTCCCAATAGTAAAACTTCACGTCATGGAAGAACTTCTTCTTTTGTTGGTATATCAAGCCCAGTGGTAGCTATCTTGTAGAAAGGAAATTTGCAATGTCTACAAACCATGACAATTGTGTGGATAAAAGTGTATAAAGCTTCTCAATAGGTAAATGATCCTCAATAGGCAATCAATCTCCAGTATCTGATGTCAATCTAGAATCATGATCGACAACATTGTTCTCCGTCTCCTTCTTATCCTGGATTTCAAGATCAAACTCTTGCAAAAGAAATATTCAACGAATGAGACAAGTCTTTGCATCTGTTTTGTTGACAAAATACTTAATGGAAGCATGATTTGTATATACAATCACCTTAGATCCTACTAGGTATTGTCGGAACTTGTCAAAGGCATACACTATAGCAAGCATCTACTTTTCTATGGTTGTGTAATTTATTTGTGCTTCATCTAGGGTCTTGCTTGCATAGTATATATGGCATGAAGCTTCTTATCTTTTCTTTGTCCTAGAGCTGCCCCCACTACATAGTTTCTTACATCACACATCTGTTCAAATGGAGCATTCCAGTCCGGTGGTTGAATGATTGGTGAAGAAATAAGGGCTTCCTTTAGCTTGGTGAAGGCGGTATGACAGCCATCATTGAATATGAATTCATTGTCTTTGGCAAGTAAGGAACATAATGGATTTGATTGAAGAAATCTTTAATAAATCTTCTATAGAAACCTGCATGACCAAGGAAACTATGGATGTCCTTGACTGAAGGAGTAGACATCTTTTCAATAGCTTCCACCTTGGCCCTGTCAACCTCAATACCCTTGTTAGATACAGCATGACCTAATACTACACCAGATTGTACCATGAAATGGCACTTCTCCCAGTTTAGTACTAGGTTTACCTCTTTACAGTGGGCTAAGACTAAAGACAGGTTGCATAAACATTAATCAAATGAATCTCCATAAACACTAAAATCATCCATAAAAATTTCCATTATGTTTTCAATGAAATTAAAAAAAATAGCCATCATGCATCGTTAGAACGTCGCAAGAGCATTGCAAAGGCCAAAGGGCATATGATGATAAGCATAAATTCCATACATGCATGTGAAATTGGTTTTCTCTTGGTCGGGAGGGTAGATGGGAATCTGGAAAAACCCTAAATACCCGTCTAAGTAACAGAAATAAGAGTGTTTTGCAAGGTGTTCAAGCATTAAGTATATAAACATCAACGGAAAATGGAACTTTTGGGTCATTTTGTTCAAACGACGGTATTCAATACACATATGCCAACCCATGGCAATACGTGTTTGTATCAACTCATCATTGTCTCCCTTGATGACAATCGCACCCCCCTCCCCTTCTTAGGTACCACGTGGATGACACTAACCCAAGGGTTGTCACTTATAGGATAGATGATACTGGCATCAACCAACTTAAATATTTCCTTTTTAACCACCTCAAGGATATTTTGATTTAATCATCTAGGTAGTTCAATGGTGGGTTTATCATCATCCTCCATATTTATTCGGTGCATAAAAATGGAGGGATGAATGCCTTTCAAATCATCGATAGAGTAAACCAATAATGTCTTTATACAAATGCAATTCAGAAAGCAATTTACTTTCTTGTTCATTGGTTAACTCATTATTGATTATTATAGGAGAAGTAGAGTCAGAATCAATAAATGCATACCTTATCCCTGGTGGAAGGGATTTGAGTTCTACCTTTCTCCCAGTTGCATTGTCTTTGGCTTTGTCATCGACAGGTGGAGTGTCTTTTTTAGTAGCATATGAGTGGGCAATAGAAATACCCCAGAATTTTCAGATCCATTATTAATACCTTCATCATCATCATAGTAGTTCAGTATCAAATTGGAAACACCATGATCTTCTTGTAAAACAGAATCAACAGAGACCATAAAACATATTTCTTCTCTGTGAGAGGGTGCTTTCATATCATTTTATATAGAAAACTACATGGCTTCATTGCCAACTCAGAGTGTGAGTTTGCCTTCTTAAACATCAACTAGGCATCCAGTAGTTCTCAGAAAGGGCCTTCTAAAAAGAATGGGGTTGGAAGGAACTTCTACCATATCTAGCACTACAAAATCACAAGGAATATAAAGTTTACCATTCTGTACTAGCACATCTTCTATGACACCTTTGGGGAGTTTGATGGAATGATCAGCCAGCTCAATGGGCATCTTTGTAGGCTTTAGAATATCAAGTTTAGTAGCAATTTAATCAACGACATCAATGGTATGCTTCCCTCCTTGTTTCCCAACTGAAGAAATAGCTATAGAGGATGAATGTGCTCTCCTATCTGATCCCCATTGGAAATGGTTGAGGGCTATGTCATCAATGATGTCATAAGCCTCTCTATAAGACTTAGTCTTCAATTCTCCATTAGCTGCAACATTCAGTGTCATCCGGGTATTGTAGAATAGTACATTATAGAACGTTTGGACTAGCAACCAATTGGTCAATCCATTGTGAAGGCAAAGGTTTTGAAGGTCCTTAAACTACTCCCATGTATCATACAGAGTTTCCCCATTGGATTGAGAGAAGTTGGTGAGTTGATTCCTTAGTTGGGTTGTCTTGCTCGGCGGGAAATACTTTGCAAGGAAAGCATTTAGAAATTGGTCCTAGCTTTTGATTGACTTCTTTGGAAGAGACAAAAGCCACACTTTGGCTCTATCTCTTAGGGTGAAAGGAAATAACATCAGCTTTACTCCTTCGGCGGATACACCATTGATTTTGAAAGTATTAATATACTCCAAGAAATTAGTCACATGAAAATTCAGATCTTCATTGACTGTACCTATGAAATGGTTCTTTTGTATCGTATGCATCATAGAAGGAGCAATAGAGAAATTGTTCGCTTCAACTGCATGCAAGTCAATGCCTCCACAAATGTTTGTGGCAACCGACATTGCAAAATCCTTCAAAGGACGGTCGTCCTCCATGGTTGGATCCCTTGGTGTAGCTTCTTGAAAAGACAAAGAAGACGGTGACGGTGATGATGGTGGAACACCTCTTAGCAGTGTGTGTTCTACTCTTCTTTCTCTTCTTAAGCTTGAAAGAGTACGCTTGATCTCAAGGTCTAGCTAACGTAGATGCTTGAAGACCTCTTTGCGAGCGACACATACAACCTAACAAATAGCAAGCGAATTTGAGAACACAACTAAAAGGTATATGGAAATTTGAAAAATGGAAATGATGATCTACTCTCGAATACTAGTTAGCACTTGTTACTCTAATTAGAATAATCGTAGCTCCCTGACAATGATGCCAAAAACTTGTTGGTCTATTACACTAACGAGTTTCAATCTTAAGAAAGATATTTTACTCAACTTACCAATTTCCACAAGTATACAGAAGTAGTCATAGTTGAGATCGAACAGAAGGAGCTTAAGGAATTAACTAAACACAACAATGCTAAGGTTTAACAATCCAGACCATTTTTAAAGTGGATTTGGTTGATTAAACTGGAAAATGTCAGAATTAAGCAAACAGTAAACGGCTTACTAAAAAAGATTAAAATTCAAAATTAGAAGTATCTTGGACTTAGGATTTCATCCACATCTCATAGCATAGAACAGGAGCACGAAATTTAAACATATGAAGCACTTTTTTAAAGGAGAGTTGTATGTTGCACTTCACCTCTCGGTGCAATTACAACAACCCTAACTCAATTCAACATTCCCATGTATGAATTTTGTTTTGGATCACAAACCTACTCCTCAAATCCATAATTTCCACTCTTGTGGTAAAGGAGTTGCCAAGAGAGTACCTCCTTACTCTACTAACTATCTTCTCAGATCAAGAAAAAGAGCATAAAACATACACATAAGGTGGCCAACCATACATGCAGAAATGAAGAAATCAGTACTCACAGGGTGGAAAAACAAGCAACATAGCATTTAGTATGAAATTGTCATGTTCCATACATGCTATGACATGGGAGATACTCTCCCATGTCTAAAAAAAGGAAACTACTCGTCCATAATATTGTATAGCAGAAAATGCACAGAAATTTCAGAGTTCAACATGATTTAGAGAAGGAAAATCTAAGAAAACACAAGGTGTAACCCAAGAGGAGTAGAATTCAGCTTTAGCACAAAATCCCACTCCTACAGCTACTCCAAGCTGGAAAAACCTCTCTCCCAAGAAGCTTTGTGGAGTGGAGAAGCTTTGATGCACCTTGGAGAAGAAGATTAGAGAAGAAAAGAAGAAGAAGAATGGGGTTCTTCAGCAAGAAACCACCTTCTTCCACCTCCAAAATCACCCTCCTTGCTCTAGCCTTGCTCTGGGACGAAAGAGTTTCGAATAAAATCCAAGATAACAACTCCATAGTGGTTTCATCTTTTAAAATGAAAGGAATCACATTTAAAATTTGTTGAAACTGACAGGTACACGACGTGTCTTTCTCTGGACACGGCGTGTCCTGTCTCTGGAAGTTGTTTTTGAGTGTAAAGCACACATCGTGTTTGAATTAATACACTCTGTGTACTTTTCCAAAAAGGAAATGCTCAGTTTTGAATTCCTAGGTACATGTCGTGTCTTCTGTGGACACACCGTGTACTTTTCTTCAGCAATTGAAGTAATAGGCCATCTGGAAATACACACACCGTGTCTTAAATAAGACATGTCGTGTGCATTTCTGTTTCAGCAGAATTAAAGTTTTGATCGTCTGCAAGGCATTGAGAGGTCCCGATAATGATGAGATTGAGTTGGGATATCTCCAATTTGATCCTTTTTATGCAAATCTACAATACACATCATGTGATAAGAAAAATAACAAAAAGGTAGCAAGAATGATATGAATAGAGGCTGAATGCGAACAATATGAACTGAATTTGTGTGTGAAAACATGTGAAACATTGATGTGGAAACCACACAACAAATCCCCCTAAGCTTGAACCATTTCTTGTCCTCAAGCAAAAAGACCATAGACACACAAATGAAGGAATGTTCAAGCTTGTGCATGGATCAAGTGAAATGAAGATATGCAATAAAATCAACCCATCATGCACCTTATGTTTATTTTCATAGACATTGTCTCAATTTAAACATCAAAGATAGAGAAGTTTTCGTTCATAAAAGGTGGTCACAAATTAAGCAAAATAATCAACTAAACAACACTAATTAGGATTTGGACAATCGAGCAAAACAACTAGTGGATGTGCAGCCCAAAATTTTTAGCTATTATGGATGTTATGATGAAATCTTAGCTAAGTTTAACAATCTCGACTGATATTTCTTCTCAAAATATATGACAATTGATTTTTGGGATTCCGGCACTCGGCTACTCATTTAGGCTTACGCACACTTGGAGTGCCAGTTGGGGTGTTATCTTTACCCTCTTTTGATTTTCATACCACCTAACCATCGTTGTCGGATCAGACTCACACTAGGCTAGCATGATATGTGGGCTTTTTTCCATATTTTATTGGGTAAAGTGAGAAAAAGATAAAAGAGATCTTTGCACAACACAAGGGAATCAACGAGAAAGTTAAGTTAACAACATTCCATTCATAATTTTTGCAAAATTTTCACTAAAAAATTGGTTGTATATACACTAAAAGTTTGGCAAGAGTATCCCATATTTTGAATAGTGTTGTAGAGTTGGTTTATTCGCTAAAATTTGAGGCCGTTACATGTATTTAGCAATCAAAGATGTGAAAATTGAGAGTTCAAGCTACAATTACAAGCTAGGATCATGTACATGGGGAATTTCATTTTCCATTTGATTCATGCATGATCTTTACTAATTCTTTCATATGGCCAAAAGAAAAACAAGGTAGAAGGTAGTTCAAGCATACACGATGCAAAAGTTCATTCTATCACAATAGCCTCATTTCATAATAAACTTGCCATGAAGGTAAATACAAAAAATGAACATAAAAGACTGAAATAAAAGACTGACATGACCAACAAAAGTAAATGAACAAAGCAAATGACAAAAAAAATGAAATAGAAACTACATTACGGCCCAGTTGCACCCCCGAAGCTTGAAATCTGTAGTGTCCTCACTGCATAAATCAAGCTCATGAAGGTAACAACCGAATACCTATCATGGGTGTACATCAATAATAGGGGCCAACACCCCCATGGTCAGTCTAAAAGAACTGGCTCACAAGATCATCCTCTGGGACATCCATCAGAGTGGGCTGCGGGGCAGACTTTGGCTGTTGCGGCGGCAGCTGATGCAACTATGGGATGTAGTAGTGGCCCTGTGAGATGTGCCACAAATCCATGTGGTGGACCATGTCATGCATCGTAGTATACTGTGTGCCCAACTAGTCTAGGCGGCCGTCGATGTGATCGAACCACTGCTGCACATAGCCATACAGATGTCTGACACCAAGCTTCACCTAGGAGTACTCCATCTAGGTGCTGGTGGAGGGAGGCGGTAGAATAGAAGAAGTAGAAGGGGCTAAAGGACCTGCCTCGGTATCATCAGCAGCTCTAGTTGTGTCTCCTTCCTCATCAGCGTTCACCACACATTTCTAGTTATCCTTGTTCTCCAGGGTGATATTCTTAGGATCTGGAATGTCAATGTATTGATCATCATCAAGGAACTGACGGAACTTGTTGTCGCAGTTGGGAATCTTCATGATCAACCCTACAGAGAGAAGATATTGAATATCTACCAAGTTTCTACCTGGTGCAGCCTCAAACCCTGTAAAATCAACCTCAAGTTTCTATGCAATCAAATTAATTAAACCACCACACATGATGTCGCTGGCATCCCTCTTCTTCACCTTCTTGATGTCAAAGAAATGTTGAAGAATATAGAAAGAAGCATTAATTTCATGTTCATACATCATGCCCCATAAGAAGAAAAGATCTTGCTTCCCAACAACCACTTAGGTTTCCTTCCTGGAAAAAACCATGGTGCTAAGAAGGCGATGAATATACTGGAAGATAGGGTTGTGAATAGTAGATGCTTTGGCTTGCTTGGCCTCATGATGTTCCTCACTTGAGGTCTCACACTAAAACTTGTCGCTATGAAAAACCGGTGGGTAGCTAATTCCTCTATCATAGTGACACTCCAACAACTCACAAAAACGTCTAAATGTGAGCTTGAAAGCACAACCCAAAAGCCTAAAACAAATGATACTGTAGGGCTCCAGCTTCTTCTGTGGGTCTTTTTTAGTGGTGAGTGTCGTCAAGAATTCATAGACAAGACGAGGGTAAGTGTTGGAAACCGTAAGGCAGATGTAGCTCAACCCCAGGTCTTGCAGGCACATGAGGACTTCATCCTTGAAGACTAGAGTCATCATCGTCTGCTGGCAAGAAAACCGAGAAGGAAGAACTCTCCTTGCAATCAAGAATTGTTATGTCGGTTTTTCTTCAGGGGTGACCCGAAACTACGTAGTTGAGATGTACCCCGATGCTTGGGAGGAACTGGCATCGTGCTTGCGGTTGCTAGTTTTCTTAAATGGAGCCATTTATGCTACTGACTGGTTAACACACCTCATGTGCTAAGACAGACACACTGGGTGTATAGAACAGAAGGTCGGAAGAGACTGCAACACACATCCCGTGTGCGAATAGGTATACACTGTGTGCCTGGAGCTCTACAAAAATCTGCAAGTCATGAACAACATCATTTTTGGGGGAAAATGGAGGGGGACGATAGCGGCGGCTTGGAGCTGGCCCTCGTGTGGTTGAGGTGACGACAGACAGAGAGGTTTGTTGACCTCTTTGGCTTCATTGAGGTGCTTGGAGAGGAGGATGGCGGATCCCTTTCTCACGTCCTTGTTGGAGAAGATGATGGTGGCTTGAGGTAGAAGATGATGGTGGCGGCTTGCTTGAAGAAGAAGAAGATATTGGCAACTCGATCTTGATGGCGAGTAGACCCTCTTTGTGTGAGGGTACACGAAGGTGGCAGAGCAATTGTGGGTGAGCTTGAAGATTACACGCCATGAGCAAGACAAATACACGTTAGTGGCAGGTGGTAGCTCAAAGAAGACACGGTCGTGAACATGGCACGACAGTGGCAGTTGTGTGTGCTAGGGCACACGACGGCTAGGAAGAAGAGGGCTAGGGCACATGACTACTCTGGCTCGAATGAAATTTTAAGTGAGAGGGGCGGCCGTGTGTGGGGTTAAAACCCTACATTTTTGTAAAAAGACATGGTGTGTTCGAATAAAGACACGTCGTGTGTCTTTTTAGAACTCCCTTTATGTAATAAAGGACATGACGTGTTTTTTATTTGAACACGTCGTGTGACTTTCCAAAATTTCAAAATGCCCATTTTCACTGATAACTACATGACGTGTGATAATAAAGACATGTCATACTTTTTCCAGATAGCTCATGCCTTCTCCTTCTGCTGTGATACACGTCATGTCTGATTTAAGACACAACGTGTGCTTTTTTTAGAATACTTGACATTTCTATTTCTACTTTGGAACACGATGTGTTTACATAAAGACACGCCGTGTGTTTTTCTAGAATTTCGTTTACCTCCAGTTTCTGCTTGGGGACACTTTGTGTCTAAATTATAACACGCCGTGTACTTTTCCAGGTTGAGAAAACTTTGTATCTGCTAATTGATGACATGACGTGTCAAGACACGTCGTGTACCTAGAGATATAACTCGTATATTGAGTTCTGAGAGTGGGGACACACTGTGTCTAAATTAAGACACACGGTGTCTTCTATAGTTTCTGAAGAAAACAACCTTTTGTTAGCACAAAATTTATAACAAATATGGAATGGAATTGTCTAAATTATTACATTCATCCATGAAAAACTTATTTATGAAACTAAAGAGTATTTTTGGCTCAAATGACTTGAAAAGAAATCTATCCTAATGTGGTTTAAACCCCCATGAGTTCCTCCATTTAGACTCCAGAGTGAGACTCTTCAATTGTCCATTCATGCATCTTGAAGGGAACAAGAGGCTCCCTTGTGAACTTCATCACGTGATGCATATAACTTGCAACATTGACCGTTTACTTTGAAGCCTCCATATTTTCCTTGTAGCTCAACAAATCCATAAGGAAAGATATTTAATATGAGAAAAGGGTCGGACCACTTTGACTTTAGTTTTCTAGGAAATAGCTTAAGTCTTGAGTTGAACAACAACACTTTGTCTCCCTCTTTGAAATCCTTCTTCCAGATTCTCTTGTCATGCCACATCTTGGTTCTTTCTTTGTAGAGCCTTGCATTTTCATATGCATCAATCCGTAGCTCCTCTATTTCTTGCAAATGCAAAAGACTCTTCTCACCAGCCTTCTTCATGTCAAAATTTAGGAACTTGATAGCCCATAGAGCACGGTGTTCTAGCACCAGTAGAAGATGAAAAGATTTACCATTTATCAGCTTAAATGGGGTTGTTCCTATGATGGTCTTGTAAGCCGTCTGGTATGCCCATAGTGCGTCATCTATCTTTAATGCCCAATGTCTCCTTGAGCTATACATTATCTTCTCTAGAATACTTTTTAGCTACCGAATGGAGACTTCTACTTGTCCGGAAGTTGGAGGATGGTAGGGCATAGATACTTTATGTGTGACTCCATACTTAGAAAGAAGGTTGTTGAATTTCTTCTCAACAAAATGCATGCCACCATCAGAGATTACAGCTCTAGGAACACCAAAGTAAGGGAATATGATTTTCTAAAATAGCTTGACCACTAATTTTGCATCCAGTGGTTGGGTTGGGATGGCCTCAACCCATTTAGAGACATACTCAACAACGACTAGAATATATTGGTAGCCACAAGAAGATGGGAATGGTCCCATGTAATCAACTCCCCATATGTCGAATACCTCAATCTCCAAGATATAGTTAAGAGGCATATCATCATGTCTAGAAATTCCTCCAGTTCTTTGACATTTATCACAAGCTTTGACAAACAAATTTACATCGTTAAACAATGTTGGCCAATAGAAACTGACCTTGTAATGACCCCGCCTCCCGGTAACCCTCGATTAAGGGAGACCAAGAGGTCCGAGCCATTATCCCAAATTCCGGATCAAAGGTTCGACAAATAATCAATATAATTATGAAATTCTACCATGACTATACTGAAAGCTGAAATAAAAATTTGCATACCTTTTTCAAAAACATGGATATCTAACTTCCATCCACATCTGGACTCTATTCTAACTAATCCTCCTTGCACTTTATTTCTTAATTTCACAATATGACACTTTATTGTTTGTCCTTTTCAATTGTACCTAAAACTTCGACAAACAAAACATCGGTCAACATATATGAATATGTCGGTATGTGGGGACAACCAAAATTGTGCAACTAACTATAATAGCATATTGCAAGAAGTTATGGTTTAGCAAGCCAACTTTACATTTTAAACATAACTACTCAATCCATACATGTCCTAACCTCTGCGTTGTCCCTATAGTGGACCTGGATGCTACCTTCCTTATGGTAGATCCCCATTAAACCTTGCATGATCCTACCTAACAGGTACATCAATATCTAGGGCTGAGTCACATGGCACTACCCATTGGTAGCCCACTCCCTAACTCATGGTGTGCTAAAGAGTTGCATGTCACTACACGTGAGTAGCCCAATTCCTAACTCATGATAACCTTATGTTCTACTTAACAAGTAGGCCCTATACCAGGTTACCATTTTCATCATTATCAAAGCCACAGAGGAGGACTAGGATCTGAGCTAGTCATGTATGCACATTTATGGTGATAATCATAGTCACTTTATAGTTGCATGAAATAAAAGTCATCCAAGCAGTTATTTTCAGGCAACCGATAAAACATCTTGGAATCACTGTGAAACTACAGCGATTAACCATAAACATAACCACATACATGATACAAAGCAACTTGATGTCCAAGCAATAATATTCAAGAACAATCAAATAAGAAATCATCAATATCTTGAAATCAATGCATAACATTCAAGATAGGCTTGGATGTCATCCTAGGATTTCTAGGCCAACTTTAGGGTTTCATTAGGGTTTTAGCCTCCATATTGGTTTTATCACTTTTAATACTCTTTTAGTTCATAAACCCTAATTTCAACATCATAAGCCCAATTAAAGTTTATTATGCCTCTTTTACACTAAAACTACCATCTTTATCCTTTTAATACATGACACAATCATTAAGGCCAATTATCATCTTTGGTTTCTTTCGGATTAACAACTCATAATTCATTATGGTCTAATTCACATGTAAACTCTATTTATCACTAATTAATCCATTAGAAAACCCTAATTACCAAATTAAGGGTACTTCTCCACAATTAGGATCTTTTATACTCAAAATATCTTAGAACCATCAAATCTCATCTTTATGCATGAATTTGACCAATTAAAGCCATTAAGAGTCATAATTACTAACATTAGGGTTTCAAGGCCCATTAAAGTTCATTCATGTATATGGAACTCTAAATTAATCTAGTTACATGTAAAGTTCATCCCTTTAGATTTTAGTGTGTCTTTTTATAAACAACATGTTAATATCAACTTTAATCATACATAAAACCCTTCTCAATACATTGATCATCTCAAATTAGGGTTTCTTAATCATTAATGCATTAAAGTTGATAACTTCCACTACTTTTCGAATTGTAAGAGGAATTAGCTTCTAAATTTATTTTTAATGGATTCCTCACATTTTTCTGAGCAAAATTGATATATTATACATACCGATCCAAGATACCATTATTTAGATATGAATTTTGCAAGATAAACTTACTTGGACCAATCACTAAGCATCACGTCATCTCTTGCATGCAACGTAGCCCGATTTGGAAATATAACCAAATTACACTTCTGCCCTTGCGTAAGTTATTGGCTCTTTAACCTGTAGAGGGGCAAAACGGTCCAATAGCCGCTAGGTCGTCTTCAAGCTCCCGACGTCCGACCTGGCGCCGATTGCAGCCCCACACGGGGCTGCCCACTCCTTCCCCATGGCCCGACGACTACCGTCGATCATTGCCCTAGCTCCGCTGCATCCCGCCGCACCTGGGGTGCCACGCAGCTGCGGCCGAGGTGGCTGGTATTGAGCATGATGGCCGACACTATCTGGTTGGCCGTGCAGGCCTGATGTAGGTGGTCGTGCAAGGTCGAGTGCTCGGGGAAGATAGGCAGTCGTCCTCAGGTCGACGGGGAACCACTAGGCCTCCACCATGACGACACCATGGCCCCTCATTGCTCTGGGGTTTAGAACTATGCCCTTAGATTAGGATTTGTTTGTAAGGAAGAATGAGAAGAGAGAGAGAGATGTGTGGGATCTCCTTGGGCTCGACCATGGGCTCTACCCTTATATAGGGGAGGGTAACGAAGCCCTAGGATGATTATCCACGAGATAACAAGTCCTTTTCTCAATAGGAAACCAAGTTCCTTCATTGAGAAGCAATCTTCTCTCTCCTAATTATCTTCTTAATAAACCATATTCATTGGATATTTAGGAATTTGAAAATCCTCTCTCTTATTCTCTTTATGCTTGACTTTTAATCCATTGGCACGAAATTATACTTTCTTATAGTAGAAAATACTTCTTTTTAACAATACCACAAATTCATTAATTATGTATCACATTATCCTCTTATTTTGTATTATTTGTATTTTCTCTTTCTTTTTCTCCATTGGGGCTCCTTGTACCCCAAGAAACTCTAATATTTCGAAATCCTTTTTAGTGGATACTCATTATCCTTCTAGATGCATCTATATCTATAATTTCTCATTATCTTACTATTTCTTTATTAAAATATCTCTTTTTGAGGATTTCTCTTTATCTATCTTTTTATTTTCCTTTTTGGAATTCCTTCTAACATTAGAAACCTTATGGATACGAAAATCCACCAAAGATGACTCAATCATACCTCTTTCCACTTATTTCCCATATTTTATCATTATCTCCAATTTCTTTCTTAATAAAGAAATATTTAATTGATCTTTTCTTTTCTTGTTGCATTATCTTTGCAACTTTGGACTCCTTGGGACCCAAGGAACCCAATAGGCATGAAATCCTCCTTTGGATAATATTCCCTTTCCTTCTAGAGGTTTCTATATCTTTCTTTTCTCCATTTTTTATTTACTCATTTAATAATGGAGTTTCCTTTGGCTTTTCCTTGTTATTGGGCCCAATAGCCAATAAAGCCCACAAAACAGCCAACAAGGCTATTGTAAACGAATTCCTTTTATTCAAAAAAATTATATCATTATTTTTTCAAATATCTTTAATAGGAGAAATTACATTTCTCACCAAAAGAACCCAAAAATTGGGGTCGTAACATCCTTCCCCTCTTATAGGAATTTTGCCCACAAAATTCCACCAGGCACACAAACAAACATGATAAGCCTTTCTTATGTCCATCATGGCTCCCATGTGGCCTCACCGTTTCCATGGTGCTTCCCAAGAACCTTCATCATCTTATAATATTCCATATGAGTTCTCTCTCACCTTGGTATATCGTACCCTCATAGGTGACTCAGGACATTTCAGCCTCTCATAAAGCTGAATAGGTTCATGGCTCAGCACATGGCTTGGGTACCTCACATAGTGCTCTAGATCGGACTCATGGAACACATTATACATCATGTTATCCTGAGGGGTAAGGCTAAACATAACCATCTCCACCAATCCATCTCAAACGGACCCATGTAGCCGGGACTCAGCTCTCTTAGCTATAACTTAGAGGGGTTGGATTTCCCATCACATACTCTCCCACAGTGAACTGCATGTCAGTCTGCTTTGCATCAGATCACGACTCATGTCACCCCTGGGCTCTCTTTCAGCCATTACACAATCAAAGCAACTTCATCTGCACACATTGTGGTTCTTTCTTGACCTTGGTGAGGTCCCTTCACCAACATCATGTTAATGAAGTGGTGACCGACACAACCTCTCTTACAGAGCTTCTTTACATCCCAAAATTGGCTATGGTGGTTATCATCACATCTTATAGAGGCCAAGAATTGTCTCCATGTATCACCCTGAGCAAGCACACATGCTCTCATCATACCTCTTAACCATTACTTAGGGGCGATAAGCTATACTAACCTTGAGTTCTTCATGTACCTACTTCCACCACATGGAAGTGAATCTTTAGGTTAAACTCAAGAACTTTTGAACTCGCATCATGGTGTAGTTGAACCATCTCTCTCACATATGAAGTTCAACCGGATCCATCCCTTGACAATATTATTTCTTTCTATGTTATCTAGGTAAGGCAATCTACCTTAACCCATATTGAATCTTGACCTTCCTTAGTCTAGGGGAGACTAACCACATCATCCATAGTGATGAACTCCCATTCCCTCTTAGGGACTCTTTATCCTATATATCAACTCAGTGGGTTACTAATGTTCGTCCTTCACTTCCTATCTTGCATGGCGACAAGCCACGTGCAACTTCATCTGAAGCATCCAAAGTACTACTGTCACTTATTATCTTCATAGTACCACGGTGTATGGTGATGTTAGAATCATGATCTCCTGTATGTCATGATTCCTCAAGATTGATTCCTCAGAAACCCTAAACCACTCTAATCGGGGTTTCATCACCTTCTTTTACATAGAAGTGCATAGGAGGCTCTACAACCATCCTTTTATTGCATCAAGGCCTAGGTTGGCTAACCAAACAACTACTAACTTGATCAATAGATATCATTACATCTAAGTGTTAGCCAAACTTATCTCTTTTTCAAACTTAGGGCTAACCTAACAACCTCTTCTAGCCTCTAGATAAACTAGGCAGCTGCATCTCAATCAGAGCATCCATTACCATCTCACATCCTTATGTGTACAGTAATTTTTAAGACATACACCTTCATGTATTCCCCTTATCATCTCATCTCAGACTTTAGGTCTATCTTGAACCAGAAAACTTAGAGCTCATCTTCTTGGTTATCGAACTCAACCTGGTTATATCTCATTTATTCCACATAGCTCATGATAAAAAAACATCCTCACAAGATGACTACCTTAGTTCTCTTGATGTTTGTAAACCATCCCTGCATCGTTCACTCCACAAGGGTACGTTATCATCTCTATCCTCATACCTCATAGCAACGTTCCAACTCACATCATATTTATCCTTGGTGTATGGCATGCATATTGTCCTATCTCTCACTCCCATAATAAAAGGAAATAAGCATTTGGCTTCAATCCAAATACATAGTTCTTCCCATTCCAAGAGTAGAGATGGTAAATCCCACATTGCCAGTACACCTTCAAATCTAAGTTGAAATGTGCAACATATGTCTCTACATCACAATTATCTTGATACTAGAGTTGCTTCCATGGAAAACTGATCTTGAACCTACTTGGGTCCACACACGATCCTTGGTCATCTCCTCTAGGTCTGTAGGGTGTCGACACTTTTGGGGTCATCCCTCTTCCCTTATGCATCCTGAGAGTGCCCTCCTCATCTTCCCTTTGGGTCCCATGAGTTCATGAAGGTGATCAATCTCCAAACGCATGGCCCTCAGACAATGATAGTTGTTACCTCTCGACCATATGGTCATGTGCAACTAGGGAATTAGGCAACTCCTACTTCCATCGGTCTTATCCCTACCTGACCCTAGGATATACTTAGGATTCTAATATAGTACATGTCCAACTTAGAACCTTACCCAAGTCTTCATCATCTCTCTTTGCATTCCTGGGCTAACTTTCATCCTTTCATAGGGGTCATGGTGACCTGCCTACCTTGTCCAGGCCCCATACCAATCACCTCCATGGTAACACATCCACATGAACTTAGAGATGGTTATCTATGGGTCTACATGTTCATTCTCATACTATGTACTTTTCACTTAGATTCTCAAGATCCTATGAGACCTCTTTAGGTAACCTCAAAACTGACAAAAACGGGTATACACCCTACAAAAGGGTCCCTCTCCCAGGATGGGAGGAAACTACATCTTGATAACAAAGGTCACAAACGTCCTTATGCCTAGGGTTTACATCAACATGAGCACGTTTAACCCAACAAGCTACTAAGGCACAAGCAGACCACCTACTAAACCATGCTAGGTCGTACTTGTTCTCATTCCTCAACATTGGACCAAGAACATACCTTCCCATGTCACCAACTTAGCTGTGAGGGGTTCATAAAACATACCTTAGACTTAAGGGGTTTCCCTTTCCTCTAAACATGAGGGGTGCCATGCTCGAATCTATAGAAACTCAAATCTCATCATGAGCATCAGGTACACCACTTCCCCTCTTAAGCCTAGGAACCCTAAGTTCACCTCTTTATGTGACAGCTGTCCAACTGCATGCTCATCTTTTGAACCACGAACCAAGCATGTACAAGGTATAGCATGCACTTCCTATTATCATTCCACTTGAACAACACTGCAGAATGGAGTCCTCCTCAAGGACAACCAACTAGGTGTAAGGCCTCACAACTTGTTACTAAACCTCTTCATGGTTTGAAGGAACTCTTCTTCTTAACCCTAGAAGGTAAACACCTATACCATAGGCATAGAGGTACCAGCAGTCTCATCCTCTCTCTAGGGTTTGGTTCCTCTAAAGGCAACCAAGTTACCATCAGCCTCCAAGGATCACAAATGAGGCAACCGTAACCATCCACTTAGGTCGCATCATCCTCAACTCCCCATTGTTCCTCATATCTCGGAGTCTAAGCTTCCAACCTTCTTGCTTGGATCCTTCTCTCTCTCTCTAGAGTTAACCCTACAAATAGCCTTACTACTAGAGGTCCCCTCTTCATGAAGGATCAAGCTCACAAGCATACCCCTACATGGGTGAAGCCTATGTTCAAACTTATGTTTGCTCAAGATTATCCATAGCCCTTTATGCTTATCTCATAAGCTATCCAACATACTCTCCTGGCCAGGGTTTCAACCTACTGCCTGCACTACTAACGTACTCTGGGTGCATACTAAGCCATGCTCCTATAAGCACATAAGGTTTCTCTAGGTTCTTCACTAACCTCATCGTTGAAGGAGCTATCCTTCACTCTAACATGCACGACCCTTTCCAGGGTTGGATCGCCAAAGGTACTAGGTCATCCAACCTCTCATGGCTCATATGGGCATCCAAAAGCATGTCCACCCACACACCTGGTCTATAATGACATCTAACTCATCGTGTCATCCCTCTCTAACCACCACTTAGGGTTAGGGTTAGCATCATCCTCAAAGGATGTGCCAGGATTCCACTTATAATGGAGGTCTCTACCTCCAAGACTACCTCTCTCTACTCATCCTCCTGATAAGAAGGTCTAGCCTTAGGTCTCTCCTGAGGGCATGACAACATGTGTCATACGATCTACGCATGCAACTATTCCTTAGTTTACGCTTAAACTATTAAGCTTATGTCCATGTCATCTTATTTACATGCTTTTCATTAATTTAGTGGAGGATTCCTTAAACCTTATCAACTTTACCCATACCTCAAGAGGGTGAGGAAAAGAGAGAAAATTCTAATCCTTAATAGCATTTGAGTTGAGAAGGGATGAACAAGATGAGAGAGTCCCAAAGGTATCTTATTTCGAGTCAAATCCTGAGACATTGGCCAGGCAGTCACACAAATCTGGGAGTCCTCGTATTCTGACTAGCGGTGCGGAGGAAAATATTGCCAGCCCCCGGACGTGATCCTTTTCTAGACAGCTCTGTCTTTCATAAAATCCTCTAATAACTCCCTTGGGTTATACAAAGTTTGTAAAATTTAAAAATTATTAAAGATTAAATGAGGAACCTATGCTCTGATACCAAATGTAATGACCCCACCTCCCGGCAACCCCCGATTAAGGGAGACCAAGAGGTCAGAGACATTATCCTAATTTCCAGATCAAAGGTTCGACAAATAATCAATAATAATTATGAAATTCTACCATGACTATACTGAAAGATGAAATAAAACATTGCATACCTTTTTCAAAAACTTGGAGATCTAACTTCCATCCACATCTGGATTCTATTCTAACTAATCCTCCTTGCACTTTATTTCTTAATTTCACAATATGCCACTTTACTGTTTGTCCTTTTCAATTGTACCTAAAACACCGACAAACAAAACATTGATCAGCATCAATGAATATGCTGGTATGTGGGGACAACCAAAATTGTGCAACTAATTGTAACATCATATTGCAAGCAATTATGGTTTAGCAAGCCAACTTTACATTTTAAACATAACTACTCAATCCATACATGTCCTAACCTCTGTGATGTCCCTGCGGTGGACCTGAATGCTACCTTCCTTATGGTAGATCCCCATTAAACCCCGCATGATCCTACCTAACAAGTAGATCAATATCTAGAGCTGAGTCACATGGCAGTACCCATAGGTAGCCCATCCCCTAACTCATGGTGTGCTAAAGAGTTGCATGTCACTACACGTGGGTAGCCCAATTCCTAACTCATGATAACCTTATGTCCTACTTAACAAATAGGCCCTATACCAGGTTACCCTTTTCATCACTAACAAAGCCACAAAGGAGGACTAGGATCTGAGCTAGTCATGTATACACATTTAAGGTGATAGTTATAGCCACTTTATAGTTGCATGAAATAAAAGTCATCCAAGCAGTTATTTTTAGGAAACCGATAAAACATCCGAGAATCACCATGAAACTAAAGCGATTAACCATAAGCGTAACCACATACCTGATCCAAAGCAACTTGATGTCCAAGCAATAATATTCAAGAACAATCAAACAAGCAATCATCAATATCCTGAAATCAATGCATAACATCCATGTGTCATTATTTTATCCAAAACATCTTCAAGATAGGCTTGGATGCCATCCTAGTATTTATAGGCCAACTTTAGGGTTTCATTAGGGCTTTAGCCTCCATATTGCTTTTATCACTTTTAACGCTTTTTAGTTCATAAACCCTAATTTCAACATCATAAGCCCAATTAAAGTCTATTATGCCTCTTTTACACTAAAACTACCATCTTTATCCTTTTAATACATGACACAATCATTAAGGCCAATTATCATCTTTGGTTTCTTTCAGATTAACAACTCATAATTCATTATGGTCTAATTCACATATGAACTCTATTTATCACTAATTAATCCATTAGAAAACCCCAATTACCAAATTATGGGTACTTATCCACAATTAGGATCTTTTATAGTCAAAATAGCTTAGAACCATCAAATCTCAGCTTTATACATGAATTTGACCAATTAAAGCCATTAAGAATCATAATGAGTAACATTAGGGTTTCAAGGCCCATTAAAGCTCATTCATGTATATGGAACTCTAAATTAATCTAGTTATGTTTAAAGTTCATCCTTTTAGATCTTGGTGTGTCTTTTTATAAACAATAGGTCAATATCAACTTTAATCATCCGTAAAACCCTTCTCAATACATTGATCATCTCAAATTAGGGTTTCTTAATCATTAATGCATTAAAGTTGACAACTTCCTCTACTTTTCGAATTGTAAGAGGAATTAGCTTTTAAATATATTTTTAATAGATTCCTCGCATTTTTTTGAGCAAAATTGATATATTATATGTACCAATCCGAGCTACCATTATTTAGATATGAATTTTGCAAGATAAACTTACTTGAACCAATCACCGAGCGCCACATCATCTCTTGCATGCAACATAGCCAGATTTGGAAATATAACCAAATTACACTTCTGCCCTCGTGTAAGTTATTGGATCTTTAACCCGCGGAGGGGAAAAATGGTCCAACAGCCGCTAGGTTGTCTTCAAGCTCCCGACGCCCGACCTGGCACCGATTGTAGTCCCACGTGGGGCTGCCCACTCCTTCCCCAAGGCCTGATGACTGTCGTTGATCATTGCCCTAGCTCTGCCGCATCCCGCCGCACCTGGGGCGCCACCCAGCTGCGACCGAGGTGGCCTATATCAAGCATGATGGCTGGCGATATCCGGTGGGCCATGCAGGCCTGCTACAGGTGGTCGTGCGAGGTCGAGTGCTCAGGGAAGATAGCCAGTTGTCCTGAGGTCGACGGGGAACCACTAGGCCTCCACCATGATGACACCATGGCCCCTCATTTCTCTGGGGTTTAGAATTGTGCCCTTAGATTAGGATTTGTATGTAAGGAAGAAGGAGAAGAGAGATAGATGTGTGGCGTCTCCTTGGGCTCGGCCATGGGCTCTACCCTTATATAGGGGAGGGTAACGAAGCCCTAGGATGGCTATCCACAAGATAACAAGTCCTATTCTCAATAGGAAACCAAGTTCCTTCATTGAGAAGCAATCTTCTCTCTCCTAATTATCTTCTTAATAAACCATATTCACTGGATATTTAGGAATTCGAAAATCCTATCTTTATGCTTGACTTTTAATCCATTGGCATGAAATTATTCTTTCTTATAGTAGAAAATACTTCTTTTTAACAATACCACAAATTCATTAATTATGTATCACATTATCCTCTTATTTTGTATTGTTTGTATTTTCTCTTTCTTTTTATCCATTGGGGCTCCTTGGACCCAAAGAAACTCTAATATTTCAAAATCCTTTTTAGTGGATACTCATTATCCTTCTAGATGCATCTATATCCATAATTTTTCATTATCTTACTATTTCTTTATTAAAATATCTCTTTTTGAGGGTTTCTCTTTATCTCTCTTTTTATTTTCCTTATTGGAATTCCTTCTAGCATTAGAAACCTTATGGATATGAAAATCCACCAAAGATGACTCAATCATACCTCTTTCCACTTATTTCCCATATTTTATCATTGTCTCCAATTTCTTTCTTAATAAAGAAATATTTAATTGATCTTTTCTTTTCTTGTTGCATTCTCTTTGCATCTTTGGACTCCTTGGGACCCAAGGAACCCAAGAGGCATGGAATCCTCCTTTGGATAATATTCCCTTGCCTTATATAGGTTTCCATATCTTTCTTTTCTCCATTTCTTATTTACTCATTTAATAATGGAGTTTCCTTTAGCTTTTCCTTGTTATTGGGCCCAATAGCCAATAAAGCCCACAAAACAACCAACAAGGCTATTGTAAACGAAATCCTTTTATTCAAAACAAATTATACCATTATTTGTTCAAATATATTTAATAGGAGAAATTATATTTATCACCAAAAGAACCCAAAAATTGGGGTCGTAATAGGCCTGTAGGATCTTTGTTGCAGTCTTCTCTCCTCCAAAGTGACCTCCGTAAGGAGAGGCATGGCACTCAGAAATAATGGTAGCAATCTCTTCTTCAGTGACACACCTTCAAATAAGTCCATCACTCCCATGTTTGAACAACAAGGGGTCGTCACAATAGTAAAACTTAACGTCATGGATGAACTTCTTCTTTTGTTGGTATGTCAAGCCTGGCGACAACTGTCCTGTAGTAAGGAAATTTGTAATGTCTGCAAACCATGTCAGTTGTGTGGATGAAAGTGCATAAAGCTTCTCAATAGGAAAATGATCCTCAACAGGCAAACAATCTCCAACATATGTAGTCAATCTAGAAAGGTGATCATCCACATTGTTCTCTGCCCCCTTTTATCCCAGATTTCAAGATCAAACTCTTACAGAAGCAATATCCAATGGATGAGATGAGGCTTTACATCCTTTTTCTTGAGCAAATACTTAATGGAAACATGTTCTTTATATAAAATCACCTTAGATCCTACTAGCTATTGTCGGAACTTCTCGAAGGCATACACTATAGCAAGCATCTCCTTTTCTGTGGTAGTGTAATTTATTTGTGCTTCTTCTAGGGTCTTGCTTGCATAGTATATGGCATGAAGCTTCTTATCCTTCCTTTGTACTAGAAATGCCCCCACTGCATAGTCGCTTGCATCACACATTAGTTCAAATGGAGTGTTCCAGTCTGGTGGTTGAATGATTGGTGCAGAAATAAGGGCTTCCTTTAACTTGGTGAAGGCGGTTTGGCAGTCATCATTGAATATGAATTCAACATCTTTGGCAAGTAAGGAACATATTGGCTTTTCAATTTTGGAGAAATCTTTAATAAATCCTCTATAAAAACCTACATGACCAAGGAAACTATGGATGTCCTTGACTAAAGAAGGAGTAGATATCTTTTCAATAGCTTTCACCTTGGCCCTGTCAACCTCAATACCCTTGTTAGATACAACATGACCTAATACTACACCGGATTGTACCATGAAATGGCACTTCTCCCAATTTAGTACTAGGTTTACCTCTTTACAGCGGGCTAAGACTAAAGACAGGTTGCATAAACATTGATCAAATGAATCTCCATAAACACTACAATCATCCATAAAAATTTCAATTATGTTTTCAATGAAATAAAAAAATAGCCATCATGTGTCGTTGGAACGTTGTAGGAGCGTTGCAAAGGCCAAAGGGCATACGATGATAAGCATAAGTTCCATTTGTGCATGTGAAAGTGGTTTTCTCTTGGTTGGGTGGATAGATGGGAATCTGGAAAACCTTGAAATACTCGTCCAAGTAACAGAAATAAGAGTGTTTTGCAAGGCATTCAAGCATTAATTTGATAAATGACACTGAAAAATGGTCCTTTTGGGTTGCTTTATTCAAATGTCAGCAGTCAATACACATACGCCAACCCGTGACAATACATGTTTGTATCAACTCATCATTGTCTCCCTTGATGACAGTTGCACCCCCCTTCTTAGGTACCATGTGGATGGCACTAACCCAAGGGCTATCACTTATAGGATAGATTATATCGGCATCAACCAACTTAAAGATTTCATTTTGAACCACCTCAAGCATATTTTGATTTAAGCGTCTAGGCAGTTCAATGGTGGGTTTAGCATCATCCTCCATATTTATTTGGTGCATATAAATGGAGGGATTTATTCCTTTCAAATCATCAATAGAGTAACCAATAACATCTTTATACAAACACAATTCGGCAAGAAATTTACTTTCTTGTTCATTGGTGAACTCATTATTGATTATTACATGAAAAGTAGAGTCAGAATCAGGAAATGCATACCTTATCCCTGGTGCAAGAGCTTTGAGTTCTACCTTTCCCCCGGTTGCATTGTCTTTGGCTTTGTCATCGACAAGTGGAGTGTCTTTTTCAGTAGCATCTGAGTGGGCAATAGAAAATACCCTAGAATTTTCATATCCATTATTAGTACCTTCATCATCATCACAGTAGTTCAATATCAAATTGGCAACATCGTGATCTTCTTATACAACAGAATCAACAGAGTCCATAAAACATATTTCTTCTACGTGAGAGGGTGCTTTCATAGCATCATATAAAGAAAACTTCATGGCTTTATCACCAACTCAGAGTGTGAGTTTGCCTTCGCAAACATCAACTAGGCATCTAACAGTTCTCAGAAAGGGTCTCCCAAAAAGAATGGGGTTGGAAGGAACTTCTACCATATCTAGCACTATAAAATCACAAGGAATATAAAGTTTACCAATCTGCACTAGCACATCTTCCATGATACCTTTGGGGTATTTGATGGAATGATCAGCCAGCTCAATAGCCATCTTTGTAGGCTTAAGATCTCTAAGATCTATCTCTTACCACAGGGTAGAAGGGATGGCACTAATACTAGCTCCGAGGTCTACAAGACCTTTGTCAAAAGTAGTGTCACTGATCTTGCATGGTAAATTGAAGGCTCTCAAGTCATGTAACTTCTCAGGAAGTCTATTTTGAATGATAGAACTAATACTTTCAGAAGATGGTAAAGTGAAGGCTCCCAAGTCATATAACTTCTTAGGAAGTCTATTTTGAATGATAGAACTAATTCTTTCAGAAAGCATCACGGTCTCCACTTGGTCCACCTTCCTCCTTTTGGTGAATATGTCTTTAAGGAACTTAGCATATTACGCCATCTCTACAATAACCTCAACCAATGGAAGATTGACATGGAGTTTATTTAGAATGTCCATAAACTTCATAAACTTTGAGTCCTCCTTTGTGTTTGCAAGCCTCTACAAAAATGGTGCATTATCTTTAATAGAAGATGGTATGTCAACTGTACCTCTACCTTTGTCACCCATAGCGGTGTCAAGATTTCTTCATTGGTGACCTCTGTTCTCTTCTCCTTGGGTGGAGAAGGTTTGTGTATTTCAGCTCTACTTCTCAAGGTGAAGGCATTTTCTTGCTATCTCGGATTCACCTCTTGTTGGCTTGAAAGAAAACCGGATTGGGTGTTCTTTTGCTGCGTCAAGGCTTGTTGGGAAATTTGATTTTCCAACATCCTTGTGTGAATGGAAATGCCATCCACTTTTGTAGAGAGTTGGGCAATCGCATCCTTTAAGAGCTTGTCGTTGCCCCTTAACTCTTCATTCTATTGCATATGCGCGGATATAAATTTATCCATCATTGCCTCCAAGGAAGAACTTTGGGGTTTTTGTTGTTGTTGGTAACCCATGTTGTTTTTGAAACCCTGCAGATTCCCATTGTTTTTCTAGTTGAAGTTTTGTTATTTTTGTGATTGTTACTGTCCATATTGAATATTCTGAGCATTTCTTGTGTTCCGGTAGGAGTAATTAGGAGGATCTATCCATTCCGGATTGTAGGTGTTAGAATAGGGATTGTACTGCTTGTTACCCTACATCCCAATGACATTGGCTTGTTCTAGGCTCCCTTCATTCATATTAGGAGCAAAGCATGAAGAAGAAGAATGTCCAGAATTCCCACAAGCTTCACATATCATCTCAACTGATTGGATTTGTAATGTATTCATCTTCTCAAACTTCTGTGTAAGAATATCAAGTTTAGCAGCAATCAAATAAATGGCATCAACAATATGCTTCCCTCCTTATTTCCTTGCTGAAGAACTAGCTATAGAGGATGACTGTGCTCTCCTATCTGATCCCCATTGGCAATGGTTGAGGGCTATGTCTTCAATGATGTCATAAGTCTCTCTGTAAGACTTAGTCATCAATGCTCCATTAGCTGCAACATCCAGTGTCATCTGGGTGTTATAAAATACTCCATTATAGAACGTTTGGAGTAGCAGCCAATTGGTCAAACCATGGTGAGGCCAAAGGCATTAAAGATCCTTAAACCGCTCCCATGTATCATACAAAGTTTCTCCATCAGATCGAGAGAAGTTGGTGAGCTGATTCCTTAGCTGGGCTATCTTGCTCGGCGGGAAATACTTTGCAAGGAAAGCATTTAGAAGGTGGTCCTAGCTTTTGATTGACTTCTTTGGAAGAGACAAAAGCCACGCTTTGGCTCTATCTCTTAGGGTGAAAGAAAATAGCATTAGCTTCACTCCTTTGGCGGATACACCATTGATTTTGAAAGTATTCATATACTCCAAGAACTCAGCCACATGAAGATTCAGATCTTCATTAACTGTACCTCTGAAGCGGTTCCATTGTATAATCTACATCATAGAAGGAGCAATAGAGAGATTGTTCGCTTAAACTGCAGGTAGGTCAATGGCTCCACAAATGTTTTTGGAAACCGGCATTGTGAAATCCTTCAAAGGACGGTCGTCCTCCATGGTTGGATCCCTTGGTGTATCTTCTTTAAAAGACAAAGAAGACAGTGACGGTGATGATGGTGGAACACCTCTTAGCAGTGCTTGTTCTACTCTTCTTAAGCTTGAAAGAGTACACTCGATCTCAAGGTCTAGCAACACAGATGTTTGAAGACCTCTTTGTGAGCGACGCATATAACCTGAAAAATAGCAAGAGAAATTGAGAACACAACTAAAAGGTATATGGAAATTTGAAAAATGTAAATGATGATCTAGTCTTGAATACTAGTTAGTACTTGTTACTCTAATTAGATTAACCATAGCTCCCCGGAAACGGCGCCAAAAACTTGTTGGTCTATTACACTAACAAGTTTCAATCTTAAGAAAGATCTTTTACTCAACTAACCAATTTCTGCAAGTATACAGAAGTAGTGGTAGTCGAGATCAAACACAAGGAGATTAAGCAATTAACTAAGCGCAACAATGCTAAGGTTGAACAATCTAAACCGTTTTAAAAGTGGATTTGGTTGATTAAACTAGAAAATTTCAGAATTAAGCAAATAGTAAATGGCTTACTAAAAGAGATTAAAATTCATAATTAGAAGTATCTTGGAATTAGGATTTCATCCACATCTCATAGCATAGAACAGGAGCACAAAATTTAAACATACTAAGTACTTGTTTTAAAGGAGAGTTGTATGTTGCCCTTCACCTCTCGGTGCAAGTACCATGACCCTAACTCAATTCAACATTCCCATGTATGAATTTTGTTTTGGATCACAAACCTACTCCTCAAGTCCATAATTTCCACTCTCATGGTAAAGAAGGAGTTTCCAAGAGAGTACCTCCTTACTCTCCTACGTATCTTCTCAGATCAAGCAAAATAGCATATAACATATACATAAGGTGGCCAACCATACATGATGAAAAGAAGAAATTGATACTCACAAGGTGGAAAAATAAGCAACATAGCATTTAGTACGAAGTTTTCATGTTCCATACATGTTATGACAACTACTCATCCATAATAGTGTACTACAGAAAATGCATAGAAATTTCAGAGTTCAACATGATTTAGAGAAGGAAAAGCTAAGAAAACCCAAGGTGTAACCAAAGAGGAGTAGAATTCTAGATTTAGCATGAAATCTTACACGTATAGCTGCTCCAAGCCAGATAAACCTCTCTGCCAAGAATCTTTGTGGAGTGGAGAAGCTCTGTTGCACCTTGGAGAAGAAGATTGGAGAAGAAAAGAAGAAGAAGAATGGGGTTCGTTAGCAAGAAACCACCTTCTTCTACCTCCAAAATCACCCTCCTTGCTCTAGCCTTGCTCTGGGACGAAAGAGTTTCGAATAAAATCCAAGATAATTGCTCCATAGAGTGGTTTCGTCTTTTAAAACGAAAGAAATCATATTTGAAAATTTTCTGAAACTGACAGGCACATGGCATGTCTTTCTCTGGACACGACATGTCCTATCTCTAGCAGTTGTTTCTGAGTATAAAACACAAGATGTGTTTGAATTAATACACGTCGTGTAATTTACCAGAAAGGCAAAGCTCGGTTCTGAATTTCCAGGTACACGTCGTGTCTTCTGTGGACACGCCATGTACTTTTCTTCAGCGATTGAAGTAATAGGTCGTCTGGAAATACACACGTCGTGTCTTAAATAAGACATATCGTGTGCATTGTTGTTTCAGCAGAATTAAAGTTCTAATCGTCTACAAGGTGTGGAGATGTCTCAATAATGATGAGATTGAGTTGCGATATCTCCAATTTGATCCTTTTGATGCAAATCTGCAATACACATCATGTGATAAGCAAAATAACAAAAAGGTGGGAAGAATGATATGAATAGAGGCTAAATGAGAACAAAATGAACTGAATTTGTGTGTGAAAACATGTGAAAAGTTGATGTGGAAACCACACAACACTGACACACAGGACACTGCATAACAAACTCAGCTACATCTTTCTTCAAACTAGGCCACCGATACATATCTTTTAAATTATGATACATTTTAGTACTCCCTAGATGCATTGCATACATGGATGAATGAGTTTTTTTCCATAACTATCTTTCTTAAGTTATTGGCATCAGGTACTACCATCCTACCATGGTAACAGACTACCTTATCCTCTAACTCATGAAAACTGTCCCGTTTCGCACTACCATACTCTGACCTGATCTGTTGAATCACAATATCTACCTGTTGTGCCTCTTTAATCTATTCTTTTAGAGTAGGTTTCACATGCATCTTGGCTAACAATCTAGATAACAAAGATACTTCTAACTACTCTTTCATTTGTCTCAAAGATACAAGCATGTCTCGTTTACTGCATACTAAAGAATTCAATTGTGCTTTATTTGTGGGTGGAGATGAGTATTTTCTACTCGGTGCATCTGCCACTACATTAGCTTTTCTTGGATGATAATCAATTATACAATTGTAGTCCTTGATTAATTCCATCCAACGACATTGTCTCATATTCAACTCGTGCTGTGAGAAAATGTATTTTAAGTTTTTATGATCTGTGAAAATTTGACATATTTCTCCATAGAGATAATGCCTCCAAATCTTCAATGCATGGACCACTGCAGCTAATTCTAGATCATGCGTCGGATAATTCTCCTCATGTTTCTTAAGCTGTCGGAAAGCAAAACAAACTACAAGATCATTTTGCATCGGCACACATTGTAGATCATTCTTAGAAGCATCACAAAAAACAACGTATCCTTTCCCTGCTCAGGTAGAACCAACACAGGTGCACTAGTCAACCTTTCTTTCAACAAATGGAAAGAATGTCGACACTTGTCATTCTAGACAAAAAGAACTTCCTTCCTGGTCAACCTAGTTAGGGGTAATGCTACAGAACTAAAGTCTTTAATAAATCTTCTGTAGTAACCTGCCAATCCTAGAAAATTATGAATCTCAATTGGTGTCTTAGGTTGTTCCCATTCCACAAAAGACTCTACTTTCTTAGGATCAACACAAATACCTGAAGCAGATATAACATGTCCAAGAAAAGACACTTCTGACAAACAGAATTCGTACTTGCTAAACTTAGCATATAACTTGTGCTATCTCAACAAAGTCAAGTCTTGACGAAGGTGTTGTTCATGTTGTTGACCATCTCTACTATATATCAGGATGTCATCTATGAAAACCACTATGAACTAATCAAGGAATGGTCGGCACATTCCATTCATCAACTCCATGAATGTAGCTGGTGTGTTAGTTAGTCCAAATGACATAACAACAAACTCATAATGACCATACGTTGTCCTAAAGTCTGACTTAGGTATGTCACTCTCCTCGATACGTAACTGATGATATCTTGACCTTAAATCTATCCTAGAGAACACTCATCCAACTGGTCAAATAGATCATCTATCCTTGGTAGAGGATATTTATTCTTTATAGTCACCTTGTTAAGATGCCTATAGTCTATGCATAATCTCATGGACCCATCTTTCTTTTAACAAAAAGAACTAGATCACCCCATGGCGAAGTACTCGTTCAAATGAAACCTTTCTCAAGCAACTCCTGTAACTATTTCTTGAGTTCCACCATCTCAAATGGCACCATCCTATAAGGTGTTTGGGCTATGGATTGCATACCCAGAACTAGATTAATCTTGAAATCAATCTCTCGAGGTGGATGAATATCTGGAATTTCTTCAGGAAACACATCCTCAAATTACCTGACAATAGGAACTTCAGAAAGACTAGGACTCTCTGCTTTGGTGTTTACCACATTTGCTAAGAGTGCTTTACATCCTTGTCACATCAACCTCTCTACTACCCTTACTAACACTAGACAGGTTGGAAGAATCTTTCAGTCCCCCTAAAAGACCCATGTCTTATCACCATTTGTGAACATCGCTTGCTTGGAACCACAATCCAAGACAACCTTATACTTTTCAAGGGTATCCATCCCAAGAGTTACATCAATCACGTGCATCTCAAGTGCTATAAGATCCACCTAAATGTTGTGTTCTGAAAAAGAAAGAACACAGGGGGAGCATACCTCGCACAACACTACAGATCTGACTAACATAGTTTCTAATAACATATTATTTATTCTACGATTAACAATCATATTGTAGTCATGAATCACTTCTTGAGTGATAAAGGAATGTGTAGCACCCAGATCAATCAAAATAGATACAAAGTAGGATGAAGACATATCAGAATGATATAATTCCATCTGACATGTCATGACTCATGTATTGACCACTGCCTTCAGCTGATTCATAGCATAGAATCTCATTGTTGCCTATTACCGACCCCATGCTCTATTGTCTGGTGTAGATGATCCTACTTGGGACACTTGTCCACGTCCTCATGTGCCACTATTGAACTATTGTCTCTGAGAGCCTTGTTGACTCTGCCTCAGTGGTTGGGTTACCTCCCTATCTCTGTCTAGACAATCCTTTATTATATGTCATGTCTGCCTACACCTGTAGCAGACTCTGTCCTCCCATTGCATCCTAGACGGTCCTATTACTGACATCAATGTTGAGCTATGGGCTCCACTTGGCAGAAAACTATGGCATCTACCTCTACTGAACATCCACTACGTCTGAGCACTGAACCTTTGTGGTTCTATTGGTGCAGCAAACCTTGGTTTCTTAAAACTTCTAGACCTCTGACCCTAGAATTGTGTAGGTACTTTCCTACTATTTGCCTCTCGTTTCATAGTCACGGACCTCTCTATCCGCCTAACTAACTCCACAAAGGTGGAAAACCTCTCTCTATTCTCTAAAGCAGATGCAGGTGTGGTTAATTTAGCGTTCAGACCCTTCTCAAAATGTCGAATTCTCTCCTCATCTGTATTAGCCATGTGTGGATAGAACCGTAGAAGCTCCATAAACTTAGCTTCATACTCGCTAATCTTCATCGATCCTTGTATAATCCACTCAAACTGTGAGATTTTCTCATCCAGATAAGTCTTAGGAAAGTATCTACTGACAAACTCTCGTCAGAATTCCTGCCATAGGACCTCAACACTAGGTCTTTTCTCTTCTTCAATGGCCCACCAATGGCCAACATTTCCTTTCAAGAGGTACACAACATGGTTAACTTTATCAGCCTCTGGGATGTCAAGGATCCTAAAGGATTTCTCTATCTCAGTAAGCCATGAATCTACATCTGTTGGGTCAGTTGTACCAGCATATTCAGTGGCTCCTACCCGGCATAACCGCTCAAAGGTCTTACCATATCCTTTTCCCTCATTAGGAACTGGTATCCTATGTGCTGATGTTGGTATCCAATGAGCCATATGCGTCGTCATGGTCATGATCTTCCCAAAAAGAGCATGAATGACTGGGTTTTCTAGCATAGCTTGGTCAAGCTGGGGATTCTCAGGCACTGGTTCTTTTCTATCATGATCCCTTGCACCTCCTCCTAGTGCTGCAACACTGCTCTCAGCAGCATGTTCTTCATGCACTCCAACCATCTTTTAGTTTTACTCCTTCTCCTGTATGAGGAGAAGTCACTATAAGATAAACTAGAGGACACTAGAACAGACTCAACAAACTTAATCCAATGTCTCTGTAGACTCAGCAAACCTTAGGCTCTGATACCAAAACTTTGTGATGACCCAACATCAAATCAAGTCATCACCAGTAATAATCGTGGAATAACCAAAAGCAGCAGATTTAACAAAATCACTAAAAATTAAAACCATTTTGCAAAGAGATCCTCTTCCAGGAAACTCTTAAAGAAAGAACCAAAACTTTATATACTTCATGGGTCATATTGTACATACATTGTACCGTCTCATCTCGAGGATAACAAATACAAGTTGCTTTACTTTGACATATACAACAGCAACATAAAACCTCAAGGAAAACAAGCCAAAATCCCAAGTCGTTCATAAAAACCACTAAGTATTATCTCCCAAGGACCTGAGAGTACAGAGACGACACATAGGACTTCTATCTACAAGACATGACAGACAGTGCACTCAACCTGAGCTATTACTATTGTCCCTACTGATATGGTCCTCCCTCTATAGTCTGGTTTCTACTTCCTCATCCGCATCCACCTAAAAATTATGGGTCCCACGGGGTGAGACTATTATCCCAGTGAAAGATATAACTCTCTACCAACAATATTATTATCACAGGTAAACAATATAAAAATGAGCAGAGGATACTTTATGCAAGTAAGCAGGTGTATTTGTAGTGCAAGGCAATAACATTGATAAGATAGTTCAACTATTCATAGCAGAGTTATAAATCATCTATTTGCTTTATAAGGAGTTATAAATCATCTATTTGCTTTATAAGGAATATGAAGAACATGTACAACATCTATCAACTATGATGCATAAAAGTAATGAAGCATTAACTAATGATTTCTGTATCCAATCCTTAAGAAAATACACTACACGGCTGATTACATGTTCACATTTATACTTACGCCCTGAGGACATGAGGTATACCACTCATGCTCCAACCGACCATGACTACGTTAAGCATCGATACCATACAAGGTCAATGGTAGAGTCGGATGTTAAGACCTCACATGTATCGGTCAGTATGAGACAACTAGTAGGACATCTTGTGCCAACTGTAATTAGCTTACCAGGGTATATTGGTATCTACGCTATAGAGTTACAACCGCAGCTTATACTCTCTTCGGGAAGTCCATCGAGCATTCCCAGATTATTTTTCATCAGGAAGTCCACTGAGTGGTCCTGGTTTATTTGGGGAGTCCACTAAGCAACGCCAATATAAAGAAAATTACATATTCAACAATATGTATACCGAGTTAAATTCATTTCACCATTCAGCAAATCCTGACACTAAATTGATCTATGGTCTAGGCAACTACATGATAACATTCCACTTGATTAATTAAGTGTATTACAGTATCTTTTAGCATCAATCAAGTTGCAAGCAAGAATTATATCATATGCTACAAAGAAAGGTATGCTATGTTTATCAAGTACTTTCATGATCTTTGGAACACATATAACACTTAGGATCTCAATCTCTTATCATCATCATGATTGCTAGATCTGGGTATCCAAACCCTTAATTCAATACTGAATACTATTACCACTTATCAGGTAACCATTACCTCTAGGTCATCAGACCAAGGTATATATTATACTAGTTACACAAGTATTTCACATAGCTCACTAAGCCCATTTAATTTGTATCATATAAAACATCATATCTCATACCTAGCTATTCTCATCATCTCATGATACTTGCATGGTTAGTATTTCATGATAACAACGATGTCAAATACACATTATCACCATGCAACAGAAGAGAAAATACAACATTCCCATTATTAGGGTTAGGGTTCCCTTTTTATTAACCGATTAGGGTTTCAAATCATCTCATCACCCATCATTTAAGATTTACCTTTATTAACCGATTAGGGTTTCAAGATCACATCATAAAAGATCAAAATTAATTCATACTCCATTCATACTAGGAGTATCAACATATACTCATTACATGGTTAACATTCAAATATAAGTTTCTCTCTCATCCTCACTAGGATTTTGATTGCACCATACATTTATTAAGTTGGCTCAATTCTCCTCTTAAGGTACATTAGTTCACAATTATCAAATTACATTAAACTAATTACATCTTAATGTATCATTTGACACAATACACAACATGTATCACTCAATCAAATACATTGGATTGAGGTATTCCCACCATATTGGGCATCGAGTGTGTATATGCTACCATATTGTGCTTGAGATGCAACCTTATCATCATATCGGGCATGTGGTGTAGCCTCATCATCATGTCATGTTTAGGGTGTATCCCCTACTACCATAACATGCACCCATGTCAGGTTGCCTAACATTTAAAGTTTAACATCTCAAGTTAGAGATACTTAGCTTCATATCATGTATGAGGTGAATGCTTGACCTTATATCATGTATAAGGGTAACTTGATACCATATCATGTACAAGGTGTGCACTTCATCCCATGTCGTGCATAGGGTATGTGCTTCATCATGGTATCATGTCAGTAGTATATACACAATACCATATCGAGTTTACATATTGGGTTAGCATATCAGGTTAACATATTGGGTTGGCATATCAGGTTAGCATATTAGTTAGACCATTATGCTCATATCTTTTCATACCTTCAAAGGATCAGTCCTATCATATATTTCAATGACAAGATGGATATTTCATATCTTTTCATACCTTCAAAGTATGTCGGGTTTCATTTCATTATCTAGGGTTTCAATCACTATATCGGGATAGAGTGTATAATTGACACCATATCGTGCATGAGGTATGAACTTATCCTCATATCATGCACAAGGTGTATGTAGGTATCACTCATATCGTTCATGAAGTATCACTCATTACTATATCGAGTTACACATCATCTAGGGTTTGTTATATCAGGTTTAAGGTACTTTAACCCTATATGAGGTTGGACCATGATGATGTCACCATCATAAACCTCTAGACTCTTACTCTTACTCTTACTATTCTAGTTCATGGAAAACAGTCCTAACAACTTTTTGAACTCATAGGAACACCAACTAATTAAAAGAATTTGAAATTGAAAGTAGATCAACAAGTTCAACAATATTGAAGGTGAATAATAGCATAGTTGGGTTCAAGTTATATAACTCACCTCAAGAATAACTTCCAAGCTCAAAGATACAAACCTTCACGTTCCCAAGGTTGAAGATGAGTTTATAAAAGGTCCAAGACTTGAGCTCCTCAGCATTATGCACGATATCTCACCACTTGTGGCCGAGATCCCTCACTTGTGGCTGATATCACCTTGCTGGGTTGATATCACCTTGCTAGGTCGATATCCCTCCTCTATGGCCAATACCAAGGCTCTATTCTTGACACTCCTACACTTATGCACGATACTAAGATGGTATGCATGATATCTAAGGGAAATATGGTAGCAAGATTAAAAACAATTACTAATAGGTGAAAGGAATGGTATTTATAGTTGTGGTTCGTGAAGAAGAGTAAATATGAGGTGTCATCACTTTATGCTACTAAGTACCACGTGTTCATGCATGGTTGACACGTGTAAATGCATGCACTATATTTATCTTGACATGCAACACACTTGGAGATAATCTATGGATAATATCTCAGCCCTAAGTTATCTTGTTGAGCAAGGTGTTCCATCTCAACAACACTTTATATTACAAATGTTCCATCTCAACAACACTTTATATTACAAACAGATACACTTTTCTAAGGAAAGTTGCAAACTGATAGATATGAATTCCTTGAGGTGTTTATCTCATCGTGGACAAATCCAAGAGTTAAAAAACCAATAGGAGACTCCCTCTATGGCTCCTTGGCTGATAAGAACTCTCATATCAAGTCTACAACTCGATATAACTCATGCAAAAATTTCAACTATACATCTTCCTTGGTCTTTTCATCACCAAGAATTCTACCACTCTAAGATGATTCAAACATGGTGTCTCCTTCTTTCTATCTCCTCTATATGATACTAGTAAGGAGTAGGGACACTCTAGAAGTGGTAATTTTCACATCAACCCTACATTTTGGATAATTCACAATTTGTACCAAAATTGGTGCACAAAGCACTATCATTATTCAAACAAGTTCTAACTTGGAATTTAAGCTTTCCACAAGCCACCACTTAGCATAATTCTTTCTCTTATGATGTTAAAACTCTTAAGGTACATTCAATATGTGAATTTTTTTAATATAACCCCTCATCTTGGGTAATTTGCACTTTACACCTAGACTATCATATAATGCACAAATAGTTTGCAAATAAGCTCAAACTTGAAAATAAACTCACACAGAGTCTTAATTACTTTTCATAAGAATAAAATAAGTTTATAAACAACTTACTTAAGCAACAATTCTAGGGTTATGCCATGACCCAGGTCAGGGATGTTACACCTTTTGAAAATAAGACACATGGTCTATCTTTATAAATGCTTTTTTTACAAACACAAATAATGACATATTGTGATCTCACAACGGATGTAGGTGTTAGATAAATTAGAAGAGAGACCAAAACTACACACGTATAAAGATTTATAGATGTGGATATATGTTGAGGCAGCTACTCAATGGAAACCATCTGGGATGCACAACAACAAGAGGAGGATTAGGGACAACACATGAAACTCAAATAGTTTTTGGTATGTACCCATTCTAGATGGTACATGTTTTTTGGGGTGCATCCCCCCTTATGTATATTACGTTAGTATTCTTTATCATCTATATGTCAGTATTTGTGCTATCGGATTACCTTTGGTAATTTATAACACTCTACAAATAGACTTCCCTCTCTATGTATCTGAATTTGTAGTTGTGATCTCATAATCATTCACATTCTAATTACAAATATTTTATCAAAAGAAGTCAAACTTGTTTGTTTTGTGACCCGATACAAAAAAGACATCTGATACAAGCTATAAGAACGTTATAGTGTTATTAACAGTGAAAATAGACACACAATGCCTATTTGATACCCATTTCAATATTTAGAAACACATACAAAATGTGTAATATGCAAGTAGACATGCACTATATGTATTTTTAACTAGTAAAAAAATAACACAAGAAGGTACAAATAAACTGTTAGAAGATGGTTTTGGTATGTTAGCTACCATTTCAATGTATTATTCATGGCACATATTTATTTGAATGATGGTACATAAAGTATATCTAGTTAGTATTAAAATGATCACACACCAGAACAAAAAAAAAATTAAACCACTGAATATGGTTGTAGGTCATTATTGAGCGATTGGCCTATTAAAAATATATTTTTATGAGAGATATTTATATAAAGAACGATGCACAAAATATAGGTCTAAATACAAACTATACACGCCAATAGATAAAATATTGGACCTTAATCAATGTTAGTGGATTGTTATATAGTTGTTAATGGGTTTTATTTTTGAGTTTGTTTCATGGTGTGTGTATCACTACCCTTGAATACATTAGTGTTGCAACATGATGACTTATGACAATATACAAAAACACACATCAAAAAGACAAGACAAAGCAATTGTACAATATTTATTTTATAAACAACAAAATGAGTTTTTTAAGGTCAAATTACTACTATTTCCATTCACTAAATTCAGATATACACAATGCAATGATATCACGTGGATAAGATCTCTCAATGATTATAATTCCATTTCATTGAAGTGTGTCTTTATAAATTGCATGTGCAGCTCTATTATACTTCATGTTGACACAATTCCAGGAACTAGAAAGAAAAAATTCTCTAATCAGATGATATCTTCTTTAAGAAGACCATACCCCTCTATCTCTAGACTGGTATAATACAAATAGATCCAAGTTGTATCTTTTTTAAAAAATTATGCTGATTGAATCACCATCTTGGCTATTTTATATTCAACTAACTCAATTTGCAACTCATGTTCCACTCATTCTTCAATCAGCGCATGCATATTTCCTCTAAAATTGCATATGACTGCTCCAAGGCTGGTTTTACTACCTTTAGTAATGGCCATATCACTATTTATTTCCATTGTGCTTAGTGTGCATTGTCATTACATTTATACCATCAATAGGCTTATGTACATCTAAACTATGTGGCACATCTGACCACTCTCACCTTTAGTGATGGTTTTGTTCATGTTATGTCCATATAGCCCACATCATCATCATGATTCTAATGTATGGTCTTCCTTATAATCTACATTGGAAAAGTGTGTTACAACCCAATTTTAGCATGACTAGTAATACTAAGGTTACCAAAAGCATAATGTTAGTTTATGTCTTCACTAGATGGGTTTAATAATTTCAACATGGTTTATGATTGATAAGTTGTGCGGACAGTATTTTAGTGAATAAAACTTAATTTAAGTACTTGAATGATAACAAAACTTCAAAATGTAACTGAACTCCACTTGTGTTGAATAAACACAAGTAACTGGTGTGTATGATGAATTCAATTGTAACTCTAATTTGACTGAAAGAAAAGTTAAAGTAGAATTAATGCAAATCAGTATTAAACTCATAATACAAAGTAAAATATGTAGAACAATATATTGGAACTATTGGTTGGGTTTAATAAGGTTATTTATTTGATTTTAATACTTATCTTAATGTTATCATGACTAAATGCATTTGTAAAATGAAGAAATAGGACTTACAACCAACTAATCAGTAGTTGTGGGTTACCAAGAGTATCTTCCTTAAGGATCATTTCTTATAGTCGTTTGAGAGGACCAATATTGGAGCAATAGTAGTGAACCCTTGTATTGAGGTTGGGTCAACAATAGCGATTTAGATAGTCATTCGAATGATTACATGTTGAACAAACTAGTACCCTCCATTCAACAAACTACTAAGGTGAACCATAAATGGTTGGCAGCGACGTGGTTCTTCCAACAGTAGGCCTCTACCAAATCATTAGTTTGTATAATTATGGGCAAGTCTATTGACAATTGGGTTTATATTATAGGTGTTCCATTGCAATGATTCAAATTGTAATACATTAAGATTTATCATATATCTAAGGATATACATATTAAAACCTACCTTTGTTCTATCCATTTGCACCTAATACAGAGCCAGTATCAAGTTACGGAAAAATATGGAGGTGATTATGAGGAGAAATTGAAGATTTTTTTGAAGAGAGTTATTATCTAAGTAAATGTTTTAATGCATTTTCTACTCAATTTCTCTACCTAATTCAAACATGGAGTCAATAGAAAGTGTTGGTTTGAGAATCTTATCTTCTTTCCCCATATCTTTTCTCATGTAGGTCTAGCTATGTACAGGAGGAACACGCTGACAACTTGTAGAGGTTCTTTTGAAGTTTTTTTCCCAAATATGAGATTGAAGAGCCAAGATTCAAGATCAGTAATATCAATCCAACCCAATTGATTGTAATTCTCTTATTTACCAAGATTTTATGTAAACTTAGTTTAATATGAAGAATAAAAATTTATGTACTCTACCCTATTTACTTAATTAAGGTTAAATACTTAAAATTAGACTTTTAATGTTAAGTAACCTCTCCCAGGAAGTTACATTGAACTCAACCTAAGAGTAAACCATGTGACAAACATATAGTGGAAAATCATCCATGTACCACGTGCATTAGCATAAAATATCATCACAAGTCATGAATTTGTCAAGATTTCAAAGCATATGATTAAAATGCATGTGATTGATTGAATTATTCAAATAGTGATGAATATCATTAGTTTCACATTGAGAATGAAACACTATCATCATAATCCTAGGTAGACAAATTTGAGGAAACAATACACTTAGGATTACCCAAACCCAATATTACAATTTATCGTAAAAATATTACTCTTTTGATTGCATGTTTCTAGGTATGATTTTGAGTTAATTATCTATACATCATTCTTGAGTTTTTATATTTTCAATTTTACTTAGATGAAATAGCATACATTTTGGAATTCCCAATGGTAAAATTCATAGACAGAATATTGATATGAAATTTAATGAACCAAGTATAGATTTAAGCTAACAAATATATACTAGTGAATGAATAATGAAACTAAACCACCAATTTGAATCTAGATACCATGAAGACCATAGAATCCATTATATAATTTATACCATGAAGAATTAAATGTACATACTAATGTGTATAGTCCAATATGATGTACTATGAGTCTACCGATGGTATGCGATGGATTAAGCCCACAAGGAAATTTTCCTTATTACAATTGATATCCAACAATTACTAGAGCTCTCGACAGTACCCAATTTATTAATAGTGTATCTAGTATGGTTACTACTCATGTAGATGTGTAAGGTTAGTTATTTGAATATCCTCATGTGTAGCTATGTTTTAAGGAGGAGTATAGTTTATCCAGCCATGTGATATACACATTGAGGCTAAATGTTGTGACCTTGATGTAGTTTTGGGAGATGGTTTTATAGACTTAGAGTCTAAAGTATACTCCAAGTCTTCTATGGTGATATCATAGCATGTTGTCATACTTTAGCATGATGTGGTACACCTCATGTGGATCTAAGGAATAATAAAAGTAATAAGTGGCTAACAACATAAATTAGTATACTTACTTATTTTGGTTATGTAACACCCAGGCCCACTACCCAAGGATTTAGTGGAGTTTCAATAATGATGACTGGCCCCACAGACCACCACTAGCCTTAACTGTGTGCTTTATCCTCACTCACACGCAATCTAGGGTCAACTTCCTGACTGGTCACCCATCCTAGTACTACTCCAATCTGAGCACACTTAACTATGGAGTTCTTTAGTGATGGGCTCCTAGAAAAGGAGGTGCACCTTAGTGATACGGGTAGTCCAATTATTCCTTTTAAGATTGTTTTATCTGAGGCCTCAAATCTTGGGATGTTACAATCTCCCCCACTTAGACTCTTGACATCCTCGTCAAGGATCAACTATATGGCCTCATAATATTTTCCCATTTCATTGAAGACCCATAATGGCCCATGGACACACAACTCCCGATCACATAATACCAGCGCAAGGGTGGCTACGTCACCATGGACAACCCTTTCCTACATGCCTAGACTGCACAGCATAAGACTGGCATGCCACATGCCCATGTGGGCCCCACCTACTGGAGGAGTTATGGCTCTGATACCATTTGTAATTCCTGGGCCCACTGCTTAAGGCTTTAGTAGAGTTTCAGGAATGACGACTGGCCCCACAGACCACCACTATCCTTAACTATGCGCTTTATCCTCACTCAAAGGCAAGCTGGGGTCAACTTCCCATTTTATTGATCGTGTATCTAGTGTGGTTACTACTCATGTAGATGTATAAGGTTAGTTATTTGACTATTCTCATGTGTAGACATGTTTTAAGGAGGAGTATAGTTTATCCAGCCAGGTGATATACACATTGAGGCTACATGTTGTGACCTTGTTGTAGTCTTGGGAGATGGTTTTATAGACTTAGAGTCTAAAGTCTACTCTAAGTCTTGTATGGTGATATCATAGCATGTTGTGATACTTTAACATGATTTGGTACACCTCATGTGGATCTAAGGAATAATAAAAGTAATAAGTGGCTAACAACATAAATTAGTATACTTACTTATTTTGGTTATGTAATGCTTAGGACCACTACCCAAGGCTTTATTTGAGTTTGAATAATGATGACTGGCCCCACAAACCACCACTTGCCTTAACTGTGTGCTTTATCCTCACTCACATGCAATCTGGGGTCAACTTCCCGACTGGTCACCCATCCTAGTACTACTCCAATCTGAGCACACTTAACTATGGAGTTCTTTAGTGATGGACTCCCAGAAAAAGAGGTGCACCTTGGTAATATGGGTAGTCCAATCATTCCTTTTAAGATCGTTTTATCTAAGGCCTCAAATCATAGGAAGTTATAATCTCCCCCACTTAGACTCTTGACGTCCTCGTCAAGGCTCAACTATATGGCCTCATTATATTTTCCCATTTTAGTGAAGACCCATAATGACCCATGGACACACAGCTCCCGATCACGGAATACCAGCGCAAGGGTGGCTACGTCACCATGAACAACCCTTTACTACATGCCTAAACTGCACGACTCAAGACTGGAATGCCACATGCCCATGTGGGTCCCACTTACTGGAGGAGTTATGGCTTTGATACCATTTCTAATGTCTGGGCCCACTTCCCAATGCTTTAGTAGAGTTTCAAGAATGACGATTGGCCCCACATACCACCACTAGCCTTAACTGTGCAATTTATCCTCACTCACGGGCAAGTTGGGGTCAACTTTCCAACTGGTCACCCATCCTAGTACTACTCCAAGCTGAGCACGCTTAACTATGGAGTTCTTTAGTGATGGGCTCCCAGAAAAGGAGGTGCACCTTGGTGATATGGGTAGTTTAATAATTCCTTTTAAGATCGTTTTATCTGAGGCCTCAAATCCTGGGATGTTACAGGTTATTTCTTTAACCAATCACATTGTGTCAACTTTTTTCATCTACTTGTTTATTTTTAATCTTAAATTAGAATGCTTATAGTATATAAATGCATAATTTATCTACTCAACTATGCATATTGACTGTCGTGGCTAGTTACAAAGTTCTACACAACAAGGTAGTATCACTCTATTGAAAAAATATTTTAGGTAAAGTTACCTTATCAATAGGATGATCCACAAGCTAGTTATCAGGATGAGAAAGAAAATAGTGGTGTTTAGATGAGGAGTAGTTAGTTCATGTAAGAATATCTCATATTGTTCATATGTCCTCGTGTTTGAGAGTGATAATAAGAGAATTTCTTCAGTATCATATACTTGATGTTAATTTATTAGATAGTAAGATAATTGACAGTGGAGGTATCCCTAAGATACTTAGTGAAAAGTATACCTAGAATAATTGACAATTGATGCCTATGAAAACAAATATCTCAATACACTATGCTAACCCTTCTTTCAAGTTGATCTAGTCCAATCAAGTTGGAGTAATTAACCTCCTAGAGAGGATGAGAGAGAGGAACTTATACATGAGTGATAATCATGTAGTGATTAATCCTCAACACTTTCAACATGAATAAAATATGTAATTAGGGTTTGATCCATGATGATGAGATCATGAAACCCTAATCGAGAAGGTTGATGAGCTCTAACCCTAATTTAGCGTAAAGCTTGGTTGAACCCTGATCTAGGGTGATGGTGTAACCCTAATTTAGGGTACTGATATGAGAAATCCCAATTCAGGGTAATATAATGAAAAACCCTAATTTCAAGTAAAGTTACATGAAACCCTAATTTCAAGAAAAGTTATATGAATCCCTACTTTTTAAGGAAATGTTATAAGAAACCTTAATTCAAGATAATGATGTGTGAAACCCTAATATAGGGTGATGTCATGGGAAACCCCAACATAGGGTGATGTTATATGAAACCCTAATATAGGGTGAAGCTATGTGAAACCATAATCCAGGGTGATTCCATGTGAAACCCTAATATAGGGTGATGTCATGTGAAACCCTAATATAGGGTGATGTTATGTAAAACCCTAATTGATAAAGAGGGGAACCCTATTCCTAATAATGGAGTAGTGAATAAAATATTGGTAGGTGAAACACCTAAAGTGGTTGACAATGGATAACCTTATATCAATAATGCCTTAACCTGAGATGAGTCCACATTATGGATAATGGTTGAATGAATCAAATGAGTGATTTATGACCAATACATTACATGATAATTTGATGAACAGGTGCATAAAGTATTAGGATGGGAAATATCCTAATACAAGATAAGCTGATGAACTTAAGTAAGTTACAAGTGATGAGGGAAGTAATACATCAAGACATGACATATATCACATTCAACACCTCAAGGTTGATACACCTTGAGGCACCTTAAATCCAATATGTATGGATGAGTAACACATGAAGTATGCCATGGAAATTGTTACATTGAGATGTAATGAGCCTAATGCACTTTGATAAGTGTAGGCTAACATACCTTAAGAAAGGGTTAAGCCAAGTTAATAAAGTATGATGTATTTATACTCTAGTAAGGATGAGAGAGAAACTCATACCTTGTGTTGATAATCATTTAATGATAAATGATGAGAATAGTTGTTGCCTAGTGAGAGGTGACAAGATGTTTAATGGCCTTGTGAGCCACGAGAATAGTTGTTGCCTAGTGAGAGGTGACAAGATGTTTAATGGGCCTTGTGAGCCATGAGAATAGTTGTTGCCTAGTGAGAGGTGACAAGATGTTTAATGGGCCTTGTGAGCCATGAGAATAGTTGTTTCCTAGTGAGAGGTGACAAGATGTTTAATGGGCCTTGTGATCCATGAGTATAGCTGTTGCCTAGTGAGAGGTGACAAGATGTTTAATGGGCCTTGTGACCCATGAGAGTAGTTGTTGCTTAGTGAAAGGTAACAAGATGTTTATAAAGTGTCATGTGAGAAATGATAATGTTCAAAATAAACAATGGAAACTTAGTAACATAATAATAATAACTAATACATACAATAATGATAATGAAATCTTGATCATACATGCTTTATGTTTATAGCCAAATAAGGGCTATAGTGTTCTGAATAAAATTAAAAGAGATATGAGGAATAATTGAATTACATAAATGATGTAAATAAGTATGATGGCTTGACTAAGGTTTAATACCTTGTAAAGGTAATGTGGTATTCAGTGATGATGCATAGGATTGGCATAGACCGATGCTTGGAATAGATGCACAGGATTGACATAGTTCAACACCTAGAATAATTGCACAGGATTGGTCATAACCCAATACCTGGAATAATTGCACAGGATTGGTCGTAACCCAATACCTGGAATAATTGCACAGGATTGGTCATAACCCAATACATGGAATAATTGCACAGGATTGGTCATAAACCAATACCTGGAATAATTGCACAGGATTGGTCATAACCAATACCTAGAATAATTGCACAGGATTGGTCATAACCCAATACCTGGAATAATTGCATAGGATTGGCATAGTCCAATACCTGGAATGTTTACACATGATTGGCATAGTCCAATGCCTAGAATGTTTGCACATGATTGGCATAGTCCAATACCTAGAATGTTTGCACAGGATTGGCATATTCCAATGCCTGGAATGGTTACACAGGGTTGGTATAGTCCAATGCCTGAACAGAATATGATGATGTATACTCATATGACTGATACAATTCAATATCTGGCTAACAGATTGGTTAAGGTCAATAGACAGAAATGAGAATGATTCATGGATGACAGACCATGATAATGAGTATTTTAGGTTAAGCTTGAGATGTTGATATAGTAAGATGGATAAATGATATACACGTTCTTCATATTCCTTATAAAGTGAATAAATGATTTACTACTCTATCGTAGATAGTTGCAATGCTTTAAAAGATGAGAATGTTCTAAACTGCTTATCCTCTGCTCAGTTTTATTCTATTAAACAGCAATAATAATATTTATGGTGGAGAGTTATATCTCTTGCTGGGACAATTTTCAAATTGTCTCACCCCCGTGGGATCCAACATTTTTTAGGTGGACGCAGACGAGGAGGTAGAAATCATACAGCAGGAAAAGAACAGCAGCATCAGGGACAACAGTAACATCTCAGGTGGAGATACTGGTTTTCGTGTCTTGTAGATATGAGCCCTATGTGTCATCTCTATACTCTCATGTCCTAGGAGTTAGTAGTTAGTGTTTTTATAATCAATCTGAGATTTTGGCTTGAATGCCTCGAGGTTTTGTGTTGCTCATGTGTAGACTTAACAGAGTAATTGATGTACGTAATCCTCGAGAAGAGATGGTACATGGTATGTACTTGAGGACCAAAATGTACATGTAATACTTTGGTTCTTGTTGTTAAGAGTTTCCTAGAATTGGATCTCTTTGCAAAAGGTTTTAATTTTTAGTGATTTTTGTTAATCTGTTGTTAATGATCGCTTCTTCTTAGTTAATGATGTTTTGTTTGAATGGTGTGCTACAATTAGTGGTATCAGAGCTCTAGGTTCACTGAGTCTATAGAGACATAGGACTAAGGTGTTGAGTTTGTTCTAGTGTCCTCCAGTATATCTTATAGTGACTTCTGCTTATGCAGAAGAAGGGACATAGCTTAAAGATGTATGGAGAACACGAGGATCACGTTGCTGAAAGCAATGTTGCTACACCAGTAGGAGGTGTGTGCTTGAGAATCCCCATTTTGATGAAGCTATGATAGAAAACCCAACCTTTCATTCTCTATTTAGGGAATTCATGACTACAATGAGGCATCTGGCAAATCGAATGCCAGTACCAGCACCTAGGGCACCAACTCCCAATGAGGGACATGGGTCTGGTAAGACCTTTGAATGACTATGTCGTGTAGGATCTATAGAATATGCTGGGACAACTAATCCAGCAGATGCTGACCTATGGCTCACTGAGCTAGAAAAGGCTTTTAAGATCCTTAGTATTCCAGATGTTGACAAAGTCAAACATGTTGTTTACCTTTTGAAGGGTAGTGTTGGCCATTCGTGGGCCATAGAAGAAGTAAAAAGGAATGATGAAGAGGTTGGTTGGGAGGCATTTCGTCAAGAATTCATCAATAAATATTTCCCAAGAACATACTTAGACAAAAAGATCTCACAGTTTGAGAAAGTTCAACAGGGAACCATGTCAATAAATGAATATGAGGCTAGGTTTATGGAACTTTTACGGTTTTTTCCTCAAATGGCTGCTACTGAGCAGGAGAAGATTCAATGTTTTGAGAAACGACTGAATGATGAGGTGTCTATCTCGGCAACTGCATTAGAAAGTAGAGAGAAATTTGCCACATTTGTTGGAGTCAATTCAGAGGATAGAAAGGTATGTGACAAAGAAACATGAGGCAAACCTCAAAAGCAGGTCCACACAGTCACAAGAACAGTGGATTGGTGGTACTAAACAACCAAAGTTTTTAGTAACACTGGTTCAACCACAATATAGTACACCAATGCAGTGGTCATCAAGTGAGGGTTGTACTTGCCATAAATGTGGACAGATAGGACATTTTAGGCAATAGTGTCCAAGAAGAAATAATGTGGTGACCCAACAGTCAAAGCATAATCTACAAAACCCACAAGGACCCCAGTTTAGTGAAGCAGAAGGCCAAGGACGAAGACAAGTGTCACAGTTTGGTCCATCTACCTCTGTTAGTAGAGGACAAAGGCAATAACATATGACAACTGACTCCATGTATTGAGTCAGATAAGATACTAGATAACTCGTAAGAGGTAATATGTCAAGATAGAACTTTTCATTCTGAATCATCTTTCTTTTTCTACTCTCTACCTACTAATTATAAGAAAGGTAGTTGTCGTTGAACTTCCTTTAATTAATCTTATGAGGACATGAGGAAGAGATAAGAAGGATGAGAACTTATATTCAATCCAATATTCTCTTATATTTTTTGAAATTTCTCTCTTCATGATGAAAGGAAGAGATGTAATAGAAACACCCATAGAATATTTAAGATACTAAGTAGTAAAAACTAAAGAGATGAAACATAATATAAAAACCAATACATACTACCTAACTTCAGTTCTTGAATACCCTGGCCAGGTATTCATCTATTGAAGATAAGGTAAGTATGCTACTCTTATATTGCTATCTTTCTTATTACTCTTATCAAGTATTCATTTTGAGACAATCTAAAGAGTATAATGAGGTAGAAGATGTGGCAAGGATATTCTACCACATTCTAATTGATATATGAAGGGATCTGAGTTAAATCATAAATCAATTTATAAACAAAAGAAGATGTATAGTATAATGTATACCTTGGTCTGAGGACCTAGAGGTAACAGTTACCTGATGAGAGGTAACAATGTTCAATGTTGGACTGAGGGTTTGAATACCCAAATCGAGTAATTATGATGATGATGTGATGTGTTTTTGTCACATATAATGGATACCAAGGTAAAGAATCCTAGTATCCAAGAACTTTCAATGATATGAGAAAATGGGAACATGACTCCTCATAAGAAGTAATGTTTGGTTACCTAGACAGGCCAACTTTAAAATTTGTCCAGTTACATACTATAGTATGAATACCATATGTTAGGGGTTTATGTCCCGCATAAACATGACATCATCAAAGATGTATGAGTCAAAGGAACAATTATAAAATCATTATGGGAAAAGCTTATCAAGATAAAAATAATTCTTTAAGATACGTTTAAGATAAGTTCTTAATTGATAGGTAACCTTCCCTTATGAAAAGAATATGTACAACTAGTAAGATACTTGTACAAGCAGTAAGAAAATTTAGTGTTGTATCAGTAGTTTGGATGACACACCATATGTATGAAGACACATGTAGTCACAAGTGGGTGACAAAATGTAACACTGGACGTATCTTGAAAGTGAAATGCTAAATTAAATGAGGTATGTATAATGTATCTCTGACTAGGAAAAGTGTTACCTAACACAGAGTTGACTCTACAGTCAATAATGAAAAGAAGCAGTAGAGTATGTGTCCTGTGTGACAAGTTCTATGATAACCCTATATGGAAGGAATTTGTGTTGATCAAAGTTCTATGGCAACTCCATGACATTAAGATGCTATGTGGATACTTGATGATATGATGAATGAAAAATATATGTTTCCCTTTATCTGGGATTTCAGGGATGAAATCCTTGTTAGGGGTTTATAATTTGTAACATCACTGACCTGGGTTTTGCTTTAACCCTAGATGTTTTGTTTAAGAAAGATAATTATATGCTTGCTCTTATCTTTTGAAAAGTAATTAAGGCTCAAGAGTAACTTATGCTTCAATTTTGGTCATATTTGAATATTGTTGAAACAATGTTTTACTTATTTTGGACTAAAGTACAAATTACCCAAGTTGATGGGTTAACTTGCAAATGTTACATGATAAAATGTTCCTCAAGTGTTGAAGCATCATAAGAATGAGAATGATGCAGAGGTATGGCATGTGAAAGCCTGATCACCAAGAAAGAGCTTATACAGCAATGTTTGTGCATTAAAACCTAGTTTTGGTGTAATGTGTAATTTACCCAAAACCTAGGGTTCAATATGAAAAATATCACTTCTAGAGAGTCCCTAATGTTTCTTGGTATCCATTATAGACAAGAAAATTATAGGGGTGTCTCATTTTAATCTCTTTGGAGGAGAGAGAATCGTGATATTAAAATAATCAAGATTTAAACATAATTGAAACCCTAATTCAATTTAATGCAAAAATAAATATATTAATTGAATTTCCCTTCAACCAAAAATCTGTGATGGTTTAATTTGCATAAGTTTGAACGTCCTTGTGCCTTTCAATGACACCTAAATATCTAAAGTGAGTGGAGAGCCCACTCACATTAGTTAACTAAAAAGTAATATCCATTAATATTGGATATTATTATTAAAATGTGATGGAGCTGGGACTTACACAAAAAGATTACTCTTCCAATGGGAGCCCCAAATATGCACCAAAAACCCTAGAGAGTTGATGTCTTCCCTAGGTTTACCTAGAACTGGTGCTTAGATAAATGCTCCAACCCCATAAGAGTATGGAAGCCTTATTGTAGTACAGATTTAGGATCGAACCCAAAAGACAACGGTCTTGTTGCAAGCAATAAGATGGAAAACGTATGGAATTTCACTTAGTCACTTACTAGCAGGCACATATATCGAAAGTTGGATTTTGATGTTTTAAACTAAGAACATGAAAAGTAAAGAAAGCAGGTAAATATAATGAGTTAAACTATGATAAAAGATCACTAGGGTGTGATCGGTTTTTCACCGCCACTACACATCGATCAACACATGCAAAGCAAAACGTAACCTGCAAAAAGAGTCCTGTCAGTTAGTATCCTTGTAGACTTAGCCTCCTTTCGGAGAATCTAACTATGAGAAGTGCGGGAATGTTGCAACGCCAGCCATTCCCGAACAAATGGTCACATTACTTTGCATCATTCCCCTCGCAAAGTGTGTTCCTCGACTTATCAAGGTTGCACTTCCATACGTCAACTGATTCCATTTCATAGTATGAAAGTGCAACGGATGATAGTGAGTTTACTCCACTTCTTGAGATACACTTCTAGATACCGAAACAGATGCATGGTGGATACATGCACCAAGAACCAACATACAAACGAGTTTTGAATCTAATAGTACAAACATAGACAATACATACTAAAAGATAAAAGATAACACAAGTTGGAGATCAAGCAACATGCATTCATTAATCGTTTGATGTCGAACGGACAAAGATAAGAACTCTATATTACAACCTAAGGATTACATTTACATGATATGAAAGCATGGGTATAAGGCTACTCCCCGCACCCTAGTGAAGAAGACTACTCGCTCATGACTAGAACAAAGAAGGAGGCAAGAAGAGAGAGAGAGCATCATCCCCATAAAGGATGGAGGAAGGTCAACCCCTTGGAGAGAGAGCAACGATCCACCAATCTTCGCAGGTTGCACGACGATGAGATCTCCCCTTCCCACCTTCTTTGGCGAAGAAGGAGAAAGCAGCTTCAAGACGGAGTATGGGTCTCAGACCAGCAGCCCCAGGGCGGAGGATGGAAGTAGCATGAGCTCTGGAACGATTGAGGTAGCCTTTGGACGTCTGAAAACTTCCCCTTGATGGAGGACCCTTGGGGTCTTATTTATAGGCCTTAAGTGAAGTCCAAACGGTTTGGACATCAAGACCGTTTGGGACCTCAAGACCGTTTGGACCTTGAGACCGTTTGGCTTCATGCGGTCTTGAGACCGTTTGGCTCCATGCGGTCTCGGAACCGGTTGGCTTCATGCGGTCTCGAGACCATTTGAACTACATGCGGTCTCGGGACCGTTTGGCTTCATGCGGTCTTGGGACCGTTTGACTCCATGCGGTCTCGAGACCGGTTGGTTCATGCGGTCTCGAGACCGTTTGAACTCCATGTGGTCTCGGGACCGTTTGGCTTCATGCGGTCTTGGGCCATGCGGTCTTGGGACCGGTTGGCTTCATGCGGTCTTGAGACCATTTGAACTCTATGCGGTCTCGGAACCGTTTGTCTTCATGCCGTCGTGGGACCGTTTGACTCCATGCGGTCTCGAGACCGGTTGGCTTCATGCGGTCTCGAGACCATTTGAACTCCATGCGGTCTCGGGACCATTTGGCTTCATGCGGTCTCTGGACCGGTTGGCTTCATGCGGTCTTGGGACCGTTTGACTCCATGCAGTCTCGAGACCGGTTGGCTTCATGCGGTCTCGAGACCGTTTGAAATCCATGTGGTCTCAGGACCGTTTGGCTTCATGCGGTCTTGGGACCGTTTGAATCCATGTGGTCTTGAGGTTGAGTTGATCTTTTGTGATTTTTTTGTGCTTTTTCTGCATATATAGAAGGGAAAAGTTAGTCTTATAGTATATTTACAAAAAAGGGTAAATTTAGGATTATGTATAGTTTTAACTTAGAAAGAGTATGGAAAACTAAAGAAAAGGACTAAGATAATCATCCAAAATGGGAGGTTATCACCCCCCCTAACTTAGGGTCTAGCTTGTCCTCAAGTTAGATAGAGCTGAGACATGTAATGGCGAGGCGATTTTTTTTTAGTTAGGATTTCCATATTCTTGTTTCAATTCTTAACCTGAGTTCCCCTAAGGTCATATCAAGTCTTATTGCTTTCCTTGACTCTTTCAGATTTTGAGAGTTGCTCGGGTCTCAGGTTCTTTCCGTATCTCGTAGTTTGCATTGGGACCACCTTTATTTTGTGTGTGTTGTTGACTCTAATCAGCTTTATACCTCTCTGAAAGACCTACTGGAAGCTAGAGAGGGTATGAGGGTTGGCTAAAGGCTTGAAGTGTAGCTCCCCCTTCAAGTGGGGGAGGGGCTGTCTATGCTTTTAGGATCTCACTACCGGGCACGACACATCTTCCTTTGTGAGGGCAGCTGAATGTACCAGCCGGGTGAGTCCTTTATGAGCCTTTCATATATTTAGATACCTTAGGGTTTCACTACCGGGAACAACACATCTGCCTTTGTGAGGGCAGAAGAATGTGTCGGCCGGGTGAAACCTTCATCGGTTCTTTATATAGATCCTTATTCATGGCACAACTCTCATAATTTTATTCGTCTCTCTGGCATTTATTCGATAACTCGCAGGCTTGGGTTTTGGGGTTTTGCTAGGAAAATTATTTTGGGCGGCCAAGCCTCTTTTATTTTGAAGAGAGGAAAGCTGTTCTTAGGGTTTTTCAACATGCACTTATTTGGTTTGCGGTCCACTTGCAGAACTTCTTGATTTGGCAGTTGCCTAATTCCCCTCTCATCCTTGAGAGCTTGGCTTATTTCTGCCTTGATTTTGACCTGTGGAGAGTCAAATAAAGAATTGAAGCAAAAGCATGAAAATCAAGAGTGGAGTGACATTATTAAATCGCCATTAAACGTCTAAGAGATATTTACTTTTAGGGACTAACATGATTCTAGAGTTAGTTGGAGTGACTTTATTTAAAAGGGTTAAAAAGTAGAAAATGGAGAAAGAGGGTTTTAGAAGAAAAAAAAAGATACCTTGCCCTTGTCTAAAGTATCCCCCCCTAACTTATCACTCACTCTGTCCTCAGAGTGTCAAATTGATAGGGTGAGAAGTAATTAGGACAAGGGATGAGGCTAAACTAATTCGTGAAATCTTGGGTTGCCTCCCAAGTAGCGCCTTGGTTTAACGTCACTGGCTCGACGAAACTGTAAAGCTGTTATGTTGTTGGCGTAGCATCTCTGATATCGATAGTTTTTCGAGGCATTTTGTCTTCCGGAGTGTAATATATTTTTAAACGGTGACCGTTGATCGTCCTTTCTCCTCCGTTTTTGTCGATAATAATGGCAGCTCTAGTTGGGTAGATATGTTTTATTGTGAAGGGCCCGAACCATTTTGTTCTGAGTTTTCTTGGAAATAGTTTGAGCTTGGAGTTGAAAAGGAGCAGTTTGTCGCCAACGTCGATATCTTTTCTCTTAAGGTGACAATCGTGCCACATTTTTGTTTGCTCCATATAGATTCTTGCACTGTGATAGGTTGTCATTCGGAGCTCTTCTAACTCCTGTAGCTGGAGTTGTCTGTTCTCTCCTGCACTTTTAAGATCGAAGTTTAATTGCTTGATGGCCCACCAGGCTTTATGTTCCAGCTCGAATGGAAGATGACATGACTTCCCGTACACCAAACGGAACGGGGTCATTCTGATTGGTGTTTTATAAGCAGTTCGGTATGCCCAAAGGGCATCAGGAAGTTTGGAGGACCAATCAGTGCGGTTTTTATTCACCATTTTTTCAAGAATTGCCTTTAATTGTCTATTAGATACCTCTACCTGGCCACTAGTTTGTGGATGGTAAGGAATGGCGACTTTGTGATTGACTCCGTATTTTTTCAGTAAGGCTTCGAAACTTCGTTCCAAGAAATGGGTTCCGCCATCTGATATGACAGTTCTCGGAACTCCAAATCTTGGGAAAATAATATCTTTGAATAATTTGATAACATGCTTGGAATCACTGGACATAGTGGGTACAGCTTCAACCCACTTTGAGACGTAGTCCACTATGACCAAAATGTAAGAGAAGCCATATGATGAGGAGAAAGGGCCCATGTAGTCTACCCCCCATACATCAAAAAGTTCAATTTCCTGCCACATAGTGAGGGGTATTTCGTCCCTTTTAGATATGTTGCCCGACAATTGGCATTTGTTACAGGCTTTCACGAAATCGTAAGAGTCTTTTGATATGGTGGGCCAGAAGAAACCAGATTGTAAAACTTTTATGGCCATTTTCTTGGCACTCATATGCCCCCCGTGGGTCCGGAATGGCAATGTTCTAGGACCAGGGTTATTTCTTCCTCTGGCAGGCAGTGACAGAAAAGTCCATCGGCACAAAGGTGGAACAAGAAGGGTTCGTCCCAGTAATAACATTTTATGTCGTGAAGGAACTTCCTTTTATCCTGGTAGGAAGAAGATGGGTGGATAATCCCTGTGGCCAGATAATTAACGATATCAGCATACCAAGGGAAACCATGGGTGGCCTTCATAAGCTGATCATCAGGAAGAGAATCCCTGATAGGGATTTTATCTTTTTCTTCAACCTCGATCCGGCTGAGGTGATCGGCTACAACATTCTCCACGCCACTTTTATCTTTGATCTCCAAGTCGAATTCCTGAAGCATTAGCACCCAGCGAATAAGCATGGGTTTAGCATCCTGTTTCTGAATCAGGTATCGAATGGCAGAGTGGTCAGTGTAAACGATGACTTTAGAACCAATCAGATAAGAGAGGAATTTTTCAAACGCGTAGATGATAGCCAGAAACTCTTTCTCCATGGTGGTATAGTTTTTCTGTGCTTCATCTAGCGTTTTGGATGCATAGTAGATAACATAGGGTTTCTTATCAATCCGCTGTCCTAAAACAGCCCCTATGGCATAGTCACTTGCGTCGCACATGATTTCAAAGGGCTGCGACCAATCTGGATCTCTTAGAATGGGCGCGGAGATTAACACATCTTTAAGGGTGGAGAAGCTTTGCATATACTCCTGATTAAATATGAACTCAGCATCTTTGGTCAGGAGTTGGGTCATGGGTTTAGCTATATTCGAGAAATATTTGATAAATCTTCTATAGAATCCTGCATGACCCAGGAAAGCTCAAACTCCTTTTATGTCCTTTGGAGGTGATAGCTTTGAGATAACATCGATCTTTGCTTTATCAACCTCAATTCCCCTATCACTTACCCTATGTCCGAGGATGACACCTTCTGTTACCATGAAATGGCGTTTCTCCCAGTTCAAGATAAGGTTCGTTTCCTCGCAGCGTTGCATAACTCGTCCAAGATTGATTAAACAATTGTCGAAGGAATCTCCGTAAACTGAGAAATCATCCATAAAAACTTCCATAATGGATTCAGTTAAACCGGCGAAGATAGCAGACATACAATGTTGGAAAGTGGCGGGCGCGTTACATAACCCGAACAGCATTCGTCTGAATGCATATGTCCCAAAGGGACAGGTGAAGGTGGTTTTTTCCTGGTCCTCCGGGTGTATGGGTATTTGGTAGAACCCAGAGTAACCATCGAGATAACAAAAATATTTTTGGTGAGCTAGGCGTTCCAGGACTTCATCAAGGAAAGGTAGAGGGTAGTGGACTTTCCTTGTGGCTTTGTTCAACTTCCTATAATCAATACACATTCGCCATCCTATTACAGTCCTGGTAGGCACTAACTCATTTTTGTCGTTGATCACTATAGTAGTGCCCCCCTTTTTTGGGACAACCTGGACAGGGCTGACCCACTGGGAGTCAGAAATAGGATAGATCATGCCAGCTTTGAGTAATTTAAGGACTTCTAGACGAACCACCTCCTTCATATTATGATTCAGCTTTCTATGATGTTCGCGAGAAGGTTTGAATTCCTCAACCATAGGGAGTCTGTGCATACACAGAGTCGGGTTTGTGCCCGTAAGGTCAGTTATTTTATATCCAATGACCTTTCTATGCTTCCTTAGCTCCTTCAGAAGCCTCACTTCTTGATCTTCTGTAAGGGTGGAGCTGATGATGACTGGGCATAGCTCATCCTCATCTAGGAAAACATATTTAAGTCATGTAGGTAAAGTCTTCAATTCGAGGGCTTTCGGTGGCTCGGCTACTTCTACAATAGTAACGGCTTTAAGCTCTTCAAAAGTGGCCTTTGGCGCTTCTTCGATCTTTTCTAGATGTTGGAGACATTGCTGAACTAGTTCATTTGCAGAAAATTCAACATCCGGATTGATAAGAGCATTCTCGAGTTCGTCAATTGGCTCGGAGATTTCTAATTGCGACATTTGTTGAATTGCGTCCAAAAGGAAGACTTCTTCTTGGATGATGGGACCTTTCATACTATCAAGGACTCGGAATTGAATTGCTTCTTTTCCGAGCCTAAGGATGATGGTGCCAGCTTTGACATCAATCAGTGCCCTGGCAGTAGCGAGGAAAGGTCTGTCGAAAATGATTGGATATCTCAAGTCTTCTTTAATATCCATGATAACGAAATCACATGGTACGTAAGCATCTTTGCCTATTCTCACCGGAATATCTTCAATGATCCCTATGGGTGCGGTTATGGTGGAATCAGCTAATTGAATGGTCATTGTTGTGGGCAGCAATTCGGTGAAACCCAGACATTTACACATTGAGTAAGGCATAATAGATATGCTGGCCCCAAGGTCAGCTAATCCTTTCTTTGTAGATGCATTCCCAATGCAACATTGGATTCCAAAGGAACCTGGGTCCTTCTTCTTTTTGGGTAATTTGTTTAGGATGATGTCAGAAGTGGTCTGAGCAAGCTTGACAGTTTCTTGCTCCTTGGTGATATACTTTCTTGATAGCAAGGTTTTGAGATATTTTTCCCATGCTGGCACCTCAGAAAGAGCGTCAAGGAGCGGGATGTCAACGTACAATTTCTTCATCGCCTCCTTGAACTTTTGAAACCTGGTGTCCATTTTTGTTTCTTGCAGTCTTCCCGGGTACGGAATCCTCGGTTTAAATTGCGAGACTTCGGGTTCTGCAGACACTTGTTCTTTATTTTTGTCCTTTGTGCCCCCGGAGGGTTTCTCAATTCCTTGTTGCGATCTCTCTTTTGTCATAAAAGCGGGTGTATCATCATCATCCAAAGTGATCTTGGTAGTCTCAGGAAGAATGCGTCCCGACCTTGTGGTGACGGCATTCAACTGTTCATGTCTGTTCTGCCCATGCTTAGGATTTGATTCAGGCTGCCCAGCAAACATACCTGATGGGGGTTTTAATTGTGCAGTGATCTGAGTGAGTTGAGCTTCAACTGCTTTCTGCTGAGCCTGTTGGTTAGCAAGCATAGTTTGCTGCGATTGTAATAGCTGCCTTATCAAGGATATTTCATCTTTCGGTTGGGCAGGAGCGTTTTTCAGAAGACTTTGTTGTTGAGTTTGTTGAGATTGTTGAAGTGGTAGCGCCAGCTGAGGTTGCTGAGTATGCAGTTGTGGATGGAGCGGGGGATGAGCGTACTGGTAGTAGGCTGATTGGTTCCTAGGGTAGTTAGCCCTAGGGAAGTTGTTCCTGGAGTTCCCTTGATTTTGGTTGAAATTGTTTGAGAACCCATGTGGTAGCCTACTATCAGATCCCCCCTGTGTCTGATGTTGTGGATTTGCAGTTCCAGAAGGGTTCCCATATCAGAATCCAGGATGATTCCTCGGTTGATTGGGATTGTAGTAGACTTGTCCAGGAATAGTGTGGATGGAGTTGACTTGTTCCGGAATCTGATCTCCAGATTGATCAGTGATAGGTTCATATGGTTGTGGTGGTGGATGTAGATCCATCATCACAATATACAGCATACCGCAGGACAGAGTCGGATGGTCAGAAGCATGACAAGCCTCACAGGATCCTGTGACGGCTTTGACTTGTTGAACTAGCGGAGTTTTCTTCTTATCAATCTCTCCGAGAGAAGTCTCGAGAGCTTGCTGTTTATGAACAATAGTTTTCAAGACTTCAGCTATTGCCTTCATTTCTATAGATTCTTCAGCTTTGAAAACTTTGAGGACACCTTTACCGATTGACCGTCCCTAGTTGGACTGGTTTTCAGCTCCGAGTGTAACAATCTTCCATGCATCCTCATAATTCTTCCTCATGAAGTTTCCTCCAGATGAGGAATCTAAAAACTGTTTAATATCATCGCTCACTCCCCGGTAGAAAGTTTCTATCAGTTGATTCTGGGAGATTCCATGATGGGGGCATTTGCGCAGAAGTTCTTTAAATCTTTCGCATTCCTCAGCAAGGGTTTCTCCAGGAAGCTGAGAGAAGTGATTGATTTGCCCTCTGATTTCATAGGTCAGTGAGGGGGGAAAGAACTTCTCTAAGAACTTTTCCTCTAGGGGGGGCCAGGTGGTTATTATGGGCTCTCTGTCCAGTGAGTTGTACCAACTCAGGGCCCTCCCAGACAAGGTGAAATGGAACAGATGAAGCATTATAGCGTCAAAAGTGACACCAGCTTGCGGAACAAGGCGGCACATCGCCTTAAACCTTTTCAGATGATCCATGCAATCATCTCCTGAACCTCCAGAGAAAGAGATGCCTTGCATAATCTGGATCCACTGGGTCTGAATCTCGAAGTTTGGAATATTGATAATCAGAGGCCGGACCGGGTGGTTATCCTCATAGTTCTTCGGGATAGCGTAGTCCCTCAGTTGTTTGTTCCTTAACTCCAACTGAGCAGCTTGGGTTGCTGCCTCAGTCTCAGCTCTTATACGGGCTTGCTCCTCTGCACATATCTCCGCTTGGATTTGGGCACGAGTGTCTCCGATAAGTTGTGCCCATTGAGCGGCGATGGCAGCATTTACTCTCTCCATCACCAAAGTAGCTTGGCGTTGTTCGCCGGCCATTTGTCTAGCTCGTTGGGGATTGAGACGGATTCGACGGTGGAAACTTCTCTCTACCTCGGAGTCGTACCTGGGATCAGGGGAGAATCCGCGATTATGCGATGATCGCATGCACATTTTCTACCTGAGTAGAGAAAAGAGAGCACCCTTAGATAATGACAAAGATATCATAGTTTCAAGAAGATATAGAGTTATGATTAAAAAGAAAGTCAAAAAATCCTAACCAACTAGAAAGGTACTAAGTGAAATTACAAAGTTCCGTTGTCCCCGGCAACGACGCCATTTTTTGATGGAGCTGGGACTTACACTAAAAGATTACTCTTCCAATGGGAGCCCCAAATATGCACCAAAAACCCTAGAGAGTTGATGTCTTCCCTAGGTTTACCTAGAACTGGTGCTTAGATAAATGCTCCAATCCCATAAGAGTATGGAAGCCTTATCGTAGTACAAATTTAGGATCGAACCCAAAAGACAACGGTCTTGTTGCAAGCAACAAGATGGAAAACGTATGGAATTTCACTTAGTCACTTACTAGCAGGCACTTATATCGAAAGTTGGATTTTGATGTTTTAAACTAAGAACATGAAAAGTAAAGAAAGCAGGTAAATATAATGAGTTAAACTATGATAAAATATCACTAGGGTGTGATCGGTTTTTCACCGCCACTACACATCGATCAACACATGCAAAGCAAAACTTAACCTGCAAAAAGAGTCCAGTTAGTTAGTATCCTTGTAGACTTAGCCTCCTTTCGGAGAATCTAACTATGAGAAGTGCGGGAATGTTGCAACGCCAGCCATTCCCGAACAAATGGTCACATTACTTTGCATCATTCCCCTCGCAAAGTGTGTTCCTCGACTTATCAAGGTTGCACTTCCATACGTCAACTGATTCCATTTCATAGTATGAAAGTGCAACAGATGATAGTGAGTTTACTCCACTTCTTGAGATACACTTCTAGATACCGAAATAGATGCATGGTGGATACATGCACCAAGAACCAACATACAAACGAGTTTCGAATCTAATAGTACAAACGTAGACAATTCATACTAAAAGATAAAAGATAACACAAGTTGGAAATCAAGCAACATGCATTCATTAATCGTTTGATGTCGAACTGATAAAGATAAGAACTCTATATTACAACCTAAGGATTACATTTACATGATATGAAAGCATGGGTAGCAGGGCTACTCCCCGCACCCTAGTGAAGAAGACTACTCGCTCATGACTAGGACAAAGAAGGAGGCAAGAAGAGAGAGAGCATCATCCCCATAAAGGAAGGAGGAAGGTCAACCCCTTGGAGAGAGAGCAATGATCCACCAGTCTTCACAGGATGCACGACGATGAGATCTCCCCTTCCCACCTTCTTTGGCGAAGAAGGAGAAAGCAGCTTCAAGATGGAGTATGGGTCTCAAACCGGCAGCCCCAGGGTGGAGGATGGAAGTAGCAAGAGCTATGGAATGATTGAGGCAGCCTTTGGACGTCTGAAAACTTCCCCTTGATGGAGGACCCTTGGGGTCTTATTTATAGGCCTTAAGTGAAGTCCAAACGGTTTGGAGACCGTTTGGACCTCAAGACCATTTGGGACCTCAAGACCATTTGGACCTCGAGACCATTTGGCTTCATGCGGTCTTGAGACCGTTTGAACTCCATGCGGTCTCGGGACCGGTTGGCTTCATGCGGTCTTGAGACCGTTTGAACTCCATGCGGTCTCGGGACCGTTTGGCTTCATGCGGTCTTGGGACCGTTTGACTCCATGCGGTCTCGAGACCGGTTGGCTTCATGCGGTCTCGAGACCGTTTGAACTCCATGCGGTCTCGAGACCGTTTGGCTTCATGCGGTCTTGGGACCATTTGACTCCATGCGGTCTTGGGACCGGTTGGCTTCATGCGGTCTTGAGACCATTTGAACTCCATGCGGTCTCGATACCGTTTGGCTTCATGCGGTCTTGGGACTATTTGACTCCATGCGGTCTCCAGACCGGTTGGCTTCATGCGGTCTCGAGACCATTTGAACTCCATGCGGTCTCGGGACCATTTGGCTTCATGCGGTCTCGGGACCGGTTGGCTTCATGCGGTCTTGGGACCGTTTGACTCCATGCGGTCTCGAGACCGGTTGGCTTCATGCGGTCTCGAGACCGTTTGAACTCCATGCGGTCTCGGGACCGTTTGGCTTCATGCGGTCTTGGGACCGTTTGAATCCATGCGGTCTTGAGGTTGAGTTGATCTTTTGTGATTTTTTGGTGCTTTTTCTGCATATATAGAAGGGAAAAGTTAGTATGATAGTATATTTACAAAAAAAGGTAAATTTAGGATTATGTATAGTTTTAACATAGAAAGAGTATGGAAAACTAAAGAAAAGGACTAAGATAATCATCCAAAATGGGAGGTTATCACCCCCCGCCTAACTTAGGGTCTAGCTTGTCCTCAAGTTAGATAGAGCTGAGACATGTAATGGCGAGGCGATTTTTTTTTTAGTTAGGATTTCCATATTCTTGTTTCAATTCTTAACCTGAGTTCCCCTAAGGTCATATCAAGTCTTATTGCTTGCCTTGACTCTTTCAGATTTCGAGAGTTGCTCGGGTCTCAGGTTCTTTCCGTATCTCATAGTTTGCATTGGGACCACATTTATTTTGTGTGTGTTGCTGACTCTAATCAGCTTTATACCTCTCTGAAAGACCTACTGGAAGCTAGAGAGGGTATGAGGGTTGGCTAAAGGCTTGAAGTGTAGCTCCCCCTTCAAGTGGGGGAGGGGCTATCTATGCTTTTAGGATCTCACTACCGGGCACGACACATCTGCCTTTGTGAGGGCAGCTGAATGTACCGAACGTGTGAGTCCTTTATGAGCCTTTCATATATTTAGATACCTTAGGGTTTCACTACCGGGCACGACACATCTGCCTTTGTGAGGGCAGCAGAATGTGCCGGCCGGGTGAAACCTTCATCGGTTCTTTATATAGATCCTTATTCATGGCACAACTGTCATAATTTTATTCGTCTCCCTGGCTTTTATTCGATAACTAGCAGGCTTGGGTTTTGGGGTTTTGCTAGGAAAATTATTTTGGGAGGCCAAGCCTCTTTTATTTTGAAGAGAGGAAATCTGTTCTTAGGGTTTTTCAACATGCACTTATTTGGTTTGCGGTCCACTTGCAGAACTTCTTGATTTGGAAGTTGTCTGATTCCCCTCTCATCCTTGAGAGCTTGGCTTATTTCTGCCTTGATTTTGACCTATGGAGAGTCAGATAAAGAATTGAAGCAAAAGCATGAAAATCAAGAGTGGAGTGACATTATTAAATCGCCATTAAACTTCTAAGAGTTATTTACTTTTAGGGACTAACATGATTCTAGAGTTAGTTGGAGTGACTTTATTTAAAAGGGTTAAAAAGTAGAAAATGGAGAAAGAGGGTTTTAGAAAAAAAAGATACCTTTCCCTTGTCTAAAGTATCCCCCCCTAACTTATCACTCACTCTGTCCTCAGAGTGTCAAATTGATAGGGTGAGAAGTAATTAGGAAAAGGGCTGTGGTTAAACTAATTCGTGAAATCTTGGGTTGCCTCCCAAGTAGCGCCTTGGTTTAACATCACTGGCTCGACGAAACTGTAAAGCTGTTATGCTGTTGGCGTAGCATCTCTGATATCGATAGTTTGTCGAGGCATTTTGTCTTCCGAAGTGTAATATCTTTTTAAATGGTGACCGTTGACCGTCCTTTCTCCTCCATTTTTGTCGATAATAATGGCAGCTCTAGTTGGGTAGATATGTTTTATTGTGAAGGGCCCAGACCATTTTGTTCTGAGTTTTCTGGGAAATAGTTTGAGCTTGGAGTTGAAAAGTAGCACTTTGTCGCCAAGGCGATATCTTTTCTCTGAATGTGATAATCGTGCCACATTTTTGTTTGCTCCATATAGATTCTTGCATTGTGATAGGCTGTCATTTGGAGCTCTTCTAACTCTTGTAGCTGGAGTTGTATGTTCTCTCCTGCACTTTTAAGATCGAAGTTTAATTGCTTGATGGCCCACCAGGCTTTATGTTCCAGCTCGACTGGAAGATGACATGACTTCTCGTACACCAAACAGAACGGGGTCGTTCTGATTGGTGTTTTATAAGCAGTTCGGTATGCCCAAAGGGCATCAGGAAGTTTGGTGGACCAATCAGTGCGGTTTTTGTTCACCGCTTTTTCAAGAATTGCCTTTAATTGTCTATTAGATACCTCTACCTGGCCACTAGGAAGGGCCCATGTAGTCTACCCCCCATACATCAAAAAGTTCAATTTCCTGCCACATAGTGAGGGGCGTTTCGTCCCTTTTATATATGTTGCCCAAAAATTGGCATTTGTTACAGGCTTTCACGAAATCGTAAGAGTCTTTTGATATGGTGGGCCAGAAGAAACCAGATTGTAAAACTTTTATGGCCACTTTCTTGGCACTCATATGCCCCCCCCCGTGGGTCCAGAATGGCAATGTTCTAGGACCGGGGTTATTTCTTCCTCTGGCAGGCAGCGACGGAAAAGTCCATCGGCACAAAGGTGGAACAAGAAGGGTTCGTCCCAGTAATAACGTTTTATGTCGTGAAGGAACTTCCTTTTATCCTGGTAGGAAGCAGATGGGTGGATAATCCCTGTGGCCATATAATTAACGATATCAGCATACCAAGGGAAACCATGGGTGGCCTTCATAAGCTGATCATCAGGAAGAAAATCCCTGATAGGGATTTTATCTTTTTCTTCAACCTCGATCCGGCTGAGGTGATCGGCCACAACATTCTCCACACCACTTTTATCTTTGATCTCCAAGTCGAATTCCTGAAGCATTAGCACCCAGCGAATAAGCATGGGTTTAGCATCCTGTTTCTGAATCAGGTATCGAATGGCAGAGTGGTCAGTGTAAACGATGACTTTAGAACCAATTAGATAAGAGCGGAATTTTTCAAACGCATAGATGATAGCCAGAAACTCTTTTCCGTGGTGGTATAGTTTTTTTGTGCTTCATCTAGCGTTATGGATGCATAGTAGATAACATAGGGTTTCTTATCAATCCGCTGTCCTAAAACAGCCCCTATGGCATAGTCACTTGCGTCGCACATGATTTCGAAGGGCTGCGACCAATCTGGAGCTCTTAGAATGGGCGCGGAGATTAACGCGTCTTTAAGGGTGGAGAAGCTTTGCATACACTCCTGATTAAATATGAACTCAACATCTTTGGTCATGAGTTGGGTCATGGGTTTAGCTATCTTCGAGAAATCTTTGATAAATCTTCTATAGAATCCTGCATGACCCAGGAAAGCTCGAACTCCTCTTATGTCCTTTGGAGGTGATAGATTTGAGATAACATCGATCTTTGCTTTATCAACCTCAATTCCCCTATCACTTAAGATAATCGTCCAAAATGGGAGGTTATCAAAATGGTTAAGGTGCTTAATTTGTTTTCTTTTAATTCATGGATAATGAAGAGGAATTACAAGGTGGGGAGATGGCTTCGTATTTAAGGGATTGAGGGGAGTATTTGGCACCAATTTTGGGAGTTGAAGGAATTCTTTATCACTTTCTCTCTCATTGAAATTCCCTTATTTACATCCCATTTTCAACCCACATGAAAGGCTTTTTCGATTCCTTTTTCTTTCCTTGTTTTGGTTGAACACAAGGGAACTTAGGAGCAACAGGAGGCCGTGCCACAACCTATAGGTAAGCTCCATAGTCATCTTCAACCTTAATTTCATGGTGGAAATTGAAATTCAATTTTTAATTTCTTCTTTTCTTCATTCAATCTTCAACCTTAACCATTCATTTCACTCAAAGACTTGAGGACGAGCCTTTGGAAGTTGAGGAAGCTTCATTCACCATTGAGAACGTGAAGCTTGAATCTTGGATTCAATTTTGAATGCGGGTTGTATAACTTGAACCCTTAAATGTCATTATTGCTTGCAATTTATTCATCATATGTTGAACCTTTCTTCTTTCTCGATTTCCTTTTGATTAGTTGTTGAAATCACCATAAGAATCACAATTGATATCGAAGGTTTTAAGCTTGAAGATGATGATGTCATCTTAAGCACAAACCTTGACAAAGGAATGGGCAAACGGTTTTCAAAACCGATTTAGCTAATTCGGTTTCAAAACCGATTCAGCTAATTTAGTTTCAAAAATCGATTGAGTTGATTCGGTTTCAAAACCGAATGGATAATTGACTTCAAGATTGAATGGGTAATTGAAATCAAGACCGAATGGGTAATTAACTTCAAGATCGAATGGGTAATTGAGTTCAAAATTGAATAGGTAATTCACCTCAAAACTGAATGAGTAATTGAGTTCAAGACCGAATGGGTAATTAACTTCAAGATTGAATGGGTAATTGAGTTCAAAACCAAATGGGTAATGGATCTCAAGATCGAATGGGTAAATTGAACTTCAAAACTGTTTGGGTACTTTGACCGTTTGGAGGAGTTGACCATTTGGAGGTCTAAACGGTTTCAAACCGTTTGTGGGTATTAATTCAAGATCGTTTGGAGATTTCAATCCAAACTGTTTAAAGGCACAATTAACTCAAAATTGTTTGAAGGATTACTAGTCCAAGATCATTTCAAGGATCAATTAATCTCAAAACTAAATAAGTGATCATAATGTACCTCAAGATGGATTACAATGGAGGTATCCCTAAGATACTTAGTGAATAAGTATACCTAGAATAATTGGCAATTGATGCCTATGAAAACAAATATCTCAATACACTATGCTAACCCTTCTTTCAAGTTGATCTAATCCAATCAAGTTGGAGTAATTAACCTCCTATAGAGGATGAGAGAGAGGAACTTATACATGAGTGATAATCATGTAGTGATTAAACCTTAACACTTTCAACATGAATAAAATATGTAATTAGGGTTTGATCCATGATGATGAGATCATGAAACCCTAATCGAGAAGGTTGATGAGCTTTAACCCTAATTTAGGGTAAAGCTTGGTTGAACCCTGATCTAGGGTGATGGTGTAACCCTAATTTAGGGTATTGATATGAGAAATCCCAAATTAGGGTAATATAATGAAAAACCCTAATTTCAGGTAAAGTAACATGAAACCCTAATTTCAAGAAAAGCTATATGAATCCTTAATTTTTGGGGAAATGTTATAAGAAACCTTAATTCAATAAAATGATGTGTGAAACCCTAATATAGGGTGATGTCATGGGAAACCCCAACATAGGGTGATGTTATGTGAAACCCTAATCTAGGGTGAAGCTATGTGAAACCCTAATCCAGGGTGATGCCATGTGAAACCCTAATATAGGGTGATGTCATGTGAAACCCTAATATAGGGTGATGTTATGTAAAACCCTAATTGATAAAGAGGGGAACCCTATTCCGAATAATGGAGTAGAGAATAAAATATTGGTAGGTGGAACACCTAAAGTGATTGATAATGAATAACCTTATATCAATAATGCCTTAACCCGAGATGAGTCCACATTATTGATAATGGTTGAATAAATCAAATGAGTGATTTATGACCAATACATTACATGATAATGTGATGAACATGTGCATAAAGTATTAGGATGGGAAATATCCTAATACAAGATAAACTGATGAACTTAAGTAAGTTATAAGTGATGACAGAAGTAATACATCAAGACATGACATATATCACATTCAGCACCTCAAGGTTGATACACCTTGATGTACCTTAAATCCAATATGTATGGATGAGTAACACATGAAGTATGCCATGTCAATTGTTACATTGAGATGTAATTAGCCTAATGCACTTTGATAAGTGTAGGCTAACATACCTTAAGAAAGGGTTAAGCCAAGTTAATAAAGTATGATGTATTTATACTCTGGTAAGGATGAGAGAGAAACTCATACCTTGTGTTGATAATCATTTAATGATAAATGATGAGAATAGTTGTTGCCTAGTGAGAGGTGACAAGATGTTTAATGGCCTTGTGATCCATGAGAATAGTTGTTGCCTAGTGAGAGGTGACAAGATGTTTAATGGGCCTTGTGAGCCATGAGAATAGTTGTTGTCTAGTGAGAGGTGACAAGATGTTTAATGGGCCTTGTGAGCCATGAGAATAGTTGTTGCCTAGTGAAAGGTGACAAGATGTTTAATGGGCCTTGTGAGCCATGAGAATAGTTGTTGCCTAGTGAGAGGTGACAAGATGCTTAATGGGCCTTGTGAGCCATGAGAGTAGTTGTTGCCTAGTGAAAGGTAACAAGATGTTTATAACGTCTCATGTGAGAAATGATAATGTTCAAAATAAACAATGGAAACTTAGTAACATAATAATAATAACTAATAGATACAATAATAATAATGAAATCTTGATCATACATGCTTTATGTTTATAGCCAAATAAGGGCTATAGTGTTCTGAATAATCTTAAATGAGATACGAGGAATAATTGAATTACATAAAGGATGTGAATAAGTATGATGGCATGACCAAGGTTTAATACCTAGTAAAGGTAATGTTGTATTCAGTGATGATGCATAGGATTGGCATAGTCCAATGCCTGGAATAGATGCACAGGATTGACATAGTTCAATACCTGGAATAATTGCACAGGAGTCTTAACCCAATACCTAGAATAATTGCACAGGATTGGTCATAACCCAATACCTAGAATAGTTGCACAGGATTGGTCATAACCCAATACCTAGAATAATTGCATAGGATTGGTCATAACCCAATACTTGGAATAATTGCACAGGATTGGTCATAACCCAATACCTAGAATAATTGCACAGGATTGGTCATAACCCAATACCTAGAATAATTGCACAGGATTGGCATTGTCCAATACCTGGAATGTTTGCACAGGATTAGGATAGTCCAATGCCTGGAATGTTTGCACAGGATTGGCATAGTCCAATACCTGGAATGGTTGCAAAGGATTGGCATAGTCCAATGCTTGGAATGGTTGGTATAGTCCAATGCCTAAACAGAATATGATGATGTATACTCATATGACTGGTACAATTCAATATCTAGCTAAGAGATTGGTTAAGGTCAACAGACAGAAATGAGAATGATTCATGGATGACATACCATGATAATGAGTATTTCAGGTTAAGCTTGAGATGTTGATATAGTAAGATGGATAAATGATATATATGTTCTTCATATTCCTTATAAATTGAATAAATGATTTACTGCTCTATCATAGATAGTTGCAATGCTTTAAAAGATGAGAATGTTCTAAACTGCTTATCCTCTGCTCAGTTTTATTCTATTAAACTGCAATAATAATGTTTATGGCACAGAGTTATATCTCTTGCTGGGACAATTTTCAAATTGTCTCACTCCCGTGGGATCCAACATTTTTTAGGAGGACGTAGACAAGCCGGTAGAAATCATACAGCAGGAAAAGAACAGTAGCATCAGGGACAGCAGTAACATCTCAGGTGAAGATAATGGCTGTCGTGTCTTGTAGATATGAGTCCTATGTGTCGTCTCTGTACTCTCAAGTCCTAGGAGTTAGTAGTTAGTGTTTTTATAATCAATCTGAGATTTTGGCTTGAATGCCTCGAGGTTTTGTGTTGCTCATGTGTAGACTTAACAGAGTAATTGATGTATGTAATCCTTGAGAAGAGATGGTACATGGTATGTACTTGTGGACCAAAATGTACATGTAATACTTTGGTTCTTGTTTTTAAGAGTTTCCTGGAATTGGATCTCTTTGCAAAAGGTTTTAATGTTTAGTGATTTTTGTTAATCCGCTGTTAATGATCGCTTCTGCATAGTTAATGACGTTTTGTTTGAATGGTGTGCTACAATCAATTGATGTTAGTTGGAGTGTCATAGGGAGTAAGAGAAAGTTTCAATAGTTGGTGGAGAGGAAGTTTCAATGATCGGTGGAGAAAAGGTTTCATCAATTGATGCTCACAGGGTCTTCGTCGGTAGCTAGCCATCTATTTGTAACCATTAGTTTGCATGGATTGGCGGAAATACAGACGAATGGAGCATCTACAGTAGATTCATTGGTGTTTGTGGGTTGAGTATTTTGCTACTTGATGACCGATGGAAATGTTCAATTATGTGAATACCTGACAACTCAATCAAACCACCCCCGTGGGTATTTGAGTGGCTCAATTTCCCTATATCAATGAAGTCATTGACCAATAGTAACACCAATTGATAATAGGGTAGAGCGATGAAAAACCTGTATAATATGAGAAAATTCTTCTGGTCCAATTGGTTGGTCAGTGGGACCTCTGCTCCTATGCTGGTGTGTAGGAATTGAAGCTGGAAAATTTTATGAAAACCAAAGATTTTGATCAAAATCTTAAAAATAAGCAAAAATTAAGAAAACTACATGGAAGCGGATTTTATGGTAGAATGAGAAATATGAATGCAAAAATAAGTTGAAAATGCAAATAAAACTGGGATGAATATGTATTCATTAAATAAACCCAAACTAATGCATTTCTCATCTTCTATTAGCAAAAAATCTAAAATAGTTGTTGGATATATACTTTCAACCCATGTGACATACTCACCTTCACGTCATGCATAGTTCCCCACCACCTAATATGGATATGCTTGCCAGCTTCTTGAGATCAAAACACACGTCTATTTATGTATTCTTTTAAGATTTAATCTCTCAAAAACATTTCCTCCACACTCTCCCCAAAACCAATAACATCTAAGAGTTTTATGAGAGCTTTGAGAATCCTAAATAACTACAAGTATGCATACTGACACTAGCTTGTATGGAAAAAAAATTGAGACATTCATTGTGTCCCTGGGAGGATAATGGAGAGAAGGGGGTGCAAAAGGAAGATGTGCATCTTCCCTCTATTTGACTTGAAATTGCATCTTTTCTATTTGCCTTAAGTTGTGGGTGTTGAACTCAGGGAATTAGGAGTCTAGAATTACTACTGACCAATATTAAATCAGCTAGATCAATGTCAAAGATTGAGTTGATTAATTGCAAAATAAAAGCTAAAATTAACAAAGAGATTAAGATAATTGTTCTGAGATTAGAGAGATGGATTCTCTACAATTATTGATTTACCACAATGAAATTTATACTTGATTTCATTTGTCTAAGAGTAATAAATTATTACTTCAAAAGAATCTGGGATATGTAGTTTCATTATCCACTTTCAATGTAATGCATTATTTAATCTAATAAAAAGCCCACTAGCAAAAGACTAAATGATTAATGATCTCTCTTTGGATACTTAACCTCAAAATTTCTGGCCCACTTTTGCAATATGTTTTTAATCATGTTAATGATAATATTCCAACACTTAAACCATCTTTCAAAGTGAAGAAGCATATGAAGCATGAATAGAGTGATCAATTAGGAACATGATAAAATATAGCACATAATAAAATAAATTCCAAGAAATAATATTATTTCTAGATAAATAATATTAATTTCATATTAACATCAAGTTACATCTGAGTCTTAGAGAAGAGGTATTAGACCCACATATTAATCATGGTATCACATAAGATTTAGAGAAGAAAGACAATATGAAAATAACTAGATGGAACTAGGGAATCGTGTATAATGATAATACCCTCTCAGAGATGGGCATGAATAGATCATGTTTCATCCATTAAATTTCTCCTCAAAGGTGTGGGGATGATCTTTTCTCCATGTTTCCACCTTTTCCTCTCTCCCTCTTCTACTCTAAGGATGGCGATGTGATGCTCTCTAACTTTTTGTTGACATCCATCATGACTTGGATTTTATCAAACCCTAATTCATCAAAGAATCATCTAGAGCATTATTTTTTGTGTTAAAATTCTTGGTCTTCCATCCTTTTACATTGATGGTACTGACATAGTGGGTACCACCAACTTCCTTAATGCCTTGTCAAATCAAAAATGTGTCAGTACAACCAACACGAGCATTAGTGGCACTCAGATGTTCATGTGATGTGTCTTCTAAGTGGAACTAAGATTTGTCCAGGTGCTCTTGACTTTCCTCTTTACATTCTAGTTTTTATGCAAGTCGGTCATTATGAGGTGGATCATGGTGGTAGTGACTTGCTAAATATATATAAAATTCTAAATTGCAAATAGCTTTCATTATGTTGAGATATAAAATGAATATATCATGAAAAAACATGTAAAAAGATAAAAATTGATGCAGAATATTCTGACATACTAGTTATGCATAATATGAGTAACAACACATATCTTCAAGAATAAAAACTATAAAAAATTCATGTAATATGGTTTATGAAATAATAATCAATTTGTTTGCATCAAAAATTCCTAAGATTGAATATTTCTCAGCCTTGAGCAACACCACTCTTGAATTTGGTTGAAAAATTCAACAAGAAGATAGTACAAATGAACATAATTCTCATAACCACCATCACTAGTTAGCTCCAAACCATCCCTCACCAACCACAAAATAAGTAACTACTCTATAGTAATCAATCTTGATTATAAAAGATATCAACAACAAATCAATGACAATACAATTAACTTGGAGTAGAATAGCATCATCATCAGTAGGAGACACACTTGGTGGACCATGTGATCTCCCTATATACATTGCTCTGATAAAAAGTATAAATTACACAGAGTTAGTTCCCCAAAAAACATAGATGTGGGTAGTTATCATGGTGGTGGCTTACATTGCAAAGCAATGGGTAGAAGGAATAGATGTCTTAAAATCAGGTTTCACAAGTATAATCCATTTCATCTACGCAAAGAAGAAAAATGATGCACCTAAATGATGGATAAAATGCAAATATATGCCTTTTAATGCCTATTTTACTTTATGTGGTATTCATGCAACGGATGTCTCGTATTGGTGATTAGTATGGGTGGGAAGGTGCTTTAGAAAAAAAATCTACAAATATTTTTATTTAATTCTTAGAGAGATATATCATTGAATTTGAAAATAATTTTCTCCATTTATCTTCTTTTTATTCTGTCTTTTTTTCAACTTTTTTTTCTTTTACTTTCTTTTAACAAGATAAATAGTACATGCTTGGTCATTCATTTTTATATACATTTCTTTCTTACATATAGGATTAATAAAAGTGGGAAAATATAGATATCACTTTATGCAAAAAAAATGCAATCTAAATGAAAGTTTGTTATGCAAACTGAAATGTTCAAATGAAATGATATGCAAATGTTTTGCTTTTCAATGAAAAATAAATGAGATAATTATATGCTTCTTATCAGGCAATGTAATGCAACAAGAAGAAAATAGTTTGTATTAAGATCACTTTTCCTATGATGAATGAAGATGGATGAAGGTAGTTGATATCACATGAATAAGAGATATTTTCTTTCCCAACCATGGTATGTTCCTCTCCTATTAACATGTGAAATAGGGTAATTTGACAGTCTAGTTATGAAATTCACATGAACTTTCAAGTTACTATTGGGTTGGATTTGACTCAAACATCATCATCATGACATAAGCCTTAGGTATGAGTTAGGTAGCTTCTTAACTAAGTATCTCTTCAAGCTTACTAGACCAGAAAACCCATCTAGTTAATACATTCTAAACATAATAGAATTGTCTTAAAGAGTAGAAATTTTAGCATTAAAATTCTTTACACATTGTATGATTGGGTACCATTTCAAAATCAAGACTAATACTAACTTAGTTATCAAAAATTTACATCCATTATTACACCAAATTGATGTGGAGTAACAATAAAGAAAATAGTTTAAATACAATTAAGAAAACAAACATGAAAAAAGTAAGATAACCAAAGGTGTAAGAGAGAAAGACGTTCCATACCCCCTAAGATTGCATTCAACAATGTCTTAAATGTCGTGAATCAAACTCAAAGGTGTACCGAGTGTACCAAAATTCATTTGTCAAGTAGGACAAAAGTAGATGGCAATAGGTCTAGATCTAGCAGATAGAATGTTCCAGTGAAGTTTGGTGGGTAGGTTGGATATGATGGTGGTTGTGGGTAACCTCCATAATTCCCTTGTCTCAAAAAATGATCAAAAAGTAGTAGGGGTAGCACTTCACACTCTTCAAGTGGGTGTGGAGGTGCTCATGGTTATGGAGAAGCATGCGCTCATTATTGAACATTAGTTGTTGACGAGTGAAGATCTTCTCTTGGTTTTAGAATATTCATTCCTGATAGTTGGACAGTTGAGTCATAGATGCATGTTGTTCATGTTGTCCCTCTTGGATGGAATCAAAATGGTGTAAATTCCCTAAAAAAATAGTATCTCTCATGTGATGGTGGTTCATATGTTGAAGAAGACACACCATGATGACACAGAGTGTTGTGAGTCCACCCTCTCGGCATCACTAGTGTAGCTTATTCCTCCATGGCCTCCACCTCCTCAACATCTTCCTCTTCAAAAACTTCCTTTTCTCCCTATTCATCAGATGACTAATGAAGGTAGTTGACATTACAAAGGTTAAACATTGGGTTGAGTAATGCCCACTCACCCATCTTTTGTATGGTGTAGATCCTCGTGCCATTCTTGGTGAAGCGTTTTGCATCTATGAAGTGCTTAATGTCCAGGTCACCTTTTAACTCAAGGGGTTGGATATGATAAAGATCCATTTGAAGATCATCTGTAAGTGGATTGAGAAAACTGCTAAATCGAATAAGCATCTTCTACTATTAAATCTTAGCCACTTTGGCCACTTAGTAGGCATGGGCCAAGAAGAATGTGACTAAGTTAACCTTGTCACACCCTTGTGAGAGAAAAACACAGAGCACGTGGAGATTGACTAAAAGAACCTTGCCTAGCCCTTTTCTAAACATGAAACATAACATGTCCTTGAGGAGATAGTGAAGAATACAACAAAGTAGGTGCTTGACATTGAAGACAGAGGAGAAATGCTAGATTATCTTATTATTGGAAGGTTGGGACGTTATCTTATGTCATGTAGAAGCATGGTTGAAGTTGTCTAGATATCACTATTGGCCTTGATTGGCCCATCCTTAGATGGTGTTCATGTCTGCCATCATGAGGTTTTAAGAGGTGTTGTACAGACAAAACTTGGCCCATATGTCTTCCCACTCACCATGCTGGTGTGGTGTTCAATGAATCTCACCTCAAGGGAGGATAGAAACTCAAGGATGGTTTCTTCATATGTTATCCAACCACCTAAGAAAGGTTGGTCATTCATCGTTCTTTTCTAAGAGCACACTTTTTACATATTTCATGTGAAGTTGATCCTCCTGATGAAGGTTTCTTTACCATATCTTGTGGCCTTTAGTGCATGCTTTTGAAGCTTGACATAGTAGTTGTTTTGCTAGTCCCGGTCGTGGACAATGTGATTTAACTTGGGGATGAGTTGATGAAGGGTCATGGGGGAGGAGGATCCTTCTTGGAAAAGGCACTTCTTTCCATGAGAAGTTATAGAGAGAGAAAGATCTCACTATAGCCACTCTGCTCAGTCATTGAGGATGCTTGCTTGAAGGTGCTTGCTGGGTAGCGCTATAGTACGGGTTTGTTTAGTGTGCAGATGGTAAAAGAATCACCCATATTTTACTAGAAAAGAAACAACTTATAAGTAGAAAGTCAATTTCATGGACTTTTTTTATAAAGGGTGTCTGTCGCTTTTTATTTATTCATATCAGCAAGAGCAATAGCTACAATGTTCTCGTCGAAGTCCTCAAGCACAGTCTGAGGAACTTCTAAGCAACAGGCATGACTGTCTAAGGCATGCGCAACCCATTACCTTTCCGACGAATAAAACAACAGTGAAAAGAAGATAAACGTAACGACAAAAGGCAATGCGACGATGTTGTCCTCATCTCCCCATCCCCATCCACCGGCCTTCACTGCGTGAACCAACATAGCGTTGTCAGTCTCGATGATCAGATCCTTCAAGCCTAGGCTCAAGGCTACCTGAATCCCATGTAGGACTGCCATTCCCTCCGCACTAAGCATTGAGAACACAGGGTCCATATGGGATTGATATGTAACCTTGATAGCCCCAAGGTGATCCCTGAAGACAGCTCCAATCCCTGCACTGACACCGTTGTGGACACTTGCATCGGCATTCATCTTAAAACACCCATGTGGTGGGGGGTTCCAAGATAAAAATTCCATGCCATCCTCCTGATGGGCCTCTATGCGTGACATTGACGAATGCCACCCATACTCTTCCATCAGAGAAAGAAAGCTAGATGCAAGTGCTGGAATATACGGCTTCTGGGAGTCAAAAATATGCTTATTCCTAGCTATCCAAGTTGTCCATAAAAGTTTCACTCCTTCCTCCCTTCTCCTTAAACCATCCTCACGTAACAGCTCCCTAGTAAACTACCTGACATCCATGACTGTATGGAGCGGCCAAACCAGCTGTCCTGCTGCCCAAACCGGACCCGCTGAAGCACAGAGCAAAAGGGCGTGAGTGGAGTCCTCGACATGAGAAAGACAGTGCGGGCATAGATCAACTTGGGCTGCGTGCCTCCTACACAGAGCTACCTTAGTCGGTAAAATATCTCGTACCAATCACCATATGAAGTGTTTTAGCTTTGGAGGCTAGTGTTGCTTCCACACTCTTTTCTAGTCCTCCTCATCAAGGTCATCAAGTAAGTCCTCCCCTATGCGCATCAGTCTGTATGCGCTGTGCACTGTAAACTCTCCTCTACTATCACTATCCCAACATAAAGTATCGACGTCCTCCCTACCACTCATGGGTATGACACGAACCATGGAACGTATGTGAGGAGGGAAAACATCTGTCAAAGCAGCCTCATCCCACTGACCCATCTCCACGTCTATCAATCCAGCAAGTGAGGTATATGTAACTGGCCCCTGCATCAGATAACGGTGTACTGTCCCACTCAGTTGTGGAATCCATCTGTCACTATATATGTCAATGCTCCTCCCTGATCCCACCCTCCAAAGAAATCCCGGCTTGGCTATCTGTAGCACCGCCTAGATTCTCCTCCACATATAACTAGGTGCACCTCCCCTCATTGAGTGAATGACTATAGTATGTCAGTAATATTTCTCCTTCAGAATGTGGCTAACCAACGATCCTTCCTTAGTTGCAAGACGCCATCCCTGCTTTGCCAGCAACACACTATTGAATGTTGACAAGTCTTGGAATCCCATCCCCCCAATTTCATGGACTTAGTAGTTGGTGATATCGTCATTAGAGCCTATACGAACACTCTCTGTATCCACATGTAGTATCAAGACTCATAATTCGTTGATGGTATTGATCCATAGATCACAAAAGTCATAGGTATTGACATATCCCAATGTTAACCTTGACAAGTTTATGAAATAATGGTTTATCCTTAAGTATATTGAACTAATTTCTCACTTGATGGTTTGACACCTTATGAGAAATGATGGTTATAATTAGTTGTTCATTTGATGGTTTTACTTGTGCATGACAATTGATTGTTTCACCTAGTAAGTGAAACAACAGTTTTGTTTAGACTGAGAAACAATGGCTACACTTCATTCATCAGTGGATGGTAATACTCGATACCTAAGTTGATGCTCTCATCCACTAGATGATTTGATGGTTTGCCTAGCACTTGAAACCATGGTTTTCACTTAATGTTGAACAATTGATTTTACCTAGTATTGACAACTGATGGTTTACCTAATGCTTACAACTGATGGTTTACCTAATGCTCACAAGTGATGGTTTACCTAATGTTCACAATCGATGGCTCCCTATTGTTTACCAAATGATGGCTCTACTAGTCCATGAAATGATTAACCAACTAATCTCAAGAAACGATGGCTTCACTAGGTACATGATTCGTTGGTTTTCCTAGTGTACCAAAGGAATGATGGTTATGTCTAATATGGAAACCGATGGTGTTATTTAAACCCCTGATCTGATGGTTATGATTTTTGTGATATATGAGTCTATAATTGTGCTAAGTATGTGAATCGATGGTCTTACTAGTGACCATGATTAAATGGTATTGATTTTGGCTAAGTATCCTAATGATCCAATGGTGTTTCTCTTAGATAACTATACTAATGATCCAATGGTTTTAGTTATGTGCATCAAAGAACCAATGGGTGTACTTGATGAATATAAATGATGTTTATCTAACACATAATTCGATGGTTTTACTATCCTTGCACCAACTGATTCTTTTTGCTATGTTTGTTAATCAATCTATGGTTATATTTTAGTTAAGTAATGTTAATGAATTGATGGTATTGTTTTTATTGAGTTTATCAATGATCTGAGGGCCATTCTTTTGGCTAACTTCTTCCATCATCTAATGGTTTTGATTTTTCTAAGTACATTAATAATTTGATGAAGATTATTCATATAAGAATCTATGTGCTTGACTAAGTAAAAGAATGAACTAATGGTATTGCTATATGTATTAATGGAACCAATGAGTTATCTATGAGAGAAAATGAAATGATGGTTTCCCTAAAGTTTACCTAAGTGTTCCAATGAAATGGTGGTTTATCCATGTATTTGTCGAATGTGATAAAGAATTGATGATTTATCTATGAATGTTGATTTGTGATGCATATCCAATCTACATTGTTGAATCGTTATTATAAAGATTGAACTATGATAGATTAATGTCTTTATCTTCCTCTAATGTTGAAATGAGGAATAGAAAAAAAATCATATTGCTATAAGTATCTCTATTAGGTTACTCTTAGAAATGTCATAAATATTCCTTATGAATTGATGAACCCTGAAGTTTGTCCTAAAGGTAATAAGTGTGTTGGTGATGTGTTGAGCCCTATTTAGGGTATGGAAGGAAAATGATGTACTTGAATAAGTAATGTTGTTTTAGCCTAAATGGCTTTTGGTCATATATAAAGCCCTGATGGAAATATATTCTCTTCATGGATGGCAATGAAATAGTACCATGTGATGTTGTAATAAGGAATATGTCTCATACATTTTATATCTTTTGGAGTTGTTATATACCAATGATTTTGTAAAAATGGTTTAGGGTTTTTATGTAACTTGATTGTTGTAGATTGAACTCACCCAATTGGTAATAACTAATGAAGTGAAATAGTGATCATGTAGTGCCATGTGTTGTAAAACTATTCTAGTGTCAGAACTTGTTGGATAGTGAAATGAGTATTCCTGAAGGGAAACTCGAAGTTGTATACTATTGAGTATATGTGGGTGCAAGGAGGGTATATCCTTGTCATCCTAATCCCAAGGTTTTGGAGAATAGTCAAGGTCATATCTCATATGAATGAATATGTATAGTTTATGTGATTGAGGACATGTGTGGTTTTACCTCAAATGCTAAGGTTGAATACCCTAATTTATAGTGTCATGGCATGTGTACCTAGGGCGGACCGAGCTGATTGTAGCTTGACTAATATGCCACCGTGGCAGACTCATATTGACTAAGGGGAAGGATCTTAGGATTCCAGCTCTCTAAGATCTTGTACAGAGTTGATTGTGATTTTGCAGTGGTTAGCTGGCTCCACAAGTCATAATAAAAGATGTAACTCAGTTGTGTAGCACATTTGTTAGGGTTATTCAGCAATCCATATTGGATGATAACCCTTCCTTTGCTTGTTTTAATATTTAGATGATGTGTAATACAATAAGAGGATCAATTGTTCTTATGGTGTTAGCTACGCCCGATCTTTTGTTAATAATGTTTACTTTTCAATCTTGTACTTGAGACTACAATTATGATTGTACTTAATGAAGCTTTTATATCTATAATTTCAATCATGTAATATTATCTACTATATCAGATTAATTTCATAACCTATTGTAAGCAATAGATGTTGTTGAGAGTTATATCTCTCATTGGGCCATGGGTCTCACTTTGTGGGTCACTACATCTTTTTAGGTGGTCATCAGTAGATTCAGAAGACCCGTGGAAGTGAGGAGGAGCTATTTTGGAGAAGCATAGATTAAGTTTGATTAGTTGTCTAGTGTGTCCTAGTGTCATCCATGTACTCTTAGGTCTGGGTGGAAAAGTTTTATATATGTTGTTTCACTAACTCAAGTTTTTTATAGCAATCTGATGTTTGTGCATGTTGTATATGTGGATAGAACTTTTCTGTATGCATGTTGGAGATGAGGCCACAGAGCAATTGTAAAGATACCTTGTTTGAATTTATGAAAGATGTTGGACCTTTCTGTAAATGTTCTTGGACATATTGAAGAAGTTTTAATCAGTTTTAATTGTGCCCCTTTTTAGTGATGTAATTAATTAGTGTTCGGTTGTATATTGGTTTTCGATAATCTCATTTAACATCACGGGTTGCCACATTTGGTGGCGTAAAAGCATAGGGTTCATTGAGTTTACATGGACACTAGGACTTAGGACTAGTATGATAACTAACAGAAGAACATGACACAAACATAATGCATATTGCCTCAACTCAGTACTTGGATTCCTTGGTCAGGTATCCAATTATTGAAGGAAAGGTAAGTATGAAACTCTTTGATTGTTATCTTCCTGATTAGCCTGGCCTACTAATCAGTTGGAAACATTCCAAAGAGCATAATAAATATGAAATCATGGTGAAAATGTACTAATCTTAGCACTAAAGAAAGATGAAATTATATCGTAACACATCAAAACCTAAGTGTTTGGTGATTAAAGAAAAAGATATGCCACCATGAAGCTTAAATCTGAATATAAATAAGGTAAAAATGAGTTCTTAAAACTATGATTCTAGAAGATAATGAAGTAAAAGAGATATGAACTTGTGTTTTTAGAATGGTTTAATGTGTAAAATTCACATAAGAAGAGGATAAATTCAATTATAAGTTTGGCATGAGATAATAAATAAGAATAATGTCAGATGAATGAAGTGAAAAATGAGTGAATCTCAATCCAATCCATGTGTGTAAGAAGGTGTTAAGATATAATTCTCATGACATATAAATGATTTAATGGAGATGATCTTTTATGATGAAATGACCCCCGGTAGGTGCAAAAGAAGCATGACAAAATGAGAGGACACACACAAGAATGATAAATAGTTAACAAGAGAGATCAATGAAGTACATTAATCATGTTAATTCCTAAGCAGTTGGCAAGGAATCTAAATGAAAAAGTGAATGATACTTAAAAGGTTGTAACTTTCCTATTAATGGTAGAACCAATAACCCCTTCCTAGAAACCCCTTTGGATAGTGCTCTTGTGTTTCCGGAGGTGTATCCCCTTTGTGTTATTTCTTTTTTAGGATGCAACTTTCAAGTGGATCTTATGCCACTTGGTATGCATGTATTCGATGTAATCTTAGGGATCGATACCTTAGAGAAGCACATGGTTGTTTGGACTATAGTTCCGAGATCGTGATGTTTTGTGATGGGGATGCCTTTTGGGCTTTCAAAGGAGATAGGAAGATTCTTCCTACATGTTTTGTGTTGTCTATGATCGTAGAAAAGTTGATGAGACAAGGGTGTGAGGTCTTCTTAGCACATATAGTGGATACCAAGGTGACGAGTCCTAGTATTCAGGATGTACCAATTGTACATAAGTTTGAGGACATCTTTCCAGATGAGTTTCTTAGTATTCCTCCCCTTAGAGAGAGTTATATTTTGAGATCCTCTAGAGTTTTTTGGAAAGAAGAAGGATTATTCTATGATTCTTTTCATGGAATGTCGATAGTTGAACAAGGTCATAGTAAAGAACCATTATATGTTGTCAAGGATAGACAATTTGTTGATCAATTGAGAGGTGATATAGTGTTCCTCAAGATACACCTACAGTCGGGATATCATCATTTGAGGTTCAAGGAAAATGACATACCTAAGATAACTTCTAGGACAAGGTATGGTCATTATGAGTTCATGGTTATGTCGTTTGGGCTAACCAATGCATCCCAACATTTAGGGACTTGATGACCAGGAAGTTTAGACTGTATCCTTATCCGTTTTTGGTAGTGTTCATTGATGACATCTCAATGTACTCCATAGATAGCCAACAACATGAACAACATCTTCACCAAGTGTTAGAGTTGTTGAGGCTGCACCGGTTGTATGCCAAGTTTAGCAAGTGTGAGTTTTGGTTTACCAAGGTGTCTTTTCTTGGTCATGTCATATCTATGAGGGGTGTTCGTGTACACCCAAAAAACATGGATCTAGTGCTAGAGTGGGAGCAGCCTAAGGTACCAACTAAGATTCAAAGCTTCCTAGGTCTAGTAGGACACTATAGGAGTTGTTGAAGGAGAAGTTAACAAGTACTTCGGTGTTAGTTTTGCCAAGTCAAGGGAAAATTTACATCTTTTTTATGTAATGCTTCAAAAAAATGACTTGGGATGTGTGTTGATGTAGGAAAAGAATGTGATTTATTTTTCTTTGTGACCACTTCATAAAAGCAAGGATAACTATCCAACCCATAACCTGGAGTTAGCCATTGTAGTTTTATCCCTGAACATTCAGAGACATTGTTCAAACCAAGAACTAACACATGAGATGAAGAAGATGGATGGAGATAATAAAGGACTATAATTGTATGATAGAATATCATCCTGGAAAGGAGATATGTTATCTGATGCACTATATTGGAAGTCATCATCGTAGGTGTTTGTGGATAAATCATAGTAATGTTGTTTGACATGTCACAAGCGGGACATGCTAGTATCGCTTCAATAGATGGATATACATTTGGAAGTATATTTATTGGCAGGATTGTTGACACAGCTATAAGTTAAACTGACATCGTTACATAAGATCAGAGTTTGGGAATGGAAACCATTATGTAATCCATGAGTTAGATGATAGGACAATGTGTTCCCACAACCAGACGATAGTTCCAGATGTTGATGGTCTGAGTAAGATAGTATCTAAGGAGGCTCATTCCTCAATATATGCAATGTATCTGGAAGTACACAGATGTATCACAATCTAAAGATTTGTTATGGTAGCTAGGTCTTAAAGATGATGTGGTAGAGGTTACAACCAAGTGTATAATTGTTAGCAATTCAAAGCGGAACATTAGAAGCCTGTAGGGATGCAGTTGAAGTTCAGCATTGGCTTTCACCATAGACTGATGGTCAGTTAGAAGGGACCATTCAGACAATTGGAGAATCTTTTGAGAACATATGTCCTACAGTTCTTGGTAGCTAAAGTATGTCCACTTGAGTTTGATTGAGTTGCCTACAATGAAATATATTAGAGAAGCATAGACATGACACCTTATGAAGGTTGTATGGAAGACATTATTTATCACCTTTTTATTAGTATGAGACATGTGAGTATTAGCTTTTGAGTCTTGAGTTAGTTCAGCAGACTACAAAGAAGGTCGTAGTGTTTCAGTAATAGTTGAAAGCAGCTCAAGATAGGCAGAAGTCATATGATGATAACCATCGTAAGTCACTAGAGTTACAAGTTGCAGTTATCATCAGAGATGCATAGGTTGCACAAGGGTTTCCATGTTTCCATGTTAAGGAAGTACGACCCTGGTATAGAGCAGACAATATAGCTGGTAGAGGTTGAGCTAGATGAGGGTGTTTCTCATGTGGAGAGTCATGTGTTGATCCTATATAAGATGTACATAAGTTGAGGAGAGAGGGACATAAATGTAGGGTATAAGAGTCCAAGTGGAAGTTAGAGGATGAGATGCATAGGAAGTAGTTATTCTTATTTACTTTGGATTTTGTGGGTCAAATCCCTATTAGGGGTTTACAATTGTAAGAACCCTAACTTGGATTTATGGTTAAAAAATATTGCTTAATTGAAATGGGTGCTTAATTCCTTAAACAAACATTAAGTTATGATTTGATATCATATGTCTAAGCTATGTTTCAAATTTGGTCCAGCTTGGACAATGTTTGCTTGAGCTTTGCAATTTATGGACTTTATGGACTTTTATGCAAATTTTCCCATATCTAGGGTTTTATTTGTAATTTTCACATGTATTATGTGCCTCATAGATGTTCTTACCATAATTGATATAGTTTCACATTTGAAACACCTAGATGTACCATCAAAAGTGTGGTGTTTTCTAACTTAGGGTTGAGAACCTAGGGCTTCTCACCTAAGTACCTAAATCGATGGTCCTTCTAAGTAAGTTTGGGATCTGATGGTTTCACTATGAGAGTGAAGGATCAGATGGTTTCACTATGACAGTGAAGGATCTGATGGTTTTCCCTTGTATCATGGGATTTGGTGGTTTTCTCTAGAGGTACAAGAATTGATGGTTTCCCATGTAGGATGCACCAACCAGTGGTGGATCATGGTTGCTCGTCCAGCTAGTCGGGGCATGATCTAATGGCTCTTATGATGATACAACTCGATGGCTCTCCTAAGTTGACAACTGATGGCAGATCTATTTTGCATGGATGGAAGTCTTTGACCTTTTGCCACATGGAATGCATGCTTTTAGCCGCATCCACCTTCCTCTCTCATCCTAGCCTTATATACTCATCTCTTCCCTCCCAAATGAACTCTTTGTAATCCTTCATATTCTTCTTGTTTCTTGATAGGTTCGACCCTCTTGCTTGGTGGAAGAAGAGGAGCTCTTGAGGATGAAGCTTGGTCAATCTTGGTTGCATTTGCTCTATGGTTTGGATCTACCTTTTTTGGGATCATTTGGAGATTCCTAACCTAGATTTATGCCCTAAACAAGTATGATCATCTTCCTTATATTTGTTTTTCTTGTTTCCCTCCTTCTCTATTTTGCTTTGGTCTAATCATGGTGTTCTTGGTATAAATCAAGCATGTGGTTGAAGAAACCTCTCCTCTCTTCTCTTTGTTCTAGATCTTCCTTGTTCTTGAAGAAAGGAGCTCTCTTGGAACGTTTGGAGTGATAAATCTAGGGTTTCTCTTCTCTCTTTCAAGCTACCTTGTTGTTTGGATGATCATCATCCTCCTTGAGGTGAGATAATAACTTTCATCCCATTTCTTTCTTATCTTTACCTTGTTTTATGTAGATTTTTCCCTTAAAAACGTTGTAATATGTACAAAGGTGATCCTTTGGGTAAGGTACGAGCATATGTAATAGTATTTGTGTAGGTAAACTACCCAGAGATCTTGTACACATTCTTCCTTTGAAGTAAGATACCTAAACCTTGAAATTTTATGAAATGATGGTTTCTCCTTAAGTATAATGAACTTATTTCTCATTTGAATAGTGAAACGAAGGTTTGACTCCTCATGAGAAACAATGGTTTATATTTAGTTGATTATTTGATGGTTTTACTTGTGTATGAAAATTGATGGTTTCACTAGTAAGTGAAATGATGGTTTTCTTAGACTAAGAAATGACAGTTACACTTCTTTCATGAGTCAACGATCATATTTGATACCTAAGTTGATTCTACCATCAAGTAGATGAATTGATGGCTTACCTAGCACTTGAAATGATGGTTTTGAATTAGTGTAGAAGAGATGATTTTACCTAGTATTGAAAAGTGATGATTTACCTAATTTTCACAACTAATAGTTTACCTAATGCTCACAACTTATGGTTTACCTAATGCTTACAACCGATGGTTTAGCTAATTCTCATAATCAATGACTTGCCTATTGTTTACAATGGATGGCTCTACTAGTTCATGAAATGATTAACCAACTAAGCTTAAGAAGTTATGGATTCACTAGGTACATGATTCGATGGTTTTCCTAGTGTACCAAAGGAACGATGGTTATGCCTAATACAGACACTGATGGTGTTGTTTAAACCCTAGATCCAATGGTTATGACTTGTGTGATATGTGAGTCTATAATTGTGCTAAGTATGTGAACTGATGGTCTTACTAGTGACCATGATTCGATGGTTTTGATTTTGGTTAAGAATTCTAGTGATCTAATGGTCTTTCTCATCGATAAGTATACTAATGATTTGATGGTTTTAGTTATGTGCATCAATGAACCGATGGGTTTATTTGGTGAATACACTGATGTTTATCGAACACATAGTTTTATGGGTTTTTTGTCCTTCCAACAACGCATTCCTTTTACTATGTATGTAAATGAATTGATGGTTATGTTTTTGTTAAGTAATATTAATGAATCGATGGTATTATTTTTTATTGAGTTTATCAATGATTTGACGGTAATTCTTTTATCTAAGTGCTTCAATCATCTGATGGTTTTCATTTGTTTAAGTACATTAATGATCTGATGAAGATTCTTGGTATAAGAATCTATGTTCTTGGATAAGTAAAAGAATGAACCAATGGTATTGTTATATGTATTAAAGGAAACAATTAGTTTCCTATGAGAGAAAATGAAACGATGGATTCCCTAATGTTTATCTAAGTGTGCCAATGAAATGATGGTCTATCCACATGTTTGCCTAATGTGATAAAGAGTTGATGGTTTATCTATGACTATTGATTTCTAATGCATATCCAATCTACATTGTTGAATCATTCTCATAAAGATTGAATGGTGATAATATAATACATTTATCTTACTCTAATGTTGAAATGAGGAATAAATACAATGCATATTGCTAAAAGTAACTCTATTAGGTTACTCTTGGAAATGTCATAACTATTCCTTATGAATTTATGAAGCATGATGTTGGGTCTAAAGATAAGTCTGTTAGTGATCTATTGATCCCTATGCAGGGTATTGAAGGATAATGATATACTTGAGGAAGTAATGTTGTTTTGGCCTAAATGGCTTTTCAACATGTAATGTACCCTGATGGAAATATAATCTCTTCATGGATGGAAATGAAATATCACCATGTGATGTTGTAATAAGTAATATGTCTCATGTTTTATATCTTCTTGAGTTGTTATATACCAATGCTTTTGTAGAAATAATTTAGGGTTTGTGTGTAACTTTCTTGATGTAGCCTGAAATCACCCAATTGGCAATAACTAATCAACTGAAATCCTAATCACGTAGTGCCCTATGTCGTAGAACTATTACAGTGTCAGAACTTGCTAGATAGGGAAATGAGTATTCCAAAAGGGAAAGTTGGAGTCTTATATTGTTGTGTATATGCGGGTGTGGGGAGAGTATATCCTTGTCATCCTGGTCCCAAGGTTATGGAGAACGGTCAAGGTTGTATCTCAAATGAATGAATATGCACATGTCATGTGATTGAGGATAGTTGTGATTGTACCTCCAATGATAAGGTTAAATACCCTAATTTCTAGTGTCATGACCTGTGTACCAAGGGCAGACTAGGATGACTGCAACCAAACTAATGTGTCACTATAGAGGACTCGACTAACTGAGGGGAAGAAATCTTTGGATTCTGACTCTCCTAGATATTGTACGAAGTTGATTGTGACTTTGTAGTGGTTAGCTAGAAGTTTGACTCATACACCTCATACTCCCCATGGCTTAATAAAATATATAATACATTCGTGTAGCATATTTGTTAGGGTTATTTAGTGATTCACATAGGATGATAACTCGTGCTTTGCTTCTTTTAATATTTAGATGATGTACAATACGGTAAGAGAAATCAACAATGCTTATGTTGTTATCTATGCCTGATCTTTTGTTAATAATGTTAACCTTTCAATCCTACAAATGAGAATGTGATTATGACTTTACTTAATGAAGATTTTATATCTGGAATTTCAATCCTATCATATCATTTGCTATATCACTTTAATTCCATAACATGATATAAGAAATAAACATTGTTGAGAGTTATATCTCTTGTTGGGAGATGGGTCTCTCTTTGTGGATCACCACATCTTTTTAAGTGGTCATCAGCAGTGTTGGAAGAGCCATGGCAGAAAGGAGGAGTTGTATTGTAAAACCATATAAGAAGGTTGATTAGTTGTCTATTGTGTGCTAGAGTTGTCCATGTACTATCAGGTCCGAGCATGAAAGTTTTATATATGATTTGTCACTGACTCAAGTTTTTGATATCATTATGATGTTTGTGCATGTTGTATATGTGGATAGCATTTTTGTATACATGTTGTAGCTGAGGCCAGGGAGTGATTGTAAATGGTATGAATTTATGAAAGATGTTGGGCCTTTATGTAAATGTTCTTGGACATATTGAAGAAGTTTTAATTGGTTTTAATTATGCCCCTTTCAGTGATGTGATTAATTAGTGTTTGATTGTGTTTTAGTTTTGAGTAATCTAGTGGGTTGCCATAGTTTTGTAGGCTTAGAAAGGCCCAGAGTCTGTCATTTAGATTGTGAGCCCAACTTTGCATTGTTTGATGTACTGTCTTATACGAAATTGCTTTGATTTGGCTATTGAAAACCTACACTTTAGCACTCATCTGAATGTGGTAAGGAGTGGCCAAGTGTTGAAATATGCCATACTAGTGGAGAAATGCTTCAATCTATGTTTGAGTAAGTTGATCCTTCATTATAAATGACATTGAAGGGGACTCTAAAGTGTGTGATGATGATATCTCTTGATTCACTAAAAACTATGGAGATTGGTTCAACCCCATTGGAAAGATAATGAATGGAAACCAGAATATAGGAGAAGCCATAAGAGGAGGGGAATGGACCTATGTAGTCCATGCACCAAAGGATGAGGATCTCAACTTTCTACCAAAGATTTAATGGTATCTTAATCTCTCTTTGAAACATTGTTAGATATCTGACATTAGTCACATGACTTGATATAGTTGTGAGAATCCTTGAAGATAGAGGGCCAAAAGAAACCACATTGAAGGTCCTTGATGGTAGCCTTTTTTATCTCATTGGGCACCCAGTGCAGCTAGTATGACATTATTCAAGAATGAGAGGATCCTCCTCTTTGAAAACACACTTGTGGTAGAGGTTGTATAAACACAATGGGAATAGATAAGGCCCATCCTAGTAGTAATGGAAGATGTCATGCATACATTTTTTTTTCTCTACTCCAAGGTAGTTCACAAAAAAAACATACAACATGATGAATTTTTTCACTTGCAGTGATTGGTCTTAGGAAGGCAATCATTAATAGGCATTGGATGGTTGTACTGAATCTACAATCGAATGAAATGATTAGAAACTACAATTTCCAGTTCCCTTTTATCTTTGATATCTAGATAAAACTCTTGCAACGATAAGATCCATCTAAGAAAGATGGGTTTTTCATACTTCTTCAAGATAAGTGCTTGATAGAAGCATGGTCATTGTAGACTACCACTTGCAATCCCACAAGATAGGAGCACAATTTTTCAATGGCATGGACAATGGTGAGGAGCTCATTTTCAGTTGCTTCATAATTTCTTTTTGGGTCATCCAATATCTTGTTGGCATAGTAAATGACATGATTCTTCTTGTTGATGTGCTACCCCAAAATTGTTCCTATGATGTAGTCACTAGAATCAGACATGATCTCAAAACGAATAGACCAGCATGGGGCATGAATTATGGGTATGGAAATGAGATATTCCTTCGGAAAGGTGAAGCTCTTCTTGTAGTCAAATTTAGAGATGAAATCCACATCCTTTTAGAGCAAATTGGTGAGAGGTTTGACAATCTTGTTGAAACATTGAGGAACCTACTATAGAATCCAATGTGGCCTAAGAATCCTGAATTTCTTTGACATCGGTTGGGATAGATTTTTTGTCACTTTTATCTTTTCATTGTCAACTTCAATTCCTTTAGAGATGACATTATGGCCTATCACAATGCCCTCCTTAACGATGAGTGGTATTTCTTCCAGTTGAGCACCATATGTGCTTGTTCACAACATTCAAGAATAAGGGACAAATGTTGTAGGTATGTTTTGAATGAGTCTCCATAGACATACAAATTTCCCATGGTTTTATCAGTATATGGAAGATGGTAGAAGTTAGTAGGAGCATTACATTGTACGAAGGCATCTAAGGGAAAGCCTATGTGCCAAATAGCACATGAGAATATTCTTTTCCTGTTCATCGAGCTAGATGGGAATCTGATAGAATCCAAAATACCCATACATGTAGTAGAAGAGCTCTTGGTGTGCCAACCTCTCCAAGACTTTATGAAGAAACAAGAGTGGGAAATGATCCTTCTAAGTTTCATTGTTGATATTGTTGTAATATATGGACAAACGCCATCCAGTCATGATGCATGTGGGGTATCAACTTGTTCTTCTCATTTAGGAAAACAATAGTGCATCCCTTACTTGGAACTACATGTACAAGGCTCAACAATATAGAATCTCTTATTTGGCTCAACATGTACATGGCTCATCCATGGCGAGTCACAGATAGGATAGATAATCCCTATCGTTAGAAACTTTGTCACTTTATTGTGCACCACTTCCTTCATGCTAGGATTCGGATGATGTTGGGGCTTGATGGATGTCTTGAGGTTGTCAATCACGTTGGTTTGATGCATGTAGAAGGCTTGACTGACTCCAGTCATATCTATCATCTTGTAGCCAAACTCCTTCTGCCTTTGTCTCAACTTGATCAAAAATAGATTTTCTTGCTCGAAAATGATATCAGCATTAATGATGACTAGGCAAACTGTCTTCTCATTTTGGAAGACATATGTTACCCCTAATGTAGAGGCTTCCTCTTTACAGTAGGTGCCTTTTCTTTTGCTTCAATGATGGAGACAGATTTAAGCTCTTCAAACTCGACTTCAGGTTCTTCCTCTACATTGACTAGGTAAGAGATAGATTTCTTCACCTATTCTTCATTTAGCTCATGAGCACTATGATTGATAAGTGTTGTCTTAAGGGGGTATTCATAACTAGGTGTCTACTATCACATATGTGCCATCTTGTCAATACAGTCAATGAGTAAGCATTATTCCTGGAAAGTCGATCCTTGAGACTGTGAAAGACTTTAAATTAAAGTGTGTTTTCTCCAAGACTTAATGTTAAAATTCTAGCTTAAACATCTATCAAGGCTTTGGTTATTGTAAGATGAAGGCGCCCAAAGATGATAGGATATCAAAGATCCCCCTTGAGGTCCATAATGAAAAAATCATAGGAGACGTAAGATTTGGGACCCACTCTCATAGGGATGTCTTCTACTATCCCCATAGGGGTGGTGTAAGGAGTGGTACACAGGAGGGGATCTACACCTTAGTTAATAAAGCCATCCATTCCAAGTACACTAATTGATACTATGGATTAGGTGTATTTTTTTATTTTTCAAAAGAGTGGTACACAAGAAACATGAATACATAGTAGTGGAAGAAATAACAACTATTACATTATCTAAAAATAATCCATTTACATTGTACCTCAGCCATTAAGGGTGTCAGAACATGCATGTGAAGCTACAAATTTAAGTTGCACAAAAATAACTAGTTGCATAGTGCAACTTGGCCATCGCAAGTTTTGGTTGAAGTTTTACTTTGTAGTATATGTCAAACTTGAGCCATCATCCTCTAACATATCTAAATCTGGATGGGTTAGGAACATCAGTTAGAAAGAAGGAAATAATAAAATAAGGGACATCAACATAAACTGAGTATGTTTAGATTTAATACAACTGGGCATAATTAAATGCAAAGATAAACAATTAAGGAAATTACAAATAAGGAATGATCACTTTAACAAAATAGTCTACAAAAAGAAGTATAACCAAGAGATCTGTCAGGGTCAAGTAGATGGGCATATGACATGTCCTAAATGAGTGTACTAAATAGAAGTCTACATGAAAGTGTATTAAAGTGACTCAAAGAGGTCCAAATGTCAAAATCTAGAAATTGGGACTACTAGAGACTACTATTAACTGAAACAAGTCAGCTAGACCTAAGAAAAGAGTCGATTGTGTGATTAAACTAAGAACAAGAATTAAAAATTCTAGATAGAAAATTGAATAAAAGATTAAAATGATGGATTTTTTAGGATACCCATTTCACCAAGGTGTCAATCTATGCATGCATTCTTTTCAATTAATATAACTTATCTTGCTTCTTTAAATTAAGTGTATGTAGCTTGTACTATCAGCTTTCACAACATAGCACACTATTTTTCCTAGTTACTAATTCTCTTTTGCAACATAAATATAAAAGGCTAAAGATAAGATCTATATATAGACAAATACTTCATAGTGGTTAGCCAACTCTTGCAGCACATTCGTAACTTTGATGATAATGTCTTTACTAACTGTTAGACCCAATTTCACAGAAGTTAATAATATTCATGGAGATCAAGAATAAATAAGGCAATACATATTTTCCATTATCAAAATCCAAAGTAAAATATAAAATATAAATAATCTAACATGGGTTTATCCTCCCTCAAGGTCAACATAGAATTAGAGGAAGGGAAGGAAGAAGAGAAACATATGGGAAACTCCTATAATACAGTGCAAGGAAGAATGTTGTAGTCTAAAGGCATTATAGTCACCGACTACTCTTTGATATGTCTCTTAATTCATGACTCTTTGTCTCCCTATTGGGCTCCAATTCCTTAAAGGAGGGTCAAAGGGATGTGTAATGACCCATTTTCAAATTAGTCATCTGATTAGGGTTTACTTCGATAATTGTATGCTTAATTAAGTTGATCATTGTTCAAAGCTTGATTAGTGATGGTAGTTAAAGTTTCATGTTTTAAATATAATGATAAGTTTAATCATACTTTGATCCACCTAATTAGGGTTAACATTTCAGAAACCCTAATCAGCCCAAATTAGGGTTTTGGTGATATATGAATACATAATTTGAGAAGTATAGTGTCTCACTAAATGATTTTTAATATTTTATTTGTAACTCTGATTTAGTTCAAATTTGTATATTATTTGGATATATAAAATTTTAACAACATTGAAAAATATCAGAATTTTTGAAGAATGTTCTGACCTGTTTATTAGTCCAGTTTCAAACTCGAACGATCATATTTTCAGATTGATATAGCAGTGTGGTAATTGAATTTTATATTTTTATTGGTATATCCAATTGATTTAAAATTTTAAAAGTACTTGAAAAACTAAATTATAGACACCCTGTTAAATTGGAGTAATTTATTATTGACTTTTGATCTCTACAGAGAGGGTGTCGGTCGAGTTCTGTGAAGGACAAACTCGACTGACCATGCTGCTGACTACAATATAGCAGTGTAGTATTTGATTTTTAATTATTTATTGGTAATTAAAAATGATCTAAATTTTTTACTTTACATTATAAACTCCATTTTAGACATTTCATTAAAGTTTAATAATTTTTTTATGATATTTGAGTTCTGAAACATGTGATTTCGGTCGAGTTTATAACTCAGCCGACCAACCGGCCTGAGCAAAATAAAAATACATTGAGGGGCTTGTTTGCAAATGTTCTAAGCACCTCAATTCATCTATATCACTAAACTAACACACAAGGATCTCTCATAACTCATCCTTACTGTCAAATAAACGAAATTCTTGAGAGAGAGGAGAGCTAGGGTTTTGAGTAGAGAAAGTGGAGGAGATGATGACCTAGGGTTTCTCTATCCAAGATATGATGAAATCAAGTAAGTTTAGCTTCTTTGCTTAGTATTTCTTGGTGAATATTCTCTCACATGTCAAAATTACGTACCTCCTATGATTTGATTCAAAATCACATAAAATCTCCCCCTTTTCTCACTCTTTCTCTTCTAATCCCCATTTCTAGGGTTTCTGAGTTGAGAGGAGAAAGAATTGGATTCTTCTGCGAGAGTTTGATTGGGTTTCCAAAAATTCAGAGGTTGACCTCCATTTTTAAGGTGCTTGGAACCTGAGGTGAGTGTTTTTCTCCCTCCTAAGCTTCGTATTCATGTTGAAAGCCTAATTCAATCCGGCTAAAACAATCAGAAACCTTGTTGGTATATGTATGTGATTGGATTGGATTTGGGAAAGATATTGGGGAATCCAATTTTACTGATTTTGATTATTTCTCATTGATTGAAACTTGATTAGTTCTTTTTATATTGATTGAGTATGCATGGGTATTCTTATGGGCAGATGACTATGGTATTTCATGTGAATTTTGCCTAAAAATCAGCCCAATGGCCGATATGCTTGGAATTGAATTGACATGTATAAAGTCATATTTGAATTATACTTGATTGTATTATACAAGTGTATTGTTGAATGTTAATGGAATTGAATGACCACATATCCTGATTAGGATTTGTGTTGAGGAAGTGAATGAAATGAGTCAATTAATCAATGTCTACTTATGATTGATGCATAAAATGTGTGAAAATGGAAACTAGGGTTTCCATGTTTGTGAATAACCCTAATGAACCCTTGAGACATGATTGGATTACTGAATGATATGATTATTATGATATGTTGAAATAAGTGTTGAAGTTGAAAGTATTAATACTTCAATTGAATATGATGAGTCTTACTATATCATCTAAGTCTAATGCATTTGTTTTATAATAATAAAGAATGGTCATTGTTGATTATGGGAATGACATTAGTAGTCATCGTCAAGGTACATTTATTTGAATATAAGAGACAATATGAACAAGATGTACTTAATGGTGATTGCAAGACAAAGATGAAACTAATGAAGATAGTATGATGACGTATTTTATCTTTTATTTAATTACATATGGATTAACCCAAATTAAATAAAATATACTAAGAATTGTACTTTGATAAATGTTATGTAGAAGAGAAGCATTGTATGTAAAGTGAATCAAGAAAGATTGGTCCAGATGATGTAATGAACATGAAATAAAAGAAGATGAGACTACTGAGTATAAAATGATGGAAAAAGATAGGAATTAGTAGATGATTCTAAGAATGTAACTCTTACCCTAAAATGATGAGTTTGATTATGCTAATGAATGACAATCTCAAATGGGTGGTTAAGAGATGCACATAATTGTAGTTGAATTCAACTAAATGATGAAACTCAGGTATTTGAATTGACTTACAAGAATGTGTTCTTGTATTGTGATTGTTTGATAGAATACTTGTATTATGAGAATGAACAATTTTGATGGAATTCAAATGATAATCAACATTTGTTGACTAGCAACCCCATATGAAGAATGTGAAATAAAAGAAGAAGAGAACTAAGTTTGTTATGCATGTATATGCATGAAATTTATTTACATATATTGAGATTAGATGGAACAAGCATATATTGTATGAGGAATGATACATGACGTCTATATGCTTTTACTATTGCTAGTTATAATGCCTCTACTAATATTTGTTAAGAACTGTTGTATATAATGAACTGATGAGTAATATGTTGAAATGGAATTTAATATGCACTCCTTACTTTGAGAAACCCTGATAAGGGTAAATGTCGCATAATGAGATTATGTCTAGGGCTGAAAGCCCACTGATGTTGATAAAACCCTGATGGGGTAAATGATGGACAATAAGATTATGTCTTGGGCTGAAGGCCCACTATTGATGATTGCTATGAGTTGATGAGAAGATAGAAATAATCATATTTTTTGCTATCTATAGACTTATTGTGCTTCTTGCTTTGATCATTGCCCTTATTGATAAACTTAATCTGTTTCATGGTATTATAGTTATGCGAGAATACACACATATGATATATGATGTTTTGAATTCTTATAAGATGAGTAAAAGAGATTAATAACAAGTGAAATGATGGAACATCTATTTAGGTGTCCTGAACACCGTGAGTTTCCCCCGAGGACCACACTAGGGAAACAAAATGAATCTCCTTGTAGTAATCGATGAATTATGAGAAGGATTTTTAGAGTGTGGATCGAGACCTTAAAGGTTAGACCACCAGGATTTAGGAGTGAGTCATATGGAGTGGCTCGAGCCCTAAATCCTTGTTGTGAAAGTCTATGTCCAGATGGAATAGACTCTGTTAAAATGAAATATGTGAAATGTGAAATGTGAAATGAAAAATATGTGAAATACTGAGATATGTGATATACTGTTTTGCTGGTTCCTATCTCGTGTACCTGAGATGAGGACGTGATCCTCTTTAGGCAACCCTGAGGTGGCCAGGGTCTGTTTTTGATATCTTAGGGTGGCTAACTAAACCCCAAGATAGTGATGGTGAGTCGTTGACACGAGAATCAGGCGTGGCGACTTCTACTTGGTGAGGTACAAGCCAAGTAGTTTCAGGGAAAATGAATAAAAGATGATAAGCTGTGTAGAACATGATTTGAATGGTTATTACATTCCTTGTGCTGCTAGTTGATGATTTGTTATTTTTGATTATGCTTGTTGTTGAGGAAAGTAATCATGTTGATATGGATATTTTCTATTTCATATTATGATATGTCATACTGACAAGTTATAAATGATGGGATTTATATCCATTCTGAATATGAGTTGGATTGCTTGCTATTTGATAGTATTGTTTGGTCAAAATGTTTTATGTGTACTTCAGCTTTAGGACTACAGGATGTGTTCCTGGTCCAGCTAGTGGAGTGTCACAAACATAATGTTATTGTTATGTATTGGTTCAAAATGCTTATAACTTGACTTATTACTCATGTAGTAAGATTCTTAATCTGAACTAGAAGTATTTGTTGATTTGTTCATGTCCAGCAGGTGGAGTGTCACAAGGGTAATGTTATTGTTATGTATTGATTCAAAAATTCTTACAACTTATTTTATTTCACATGCAGTAGGGCTCTTAATCTGAACTGAGAAGTATCTGCCGATTTGTTCATAGACATGCTCTAAAAGATGTTTCAATGTTATAATTGGTTCAAGTGATTGCCTTATCTGTTGGATTAGATTACCATTGCAAGATATATTTGACTCATTATAGAACTTTTTTCTATACTTTTTCAATATCTACATGTTATTTTAAGTTTTATACTTAATCTGATGTTGATGCATGTACCTAGCTTGAGTGGGAGGTATCCACTCACTGGGGCTCTATATGAGTCTCATGAGGTTGTTTCAAATGTATTTAGGTATAATGCTATCCAGCAGAGAGGTCGTGACAAAGAAGGTATAAATAGTATAATCTAGATAGATTAGAATGTCCTTGTACTCTCTCTTTCCCGAGATGGGTTGTAGATTAAGTTTGTTCATCAATGTACATGTATATGATGTAAACTGAATTGCATATGAGAACAAGATTTGATTCTAGATTTAATGGAGTTGAATATGATTTGTGATATATGAATGTGATGTCCTTGATGTGACATTGATTTATGAGTTTGTGAAGAAAGAAAAAGGAAAAATTTATCTGTTTTTTTCGTATATTGTTTATTCACCTTTATCGATAATTCATTGTTTTATTTTGTAATCTGGGTTTAAGTTTGGGATTATCGCTAATGGTTGGTATTTATGCTAATCAAAAGAGTGGGTCCTGAAAGATGTGGTATCAGAGCCTAGGTTAGATGAGTCTACAGGGACAATAGGATCTAGGACTAATTGATAATGTCGATGTTGAATATAACCTGAATGATGTGCATATTGACTGAACTCAGTATCTAGATACTCTGGTCAAGTATTTGGGTATTGAGCTAAGCTAGTCTGGAACTTCCGACTATACTTCTTCTAGATGCCCTGACCAAGTATCCTGATGAACATAGTTTGGTAGTCTAATAAGATTCATGATGAAAAAGAGAAGAATGGTGATAAAATGGTGAAAGAGAAAAGGATTTTATAATTCAATATGGAACCTATGGAAAGCATGAAATTTCATATAAGAAAGATGAAATCTTAATGGATTATGAATACAATCTCTAATGAGTTTGAATTTGAGTATGAAATATGAAATTGTGAGAAAAAGCTATGAATTGAGATGCATACTAGATGATCTTCTTTATAAAGGAAATTGATGAATGTGGATGATAATATGTGAATGAGTCATAATCTTAATCCATGAGATACACAATCAAATTTAAAAAAAGATGTGAAAGGTGATGTGAATTAGATCTTGATAAATGATGTATTACTAATATCTTTGAAGTAAGTGTTTGTAATACTCAAGGATAGATGAAGATGACATAGGATGAAATATCCATCTAATACAAAAAAAAGATGTCATATGAAAGAAAGATAAAATGGAATACTTTCTAACTAGATTTTGAGAGAGATGAATTATTATATGATATGATATTCTTTTGTATCTTTTCTTGGATTTCGGGATGAAATCCTAAAAGGAGGGGAGAATTTGTAATGACCCGTTTACAAATTAGTCATCTGATTAGGGTTTACTTGGATAGTTGTATGCTTAATTAAGTTGATCATTTTTTAAATCTTGATTAGTGATGGTAGTTAAATTTTCATGTTTTAAATATAATGATACGTTTTAATCATACTTTGATCCACCTAATTAGGGTTAACATTTTAGACCCTAATCGGCCCAAATTAGGGTTTTGGTGATATATGAATACAGAATTTGATAAGTATAGTGTCTCACTAAATGATGTTTAGTATGTTATGTGTAACTATGATTTAATTAAAATTTGGATATTATTTGGATATATAAAATGTGAACAACATTGAAAAATATCAGAATTTGTGAAGAATGCTCTGACCTATTTATTGGTCCAGTTTTAAACTCGACCGATCATATTTTCAGATTGATATAGCAGTATGCTAATAGAATTTTATCTTTTTATTGGTATATCCAATTGATCTCAAATTTTAATTTTACTCGAAAAACTCAATTATAGACACCCTGTTAAATTGGAGTAATTTTTGGAGGACTTTCAATCTCTACAGAGAGGGTGTCGGTCGAGTTCTGTGAAGGACAAACTCGACCGACCATGTTGCTGACTGCAATATAGCAGTGTAGTATTTGATTTTAATTATTTATTGATAATTTCAAATGATCTAATATTTATACTATATCTTATAAACTCCATTTTAGACATTGGGCTAAAGTTTCATAATTTTTGTATGAGATTTGAGATCGGAAACATGTGGTTTGGGTTGAGTTTATAACTCAGCCGACCAACCAGTTTGAGCAAAATAAAAATACATTGAGGGGCTTGTTTGCAAATGTTCTAAGCACCTCAATTCATCTATATCACTAAACTAACACACAAGGAGCTCTAATAACTCGTCCTTCCTATCAAAGAAACGAAATTCTTGAGAGAGAGAGGAGAGCTAGGGTTTTGAGTAGAGAAAGTGGAGGAGATGATGACCTAGGGTTTCTCTATCCAAGATATGATGAAATCAAGTAAGTTTAGCTTCTTTGCATCCCATTTCATGGTGAATCTTCACTCACATGTCAAGATTCCATCCCTCCTATGATTTGATTCAAAATCACATAAAATCTTCCCCTTTTCTCACTCTTTCTCTTCTAATCCCCATATCTAGGGTTTTCGAGTTGAGAGGAGAAAGAATTGGATTCTTCTATGAGAGTTTGATTAGGTTTCCAAAAATTCAGAGGTTGACCTCTGTTTTTAAGGTGCTTGGCACCTGAGGTGAGTGTTTTTCTCCATCCTAAGCTTTGTATTCATGTTGAAAGCCTAATTCAATCTGGCTAAAACAATCAGAAACCTTGTTGGTATATGTATGTGATTGGATTGGATTTGGGAAAGATATTGGGGAATCCAATTTTACTGATTTTGATTATTTCTCATTGATTAAAACTTGATTAGTTCTTGTTATATTGATTGAGGATGCATGGGTATTATTATGGGTGACTATGGTATTTCATGTGAATTTTGCCTAAAAATCAGACCAATGGCCGATATGCTTGGAATTGAATTGACATGTATAAAGTCATATTTGAATTGTACTAGATTGTATTATAAAAGTGTATTGTTGAATGTTAATGGAATTGAATGACCACATATCCTTATTAGGATTTTTGTTGAGGAAGTGAATGAAATGAGTCAATTAATCAATGTATACTTATGATTGATGAATGAAATGTGTGAAAATGGAAACTAGGGTTTCCATGTTTGTGAATAACCCTAATGAACCCTTGAGACATGATTGGATTACTGAATGATATGATTATTATGATATGTTGAACTAAGGAATGACTTCTTGAAAACCCTAAAGTTTATTATTAAGACAATTATGAGTCATAAAGCTAGAACTTGTATATGATGTTTGAAATATGATCAAATGTTGAAGTTGAAAGTATTAATACTTCAATTGAATATGATGAGTCTTACTATATCATCTAAGTCTAATGCATTTGTTTTAGTATAATAAAGAATGATCATTGTTGATTATGGGAATGACATTAGTAGTCATCATCAAGGTACATTTATCTGAATATAAGAGACAATATGAACAAGATGTACTTAATGGTGATTGTAAGATAAAGATGAAACTAATGAAGATAGTATAATGAAGTATTTTATCTTTTATTTAATTACATATGGACTAACCCAAATTAAATAAAATATACTAAGAATTGTACTTTGATAAATGTTATGTAGAAGAGAAGCATTGTATGTAAAGTGAATCAAGAAAGACTGGTCCAGACGATGTAATGAACATGAAATAAAAGAAGCTGAGACTATTGAGTATAAAATGATGGAAAAATATAGGAATTAGTAGATGATTCTAAGAATGTAACTCTTACCCTAAAATGATTAGTTTGATGATGCTAATGAATGGCAATCTCAAATGGGTGATTAAGATATGTACATAAGTGTAGTTGAATTCAACTAAATGATGAAACTCAGGTATTTGAATTGACTTACAAGAATGTGTTCTTGTATTGTGATTGTTTGATAGAATACTTGTATTATGAGAATGAACTATTTTGATGGAATTCAAATGATAATCCACATGTGTTGACTAGCAACCCCATATGAAGAATGTGAAATAAAATAAGAAGAGAACTAAGTCTATTATGCATGTATATGCATGAAATTTATTTACATATATTGAGATTAGATGGAACAAGCATATGTTGTATGATAAATCTATTCTGAGTATGAGGAATGATACATGACGTCTATATGCTTTTACTATTGCTAGTTCTAATTCCTCTACTAATATTTGTTAAGAATTGTGGTATACAATGAACTGATGAGGAATATGTTGAAATGGAATTTAATATGCACTCCTTACTTTGAGAAACCCTGATAAGGGTAAATGTTGCATAATGAGATTATGTCTAGGGCTGAAAGCCCACTGATGATGATAAAACCCTGATGGGGTAAATGATGGACAATAAGATTATGTCTTGGGTTGAAGGCCCACTATTGATGATTGCTATGAGTTGATGCAGAAGATAGAAATAATCATATTTTTTGCAATCTATAGACTTATTGTGCTTCTTGCTTTGATCATTGCCCTTATTGATAAACTTAATATGTTTCATGTTATTACAGTTATGCGAGAATACACAGATATGATATATGATGTTTTGAATTCTTGTAAGATGATTAAAAGAGATTAATAACAAGTGAAATGATGGAACATCTAGTTTGGTGCCCTGAACACTGTGAGTTTCCCCTGAGGACCACACAGGGGAAACAAAATGGATCTCCTTGTAGTAATCGATGAATTATGAGAAGGATTTCCGGAGTGTGGATCGAGACCTTAAAGGTCAGACCACCAGGATTTAGGAGTGAGTCATCTGGAGTGGCTCTGGCCCTAAATCCTTACTATGAAAGTCTATGTCCAGATGGAATAGACTTTGTTGAAATGAAATATGTGAAATGTGAAATGAAAAATATATGAAATAATGTGATATGTGATATACTATTTTGTTGGTTCCTATCTCGTGTACCCGAGATGAGGACATGAGCCTCTTTAGGTAACCCTGAGGTGGCCAGGGTCTGTTGTTGATATCTTAGGGTGGCCGGCTAAACCCTAAGATAGTGACGGTGAATCGTTGACACGAGAATCAGGCGTGGAGACTTCTACTTGGTGAGGTACAAGCCAAGTAGTTTCAGGGCAAATTAATAAAAGATGATAAGTCGTGTAGAACATGATTTGAATGGTTATTACATTCCTTGTGCTGCTAGTTGATGATTTGTTATTGTTGATTATGCTTCTTGTTGAGGAAAGTAATCATGTTGATATGGATATTTTCTATTTCATATAATGATATGTCATGCTGACAAGTTATAAATGATGGGATTTATATCCATTCTGAATATGAGTTGGATTGCTTGCTATTTGATAGTATTGTTTGGTAAAAATGTTTTATGTGTACTTCAGCTTCAGGACTACAGGATGTGTTCCTGGTCCGACTGGTGGAGTGTCACAAAGATAATGTTATTGTTATGTATTGGTTCAAAATGCTTAGAACTTGACTTATTACTCATGTAGTAAGATTCTTAATCTGAACTAGAAGTATCTGCTGATTTGTTCATGTCCAGCTGGTGGAGTGTTACAAGGGTAATGTTATTGTTATGTATTGATTCAAAAATGCTTAGAACTTATCTTATTTCACATGCAGTAGGGCTCTTAATCTGAACTGAGAAGTATCTACTGATTTGTTCAGAGACATGCTCTAAAAGATTTTCAAGGTTATAATTGGTTCAAGTGATTGCCTTATTTGTTGGATTAGATTACAATTGCAAGATATATTTGACTCATTATAGAACTTTTTTCTATAATTTTCAATATCTGCATGTTTCTTTTAAGTTTTATACTTAATCCGATGTTGATGCATGTACCTAGCTTGAGTGGGAGGTATCCACTCACTGGGGCTCTATATGAGTCTCATGAGGTTGTTTCAAATGTTTTTAGGTATAATTCTATCCAGCGGAAAGGTCGTGACAAAGAAGATATAAATAGTATAATCTAGATATATTAGAATGTCCATGTACTCTCTCTTTCCCGGGATGGGTTGTAGATTACGTTTGTTCATCAATGTACATGTATATGATGTAAACTGAACTGCATATGAGAACAAGATTTGACTCTAGATTTAATGGAGTTGAATATGATTTGTGATATCTGAATGTGATGTCCTTGATGTGACATTGATTTATGAGTTTGTGGAGAAAGAAAAAGGAAAAATTTATCTGTGTTTTTCGTATATTGTTTATTCGCCTTTATCGATAATTCATTGTTTTATTTCATAATTTGGGTTTAAGTTTGGGATTATCTCTAATGGTCGGTATTTATGCTGATCAAAAGAGTGGGTCCTGATAGACGTGGTATCAGATCCTAGGTTAGATGAGCCTACAGGGACAATAGGAACTAGGACTAATTGATAATGTTGATGTTGAATATAACCTGAATGATGTACATACTAACTGAACTCAGTATCCAGATACTCTGGTCAAGTATTTGGGTATTGAGTTAAGCTAGTATGGAACTGTCAACTATACTTCTTCTATATGCCCTGACCAAGTATCCTAATGAACATAGTTTGGTAGTCTAATAAGATTCATGATGAAAAAGAGAAGAATGGCGATAAAATGGTGAAAGAGAAAAGGATTTTATGATTCAATATGGAACCTATGGAAAGCATGAAATTTCATATAAGAAAGATGAAATCTTAATGGATTATGAAGACAATCTCTAATGAGTTTGAATTTGAGTATGAAATATGAAATTGTGAGAAAAAGCTATGAATTGAGATGCATACTAGATGATCTTCTTTATAAAGGAAATTGATGAATGCGGATGATAATATGTGAATGAGTCATAATCTTAATCCATGAGATACACAATAAAATAAAAAAAAAGGAAGTGAAAGGTGATGTGAATTAGATCTTGATAAATGATGTATTACTAATATCTTTGAAGTAAGTGTTTGTAATACTCAAGGAGAGAGATGAAGATGACATAGGATGAAATATCCATCTAAAGATGTCATATGAAAGAAAGATAAAATGGAATACTTTATAACTTGATGTTGAGAGAGATGAATTATTATATGTTATGATATTCTTTTGTATCTTTTCTTGGATTTTGGGATGAAATCCTAAAAGGAAGGGAGAATTTGTAATGACCCGTTTTCAAATTAGTCATCTGATTAGGGTTTACTTGGATAATTTTATGCTTAATTAATTTGATCATTGTTTAAATCTTGATTAGTGATGGTAGTTAAATTTTCATGTTTTAAATATAATGAGAAGTTTTAATCATACTTTGATCCACCTAATTAGGGTTAACATTTTAGAAACCCTAATCGGCCCAAATTAGGGTTTTGGTGATATATGTATACAGAATTTGATAAGTATAGTGTCTCACTAAATGATTTTTAGTATTTTATGTGTAACTCTAATTTAATTAAAATTTGGATATGATTGGGATATATAAAATGTGAACAACATTGAAAAATATCAGAATTTGTGAAGAATGTTCTGACCTGTTTATTGGTCCAATTTCAAACTCGACCGATCATATTTTCAGATTGATATAGCAGTATGGTAATTGAATTTTATCTTTTTATTGGTATATCAAATTGATCTAAATTTTACCTGTACTTGAAAAACTCAATTATAGACACCCTATTAAATTGTAGTATTTTTGGATGACTTTTGATCTCTATGGAGAGGGTGTCAGTGAGTTTTATGAAGGACAAACTAGACCGACCATGATGCTGACTGTAATATAGCAGTGTAGTACTTGATTTTAATTATTTATTGGTAATTCCAAATGATCTAAAATTTCTACTGTTTATTATAAACTCAATTTCAGACATTGGGCTAAAGTTTGATAATTTTTGTATGAGATTTGTGTTCTGAAACATGTGGTTTCAGTCGAGTTTATAACTCAGCCGACCAACCAGTCTGAGCAAAATAAAAATACATTGAGGGGCTTGTTTGCAAATTTTCTAAGCACCTCATTTAATCTATATCACTAAACTAACACACAAGGAGCTCTCATAACTCGTCCTTCCTGCCAAAGAAATGAAATTCTTGAGAGAGAGGAGAGCTAAGGTTTTGAGTAGAGAAAGTGGAGGAGATGATGACCTAGGGTTTCTCTATCCAAGATATGATGAAATCAAGTACGTTTAGCTTCTTTGCTTAGCCTTTCATGGTGAATCTTCTCTCACATGTCAGCATTCCGTCCCTCCTATGATTTGATTCAAAATCACATAAAATCTCCCCCTTTTCTCACTCTTTCTCTTCTAATCCCCATTTCTAGTGTTTCTGAGTTGAGAGGAGAAAGAATTGGATTCTTCTGCGAGAGTTTGATTGGGTTTCCAAAAATTTAGAGGTTGACCACCGTTTTAACGTGCTTGGCACCTGAGGTGAGTGTTTTTCTCCCTCCTAAGCTTTGTATTCATGTTGAAAGCCTGATTCAATCTGGCTAAAACAATCAAAAACCTTGTTGGTATATGTATGTGATTGGTTTGGATTTGGGAAAGATTTTGGGGGATCCAATTTTACCGATTTTGATTATTTCTCATTGATTGAAACTTGATTAGTTCTTGTTATATTGATTGAGGATGCTTGGGTATTCTTATGGGTAGATGACTATGGTATTTCATGTGAATTTTGCCTAAAAATCAGCCCAATGGCCGATATGCTTGGAATTGAATTGACATGTATAAAGTCATATTTGAATTGTACTAGATTGTATTATACAAGTGTATAGTTGAATGTTAATGGAATTGAATGACCACATATCCTGATTAGGATTTGTGTTGAGGAAGTGAATGAAATGAGTCAATTAATCAATATATACTTATGATTGATGAATGAAATGTGTGAAAATGGAAACTAGGGTTTTGATGTTTGTGAATAACCCTAATGAACCCTTGAGACATGATTGGATTACTGAATGATATGATTATTATGATATGTTGAACTAAGGAATGACTTCTTGAAAACCCTAAAGTTTATTACTAAGACAATTGTGAGTGATAAAGCTAGAACTTTTATATGATGTTTGAAATGTGATCAAATACATAGTGTAAAGTATTAATACTTCAATTGAATATGATGAGTCTTATAATATCATCTAAGTCTAATGCATTTATTTTAGTATAATAAAGAATGACCATTGTTGATTATGGAAATGACATTAGTAGTCATCGTCAAGGTACATTTATCTGAATATAAGAGACAATATGAACAAGATGTACTTAATGGTGATTGCAAGATAAAGATGAAACTAATGAAGATAGTATGATGATGGAATTCAAATGATAATCAACATGTGTTGACTAGCAACCCCATATGAAGAATGTGAAATAAAAGAAGAAGAGAACTAAATCTGTTATGCATGTATATGCTTGAAATTTATTTGCATCTATTGAGATTAGATGGAACAAGCATATGTTGTATGATAAATCTATTCTGAGTATGAGGAATGATACATGACGTCTATATGCTTTTACTATTGCTAGTTCTAATGCCTCTACTAATATTTGTTAAGAACTGTGGTATACAATGAACTGATGAGTAATATGTTGAAATGGAATTTAATATGCATTCCTTACTTTGAGAAACCCTGATAAGGGTAAATGTTGCATAATGAGATTATGTCTAGGGCTGAAATCCCACTGATGTTGATAAAACCCTGATGGGGTAAATGATGGACAATAAGATTATGTCTTGGGCTGAAGGCTCACTATTGATGATTGCTATGAGTTGATACAGAAGATAGAAATAATCATATTTGTTGCAATCTATAGACTTATTGTGCTTCTTTCTTTGATCATTGCCCTTATTGATAAACTTAATCTGTTTCATGTTATTATAGTTACGCGAGAATACACATATATGATATATGATGTTTTGAACTCCTGTAAGATGAGTAAAAGAGATTAATAACAGGTGAAATGATGGAACATCTAGTTAGGTGCCCTAAACACCATGAGTTTCCCCCGAGGACTACACAGGGGAAACAAAACAAATCTCCTTGTAGTAATCGATGAATTATGAGATGGATTTCCAGAGTGTGGATCGAGATCTTAAAGGTTAGACCACCAGGATTTAGGAGTGAGTCATCTGGAGTGGCTCTGGCCCTAAATCCTTGCTATGAAAGTCTATGTCAAGATGTAATAGACTTTGTTGAAATGAAATATGTGAAATGTGAAATGAAAAATATGTGAAATATTGTGATATGTGATATACTGTTTTGCCGGTTCCAATCTCGTGTGCCCGAGATGAGGACGTGACCCTCTTTAGGCAACCCTGAGGTGGCCAGGGTCTGTTGTTGATATCTTAGGGTGGCCGGCTAAACCCTAAGATAGTGATGGTGAGTCGTTGAGATGAGAATCAGGCGTGGCGACTTCTACTTGGTGAGGTAGAAGCCAAGTAGTTTCAGGGCAAATGAATAAAAGATGATAAGCCGTGTAGAACATGATTTGAATGGTTATTACATTCCTTGTGCTACTAGTTGATGATTTGTTATTGTTGATTATGCTTCTTGTTGAGGAAAGTAATCATGTTGATATGGATATTTTCTATTTAATATTATGATATGTCATGTTGACAAGTTATAAATGATGGGATTTATATCCATTCTGAATATGAGTTGGATTACTTACTATTTGATAGTATTGTTTGATCAAAATGTTTTATGTGTACTTCAGCTTCAGGACTACAGGATGTGTTCCTGGTCCAGCTGGTGGAGTGTCATAAAGATAATGTTATTGTTTTGTATTGGTTCAAAATGCTTAAAACTTGACTTATTACTCATGTAGTAAGATTCTTAATCTGAACTAGAAGTATCTGCTGATTTGTTCATGTCCAGCTGGTGGAGTGTCATAAGGGTAATGTTATTGTTATGTATTGATTCAAAAATGCTTAGTACTTATCTTATTTCACATGCAGTAGGGCTCTTAATCTGAACTGAGAAGTATCTGCTAATTTGTTCATAGACATGCTCTAAAAGATATTTCAAGGTTATAATTGGTTCAAGTGATTGTCTTATCTGTTGCATTAGATTACCATTGCAAGATATATTTGACTCATTATAAAACTTTTTGCTATAATTTTCAATATATGCATGTTTCTTTTAAGTTTTATACTTAATCTGATGCTGATGCATGTACCTAGCTTGAGTGGGAGATATCCACTCACTGGGGCTCTATATGATCTCATGAGGTTGTTTCAAATGTTTTTAGGTATAATGCTATCCAGCAGAGAGGTCGTGACAAAGAATATATAAATAGTATAATCTAGATAGATTAGAATGTCCATGTACTCTCTCTTTCTCGGGATGGGTTGTAGATTAAGTTTGTTCGTCAATGTACATGTATATGATGTAAACTGAACTGCATATGCGAATAAGATTTGATTCTAGATTTAATGGAGTTGAATATAATTTGTGATATTTGAACGTGATGTCCTTGATGTGACATTGATTTATGAGTTTGTGAAGAAAGAAAAAGGAAAAATTTATCTGTGTTTTTCATATATTGTTTATTCACCTTTATCGATAATTCATTATTTTATTTCATAATCTGGGTTTAAGTTTGGGATTATCTCTAATGGTTGGTATTTATGTTGATCAAAAGAGTGGGTCCCGATAGGATAGCTCCGGAATGAGATCTGATGCGAATGAGATGTCTTTAGTGTATTCCCTCCTAGAGTTTGTATAAGATAAATTAGGGCACCACTTGTCCAATAACAGTTAGATGTGCATTGTTTTAATCTTTGCCATTAGACAAATATTGATGCCACTAACTTCTTCACTTTATCAAATTATAGGTATCTTAATCTTGATGCCATTAACTTGGTAGGGTGATACCAAGAATTCTTTTGGCAATTTCCCATTACCTCTTCTCATTTCTTCTTCTTCCATATGAAAGAAATTCCCAAGTTGCCTAAATTAGCCTCAAATTTTGTAGAGAAATCATGTGTATCAGAATCCCCTAATCTTGAATGCCCCCTCTGAGAAATGCTACTCTGGATTTGGCTAAAAAAGTCACAAAGGAGACACATATGTGAACTAGATCATCGGAATCATTCTTATCTTAGCATCCTAAACTGGTTCCTTCCAACCACAGAGCAAATGACTACTATTCAAGTAGCCAATTATAAAAAACAAAATGTCAAAATTAGACCTCTTAACACATAAGTAATCCAAAGAAAAGAGATACCATGGAAAGTCTAGGTTTTATTGATCATGTCACAAGATCTCCCAATCTACACTAGTCTTTTAAAAAAAATCATCTAATATGTTTGTAGTTCTGCGGATATGATTGTAAAAAGATAATAAATATTTTATATACTATATAGAGAAGTGTATGGATGGAATGGGTGGCATGGAAAATATAAATCACACATAATCCAAGTCATTTATGAAAATGAGAAAATATGATGTACCTAAATGATGTTTGCAATTGAATGTGTCCTAATGCCAACTAATTTTAGTGAAGTGATGAATGTTTAAAATGCCTTTTCCTAATTATGAATGAAGATGGAAGGTGATTTAATCATAGGATTCTGCAATCATATTCCTTACACAAGAGAGATGTGATTCTTTTCTTCTTCATCCTTTTCTCCATCCTCCTTTTTTATTCTCTCTTTTTATCTTTCATTTTGCATTTTTTTTCTTTTTTTCCCTTCGTGTTAAGCATATCTAGCCATATAGAAAATTTATGTGGGGGTAGAGCTTCTTATAACTTGAAGAAGGGTTAAATATATATACAATTTTCTTGTTATTTGTATTTAGAAAGGATGTGGAAACATATATTATACTTTCATGAATTATGAATGCAAATTAAACTATATGGAATTTTGTTGCAGTTATGCAAGCCAACTTGTATGAATGAGCTAAATATATATATATATATATTTATATTTATATTTATATTTATATATATATGAAACTTTGTATTTTTTTATAATGCAAGCTAAACTAAATGCTTCCTATCATGGTGAGATATAATCAAAGAGAAAAATGACTTAAAGCATGCAATCTATAGTGGTGGTGGAATGGAGTGAGGGTGGATGACATCAAGTGACTAAAAGGCATACTCTTCATAGACATGATAGGTATCACTTATATTAACTTAATATATCAAAGTGATCCAAAATCTTATTCTTGAATTAACATGTAAGGTCATGCTAATGCTTGGTTATATCGAACTCAAACACCATCTTCACTAAAAAAGACAAGGGTAGAATTAGGTTTTAAGTTGCCCACATGTGTCTCTGGATTGATTAATCCACTCAATATCTCAGGTAGTATGCTCTTAAATAGGAAAATCAAATAAAAATATAAGGATCATAGAGACCCATACTTCAATTGATTCATGGGATTATTTTTCTAAAATCCACTTATACACTAAATAAATATGGATTAAAAATTAAAAAATTAACCTTGATACAATGTCATAAAAGAAAAACTACTCATAACTTGATTTTTGCATAATACCCACAATTATTCTATATAGAAGTGGACCTTAGAAAAATTAATGTTCATGAAACCATGATATATTTCAAAATAAACATTTTATTTAGCGTTGAATAATGTAGAGATGCAAGGTATACATGTAAGGCTTGATTACTGATAGATACACTATTCCATTCTTCCTTTCCCTAACCTTGAATGTGAAATTGTTCCCAATTTTAAAAGCAAAGATAGAAATAAGGAATGGAATAGTTTACCTTTTTACCTACATCATAAATTACATCATAATTACTCAACTTCAAGCTGAAAGTTCAAAACTAAATCTATTGAATGGTAAATTATGTGGGTCTCCTTCCACAAAGTGCCCTTGTTTAAAGTCATATGCTCACTAAAAAATCAAATGATGTCTAAAAGATAAATCTCTTCATCATCGCCATATAATTATCTCCCATTATGATGTTCCAGTCTATGGTCATTGGTTGTAAAGATATTGGAACCACCGCTCCACTATACTACCCCGTGAGAATATGCCTTGTCTACATTCTAGAAACCTATCCATCCAGACTTTAGTTCCCTAGGGTGAAATTTCAACATTGAATTGAATAATACAACATTTTCTCCAGGCTCAAGTGGCATGTGTAATATATGCATGTCGTTAATTTTCATTGTACCTTCTTTTATAAAAGTTTCACATATTTATAGGCATCCAGTCGGACCTCATCTACCTTGTTCATGTTAATCTTTTGTTTGTCACCTCCAAAAGAAAGATCCACGTTTAACTACTTAGTTGCATACATGGCTTCATGTTCAACTTCCATTTCCAAATAACACGCCCTTCCATAGACCAATATATATGTCGTGGTTCTGATGGGGGTCTTGATAGGAGTCCTAAATGTGCAGAGAGTGTCGTTGAATTACATGCTTCAATTAGTTCTGGTCTTAGAGATTGTTTTTCTAAGATCATCTTTATCTCCCTATTGGAAACGTCAACTAGTCCTTGGGAAGTATGAAACTCCATATTTCTTTAACAATGCCCAAAGTGGTGGTTTATTATGTGTGAATCTCATCACTAATGGTCATCATTGGCACTTGAATCTACAAAAATTATTTTTCTTTACGAACTTATAGATTTCCAGTGCATCATTATTACATGCATTATGGCCTACCCATTTGGACATATAATTAACAACCAATAGAAATATAAAGATTTAAATTGTATGACATATTGATATCAATACCCCATAAATTAAAAAAAATGACTTCTTAAACACAATGAGGGGCATTTTTTGTATATTGGATATGTTACATGTGTGCTGACATACATCACATTTTTTTCATAGATTTATATGCATCCTTAAACAAGGTTGGAAAATCAAAACTTCCCTCTAGGACTTTAGCCTATGTCTTAGAGCTTGCATTATGTCCACTTGTGGGAAATGGGTGACAATGAGAAGGAATTCTCTCTATATCCCATGTAGGAATGGATGTCTAAATATGTCTTCTTTGCATTGTTTCAACAATATATGATCATCCCTAATAAAATGGTGTAGATAATTAAAGAATTTCTTCATATCTTATGCATTCCAATCGATGGGCATTACCCCGCTAGCTAAATTATTCAAAAAGTTAGAATACAAGGGATCTTTGTGTTAGATAACCAACAATTTCTCATGAAAAAAAGTTTCCTAAAAGGGCATCACTAATCTTGTCTCAACTATTCTCTCCAAGAGAGAAAGATGATCTATCACACATTTCAGTGACGGCTTTGTCCCTAATTTTATGTCAAATTCTTACAAAAGCAAGATCTAATGTATTAACCACAATTTGGATTCTTTTTCTTGTAGTAAAAACTTTATGGTGGCATGTTTATTCTAGACTATCATGTTCTCTCCAATCAAGTATGTTGTACATTTATCAAAGGATAAAACTACTCCTAGAAGATCTTTCTCTATAGGGGTAATATAATTGAGAATCATTTAGACTTTGTGAAGCATAATAGATCATTGACTCCTTTCTCTGTCGCAAAAATACTCCAACTTCATAGTCTGAGGCATCACACATCAATTAAAATGTTTGGCTCCAATCATGGGCTACCACCACATGTGTAGAAATCATAGTTTCCTATAAAACATTGAAGGTGTGTAAACAGTGACCGTTAAAATCAAAATCTCCATCCTTGTCAAAAAATTCCAAAAGAGGTTTTATACTTTAAGAAAAATATTTGATAAGTTGCCTATAAAACCCACACGTCCTAAGAAACTCCTCACCACCTTCACTGATTGTGGAGGAGTTCTGGAGATTATCTCAATTTTCATGGGGTCAACCTCCATTCCTCTGTTAGGCACCTTTTGTCTCACAGCGATCCCTTCATTGACCATCATGTGAAATTTATTCCAAAAATGAAATGAGGTTGATGTCCTCACATATTTTTAAAATGTGTCTCAAATTTCCTAAACAAGTTTAGAAAGATTTCCCATACATATAAAATCATCCATGAATACCCCATGGCACTGCTTTATCATATCATAATAAATGGCAAGCATGTACCTTTGGATAGTAACAAGTGCATTACAAAGTTTGAAAGGCATGAAGTCATAATAAAACATGTGTAAGGACAAGTGAAGGTGGATTTTTCTTGATCCTCATACTCTACCAAGATTTTATTATATCCCCAATAGCCTTCCAAAAAATAAAAGTGTGAGCATTTGGTGAGCCATTCTATGATTTGATTAATGAAGGGTAAAGGAAAGTGGTCTTTAAGAGTACCAGTATTGACACAACGAGAGTATAATCCTCTTAATAGCCCGAAAGACACTAACTCATTTACAATATTATTGGTAACTATAATGCCACCGTTCTTGGGCACCACCTGTGTCGAACTACCTATTTGGAATCAGAAATTACATAAATTATATGTGAAAACTAGAGTTTGATTACCTCCTTCTTCACTAACACTATCATGATTGGATTTAGTCTTCTCTAAGGTTGAACTGCTGGACTGCCTCCCTCAAGTAGAAAGATTTTATATTGGCATATGCTTGGTGAATTCCCCTTGATATCTTCTATGAACCACCCAAATGTTACATGGTAGTTCTTGAGAACAATGATCAGTTGATTCTCTTTTGAGATGCTTCAGGCAAAGAAATGATTACAAAAAGCTTTTCTTATGTCTCTATGAAGGTGATTTTCAGGATATTGAAAGATGAGGACCTAAGAGAAAGTCATTGGGATCTTTCCAAGAAAACTTTGGATTGGTCATGCAAGAATATTCATTTCTTCTATTGGGTTGTTGAAAATACATGCAGTCTTATTCCTCTTCTTATGAGAGTGCATTCTTCTTCTCAAGTTTCCTTGCCAACTTGGCCACTTGTGTCTTGAGTTTGATTGGCACTTTTTTCTAAGGTAGAACATTCAAGCTCCTCATCACAGATTGATTTCTTATCATATTATTCAAACTTACATGGCAGTTGGTTGCTTTATTGTTTAAAATGAAACTTGCACCAGCAATGTCCATTGTTGTCCTCTATCCTGTGTGCATGGCATAATAAAAAGTCTTGGCTTGCTTATATAGTTCAATCCCATGGTTCAATACCCTCCTAAGTATATTTTGAAATCTTCCCAAGCCATTAATAAGATTCATTTGCATGTTGGTTGAACCCATAGATTTTTCTAACTAGATTATTGGTCTTTTGAGGGGGGAAATATTTCTCAAAGAAAACATCAATCATTTATTCCCATGATTCTATTGATTTAGAGGGTAGAATTAAGAACCATGTTTTATCCCTATCTACTAAATAATAAGGAAATAGTTTGTATATGACAATAGTAGAGATGCGGTCTATTTTTATCATATAACAACTTTCCACAAAATTATTAATGTGATGCATGGGTTCCTCATTATTGTGCCCATGGAAAGCTTATGATTTTATAAGTGCAACAAGTCTATCATCTATCTTGTATCTTCCCATGTTGAACGCTTTCCTCTTGATGAAATGCAATGTGTCATGATAGATGGCACCTTGATATTCTCCCATATGGTCTGTTCATAATCTGAAACATCCACGTCCTCATTATTCTCTTTGTGGTTAGACATATCTTCTAGTTCTAGAACAGGCTCTTTGGGATCAATCTCCTGCTCTTGCTCAATTTCTAGACTGCTTTGAGGTGGCGTTGTAGACTCAGCACAATCAGTACTTGAGCGTAGACTATAAACAAGTACATGAATAGGTGCACTGAATGTGAAAATTATAGGAAACTATCCAAAGTGAAAAATGATTATGCAATAAATTTTAAACGAAAAGTGACCTAGAGTGTTTGGTTTCAGAATTCGTAGTGATATTGCTGCCAATTTCTAGGAAATGGAGGCAAAATCTTGACACCGCGTAAATGCATATTAGATGCAAGTGTGCGTGTTAAATTAGTAAAGGGACTCAAAGAGGTTTGAATATCAAACTCGTGGAATTTGGACTGTTAGAGACTCCTATTAACTAAAAAAGATCAGTTACGCCTAAGAAAATAGTTGAGTGATGATTAAAGTAAGAATAAGTATTAAAACTTCATCAAGTAAAGTGAATAAAATGATTATAAGGATGGATTCTTTAGGATACAGTTTTACCATGGTGTCAATGGATACAGTTTTACCTAATAGTTATACATTGTCCATATTTTGATGATGACTTAACCATTCCATTTATGTATATCTAATATGTTTATTTGAGATCAATTTCAGGTATTAGGTACATGAAGAGGATGAATTTACAAAACCCTAGTTTTCCAAAAAACAAGTTAAAATTAATATAAATGGATGTTTTGTAAAATAGGCTATATCTCCATTAGAATCATGTTGTAAATAATTTATATTGAATGGGTGACTTGTAAATAAGCTCCAAAAAAAATTGAGAGCACTTAGTTTGAATATTTAAGCATTTTAAGGCATTTTTCAAAAGTCATTACAAGTTGCCTTATTGGTTGAGTTTGTCCTGGTGACAACTCAGCCGACAACCTCTATGGCTCTTGGAAAATTCTAGTGTAGGTTGAGTTTGTCCTAGTGACAACTCAGTCAGCACCATGCACTAGCAAAAAAAAATTTAGTCGTTGGACTAGTTTCATCTAGGATAAATTTGAACGACAACTTCAAATTTTTTTATCATATAGTGTCATTGATCGAGTTTCCCAAAAGGTCACTCAGTCGAAAACACTATAAGGTAAAGTGTAGAAAAGTGTTTCTAGTCGTTGAAGTGTTTCTTAACTCAAAAATATATATGTTGGAACACTCAAAACGGCTAGAATTTGTTCCTAGGTGTCTCTATTGGCTAGTAGGCACCCTAAACCATAAATAGGGGCTATTGGACTTCATTCCAAGTTTGCCTTCTAAGCTCCCTAGTTATAGTTGAGTGGTTTTACCTGTAAGAGCCCCTAATCTCTCTCAAGCTTATCTACTTATCTACATCCAATTGAGTGAGTTAGGATCCTTGTAAGAGAGATGCTCCAATGTACATCTTGCGAAGCTCTCACTCCTTTTCCCATCCTCTCTCTAGAAACATGTTGAAAGCTTCTCCTTGGTGTAGGTGGAGAAGAAGGTTGAAGATCCAAGTCAAGAGTGGTAATTCCTTGCAGGGGGAATACCTGTTGTAAGAGAAGGTAAGTCCTTGGTGAAAGCAAGAGGCTTGTTGCTAGAGTAGGTAAGCCCTTAGCTATGTAGAAGACTCTTGGTCATGGATAGTTAAGTCATTTGTAAGTTATTAGCTCCCTTGTCCTTAAAGGGAAGGTTGTGTACCCTTGACCTTGAACAGGGTGGTCTAGATGTTGTAACTCTTATAATGGAATATAAGAAGTGTGACATGGTTGAAAATCCTATAGATTGACCCCTTTAGGTAGTGCATGTACAACTCCTGTTTTGGAGGTTGGAACCACTATAAATCTTAGCCTTCACATGGTGTTTGTTCGATCTCCCTCTCCCTTGCTTGTCAATATAGCAATATGTTTTGACAAATATCTTAGAGGTCTAATTTGTTTTCTTTAAGTGTCTTTATCTCTATTCGCCCCCCCCCCTCTAGAACCCATAGATCCCATAAGTGGTATCAGAGCTTAGTCTTCTCCAACTAATTACTCCAACAAGACAAAAAGATGGGTGAAAATCTGTTGGGACCTCCCAACATAGAGGGTGGCTTCTCTGTGCGTCTACCCATATTTGATGGTACACACTTCCTATATTAGAAGAGGAGAATGCAATTATACATCCAAGAAATGAGCTATCACATGTGTAATGTTGTTTTCTTTCCATACAAAGTGTCGAATGGAGAAGTTGCTACATAGGATGAGGCTACCTTGAAGAAAGCTCAACTCAATGTCAATTTCATTATCATCATCTAATTTGCCCTCACTCCAACCAAGTTAAATTGGATTTCTTCTTGGGGTACATCCCATTAGATTTGGTACAAGCTTTGCATCACTGATGAAGGCACCAAGCAAGTCAAAGAATCCAAGGTGAATATGCTCAATGGTTTTCTTGAAAACTTCAAGATGGGGAGGGAAAGAGTTGTCAAAATGTATCCAAGACTCAACACCATTGTGAATGGGGTTGCTACTTTAAGTCATCCTATGGACCAAGGAAATATCAACACAAAGATCATTAGATATCTCCCATAGAGGTGGGAAACAAAGGTGACAATCATTGAAGAAACAAATCCACTTGATGATATTCATATTGAAGATCTCATTGGAAATATACAAGCTTTTAAAGTAAGGCTTGATAAGCAAGAATAAGAAAACCTAGAAGAGAAAAAAAATTGAGAAGATGAAGGGTGCAGCCTCTAAAGCTCAAGGTGAAGCCATATCACAACAACAACAAATTGCTTGCCAAGCTTTTCCATATTCAAGTGAAGATGACTCCCCTAGTGACCTTGAAGCCCATTATTCAAAGGGGGAGCAGTTCAAGGGAAAACACCCCTCCTCTTCTACTTCTAGATGCTATGAATGTGATCAAAAGGGTCATAAAAAATGAGTGTACAAAAGCCACAAAGTCACACCACAAGAACAACTACATGAAGAAGGAGGACTACAAAAAGGAGAGGATATTCAAAAAGTAGGAGAAGAAAGAAAGAAGGGGTAAAGATGCAACCCATGCCACATGGGAGGAGTATTCTTCTAGTGATTTATATCAATGAAGAAAAAAAAAACATAACTTGCTAAAACTCGAGCAGTTTCTTGAAAACTAGCTTAGTTCAAACAAAGGAGAATGACACATTGCCCTCACGACTTGAACAAGTGAAGTGGTTTGTGGAGTAAGAGAGGTAAGTTTATATGAACTTCCAAAGATGATGTTATCAGTATGATTCATGCTTCCTGTTCTTCTTATTCGTAGTGCAAATCTAAAAAGAAGATATTCAAGAAACTCATAGATGATTTGTATGCTAAAATTGAAGTGGTTCAACAAAATGAGAAAACTCATATTGTTAGGATAGATTCTTTGGAAGAGCAATTCATTGATCTTGAACTTCAATATAATAGGGTTGAAATTGAAAATTGTGTTTATCTAAAGAAAATTAATGATCTTAATGATGAAACCAAAACCTATGTTGATGAATTTGTCATTCTTAGAACTAAAAATTCTAGGCTTCTTACTAGAGTAAGTGATCTTGAATCTAGACCTATTTTGCCTAATAAAGAAGTAGCTATCTTAACTCTTTAAAAAGATTTTTATTTGACTAAAGTCCTTTGTTTAGAGCCAGACTTATTGCATGCTCAAGATGATCTTGCTAGTCTCTCTGCTACATTCATAATTATAGTGATGATAAGCATATTCTTAGAGCATCCTTGCAAAAATTTCTAATAAGGAAAATATCCTTAAATTAAGTCTTAGAACACTCTACTAAACAAGTGGGTAGTAGTGGTTTGGTTTATGAGGGGGGCCCAAAGAACAAGGCCAAAGGTAAGAAAAAGAGTAAGGGACCTTCAATTTACCATGGAGAGACTTCTAGCCCTAAGATATCAATGTTTTTCTCTCATTTCAAGTGTGATGATCATTAATCTACTTTTTGTCCTTATGAGAAGAAGGGGACCAACCCAAACATGAAATGGGTCCCCAAGCTAACTCCAAACCCCAAAGTTTGAATTGGGGAACCGGCCACTCTTTTCTTTGTAGGATAAAGGAAAATGGATTTTTGATAGTGGATTCTCCAAGCATATGGCCAATGATAACGCCCACTTCAACTCCTTCATAAAAAGAAAAGGAGGCTCGGTGAGTTTTTGGGACAACAAGTATGTGACGGTGATGTGGGTGATTCACAATGCATAAAGAATGTTCTTTTTTGTGGATGTATCACATCACAAATCACATAGTGTTAGTGAACTATGTGATAATAATATCTTGTTATTTTTACTTCTCGTGAATGCTTGCTTCTAGATTCCCTCACTTATAGTGTTATATACAAGGGAACTAGAAATCAAAATCTCTATATTACTGTTCTTGACTTTCTTAAGCCTATTCTTAGTAAATGCCTAGTCGTTGATAAGAATGATATATCTTTCTGGCATAGTAGGCTTGGTCATGTAAGTACACATCAATTGAAGAAGTTCATCAAAAAAGAATTTGTGAAAGGAATTCCAAAATTGGACTTTGAGAAAGATGAGGAATGCCAACTTCTACACAGAGAAATAAATCTAGGTCCTCCTTTAAATCCAAAGGAGTCCTTAGCACCAAGAGAGCTCTTGAACTTCTTCACATTGATTTATATGGACCAAAGAGAACTCAAATGATTTGTGGTAGCAAGTATTTCTATGTGATTGTTGGTGATTTCTCTTTCTTTACTTGGAATTTATTTTTTATTGCAAAGAGTGATGTGTTTGATGTTTCTCTACTTTTTGCAAACGTATTGAAGAAGAAGTTTCTTTTTGAATCATATATATACGTGGTGACCATGGGGGAGAATGTGAAAATGATTTGTTTGAAAGCTTTTTCCAAAAATATGGATGCATGCATAACTCTCTACCCTCTACACCTCAACAAAGTGGAGTAGTTGAGAGGAAGAATAGATCATTATAAGATATGTTTAAGACAATGCTCCTATAGTATGACACTACTAAGATGTTTTGGGCCGAAGTTGTTAGCACCACTTGTTTAGTGAAAAATTGGGTTTTCACACATCCCTTTCTCATGAGAAACCCATGTGAGTTATGGTGTGGTAGATATCCTTCTATCAACTTATTTTGTATCTTTGGTTGTCCATGCTTAGCTTTAAACACCAAAGACTATCTTTATAAGTTTATCATGAAATCTTACAAGGCTTTCTTTCTTGTCTATAGCACTACAAGTAGATCTTATAGAGTGCTTAACATTAAGATATCTAAAATAGAAGAATCTATCAATGTTAAATTTATTGAGACTAACCCCTCTATTTCCAAAAATATTATGAATAATGATGGTGTAGATGAAGTGACTCCTAGATTGAAAGAGTTAGACATCAAAAGAAAATAAAAAGAGGTGTCAGAAGAAGACTTCTTAAATGAAGGGTCCAACTCCCAACTTTGCTAAAGATCATCCAAAAGAGCTCATCATTGGCAATCCAATTGAAAGAGTGAAGACACAAGCTGCTTTCAACAAAGAGCAAGCCAACAATGCCTTCATATCATAACTTGAGCCAAAGAACTTCAAAGAAGCTCTTGGGGATGATGAGTAGATCCTATCCATGTAAGAAGAACTAGAGAAATTCAAAAAGAACAAGGTGTGGACTTTAGTGCCAAGACTAAGTGATAGAAAGATCATTGGCACAAAGTGGGTCTATAGGAACAAGCTTGTTGATAGCAGTAAATTTGTAAGGAACAAATCAAGGTTAGTAGCACACGGTTACAATCAACGGGAAGGTATTCGTTTTCATGAAACTTATGCTCTTGTTTATAGACTTGAATCTACTAGAATGCTACTTGCCTTTTCTAGTCATAAATTATTCTTACTTTATCAAATGGTTGTTAAGTGAATATTTTAATGGAGAAATAGAGGACGAAGTCTATGTGTCTCAACCTATTGGCTTTGAACATGACAAGCATGATAACCATGGTTATCTATTATAAAAGGATCTTGATGGACTTAAAAAAGACCCTAGAGCTTGGTATGAGAAATTAAGAAACTTTTTAATTGATAATGGCTATATCATGGGAAAGGTAGACTCTACTCTCTTTCTAAGGTACACTTCAAACAATTTCTTATCATCCAAATTTATGTTGATGATATCATTTTTGGTGAGACTAATATTTATCTTTCCACGAGTTTAGTTCTCTTCTACAGAGTGAATTTGAAATGAGCATGATGGGGGAGCTCACTTTTTCCTTGTTTTTCAAATAAAGCAAACAAAAGATGAAAACTTCGTCAACTAAGACAAGTACAAAAATGAATCGATGAAATGCTTTGGCATGGAGAACACAAAGCCAATGGATATTCCCATGTCTAACACCGCCAAATTTGATAAGGATGAAGAAGGTGAAAAAGTAGATGAGAAGCTCTATAGAGGTAGGATTCATAGCTTACTTTATCTAATTGCCTCTAGACTGAATATAACATTTACTATTGTCTTGTGTGCTATATTTCAATCAAGTACTAGAAAATCTCATCTTGTAATTGTTAAGAGGATTCTAAGGTACCTATCCAAGACCCAAACTTTTGGACTATGGTATCCTAAGTCAAGGGACTTTACTGTTATGGCCTCTAGCGATGTGGAATATGTCAGGTGCTTTCTTGAAAGGAGGAGAACATGTGGCGCATGCTTCCTCATAGGACCATGTTTAGTTTCTTATTTTTTAGAGAAGTAAGACATCGGGATCTTTCAACTGCCAAAGTTGAATACATTGCAGGTGGAAGTTGTTGTGCCCAAGCCATATGTATGAAGCAAATGCTCTAAGGCTTTAATGTTTTCTATGATGCTTCTCCTATCTATTGTGATAAAACTAGTGCAATTAACTTGTCTTATAATCCTATATTACATAGTAGAGCTAAACCTGTAAAGGTCTGCCATCATGACCACATTGCTAAGAAAGACATATATATCACACATTTGAAAATAGAAAATCAACTTGTGGATATTTTCAATAAACCTTTAGCAAGATAAAATTCATCTTTATTAGATCAAAATTGCTTATTACCGCTTTTAATGATATGTCTATGCCCTCTAGATAGGATGTTTACATTTCTCTATGTTGTAGCTCAAAGATGCTTAACATGCGCTTCTATTTACTCAAATTGTCGAGTTTTGATCCCTTGTTTTTCTCAAATTGGTTCTTTTTTGCAAACACTTGTTTTGTCACACAATAGTAGCCCAAGATGATTAAAACGTGTCTATCTATACATAAAATACATGATAGACTAGATACATGTAATTACATAATGCTCTAGGACCCTAGAACTAAATTTCTAATATTTGTGACAGACTTGGTTGGCTGAGTTTTCCCTGGGGTAACTTCACTGACGGGTTGGCTAAGGACTAAACTACACATAATGTCAAATGAGTTACCCAAATATAAAAATCAACTGACAACATTGTGTTGTAACTGGTAAGTGGGTTTATTCGATCGATTTCTTCCCTGTCAAATAGAAGAATTCAACTGACAGCCCTTCTTTTAAATTCTTCCTCAAACCCTAGACCTCTCCCTACCTCTTTCCCAGCCTATCTCGACCTAATTCCTCTCCCCTAACCCAACCCTAGGTTAGTCTAGGTGGTTTTTCAGTTGTTCTTGCTTTTGTTATGCCTGTTGAGATTTGATTATGTCTCTCTTTCTCTTAGTGATCGTTATTCATGTCCACAAGTAGGAATAAGAGAAGCTCCTCAACTAGGAACCCTACCTCAGCACTTACATCTCACATCCTTTTCTATGATGGAGTCTCTTTCATACACCAACTAGTCGTTAACTACTACAAGGAGCTCCTCCTCGTATTCCCCTTTCTGACCTTTGGTGGAGTCAAGGGACTAGTTCTTGATTGAAATCTAGAACTCTTAATGAATCAATGCATTGGTGCTCTTTGCTTTGAGCGATATTACTTCTTCAACTCTCATTCAAGCACAAAGTTTGTCCATGAGTTCTATGCTAATTTGACATGGAACTACACCACTATTGTTCCTCCACCTAACACCAAAATCACCCTCAATTCGATGGTTTATGGAACTCAACTCATAATCTATGGGGATGACCTCAATTCCTACTTTATTGGAGCAATCCTCACATTAAATAGGTTATCAACCTATCCAGATTACCTAGACTTGCTTTATACTGAGGAGTTCTACAAAAGCTTTGAAATTGAATTATTGCTACATGACATTCACAAAGCTTTGAAGAAGCTTGAAATACCCTTTAGGAAGAAAGCCATCCTACCCTCTTCCTCCATGGACCTACGATCACACATTGTTGCACTCAAAGTGAATTGCAATGTCCATCCTAAGAGAAAAAAAAGACATTTTAGAGAACTTTGTAGTGGTTGTGTATTGTATCCTGAAGGGGATCTGAGTCAAGTAAGACAAATACATTCTTCATCACATGAACTACTTTGACTCAAAAAAGAATACTTGTGACTAACAACCTCCCTATCCTAATCTGATTTGTGGTCTATTTCACTCCCTCACTGAGAAACCGCTCTTCAAAGACTTGAACTATCATCAAATTGAAAAGGCATGTGTATTAGTGAGACCATAGTCAAGAAGTCTTCCCACTCCTCTATAGCCTTCACCCTAGGTGCCTCCTTTTCCACCATCTAGACCTGCTAAAGATTCTTTTTCTATGTCAAATGAGACCATCATGGGTTACACAATGCACCAAAATCCTACAATGTGTAGGTCCAGGAAGACTTTCATCATGATCTAATTCACATCATGTCAAACATGAACTCATCCTATCCTAACCCATGCTCATCATATCAGCCATCTTACTCTGCCATTGATTATGTCACATATGCCTATAATCAATTTTACCATGTAGTATGCTTCTTTCACTGCACCTCTTTCTTCTAGTGATGGATCTACACCTATCTCATCTCATCCACATTCTAGTGCCACTCATTTCCTTTCCCTTGCACCTGGTCCTACCTCTGCTATGCTTATTGGTTTTGATGGGTTTTGTGCACCCAATTTTGAGCAAGCTAAGGTGTTGTTTGCTTGTGACATGCCCTGGCAGGAGAAACATATTCGATGGCCAGCCACTCTCTCTTTTTCTCCTGATGAGGAAGAGGAGATGGTCGAGGAAGCTGATGTTGAGGGTGAGGAGTCTAATAATCCTGACACAGATGGTGAGGTTGAGGGTTCTGATGTTGATGATGATTCGATGATGGTGATAAGACAACTATTGCTCATACTATTTTGTGTAGCCTATGAAAGCTAGTGATGAGGACTAGAACCCTACTAATGAAGAGCATGGCATAGATGATATAGATATGTAGTTCTTAGGTCTTCTAGTTCCCATGTATCTGTCATTTATAGGCTTAGCATTTATTTTCCACTGGGCACATGTATCTGAGGCTACTATTTTCATATCTTCTCGTTGTTTTGTTCGCTGGTTGTTGCTTTCATCCTAGATTGATTTCATTTATTTGTCATCATTATCCTTTGTACCGTAAACTCTATGTTATGTTACTATATGAGTTTCAGAGTATGCATGTTCATATTTTGATTAAGACTTAATTTTCTCAATTCTCTCTAACTAGTTTGTGCTTGGTTCTTGTATATGATGCTTATGAGTTGGAAAAGACCAGAACTAGCTATTTTACCTCCTACCTTTTGATATGACAAAGGTGGAGAAATAGCTTGGCACCATTTTGAAATTGATCTACAATTGCATATCTCTTGCTTATTGACAATTGCATAGTACACATATACATGGTGGTTGTTTTTTTGGAGAAATTAACCATACATCTGAAGGTAAGAATAATTTAAGGGGGAGCCATTGCTTTCATACATTCATGAATCCCCCTACATATCAAAGGTAAATATGTTAAAAATATAGCCCTTTTCAATATTTTAAGTAATGGTTTGTTATCTTCAAAAAGGGGGAGAATGTTGACCTAACAGTTATACATTATCCATATTTTGATAATGACTTAACTATTCCATTCATGTGTATCTAATGTGTCTACTTGAGATCAATTTTAGTTATTAAGTAAATGAAGAGTATGAATTTATAAAACCACCATTTTCCAAAAAAAACAAGTTAAAATCAATGCAAGTGGATGTTTTGCAAAATAGGCTATATCTCTATTAGGATTGTATTGTAAATTATTTATATTGACTGTATGACTTGTAAATAAGCTTAAAATTTTTTAGAGAACTTAATTCAAATATTTAAGCACATTTAAGGAATTTTTCAAAAGTCATTATAGGTTGCCTTGTTAGTAGAGTTTGTCCTAGTGAAAACCCAATCGATAGCTTCAATGGCTCTTGGCAAATCCCATTATCGATCGAGTTTGTCCTAGTGACAACGTGACTGAAACCCTATACTAGAAAAATAAATTACAGCCATTGGTCGAGTTTCATCCAGGATAAGCTCGACTGACAACTCAAATTGTTTTGTCATATAGTGTCATCGGTCTAGTTTCCTAAAAGGTAACTCAGCTGACAACATTGTACGGTAAAGTGCAAAAAAGTATTTCTAGTAGTTGAAATGTTGCAAAACTAGAAAATATATTTTTTGGAACACCCAAAATGGATAGAATTCATTACTAAGTGTCTCTATTGGATAGTAGGCACCCTCAACTAAAAATTGGGGCTATTGAACTTCATTCCAAGTTTGCCTTCTATGCTCCCTAGTTATAATTGAGTGGTTTTGCCTCCAAGTGCCCTTAGTCTCTCTCAAGATTATCTACTAATCTACATCCAATTGAGTGAGTTAGCATCCTTGTAAGAGATTTGCTTCAACGTACATCTTGTGAAGCTCTTCACTCCTTTTCCCAACCTCTCTCTAGAAACACAGTGAAAGCTCCCCCTTGGTGAAGGTGAAGAAGAAGGCTAAAGATCCAAGTCAAGAGTGGTAATTCCTTGAAGGAGGAAGATGTATTGCAAGAGTAGGTAGGTCCTTGGTGAAGGCAAGAGGCTCATAGCAAGAGTAGGTAAGCCCTTGTAAAGGTATAATACTCTTGGTCATGGATAGGTAAATCATTTGTAGGTTATTGGTTCCCTTGTCCTCAAAGGGAAGTCTAGGTACCCTTGACCTTGAACATGGTGGTCTATATGTTGTAACTACTATATTGGAACATAAGAAGTGTAACATGGTTGAAAATACAAGATATTGACCCCTCTAGGTAGTGGATGTGCATCTCCTATTTTAGAGGTTGGAACCACTATACATATTAGCCTTCTTGTGGTGTTTTTTCAGTTTCTCTCCCCCTTGCTTGTCAACACAAAAATATCTTTTCACAAATATTTTGAAGGTATAATGGGGTTTTTAAGTGTTTTTAGCTCTATTCACCCCCATCTATATCACATAGATCCAATAGAACATGCATAGAGTCCATATAGGGATACTCATGGGTCCTGAAGGAATGGGGATTTTGCCCCTCATGGTCAAAATAGAATTGGGTGAAGGGAAGGAAGAAGAGGAATTCATGTAAAACTCCAATAATATTGTGCAAGGAAATATGTTGCATTGTGTTCAAATTACAATTGATGACTACTATTTGGGTTGTGCATTGATCTATGTCTCTTCATATCCTTCTCCTTGGTCTCTAGTTTCTTCAAGGAGGGTCGATGAGATCGGCCCCAGATGAGATCTGACCCAAACAAGATGCCTTTGATGGCTTCCCTCTTTGGGCTTTTATAGGAGAAATAGGGCACCACTTGTCCATGAATTGTCAGATGTGTCTTTCTTTAATCTTATCCTTTATACAAATGTTGGTGTCACTGACTTCTTCACTTTATTGTGTTCTAGGGCTTCTGATCTCGGTTCCACTGACTTAGGTTGGTGGTACTAAGAATCCTTTTGGCAACTTTCCTTTTCCTCTACTTGAAGCATATACTTCCATTGTCGGTTCCTCTCTTTCACACGTAGATTCATCTACTTCTGTTGTCGGTTCCCCTCTTTCTCATGATGGTGCCACCATCACAATTGATGGTAGTGACTTTTAAAAGTTTTTGCTTTGTCAAATCTATAATAAAGCAATAGTTTTTTAGGCAAATAATAAAATAAAGCAATTTCATGCAACATACATGAAAAATAGATAATTGATGCAAAATATCTATTTTAGGTAATTTAGGAAAATAAGTTTTCCCTATGTATATAATGAATGGAAAAGCACACTCTGGGAAGAAAACACATGCCCTATTATGGTTATGTGCATGTAGTTCCACTAAAAATAGAATCAGTATAAGCAATGCACAATTGGGAAGGAAATAATAAGTTTATTCAACATCATTTTAGTTCAAGTAAAGAGGATGAGAACATCAGAACAAGCTTGGTTTAGGATAGAGGACCATAATTAATAATTTCATACAATCTTAGTAACAAGTCATGGAAATAGTCTCAAAATGGTAACTGTATCAAAATATTACAGGAATCAATCAAAGGATGATCATATTCCAAGTAAATGCCTCGTATGGGAATTCATGATTTTAGTTTTAGTAGTGATAAAATAATAGAGTGGATGCACATACCTAATCATCATTCCTAAAAATTCTAGAGTCAAATAACATTTTAGATGGATCATGATTACATTCTAATTATATAAGCAAACCCTAAAATTGATTGTGAAACCTAATCAATTAGATCATGAAACATATCAATATAAATTGATTAAATTTTACTATTCAAAAAAGTAGTTTCATATATTTTTATGATGTTTCAGCCTATATTTATGATTTTAAAAAATTAATATCTTTTGTGGATATTATCAATCAAATTACGGTGAAATAACAAACAAACCCCCCAAAATGTTTCTTTTCTGAAAAAAAATGTATGGAATAGGGTAAATAAGTCAACCATGTGCTTAAGCAATTAAAATACAAGCTTGAGAGGAATGATGAGAATACCCTTTAAAAACAATGACAAACAAAACAAGAATGTGGGGCAAACCACACACAAAACACCCTCAGTGTCCTTCCCTTCTTTATGAAGAAGTAGGATTCATGGAGGTAACCGACCCTCAATGGAACAACATGTCAGCTAATAAACAGACCAAACAAAGGTATGAATCAAGTTTTGGTTGCCTCCCAACCACCTTGGCCCCTTTCTCATGTCTTTTATTGGATGGAAAAATTTATTACCTCTCTGTCATGGACAACAACAAGAGAAGGACTTTATCTCTTGTAAAAACAATCACGGTAAGACAATCATGCAACCTAAACTAAAGTTGCACAAACCAAAAACTGAGTGGATGTGGAAAGTATATTATTACCAGAAGGGAGGAGGGGAAAGAAGTCAGAAAAGCTTTGTGGATTAGTCATAGTCTTCTCTGAAAGTTCCCAAGATCTGATGATGCATGTTCGTGACCACCAACTCACTCTCTAGAGACCACTAGTACCCTAGGTTTTGAGCAAGTTCTGAGGTCCCAGAGGGTTTGGGTTTTTCACTGAAATGTCCTTAAGACCTCGACCAAGTAAAATGCCTCCCTTGTTGTCAATCCACACCATTGCATCATGAAGTCGACGGTGGTGACAAATGATATGATCTAGATGAAGCAAAGAGGTTCAAGACCGATTAGTCTAAGGGGAAAGGATGTTTAGTGTAAGGCCCCTGACCTAGATTTTTGGATAACCTTGCTTGCTTTGCTTAACGAGATGCTTAAACCATAATCTAACCCTTTTAGATGCTTTGTTAACATTTGACAACCTTATGTTTTCATTTTGGTCCAGTTTGGATGAGGTTTGAGCTATGTATCCTTGTTTTGGACCAAGTTGCAATTTACCCATGATGAGGGGTCATCTTGCAATTTGTCATATGTAGAGTGTGTCTATTGTTCCTTGGCTTGATGAGAGATAGGATGGTGTTAAGAAGCGCCTTGTATGGACCCTAGTTGATGATGTGGCATAATGTGGTGATGCTAGGGTTTTTGAGGTTTTTACCTTTGATGATGTGTTTCGACTTGAGCTTGGGTTGGGAGTGTTGTGACCACAACACTTTCCCTAGTTGATGGTTTTTTCGACCATGATGGTCTTGGTGAGCTTTTTTCAAGATGGTTTGTCTTCTAGTGTTGTGTTTCGACCATGCTTGTTTGGTGATCTTTTGTAATGCTCGATACATGGTTCCTTAATGTTTATTTCGACCTCTAGGGTGGTGGTGACCCATGTGGTCAATACCCCACCTAGGTTGTATCACAATGTGTTGCATGCAAGTGTATAGTGGTTGCATGGCTATTTTGTTGGTGGACAAGTGTCCATTTGGTACTCTTATGTGTTGACACCTCATATCTACATTACCTCTCTCATCCCTTGAGTATATAACCTCTCTCTTCTTCATGTAATCAATCCTTTTGCTCTCTTTCTTTTGCCTTCCTTTCTTGGCTGACCTTGGATCTTGGTGGAGCTATAGGGTGTTGATCAAGGTGCTTTGGTGGCCTATCCACCTTGCATGTGGTGCTTTTGATCTTGATCACCTTTCTTGTGGTGATTCTTGGTGGTTTCTCTTCTTAGTAAGTGGTCTTGAACCCTTGATCTTGTTTTCGTTTACACTCTATATTCTTATTCCTTCCTTCTAGGCCATGAGACTATGGTTCTACCATGGTGGTCATCTTGAGAGAAACTTATCCTCACTAGGGTCAGAGTCTATGTTTTGACATGGTGGTATCCAAGTGAGAGGGAGCTTTCTTCTCCTTTTCCTTTCTTCTTTCTTTGGTTGGTCTGTTGGTAAGGTATGCCCAAAGAGTCAATAATGTGATGATTGACATGGCATATACCATAAAAGATTTGATTAATACTCATAAAGGCAAGCTTTGAATTCATTATGTTTCATTCACTTATGAGATAATGAGGAAACATTGTGAACGTCTAAAGAATGACACTACCCAAATACATATGTCTTCAAGTATGTGACTTAGAGAATGAGATCATATAAATGCTAAGAGTATGTACATTCTTATTATGTCCCTAGTCGGTTGTTATTGTGGAAGGTAGATAGACACCACATAAGACTAGAGTGTGGGTTGGTTGTTGACTTAATCTCATTAGTCATGATATGGCAATATCAAACGAAGCACATAGATATATGTTAGGGAACAGTGTATCAGATAGACCCACCTTGAGAGTGACACATGGAAACCATTATATGGTAGTCATAGTCATCTCTTATAGTGAATGTGGTGATTGTAATTCTTAGACCTGAAATCACTACACTCATCACATGTCGTTGGGTACGCCTTGACATCATCAAATGTGGTCCTAAAACATGGGTTGTTATAACGGTGATGATTGGGTTACTTTGACTCATAAGGATAGAATGTGAGTGATAGAGATGGGATTTGTCCCTCCTACTGGATTATGATATCATGGCCACTTGATAAACAAGACTGAGAAATGCATATGCATGCACATGTGAATCAATGTATGATATTGAAGTCACATTATCTCAGACAATCTACTCTTGGTTCAAGAAACATGAGGTGAATGTTAAGAGGATGATGAGTCCATGCCTCGAGTTCACTCCTAATATCAGAGACAAAGAATTATACAATCAATGCAACACCTTACACAGTACCTAAAAACTTTAATAATCAATCCATTCATCATTCAAGATCAAACTCCTCTTCTAGATGAGTTCCTATGTGTGTGACCCTATAGGTCCGATATCACATTGGTAATGAATGTCCATAACTTGCTTATGACATCACAAGAAAAGAGTGGTGCCTAGTCATATGTCAATGCTACCCAAGTGAATGGAAAGTTGGAAACAACTTCAACCTAGAATTTGTGTAAGGTGTTGTAGTGATTGTATAATTCATTAGTCTCTAATATGATTGCATAATTCCTTAGTCTCTAATATTCAAAGTGCACTCGAGGCATGGACTCATCATCCTCTCAATGTTCATCTCATGTTTCTTCAACCAAGAGTAGACTGTCTGAGATAATGTGACTTCAATATCATATATTGATTCACATGTGCATGCACATGCATTTCTCAATCTTGCTTATCAAGTGGACATGATATCATACTCTAGTAGGAGGGACAAATCCCATCTCTATCACTCATAGTCTACCCCCATGTGTTAAAGCCACCCAATCATCATGGTTATAACAACTTATGTTTCAAGATTGCGTTTGATGGTGTCAAAGCATACCAAATGACATGTGATGAGTGTAGTGATTCTAGGTCTAAGAATTAACTTCACCACCTTCACTATGAGAGATGACTATGACTACCATATGATGGTTTCCATGTGTCACTGTCAAGGTGGTTCTGTCTGATACACTATTCCCAAACATGTATTTGTGTGCTTGGTTTGATATTGCCATATCATGAATAACAAGATTCAGTCATCAACCAACCCACACTCTACTCTTATGTGCTACTAGTGTCTATCTACCTTCAACAACAACAACTAACTAGGGACATAATAAGAATGTACATACTCTTAGCATTCATATGATCTCATTCTCCAAGTCATGTACTTGAAGACATACATGATTGAGTATTGTCATTCTGTAGACATTCATAATGTTTCCTCATTATCTCATAACGAAATGAAACAAAATGAATTGGAAGCTTGCCTTTATGAGTATGAATTGGAGCTTTCCTTAATGAGTATTAATCAAATCCTTTATGGTATATTCCATCTCTAGCATCACATGATACGATCTTTGGGCATACCTTACCAATAGACTCCCACTTGCACTTAGAGCCAATCACCCATGAATCATATTCTTAGTGATCTAAACATGTCCACCATGTTTCTGCTGCACTAGTTCTAATTGAGCGGGTTAGAAACACTTTCCTTATAGTCGTTATATTGCATGTTTCTTATCTCTTTGCTTTGAGATGAAATCACCATAATATGGTATCTGATATTCCTTCCCTAACAAGTAGCTCCATTGTTGTCACAGTATAACTATTGAGTCATAAATGGTTGGAACATCTATAAGTTCATCACATGGACCTTTAGATCCATATATATCACATTGTGTTTATAACACCAGAATACTCGACTTCTATTATAGAATAAAATTAATGGATATTATTTCGGAACCCTTCCAACTAACAACATTTCTCCTTTTAAATCAAACATATTTTAATTTGTTATCACTTTGTCATTATGGAAGCTTGCATTGATGTAACCCTTTACATATGACTCCTCCTTTGTTTCTATGTTTAATTACTAGCAATTTATCCTAAAGTACTTCTCAAGTACTAACGAATATCTTTTAATGACATTCCAATAACCGTTATTGGAATTGAATGTCATCTTGTCATGTCTTATACATACAAGATTATATGGGATAAGTACATCTATAGCATTCAAGATAGATCCATTGTTACAACATATGACATTTTAATCATGGCATTTCCATTCTTCACAAGAATGGGAACCTCTAGTTCATGAAAGACTAATTTGGATTCTTTTTTCATTGAATCCATACCGTGTTGAAATCCTTCAACACATTGCTATTGTGTGGGCTCAAACTTTCTATGAAACATTCAAGAACTATCTTTATAGATATTGATCCTTATCTCATAAGATGATTCACTCAATCCTTCATTACTAAAGGGGTTTTCCATGCCAGCTCTCAATATTCATAATACTGAAATGTTATTCCTCATCATAAGTGGAATATTCATATATGCTCCCACTAAATCTTTGTAATCACATATTTCATCTTTTATCTTGATTCAAGTCAAACTCTTTGACTATCCTGTCAAGTCAAAAGATCCCATCTCTGAGATGCTTGTTTCAATCCAGATTGAATTTTTTAGTTTATAGACTTTATTTGCATTCTTGAAGTTGTAAAACCTTTTAGGTTGTGTCATGTACACATCCTCTTATGTATTCCCTTAAGGAATCTAGTTTTTATCTTCATATGCCAAATCAATTAGTCCATTTTAACTACAACAATAAGCTTGACAATTGGTAAAGGAATTTCTATCATGTTCAACAACTTGAAGTGATTTGAAAAACTTTCCAACCAAATCATCCTTTTATGTTATCCATGTAGGTCTTTGCCAAAAGACCCTATCTTCACCTATTGGATTTTACTCCTCAGGTAGTACTATCAAGGTCGTACCTTGTTAGTTTACATGGACTCCATAATGGCCTTATGCCACTTCTCAAATTTGGTACTTAATATATTCTAGTTAATTGGTCACCTTATCCTATTATGACCAACTTGTCTGAGTAATTGGATTCTCAATCCTCAATTTCATATGTGTTCTACTAGAACAATTTTATTCTGTGTTACATGATGAACTTGAGAATCCATAATAATTTGTGATCCTCTTAGTTCTCATTATACCCCTTTTATTGATCTAGAACATTCTGAGTTCTACTTTTAATCCCACTGATTCTTTAGAAACTCACTCATCCTAGTAACAAAACACTTTCGTTATTGGATCAGGATTAATAGTGATACTCAAAAGTCATAGTTTATGGAAAAACCTTCTTTAAGAAACTACTTCCTCAATGTAGGTTTCAATCCTTTAGACATATTTGGGACATTCCCATATCATATCATATCATATATGATATCTTATAACCATTCGGATGATACATGATTTAGTGATAGTATATTTTTGAGGGTATACGAAGACTAGATTAATTGATAATTATATTATAACTCATCATGGTACCATTCCTTCATTCTAACACATCATCATGTTCATATGGATTTGACTTGTGATACATTATCATAGTTCTTTCCTGAAGGTTCTCAAGGTATTGATGCAAAAGTATCTCAACATTTGATCTCATCAAAGTTTCTTAATATTTTTATCAAAGTCATACTTCATTTATAATCTTCTTGAGAACTTCAAGAGATTTATGTTTCTATTTTGTTGAGTACATATCATCATATTACCAGTAAATGAGACAAATTAATTATCTACAACATTCATTCCATAAGATTTTCATGCATCATATTTATGAGGTCTGATGGAATATTTATCCTCCCACTACATCTAGTGATGAATGTTATGTTACGCTATGTATAAGCAAGAATCACATATTTCCTTAGCTTCAATAAGCAAGGGAGTCTAGATTGACATCAATATGTATTCTATATATGCATTTCTTATATATACATCTAAGGTGACAATTTCTAATGATAATCTTGAGTTATCAATTACAATCCTTTAGTGCGAACATTGAAAAATTTATCCAAGATTCTTTCAAAACAAAGATCATTAGATATATTTGGGCATTGCCACACAAGATCATATCTTTTGAAATAGAAACATTAATATCTTACTTTATTGATTCATCATTATTGTCATACAAGATGCTTAAAGTAAATGTTTCTATTTTCTTGGCATAATGAAATAGCATATCTATTAACTCTATTACATGCCCATTGGGCTATGATATGTTTAAATGTAGACTAAATCTTCCAACACTCTTACTCCATTTTGTCCATCTTTGTCCTTCCATGAGGGCTTTTACTTCTTGTCAGATCTTGCACATCAAGTATGTCAGCTCTATGTTTGGTATCACATACCAAGAATAAGTAATCAAACTTATCTTATAATGTTTATACCTAAAGTGGAGGCCTTAGTGCCTTGTTCTTCTTCTTCAGTTCCTTTAACTAGAGTGGGAAATTTCTTTTCCATTGTCCAGGTTGGTGACAATGGTGACATTTGCCTCTTTTCTTTACTCCTCCATTTACTTTGAGATATGAAGATTTGGGCTTGTAGATATCTTTAAAGCTCTTCTTCACTTTGACTTTGCCTTTAGACTTCCCTTTTGTCTTGCTAATTACCATCACAGACTTGGACTTGTCTTTCTTCAGTTGTCCCTCAGTTGTTTTCAACATGTCCAACAACTCTATCAATGATTTGTCAAAGTCGTTCATGTTGTAGGTCATGACAAATTGACTATAAGATTCTGGCAGAGACTGTAGAAACACATCAGTGGCTAACTCTTGACCCAAGAGGAATCCCAATCTATCTAGGTTCTCCACATACCCAATGAGCTTGAGTACATGAGGACCTATTGGGTCTCCTTCTTCCATGTTACATTTGAACAGTGCTTTGGAGACATCATATTTCTCTTCTCTTTAGTGATCTTCAAGCATGTTCGTGAGACGTGTGACCATCTCAATCACATCCATGTTCTCATGTTGCCTCTACAACTCATAGTTCATGGAGCATAGCATCAAACACTTGACATCCACAACATATTTAGTATGCTTCTTGTAAGCATCCATGTCAGCCCTAGGTGCAGTTGCAAAGGGTTCATCTGGTTATGGTGTCTCCAGGACATAGAGATTGCACTTCAATGTGAGAACAATTCTCAGCGTCCTAAACCAGTCATAAAAGTTGTTCCCATTTAGCTTGTCCTTCTCAAAGATCGATCACAGACAAAAGTGATTGTTGTTTGTTGCCATTCGATTCTAGAAAAGAATTTGCAATTTTGTCAAAAACTCATTTTGATTTGATTTGATTTGATTAAAATTTGGGTGATAATATTTAGGTCTTTAATTAATTATCATTCTCATTTTTTTTCAAATTGTCAATACTCAAGTGTCAATTTGGAAAATTGTAGCGAATCAATTTTCTAATGAGAAAGATCCAAGATAATTCAACTATGGCCCGACCAACACCGCAAAACACAACCAATTACCAAGGTAGACAAATTTTGCCAATTGCATCATATGTGTTCTTGATAGATGATATGCGCAACTCCTTGCCATAATCATCTACATGCTTTTGGGCATAGACGCTCTAAGAATCACTAGTTAAGCCTGACCCAATAACCAATACGATAACAATGCACCCTATATAGGCAGAACCTACATTACTACCATCACACTTCCACGAGGTAGACGACACACCACAAGAAGTCGTAACCTACATTTAGTCGAACAAGTTTTTCATGTGTATTTCTATTAGAAAGCATCTTATACTTAATATGTTTCATTGAGGGATTTGTATATATCATATATATATATACATATATTGTATCCAATCACCACATATATAGTATGTATCATATACATGATATATCCCACAACGTAAACATGCAATATAAAATAGAAAGTGATGGTTATGGTCATATCTCTTGTAATTATTTGAAGGCACAAGGAATTACTACCACCTAGGTCAATCATAACATCACATGTATGAACACGCTGTTGGTGTAGATCTATGCTTGCCAATCTGGGAAAACCGGTTCAACTCTTGAACCGGTCATCTTGCCTCTTGGCCAGTCAGTTAATCCACCTATCCAAGCAATGTTTGGAACCCTTCCAAACGGTCGGTTGGTCCTTCTGGGACAGTCATATGGCCTCCAACCCAATGGATATTTGGACTCCTTCCAAACGGTCGGTTGGGTCCACCATGTGGTCGTCTAGTTTCATCGTTATATCCTCCATGGTCCTTAAGACGGTCGGCTCATCTCATGAATGGGTCATCTCGTCTGGCGATGATCATCTTCTTCGTCATTGTAAAAAGGAGAACTATCCTATTTCTACTTTATTACATTGATTATAGAGAAACCTTGAGTTACGTTTGAGGGGAGAAAAGGTAGGAAAGAATTAACTTTACATTTGGGAATAAGGATGTAGAGGTTCAATATGCAGACTGAGATATAATAGAAATAAAATCATACCATCCAACCACACAAAAATATTGGGTATTGGCCATTACCACACTACACATCTATTATCAAAACCGCTTTTATGGTGACATGTGTAAATTGCATATATATATATATATATATATATTTATTTATTTATTTATTTATATTAATTATTTTAGGATTCTGTGGTCTTTGACTGGATACCCATATGAGATCATTTAAATATTCACATCATATGCAATAAATAAACAATAAAACCAAAAATTTGATCATATTGATTATCCCAAAGCATAGTAATTGAAGTGGCTCTGATACCACTGTTGGGTCATACGGTCACAAAGTATAGCAGTAGAAACAAAAAGAAAATCTATCTGTATTCCCATAACAATAAGATCGCTCAACTACTATGAAATAGGAAGGATGGTTAACTAGTTATACCTTATCCTAGAGAAAGTCCAATGACTACAATCAGTTGCAGTTGCAACTATATTCTAGTTGCTCCTATACGGTGGCTATGCAGCTCGTAGTCTTCACCATGAACAATGACCAGAACAACTAGTGCAGTGACTCCTACAGTCTCATCACAGACTACAGGTTGAAGTTTCTCTCCTAGAAGTAGCCAAAGGAATCCTACCTCTAGAGTAGTCTACACATACCAACTAGAATAGACAGGAAGGAGTTGTCCCTCCAGTTGGCATACTAGTTACCAACTTTCTCTCCCTCAACAATGATCCTTAGTTGTTCTCTCCCGTAGCTATCCCTCCCTAGTAAGGTAGGGCTTTCTTGGGCTCTCTTAGTTACCACAACCGGAGAGAACTACAATTGTTAGATCAAATGATTCTCAATTGTCTATATTGTTGTTGTTCTTTGGGAAGCCCTCAATACCCCTCTATTTATAGGCGGGGTTAGGGACAGGGTTCCCAATCTGTTCAGGATCCGTGTAGGAGTGGAAGGGACTGGAAGATCTTGAAATTTTGCAACCTGCAAACCACGAGACGGTCATCTGGAAGTCCATATGGTTGTATGGAACCATGAGATGATCATTTGGCACTGTGAGATGGTCATCTCACACCACAAGATGGTCATTTTGTAGTTTCCCAATCACATATGAAATTGGAAATTCATTTCCCATTAATTTTAAATATTAGTTCCTTGCACCACAAGAATTGTGCAATCGAAACGAATTTGGGAATATGTATAGAACCTTCCTCCAAACTAACTGAGAAATCTCACACATGTAAGACAGTCGTCTCACTCACCCAGATGGTCATATGGTGAGTTGAGCCAAAACGGTCGGTCACACCTCAATTTGGGTAGAAAATAGCAATTCAATTTCTGATCAGCCTGACAACCCAAACGACCATCTCACCCTATGATATGATTGTTTGGTGCACCAAAACGCCATTTCACCCTATGAGATGATCGGTTGGGGTATAATCAGTTGATCTGTTATATGAATTGAGTACCTAAATACTTTAGTAATCAATCCAATCATCATGCAAGATCAAACTCCTCTTCTAGATGAGTTCATTTGTGTGTTACCCTATAATTCCCATATGACATTGGTAGTGAATGTTCGTAACTAGCTTATGACATCACAACATATCAGCTGACTACACCCTAGCCAATCATCTAACAGGGTGAGACTGTCATTTGGGTTGTCAAGCTGATCAGAAATTGAATTGGCTATTTTCTATCCAAACTGAGGTGTGAATTGATAGGTTCATTCTGATGAACCGACCGATTTGACTTGGCTCACCAGATGACCATCTGGGTGATTGAGACAACCATCTCGCATGTGGAATATTTCTCATTTAGGCCAGAGGAAGGTTCTAGATACTTTTCCAAATTTGTTTCAATTGCACAATTCTTGTGGTGCAAGGAATCACTGTTTAACATTAATGGGAAACAAATTTTCAATTTCATATGTGATTAGGAAACTGTGACAACCATCTCATAGAGAGAGACAAATGTCTCGTAGTGCCATATGACTATCTAGACTTCCAAATGACCGTCTTGTGGTTTGCTAGTTGTGAAAATTGAAGATCTTCTAGTCCCTTCCACTCCCACACAGATTCTGAATAGACTAGGAACCCTGGCCCTAACCCTACCTATAAATAGAGGGGTATTGAGGGATTCCTAGAGCACAACAACAACATAGACAATTTAGAATCACTTGCTCTGAAAATTTTTATTCTCTATGGTTGTGGTAACCAAGAGAGCCCAAGCAAGTCCTACCCGACTAGGGAGGGATAGCTACGGGAGAGAACAACTGAGGATCATTGTTGTGGGAGAGTAAGTTGGTGAATAGTACGTCAACGGGAGGGACAACTCCTTCCTGTCTATTCTAGTTGAATGACAGGAGATCTACTCAGTTTGTGTGGAAAACTCTAGAGGCAGGAGTCATTTGGCTGCTACTAGGAGAGAAACGTCAACCTATAATATGTGACGAGACTGTAGCAGTCGCTACAGAAGTGTCCTTGCTGACATATGCGGTGAAGACCAGGAGATGCACAACCATCATCTAAGAGAAACTGGAAGACAATTGCAATCGCAATGACTTGTAGTCATTGGACTTTCTCCAAGACCAGGTATAACTTGTTAACCCATCCTTCCTATTTCATAGTAGTTGACACGATCTTGTTGTTATGGGAATATGGATAGATTTTTTTTTGTTTCCACTGATATATTTTGTGATCATATAACCCAACAAGGCCTAGGGTTGTTACCCTCTTTCTTAATCTATCCTTTGACCATGGTGTTCTTCTCTTTGGAGGTGACCTTGTGGCTGAAGTGTTGATCTTGGTTGGAGCTTCATCTTCTTCCTTAGAGCTCGATATCATGGAGCTTGGTTCTCTACCTAAGGTGGGTTATATAACTCTCTACCTTCTTCTATTATAGCACTCTTTTTGTGCTTGCATGCTACTGATTTCATATCTAAAACATGATGTCAATATGCTAGATGATGCTCTTATGATTTTAGGGTTTATGACTTTGTAGTACACTCATGTAGATTGCTCTCTTCTAAAACCCTAATTTCTTGTACCCATTTTGTTATGTGATGGTTGAGGTGATTTTGATACATGCATCATGATCCTTGTTTGTATCATCATGGTATGGTTTGTCTCTCATCTTTCCTTGAGGTTTTTGATCAGTTTTTTCTTAAGGTTGAAGCTTGGTTTTCTTTATCCTACTTTGTTTTCTTGATGGATTATGTTGGGGATCAAATTTCAAGGTTTTGATGTTCATCTTAGTTTGGAGTTTTCCATCTTGTTGATGATGGTTTTCCTTGAAGTTAATCTCTATTTTGAATGAGGTACCTTCTATTTTGGAGACAGTTAAGTAATGTTGAGGTAGCATGACCTTAATGGTCTTTAGACTCAGTTTTCTCTTATGGTCTTTACATGTCACATGTTTTGTTGCAGTCATAACCTAAACCCTAATGGGTTGAAGGTCGTAATAGCTAGGGTCGATGCACATGTTTTTGGTCATGGTCATGATGTATGGTTTTGTTCAATCAAATCACATGTCCTCTATATCTTAGATGGTTAAACTCTTATATCATGATGGTTGAATGCCCGTTGTGAGTTGGATGGTGGAGACTTCTCTTTTTATTTTAGTTGTGACATGTGCTTGCTTTGATGGTTCTAGTTGGTCGAGACCCATGTATGGGTGATGGGTCAAGACACATATTTGGATAGGTGGGTTGTAACACATGGTCGACACACATCTATGGTGATGGTCACTACACTTGGTTGAGCACTTGGTCGCTACACATGGACATGTTGGTCGCTACATGCATGAACAAAATAGTACAATTTCTACATGTGTACATCTTATTGATGGTTAACTCATAGTGCTGATTGGATGAAGGTTTAATTAACTCTAATCATGTTCCTTAACACTAATGTGCTCCAAACATATGGGAGGCAATGAATCTAGGGTTTTTTGGTTGAATGGTAATATGAAACCCTAATCGGATATGTATGTGAAACCCTAACCCAAATTTTAGGGTGTGCTATGCATGTTGAGCTTGTTTGCATAAATAGCATGTGATTGTACTTTCTCTCTCTTATTAGTATGAATCTAAACATGTAGGTGAAATGAATGGCATAGCTTGAAATTGATATGGTGATGGTTATGAGCCTTTTGAGGCATGATAAGGTAATGATGTGACATAGAGATATGTGATTGGGTCTTATGACCAGACGGAGGCTTTATGCCTAATGTGAGGTGTTATCCTCCACTGATTTAATAAGAAAATGATATCCCATAACAACATGGTCATGGAGATATCCTTGTGTAGTGGTGTGATGACAGTGGTATCATGTGATGATGGAACAAGTTTATACTTCAAATGTTTTATATCTTCTGAAGTTGTATTATGCCCTTATATTTGTAGAGTTTGTTTAGGGTTTGTACATTGTAACTTGATTGATGCTAAAAGATGCCAAATTGTATTAATTAATCAAGTAAAACTCTAATCATGTAGTTTCCATGTGCCATAGATCCATCTTCAGCATCAGTACTAGTTGGGTGATGAAACGAGCAATTCTAATGGGAAATCCGGAGTGCATATTATTAAATTTGTGGGGTGCAAGTCGAGGTATCTCCGTGTGTCCTTATTACACTGGGATGGCTAAGGTCATACCTCGACAGGAGAATGGTCAAGACCGTATCTCAAATGATGTAATCCACTATATGTTGTATACCAAGGCGGGATAGGCTGTTTTGCAGTTGGACTTAATATGTCACTGTAGCAGACTCGGACTAACTGATGGTGTGGATTTTGTCTCTTCCATTGATCTTGTATGGCACTAATAGTGACTTAGCAGTGTTTAGTTGGAGCATGAGTGGTATACATCATCTCCTCCTGGCATGATAAAAGACGTAATACATCCATGTAGTATATTTGCATAGGGTTAAATATGTCTCACATTGGATGACCCTTTGCCTTATCTTTGTGCTGACTTCCTTAATTATAATGTGGTAAGAGAAATCAATTGTTGTACATGTTCTTCATATTCCTTCTTAGAATATTGATTGTTCTACTGCTTGCCTTAATTGCTTAACATGTATTATCAGTTTAATACATATTGTTTAGCTGAATATGCTCAACCTGATAATAATGTTATCTTTCTGATTATATCTACATGTGCCTTTAATAGACATTGGTGGAGAGTTATATCTCTCTCTGAGATGTTTGGTCTCACCCCATGGGTTTCCACATCTTTTATGTGGTTGAGCACACAGAGATAAAGATTGTGATGTTGAGGCTGAGCAGTAAGAGGAGTAGTAGCGGAGAAAAGGTTGGATAAGATGCTTGTGTTTAGTAGTACAGTCCTATGTGTCATCCATGTACTCTCATGTCCTTGGGGGGGTTTTG